>OY821767.1:7729413-8329413 GCA_963682095.1 Potentilla sterilis
GGAAAAACAGTATCGTCGGCTATGGTAAAACTATGGCCGACGATCTTGTTTTTCCACCGACGAAAAATAAAATCGTCGGCTATTCGTTGGAATTACCGACGAAAATTTTAATTCGTCGGCCGTTTTTTTTAATTTCGTCGTGAAAAGCCTTTTTTCTGGTAGTGCCTCTTCCGGTTCGATAGGGCTTCTGATTTGGGGGTTTTTTGATTTGGGGTTTTGTTTTGATTGGGTGAGTTTAGTTGTTTGATATAAGGTTTTCTTTGGTCAATTAGTTAGGTTATGATTAATTTTACTCCATTATAACTCTTCTCAATGGATTGCATGTGCTAGGGTTTATATGGCTGCAAAGGTGCTGGGTTGAAAGCTTAGATTTATTGGAGCTTTGGTCAACTGGTGAGTTACAGAAAACTTTGATTTCAGTTTTATTAGTGCTTGTTATTATATTGTTGAGAAATTTGGTGATTCTTGCATATATAAACTGTTGAGAAATTTGGTGCTTCTTATTACACTATTGAGAAAGCTGGTGCTTCTTATTGTAATGTTGAGAAATTTAGTGCTTCTTATTAAACTATTGAGAAAGCTGGTGATTCTTATTATAATGTTGAGAAATTTGATGATGTTGTTATATAGTTGAGAAATTTGGTGATTCTTATAGTTACTTAGATGATGATATAGTTGTGGTCTGTGTAGTATTGTAGATGGATAGGTCATGGCTGAAAGCTGATAGGAGGTCTAATGAATATATGCTTGGGGTGGCATGGTTCATTAAGTTTGCTACAGATAATGCTAGGGATCTTAAACACATTTGTTGTCCTTGCATAAAGTGTGGCAACACTAAGGACCTTTATGCACAAGTGATTAGGGATCATTTGTTTGTGAATGGAATTGAAGACGGCTATAATGTATGGATTGAACACAGGGAGAAAAGGAGGTCTATTCAGATTCCTCAAATTCAAATAGGGCTAGTATTCACTCACAGTCGGGTAGTTTCCCGACATCTTCAAATAGTTCATTCACTTCTGTGGGAAATATGGGGGATGAGTATGATTTTCAGTCACCTAATAGTGGGGATGACAAGTTTTCTAGCGAGTGTGATAAATTTAGAAAGTTTGTTGATGATGCAAACAAACCATTGTACCCTGGTTGCACCACACACACTAAGATGAGTGCCCTTGTGAGGCTTTACAACTTGAAAGCCAAGCATGGTATGACTGATTCAGCCTATGGAGACTGGTTGATAGCCCTTAGTGAATATCTTCCCTAAGGAAATGAGATACCTGCCTCTACTTATGAAGCAAAAAAGACCTTAACCGTAATGGGATTAGACTACATCAAAATACATGCCTGCCCTAATGACTGTATTCTATATAGAACACAGTATGAGGATGAAACTTCATGTTTAGATGTCATGCTTCTAGGTGGAAAATATGCAATAATGGGAAAGAATTGGAAAATGTTCCTGCAAAGGTGTTATGGTACTTTCCCATTATCTCTAGATTTAAGAGAATGTTTAAATCTCCTGAAACAGCAAAAAACTTAATTTGGCATGCCACAAAAAGAAAAAATGATGGGTTCCTTCGCCATCCAGCTGATTCATCAAATTGGAAGTTAATAGATGAGAAGTGGTATGATTTTGGAGATAAACCACGCAACCTACGACTTGGATTGTCGTCGGATGGTTTCAATCCACATAGTACCTTAAGTAGCAAGTACAGCTGTTGGCCCGTTATTCTAGTTACTTACAATCTGCCACCATGGCTGGTAATGAAGAGGAAGCACATGATGCTTTCTTAGTTGATATCGGAGACTAAACAACCAGGGAACGATATAGATGTTTTTCTACAACCGTTGATAGATGATCTGAAGTTGTTATGGGAAGGAGTTGAGGGAGTTTATGATGCAGTAAATAATGAGGAGTTTATTCTTAGAGCTTCTCTTTTTTAGACAATCAATGATTTTCCAGCTTACGGTAACCTTTCAGGAAGTATTGTGCATGAGTATAATGCATGTTCGATTTGCATTGATGAAACAAAACCCACCAGGCTATTTCATGGAGGGAAATGTGCCTACACAATCACATGAGGTTTTAATATCGAAAGCTAAAAGCTTCTTTTAATAACATAGACAAGCTCTAGTGCCGTTGTTCGGAGAGGAGTTGTTGAGAAGGCTGGAGGAGGAAGTTCCGTATTGGCCTTTTGGGAAGAAATATCATCCATCAATGTATAAGGGGGCTGAGGATGAGATCAGGCCTTGTTGGAAGAAGATTTCAATTTTTTTCCAGCTTGAGTATTGATATGAGCATAAAATGCTATGTTATTAATGATAAAACTCTATACTTTGCTTAGTTATTTTCCTTACTATATAGTATTTAATTTTATTTTATTATTTAAGGTGTATTTTGAAGCAAAGGAGAAAAAAGTTGCATTAAAAGTTAAATCAAGAATTCTGCCTTTGCAGACCAGCCAACTTCGACAGAAGCCTGAAGACAGCTCATGACGAAATAAATTATAAGCCATATATCAATGGAAAGCTACAGATGTCTACTTTCTAGAACATTTTGCGGTTTGTCAATACCTATTTTGTAGAGGAAGTTATGGACGATTTAGTACCTGAAGGTCAATCTGGCACGAATCTGATATCATATCAAATAAGGAGAGTTTGATCATAAATTTTCTTTGGACGAATTTTCTATCCAATTCAAGACACAACAATCATCAGGGAGATATCTGAGAAGAATTCTACAAGATTATGGTTTGCTTTTGTGCACCAATTATAAGAGACCTCATGTAACTAGGGTTGTGTATTCTCTAGCTCTATATATATAGCATATGAAAACATGTAAAAAGAGAGAGAACACCCTACATCTTCTATTTTCTATCTTTTCTTCTTTACAATGTGTAACTAAATTCTTTTAGTTAGGGGCTGCCTATGAACCCCTTTTATGCAAAGCTCTTGATTATGTTTTCTTAGCTTATTATTTGATTTCTATGTGATTGGTGTGCCTTGATTTGTGCTATTGATAACTCTTGCATGTTTATTTTATTTAGTGCGCAACTTAGAATATAGGCATCTGATTGCAGCTAGAGGTTAAGAATTATTTCACCTAATAGTTATGATTTTTTCTCTCACCAAGTAGCGACTATCTCACTTGCGGAGGTAAATCAAAGGACGCTTATTGATTTGGGTAGAGAGTGTTGTCACCCTACTTAGACTTTAATCAACAAACAAACTTTCATAAAGCTTAATGATATTTACTTGATTTGCTAGACTACTGCTGTCAGAGCTAGTAGACCTGTTATGGAATGTTTCTAATGAAAAGTGCTGTCACAGCGTTAGATAATATTTAGAAAGTAAAAAGGATAATTTCAATGCTGTCATGGTTATTCTTGTTTGTTGTCAATCACTAGTAATTGAATATTTTCTAGAGTTAATCAAGGGTGGAGTATAATGGTGGTGAATTGGTGTAGTTTCTAACTTCTTCATCTCATTCATTGAATTTATATATATTTTTTTAATTTCTCATTGATATCCAAAATCCCATATTTAATTGTTTTATTTTTGTTGTTAACATAAATTATAAGAGTACCCACAATCCCCGGCTTGAACGATACCCACTTCCGAACGATACTACAACTACACAAGAGGGTTAATTGAATAGCCAATCCCGGCCACGTCAATTTTGGCGCCGTTGCCGGGGATTGTAAAATCCCTAACAATTTGTGTTATTTTTTTTTTGTATATATTTCTGTTTGTATATTTACCAACTTTGATTTTTGTTTTTGTGTTTTAATATGGCAGCAATCTTACGAATTGTGTTTCATATGCTCCATGGTAGGTCACTCAAAGGAAACATGTACAAGCATCCAATATCAGGGATACTACGATCAAAGTACCATGCTTGGAGGATTTGAAGCCAACCCATGGCATTGGAATGGTTATTGTTCACCACCAAATGATCAAGTATGGAATTCTTCGTGGAACAACAACCCCAACATGCCACAAAATTCTTTCAACGAGTATGCAGCTTCTCCATGTGTGCACAATGATTATTGGCCACAAGCACCACCACAAATCTCAGATAAGTCAAATCGTTATGATGAGATGATTGAGTCTCTGAATGCTTTTACCAAGGAACATCAAGCTCTTGATGATGAGTGGGCAGAAACTAAAAGACGGTTGTAGACCTAAATGTTTCAGGTGCACTCTTCTACGATGATTCAACCTCATGAAGCAGTTCATGAATCAACAATTGATGAGGATGAAGTCAGAGATTTTGACGAGTGTTATGAAGATCAGTACAATGTTGAGACCTTTGAGAATCAGGAAGTACAATACATAGCTAAGCTTAAAGCATGGGAGTATGAAGACTTGTAAGATGATGAGTTGTTCTACAATGAAGAAAATAAGGATGTGCTTCTTGATAATGAGTTCTATGTGCTAGAAGCAATCACAATGGATCATAACAATCCAACAGATTATGAGACCACAACGGAGGAATGCTTAAAAGAAGAGTCCATTATAACCCCTATATTTATTGATTTTGTCAATCCTTTGGAGATGGTGATATGTGAACGTGTCAAATCAGATGAGGAGATCATTCTTGCCAAGGTTGTTAAACTTGAGAAAACTTGGAGACAATGGAACAAGAGAAAGAAAAGGAGAAGCATTCAATCATGCCTTTCCATTGCTCCCAAGTTATTCAAATTGTTGCCAAGAGACCATGAGATATCTTTGAAGAGGGTTGCACATTTGAAGGAAGCAAAACCTAAACCTTCTCATTATTCTTGACATGCGCAGATCGTCATGCTACAAGACGTTAAAATAGCGCTTGTTGGGAGGCAACCCAACCCTCTATCCCCTTTATTTGTCTTTGTTTTTATTTGTTTTGATGTGTTTTGTGTATGTGCAAGTCGGATTGGAAAGAAAAGTGAAGAAAAATACAAAATTTTGCCCAAAACAGAATTTTGGCAAACAGTTTGTCAAGTTTGGAAGGCCACCGTTTTCAGCTCAGATGACCTGTAAATTTTTGCCATATACTGTTGAAAAGGTCTATGAGTCTACTTTTAGTAGATTTTTACAGAATCGAATTCAGAGTCTCGAGCTATTCCCAGTTTTAGTTTGAGTACAACAAGGCCCATGCAGTAAAATAGAAAACTGTGCAGTTGGGTCTGATAAAAGGCAAAACAGAGAATACCTCTGTTGATCTGATTGAGGCAAACTTTATACCCCTGGAAATTTTTATGTGTCTGCTACAAGGTTTCTTTAGAGCACTTTTACATTAGATCAGTGGAACATATCGAAATTCAGGTATTAAGAGGTAAAGGTCATGTCTGCATTACTGTGAGATTTTCTACGTTTCTGCTAACTTTGCAGGGGCGTATCTTTCAAACCGTTTGGATTTAGGAAACGTGTCACATATGTACGAATAGCTAGCAACATCAACGTTTTATTCCAAGTGGTAGATTTCACATCCAAGAGTCCATGCCAATGTTATTTGACGGGAAAAACAGCTTGTTGGAGGTCTTCAAGTGGGAGATTTTCTTCAACTTTTTCTTTTCATTCTTTCTATTTCCCGTATTCTGTGCTTGAATTATGCTTTTACATATTATTCATTCATTTTGCATTGAGGGCAATGCATAGTTCAAGTGTGGGGGTGTAAATGCACACTTATTAGTTGTTTGTTTGAGTCATATATTTGAAAACCCAAAAAACAAAATTGAAAATTTCAAAAAAAAAAATATTTTTTGTATGTATTTTATTATATTTTTGAGTCTTAGGAGCCCTTAGCTAGTCTAAGTTGATACTATATTCTCTCAAATCATGGCTAAGAGAGGATCACAAGATTTAGATGATTTCTGAATGTTATTGTTTGGTTGATTGAAATGCATGGAAAACATATGGATATGTAGTAGATATGGTTTTGTTAAATTGGTACGAAATGAGCATGCTAAAATAAGTTTGATTCATATAATCCTTGTGTGAGAATTTGAGCCTATATGTGCTTTTCTTTCTGAGTGATCATTATATTCTCAATTTTTCTTGGCTTCGTTATTTTGTGAACCTCATTATTTTTCTTTTTGATCGATTACATTGTCATAGCTCTTTAATGAACCATAGTGTTGACTAGAACTTACTCTTGATGATTTTCAAAACCTATAGTCATAATATGTCCTGATTTTGGAAAGGATTGAATGATCTTTTTAGGGCCACCACCAGAGCCAAATAAGCTTGTGTCCATATTTGTGTGCGCAACACACCCCTTAGTAAACCCCTTTGAGCCTACATTGTAGCATTTTTTATCATCACCCGTATAATCTTCACCTTGAGCTTAGTATAGTTATATCTTTACCCTTATCCTTAGGGCCTAGTAGAGCATGATTTGTGTGAAGGGATGATGAGAAGTAAGTGTGGGGGAAGGAGATTTGTCCAAATTGCAAAATGAAAAAGAAGTTATGCCGTGAAAGAAAATAGAAAAAAAAAATATATATTTCTGAAAAAAAAAGGGCAAAGAAAAAGACGGCAGAGAAAAATGTTGGATTAAAGTCCCTTGGTTGTGAATTAGGAGTTTGTGTGAATTTGAAGGCTCAAAATCATAATTTACGGTCTTTGTTCTTTTTCACAATGTTTGTTTTATGGAGACATAAGGTGTTTTGTGAGCTCTACTAGGTTCTTAGGATCTTTTGAATTCCATATCTTTTGTTTCTTATTAACTTTGAGCCTTGACCCCATTATAACCTGAAACAAAGACTTTCTTGATCCTTAAAATGGGTAGCGTTTGATCTGTGAAGATTATCTCGAGAGTTAAGTATATGGTATGGGTCCATTTGTGCATGTAATTGATATCTTTCATGAGGTTTTATAAGTTATTCCACAAAGTGCTTTCGTTTCTTACATATGCAAGCTATTTGAATGTCTTACAATATTTTCTCTTGCATATATATTTGAGTGAATAAGTTTTTAAGTATGAGCCAGAAAATCTGAGTGAAGATAGAGTGCATATACCCTTGTGAGGTTGAATTGTGACTTATTTGAAACATGCTGAGCTCCACCATATAACCGTTGTACTTCCAAGTCTTATGTGTTTATGTGTGATCCATGCATAGTAATTAGCTCTCGAATTTCTTGTAATGATTCTTGGTTGAGTGCTAATCTTACTGCCATGAAAATAGGAGATTGTTGAGATACATTGTTAAGGGCATTAGAGTTGTTTTTTGTTAGTTTGAGTTTAGAGTCTTTTTAGTTTTATTTTTTTTGCTAAGGGACTAGCAAAAGCTAAGTGTGGGGGTATTTAATATGAGCATAAAATGCTATGTTATTAATGATAAAACTCTATACTTTGCTTAGTTATTTTCCTTACTATATAGTATTTAACTTTGTTTTATTATTTAAGGTGTATTTTGAAGCAAAGGAGAAAATATAGGGAAAAGATGCATTAAAAGCTAAATCAAGAATTCTGCCTTTGCAGACCAGCCAACTTCGACAGAAGCCTGAGGACAGCTCATGACGAACTAAATTATGAGCCATATATCAATAGAAAGCTACAGATGTCTACTTTCCAGAACATTTTGTGGTTCATCAATACCTATTTTGTAGAGGACGTTATGGACGATTTAGTACCTGAAGGTCAATCTGACGCGAATCTGATATCATATCAAATAAGGAGAGTTTGATCATAAATCTTCTTTGGACGAATTTTCTATCCAATTCAAGACACCACAATCATCAAGGAGATTTCTGAGAAGAATTCTACAAGATTATGGTTTGCTTTTGTGCACCAATTATAAGAGACCAATGTAACTAGGGTTGTGTATCCTCTAGCTCTATATATATAGCATATGAAAACATGTAAAAAGAGAGAGAACACCCTACATCTTCTATCTTCTATCTTTTCTTCTTTACAATGTGTATCCTCTAGCTCTATATATATAGCATATGAAAACATGTAAAAAGAGAGAGAACACCCTACATCTTCTATCTTCTATCTTTTCTTCTTTACAATGTGTAACTAAATTCTTTTAGTTAGGGGCTGCCTATGAACCCCATTTATGCAAAGCTTTTGATTATGTTTTCTTAGTTTATTATTTGATTTCTATGTGATTGGTGTGCCTTGATTTGTGCTATTGATAACTCTTGTATTTTTATTTTCTTTGGTACGCAACTTAGAATATAGGCATGTGATTGCAGCTAGAGGTTAAGCATTATTTCACCTAATAGTTATGATTTTTTCTCTCACGAAGTAGCGACTATCTCACTTGCGGAGGTAAATCAAGTGATGCTTATTGATTTGGGTAGAGAGTGTTGTCACCCTACTTAGACTTTAATTAACAAACAAACTTTCATAAAGCTTAATGATATTTACTTGATTTGCTAGACTACTACTGTCAGAGCTAGTAGACCTGTTATGGAATGTTTCTAATGAAAAGTGCTGTCACAGCGTTAGATAATATTTGGAAAGTAAAAAGGATAATTTCAATGCTGTCATGGTTATTCTTGTTTGTTGTCAATCACTAGTAATTGAATGTTTTCTAGGGTTAATCAAGGATGGAGTATAACGGTGGTGAATTGGTGCATGTAGTTTCTAACTTCTTCATCTCATTCATTGAATTTATATATTTTTTTTTTAATTTCTCATTGATATCCAAAATCCCATATTTAATTGTTTTATTTTTGTTGTTAACATAAATTGTAAGAGTACCCACAATCCCCGGCTTGAACGATACCCACTTCCGAATGATACTACAACTACACAAGAGGGTTAATTGAATAGCCAATCTCGGCCAAGTCAAGTATTGGCAGTATCTCCCAGTTAGGCACTACCTTGATATCATGCACATTGAGAAAAATGTGTGTGATGCACTTATAGGGACGTTACTGAATATTCGTGGAAAAACTAAGGATGGACTGAAGACTCAGTAAGATTTGCAGAAACTTGGTATAAGAGAAGGACTGCACCCTGATTTAGATGGTTCAAAAAAGAAATAGTTGCCTTTAGGTAGCTGAAACTTAACAGTAGATGAGAAAAAATGTGTGTGTGAGAGTTTTTTTGGGATGAAGGTTCCTGAAGACTATTGTTCAAACATTTCCAGTGTTGTTTCAATGCCTCATTTATCGTTGACAGGACTTAAATCCTATGACTGTCATGTGTTAATGCAACAGTTACTCCTGGTTGTAATTCGAGGTGTGTTGGAGAAATTTGTCTGTTGACAGTACATATAGTACACCGCCAAGCACATCTGGCGACCTCGTGGACCGTGCAACCGGCGTCATAGGTCCCACTTCCGGCATCCAGCGGGTAGACCGCAACCCCGGCTACATCTCCATTGTTCCACATTACCGGTGCCGCACTCGGAAGCAGTGCCACCGGGCGCCTGAAGTGGCTTCGTGAGTAGGGAATTATGTAATAGTGTAGTAAGCATCCCACATTGGAAACATTGTAGAGGAGGGAGCCTTCCTTCCCTATAAATAAGAGGCTTCCCCCTTAGTATTAAGGATCTTGGATCCAAGGCACTCCATCCTTGTAACCCGATGGCTTATTGGCTATTCCTACTGGATTCCAAGTGGACGTAGCCGTGCCCTCCGATGGCACGGTGAACCACTATACTCGCTGTGTTCTTTATAGCTTTATTATTGTGCTTCTGCCAGGCCTACGGGTTTGTACAGAAACAATTGGCGCCATCTGTGGGAAGGCATACAAAAAGCTGTGTTGCTCTGCCGGCAAGCTACTGCCCGGACAACAGGTCCCAAATAATCAGCAAGCTGCCCAGCTAGCCTGCCCAGCACCAGCAGCCCAGGCCAGCGGGTCTGCAAGGAGCAACCGGCCAGTGGCCCATCAACGGCCCAATCAAGATCCGGTCAGCAGCGGGTCAACACTCCCGATACGGTCAACTCGGACAAGCACCCTCCCGCCACCGGCATCTCCAGCCATCTCCCTCCGCCTCGCACCGCAGCAGGCCACGGCCGACGAAGCCAGCAACTCGCCGGCCGGCACCTACGACGCCTACGACGAATCACCTACGACACCTCCGGTTACCCACAGCTTCCACCGGCCGGCACCTCCATCTCTCCCGGCCAGCATCTTGCAGGCTTCGCCGGCCAGCATCTCCAGCAAGCCTCCCAGACGGCATCACCCGGCATGCAGCCCGGCCGGGCGTGGTTCTCGCGCGAGGCTCCGGTGCGGCAGGTCCGGTGCAGCAGGCCCGGCTTAGTCTTCCGGTGCAGCAGGTCCGGCCCGGCTTCGTCCTCCGGTGCGGTTCGTCTCCGGTGCAGCAGGTCCGAAAGCCCGAGCGGGAGAGAGCCCGGCCGAGGAGAGAGGAAATCCCGGATGAGCGAGCCACCGGCAGAGACAACCACTGGACGAGAGAGAACCCCGGACGGGAGGAGGGAGAGATACCGGCCGAGTGAGATGCCGGCCGAGAAGAACCCCGGCAGAGAGAGATGCCGGCCGAGAAGAGAAAGAAAAACAGAAGAAGCAGAAGAAAAAGAAAATTGGCGGGAAAAGGAGATTCAAACTGGCATGACCCGGTCAAAGGCTGGGTTGGGCCGGATCGGGCTACAGCAGCGGGTCGGGTTACAGTTGGGCCAGCGGGTTAGGTTCCAGCATCTTGGGCCAGCGGGTCGGTTTCCAGCAGATTGGGCTGCAACAATCTTCTCTCGGCACCCAAACATCTTCTCTGGACACCCACTTCTCCAAACAGCAAAATCAAGCTGCTCTCTACGCCCGTAGACATTCACCGGGCAACCCGGGAATCATTCCTGCATGTTATTCCAATCCCGGCAGCTTTCTCCAAAGCTAAGTATTCTAACTTATTTATTATTACTCAACGCATGCTTCACCTGTGCATAATCTGTTGGGAAATATTGATAATTAGACATGTGATAAAGCACGATCGCCATCATTATGCATCGGTTGATCATCTCAGCATTGCAATGCATCGCATATAAGTATGCATCGTTGCACGCATGTCATTATGCGCTTATCAGTGCTGCTCATATCATTATGCATCAGTTGATCATCTCAGCATTGCAATGCATCGCATATCAGTATGCATCGTTGCACGCATGTCATTATGCGCTTATCAGTGCTGCTCATATCATTATGCATCGGTTGATCATCTCAGCATTGCAATGCATGGCATATCAGTATGCATCGTTGCACGCATGTCATTACGTGCTTATCAGTGCTGCCCATATCATTATGCATCGCGTTCCGGTAACGCTATCTCACCGGTTGTGTAATATCCAACCGGCTCCATGGCTCTCAACGGTTGTGTAATATCCAACCGACTCCATGGCATTCCACCGGTTATGTAACATTCAACCGGGGACGAGTCAGCAACAACTTAAGACTTCCAAACGCATGGGCTTTATAAACCCGGGCGAGTTTACATCTAACACATGTACCCTTGTCCAGCAGGATAAAAACCCTGCATCACACTGAACTGTGATACATTTGGGGATACATGGTGAGACTCGTTATCTCAACGCCACTCCACCGGGCAGATTGTTTCTCTAACACAGAACAAGTCTCCCCGCAGGCTAACAAACCTGCACATTTACCTCAACACTTATCCAACAAAAGCTGAGAAGAACTAGCAAGTGTTAACCGGCGCTTCAACATAGCCGCAACACTCTCCGGGGTACCTGTTGGCTTATTCCACGCACCAACAGGTCTCCCCGCAGGCTAGCAGACTTACCCCATGCTTATTCCAACACAAGCTGGGCCGAGTGATGGATGTGTTATCCAAGCACAAAGTACCTGCAAAACAACTTCATACACATAATACCCTTCTTGTGTCGAGTGTAGTATTGACAAGTAGGATCGTTCTATCTGGGGAAATCAAGGGCTTTTAATCACATAAAGTATTGCACAAAAGGGGGTATCGATTTTTATGTCTAAAATACCTACTGATTTTTACTAAAATTAAATCCTAAGTTATTATATACAATTGATCAACATATTCCACACAATCACAAGACACAAAACTCATTACACATGCGATGAAATTAAAACAAGCAATAGGGGCAGCAGCAAATATCGAATTCAAGATCAATTAAGTTCCAATTTAATTAGAGCCAATGCGGTTATTCTAATTATTCAAAACATCACAAGTATTTAGAATCCAACATGCGTGTAATCCTAAACATGGTACTAATCGGTTTAATAACACAATGCGTAGAAATTAAACACAAATAGCACATAAGCACAATATGTCGAATTGGAACATGTTAGCAAGTATGGCGTCACTCATCTCACATCGACATGTAAATTTCCAGAATTACTCTAGCCCTTAGATAAATACATATTAAAACATAACATGCGTATGATCCAACATGTATTAAATCGGCAAGTGAATTCAATACCTAGATAACACTCATGGCCTTTCGAATGCATCTAGACATCTCCTTCGGTTGCACACGAATTAAGGAAATAAACCTAATTAAATCAAGAAAGCATTCAAAATCCTACTGCCCATCATACATATTTAATCAAATCACATGCATAAATCGGTAATCAAACATGAAATAACCAAACAATTATTACAAAGATTCGGAAATCCCATATATAATTAACAATACCGAAAATAAAACCAAGAATCCAAACATATTTCATAGACAAAATAATGTTTAAATACAAAGAAATCAAAGCCGTTGAAATATTACAATCTTAATGACAACCTTGTTGAAGGAATCGGCAATAGGATTGGTGATGATGATTGGAAAGGTTTTGTGGAAAGGTGGTGGAGATGATTCGGCCTTGTTCTTGGTAAGATTTATGGAGATATTTTGGCAGAGGTTCGGCAAGTTTATGTGAGGAAGAGAAGATGATTTTCTGAATTTAAGATGTGGTATTTATAGAGGCAAGGGAGGCAGCTAGGGTTTACAAAACCTAGTTTTTCTCAAACTTATCCTACTGGCAGATTTGACCTTCGAGTGAAGATTATGGAATATCTTTCTCTAGAAAATAGATATTAAGGTGATTCCAGTTGGGTTAGAAACTAGACTCCCGTAGCTTTCTATCCATATAAGGTTCGAATTCAGATTCATTGTGATCTGTCCGGGAGAGTCCGTGGAAGTTGGATGACGTGCACAGGAATTCTGCCGAATTTGATCAGGATTTGTTGCGATTTTCTTCCTCTATTTTCTGCCGAAAATTCCCAAGATAATGGCTGAATAATTGAACAATATCTCTTTAGGTTTTCCATGAATTAATTCAGCCAAAAATCTTGCACAAAGGATGGAATTCAGTCCACATTCGTAAGCCAAATCCATGTAGAACTCGGTTTAGGTTTTCTTCTTTCGGCAGACTTGACCTTCGTGCATTCAAACCGGAATAACTTTTTGCTCAGGAAATATTTTGCTGCAATTCTAAGTCCCAGACAAACTAGACTCGTAGAGCTTTCCAACGGCGTATGGCTCGTTCTCTGGTTCCAAGCGATGTGTCCCACAGAAATTCCGGAAGTCAGGACACAGTCCCAGGAAAATCCTGGTAGTCCCTGGATTGGTTTGCTCAAACTGCCAAGTTGCAGCCTTCATTTGGGTGACTTCCCGAACTCCGATTGATCTGAAATTTTGACACAATACACTTTAGCTTGCCAATTATATGCATACCAAATTTCATCAAATTTGGAAAAGGATAGATCAGTTTAGCACAGGCCTCAATATCACGAAAACAACATATTTTGCACTTTTTGCTCAGATTTCTTTACTTAGTCATTTTTCTGACAATTAAGCACATTTTCTCCAAAACTCTACCAAAGGGACACTAAACTAAAATATGACTCTATCTTACAAAAATAAGGGTTAAACATTGGATAAATGGGGGTAAAAACATATTAAGAACGACCCACATTGTGCTCCTATCACCGAGTCACCGGGCTACTACTGGCCTGCCGTTGGCAGCAACTATACTGGGGGACTCGTTCCGACATGGCAGTCCACCGGTCGAGTCCTCACATCATCACATGCATTCATCCGGGTTTCAACCCGCTCCACATTTACGATCATATCAGAATGCATCGCACTACGGTGCACGCATTCCAATGCATCGCATCTCAGTGTGCGCATCAGTATGCATCGCGTTACGGTAACGCCATCTCCGCCGTGCTCCCCGATCCGTCCGATGGCAGAACGCCCAGACGGAATCGCCTTGCTCCCCGATCCGTCCGATGGCAGAACGCCCGGACGGAATCGCCGTGCTCCGATCCGTCCCCGGTTCCGCACCGCTGCGTTAGAGCCTCGGCCGTTCACGGACCGGTCTTATCCGGCGGATCACCCTATCCAGCGGGTCACCCCGGATTCAGCCGACCGGTCCTATCCGGCGGGTCACCCCCTCCAGCGGGTCACCCCGGATTCAGCCGACCGGTCCTATCCGGCGGGTCACCCCGGATTCAGCCGACCGGTCTTATCCGGCGGGTCACCCCGGATTCAGCCGACCGGTCTTATCCGGTGGATCACCCTATCCAGCGGGTCACCCCGAATTCAGCCGACCGGTCCTATCCGGCGGGTCACCCCCTCCAGCGGGTCACCCCGGATTCAGCCGACCGGTCCTATCCGGCGGGTCACCCCCTCCAGTGGGTCACCCCGGATTCAGCCGACCGGTCCTATCCGGCGGGTCACCCCAGCCAGCGGGTCACCCCGGATTCAGCCGACCGGTCCTATCCGGCGGGTCACCCCGGATTCAGCCAACCGGTCCTACTCAGCCAACCGGTCCTATCCGGCGGGTCACCCCCTCCAGCGGGTCACCCCGGATTCAGCCGACCGGTCCTATCCGGCTGGTCACCCCTTCTAGCGGGTCACCCTGGATTCAGCCGACCGGTCCTATCCGGTGGGTCACCCCAGCCAGCGGGTCACCCCGGATTCAGCCGACCGTTCCTATCCGGCGGGTCACCCCAGCCAGCGGGTCACCCCGGATTCAGCAGGCCCGGTCCTGTTCAGCAGCGGCTCCGCCAACTCTGCCCGATCAGGCTTCAGCAAGTCAGGACCGGTCAAACCCGGATCCTCCCCGGGCACCCACCACCGCCCGGCGCCTCATCACGCCCGGCACCTCATCCCGCCCGGCACTCATCACTCCCGCCCAAGTCACATCTCCAGCACGAACTTGGGGGACTCGACATTCGAACGCCTGGCAAGAGCCCAATCTCACTTAGGGACTTGGGGGACTGGTGGTAGTAGGGGTGACTCAGTCACCACCTACGCTTGGCGGCACATGATGATTAACTCCCCAAGTAAGATTGCACTCTTACTCGGGAACTTGGGGGACTTGTTGACAGTACATATAGTACACCGCCAAGCACATCTGGCGACCTCGTGGACCGTGCAACCGGCGTCATAGGTCCCACTTCCGGCATCCAGCGGGTAGACCGCAACCCCGGCTACATCTCCATTATTCCACATTACCGGTGCCGCACTCGGAAGCAGTGCCACCGGGCGCCTGAAGTGGCTTCGTGAGTAGGGAATTATGTAATAGTGTAGTAAGCATCCCACATTGGAAACATTGTAGAGGAGGGAACCTTCCTTCCCTATAAATAGGAGGCTTCCCCCTTAGTATTAAGGATCTTGGATCCAAGACACTCCATCCTTGTAACCCAATGGCTTATTGGCTATTCCTACTGGATTCCAAGTGGACGTAGCCGTGCCCTCCGATGGCACGGTGAACCACTATACTCGCTGTGTTCTTTATAGTTTTATTATTGTGCTTCTGCCAGGCCTACGGGTTTTTACAGAAACACTGTCAGAGTTGCTATGATTAGGCTTTGCATTTTTTTCAATAAAATTTGCAGTAAAACCATAGATCCTTCAAAGCTTTCTAAAATACAAAGTGATCTTGTTGAGACATTGTGTGAGCTTAAGAAGTATTTTCCCCCTTCTTTCTTTGACATAATGGTCTACTTAACTGTCCACTTAGTTAGAGAAGTTGAGTTGTGCGGACCAGTGTGTTTTCGGTGGATGTACCCTTTTGAAAGGTACATGAAGGTATGCAAGAGATATGTTAAAAATAAATGTCATCCGGAAGGGTGCATTGCTGAGCGTCATTTTGCCGAAGAAGCGGTCGAGTTCATAGCTGAATACTACATAGACGACAAGACTGTTGGGATTCCAGCATACCCTAACACAGAAGAAAACCCTACATCGGGTGCTAAAGTTGAGTCTATTTTTGGCAAGGAATATAATGAAGCCCATCTCTGTGTGCTTCAAAACACCGATGAATTCGCAAGCTACTTTCTGTAAGTCACTCTCTTTTTTATCTATAAGTTTACTTTTTTTTAATTTTTTTAAATAATATGGTTACTAATATTTCTTTTGTGCTCTTAGGAAACACATGAAGCAGTTGAAAATGGAGTTTCCAGAATACAAAAATAAATCTGGAAAGTGGCTGGTTGATAAACAAAACCAAACTTTTGCTGATTGGGTGCAGCAAAAGGTAATTAGACTATTTTCATGCTTATAGAATGCATTAAATGATGCTTATGTGCTTACACTTCAGTTATATTTGTTTTTGCAGGTGTCATCTCAGTTTTGTGATCCTGATTGTGATGTTCCTGAGATTGTGCGATGGCTAGCAGATAAACCATGTCATGAAGTTTCAAAATACATGGGTTATAGAATAGGGGGAGTGTTGTTTAACACAAAAAGGCGTGATGATCTTCTTAAGACACAAATTAGTGGGGTTTACTTGCGGGCAGAGACACCTCAAGTTGCTAGTGCTGAAGATAAGCACATTGTGTCTGATCAGATGAGCTTCTATGGAGTTATTTATGAAATTTGGGAGCTTGACTATGCTTTTTTTAAAGTTCCTATATTCAAGTGTGATTTGGGTAGAGAGTCATAAGGGTGTTAGAGTAGATGATCTTGGGTTTACTTTGGTGAACTTAAATAGGATAGGTCATCTAGATGACACTTTTGTTTTGGGTCAATGTGTGGAGCAGGTGTTTTACATTGATGAGCCTGCATATATTAGGTGGTCAGTTGTCTTGAGACCCCTAAAAAAATATTACATAGATTCTGAGGAGGTTGATGACTCAACATTGAACACCCTCCTTCCTCGACTACAATGCTTTTCTACATTCACTAGATATTGTGACTAATAAATCATCGGATTACATGCTGAAGGGAAAGAAAGTATAATAGTTGCTAAAGATTAGATTTGATTCCAATGTGACATGGTTTAGGTTATTTTGTAGTTTCTTTCTTAGACTGTAACCAATTTCTTTTGTATGACAATGAACTGTGTTTGTTTCCTATTTAGTGTTTTATGATGGGTTTCACTTATGCACTTATTGGTGTTGATATGTAAATGTTTGCAGTTTTATTTTATTTTATTTTATTTTATTTCAATGCTTACTAACTGGTATTTTCTGTTTTTGGTCATGTACTCATTTGATTAGTACTTATCGTCTAATGTGTCTTGTGTTAGTGCAGATATGGCAACTTCAAAAGCAAGATCTATGTCAGGTAAGGCAAAGACTAAGGAAAAAACACCAAAGAGGAAGACGAGAAAGTCTGTTCCGTCAACTACATCAACACAGATTTCTGATGCAACCACTTCGAAGACGTCTTCGAGGAAAAAAACTGAACTGACTGGGGGTTTGGAGCTGCTGAGGCGACATGCAGTGACTATGTCGAGCATTGTTAAAAAAAGGAAGCGTCTTGCCAAGAGGGTTATGCAGTTCAACAAAAGAGGCACTCCTTATGGGAAGGTGGCATCTAAAATGCAATCTTATATAGGAGTGCTGGTGAGAAGGAAAGTGCCAATTACTGATAAAACTTGGAAAAAAGGAACACAAGAAGAGAAAGATAAAATATGGAAACATATTCAGGTGCAAAATACTTTGTTTATTTTAGTGATTAAACTACCTATTATATCCATTTTGTCTTTGTTGATGAACGTACATGTTACTCATTTGGATCTTTATTGTGGTCAGATTCCATTTACAATTGGTTCAGAACATAAAGACACTATCCTAAAATCTGCTGCGGCTAAGTGGAGAGACTTCAAGTCTCGCCTCACTTCAAAATACATCATCCCATACCTCAATAATCCAGAAGTTTTGAAGTTTCCTCCCAATGATTTCCCCTTCATACCTGCTGATGAGTGGACTTTATTTGTGAAGTCACGAACAGCGCCTTAGTTCCTGGTATGATCAATTTAACCTTACTACATTACTTTAGTTGTAAATGTGAGCTTTTCGTTATAAATATCATGGATTTTTTATGTGAGTGGTGGATTATGCAGGCATAGCGTGCAAAACAGCAAGCAAGGCGTGCGAAGAACAAATATCCGCACAGACTGTCCCGTCATTGATATGCTAACTTGGAGGCAGAGCTGGTCAATAAATATTAATTTTGACTCATTTTTTATGTGTAGTTTTTGTACATACTAAAGTAGGTTAATTGACAAATCCTCCTTTGCAGTCTGAGGAGTTTGGTGAAGATGAAATTGATCGATACACCCTTTGGGTTAAAGGGCGACAGGGCCGAGATGGTAGTTTCAAGGATGAAGAGACAATAGTCGTTGCTGATAAGATAGTGAGTTTTTGAATATGGTTCTTATTTGTATATCAATTTAGATGGATTATGTTTGGGATAACATTGATAATCTATTATTGTCAGTATGAAGTCTTGAAAGATGTTAAAGCTGGAGATGCTATAATCGAGGGAGCTGATGATGTGTTGGCCAAGGCATTGAATAATGCTGAACACGGAGATAGAGTGCATGGAGTGGGAGGTTATGTTACTCCGGGAAATTACTTCCATAGAGGAAAATGCAAGAGGGACAACTTGGAAGAAAGGATGAGAGTTACTGTGCAGAAACTTGTGGAACAGCAGAAAGATAAGATAATAGCACTACCAAATCGGACAGAATAGCCGACGAAAAAAATTTCGTCGACTATGCCGAATTTTCGTCGGCTATTCCTTCTGCCGACGAAATTTTCGTTGGCTATACGTCGTTGGAAAAACGGCATCGGTAATACCAATGGCCGACGAAAATAACGAAATCGTCGGCTATTCTCGGGTATGGCCGACGACAGTGCCGACGAAATTTAATTTTGTCGACCAAACCTGGGCAAAATATCTGACGAAATTCGTCGGCTATGCTCGAGCATGGCCGACGATATCGTAAACTATAGCCGATGAAATTCGTCGGCTATTTGTTCTGAAATATAGCCGACGATTTCATCTATTTCGTCGGTTATTTCGTCAGAATATATTAATATTTTAGTAGGCATTAATTAGTTATAGCCGACGAAATAATGTCATTTTCGTCGGCTATAGAAGTTATAGCCGACGAAAATTGGTAAAAATCGTTGGCTATAGTGCTTATAGCCGACGAAATAATGCCAATATCGTCGACTATTCTTACATTTGGGGGAAAAAAATTAAATTAATTTCTAAATTACCATTCCAAGCAACCTGCAAATCACAAAGACAATCCATGCATTTGCACCAACAAGAAACACGTCTAAATGATTTATTATTTAATTTGTTCCAATATACATAAAATATAACCCTAATCATCACCTAAAGCACTAAAGTCCACCACGTCATCCCCAGCATCCTGCTCTCCATCATGCTCGTCATCATCAGGAGGTTGAGGCATTGGAGGTTCAACTAACGGCTGAAACGGGGGCGGGGGTTCAAGGGCTTGTTGTTGTGCCGCGAACATATCACACCACCAGTTTTGTTGGGCGGCGTAGTTGTGTTGCCGAACTCTGTCGCATTCAGCATGCCAACTGGCCAGATCCAAATGATACTGCTGTGTTCTGCGGCGTAGCTCCTGTGATCTCTGGGACTCGGCCGCCAATCTTGCGACCAATCTCTACACTTCCCCCCTCATCTGTTGGCTGTCCCCGCCTCCCTTCTTTTGACCTCCCTTAGTGGTCTTCAGGAGCCCTATTCCAGAACTTCCCAAACCCCGACAGTAGTATTGGTTTGACCGGTCTGGGAAGGCTGCGTCGAACATCCTCGCTGCCGTTTGGACATTCGATCGGTCGACCTGGCGCAGGGCTTCTTCTAGATCTGCCTCTGAAATGTTCGGTTGTGTCTCCTGAACTACTTGCTGGAACACCTCTTCTTCAGCCCGGTTCACCCTCTCCTAATTGAACGGGAAAAAAAAAAAAATTAATATTCTAACAAATATATAATTAAGTAAAATTAATAATTAAAATTTTAAAATCGTAATCAACGACTTACGAGCTGTTCTGTCGCTTGTGGATAAGCGATCTTGAACGTCACCACGTACGGGTTGCTATCAGGATGATCTCTAAGCGCCTCCTCCTGATATTGTGCAAAAGGCCTAGAACCACCATGATGGGGGGTTGTGTTACGGCGGCGGTTCGCAGAGTTTACCCAAGACCGTTCCTTCAAACAAATAATAAAATATTAGAAAAATGCATCAAAAAAATTTAGTGTAATAATTATAAAATAATTAAACTAATAATTAAAATTTTAACAAAATAAACATTTATAGTTAAGTTTAGTATTTACCTGCATAAGTGGGTTGTTGAAGTCTACTGTCTTCAACTAACGCCACTCGTACTCCCTGAACATGAACTCTCTGGGAGTACCCATACGACCACGGTTGTCGTATTGGTTAAAGTGGGAACGGAGATCGTTCTTCCACTCTTTGAACCTACGGAAAAAACAAAAGTGCATTAGAAATATTATTAATATCATAAAATATTTCAAATTATAAGATAAGGAATTCCCAACGTACCTCAACGACTGCATCGCGTCCGCCCAATGCTGCTTATGTTCTGCAATCTCCAAGTATGTCTGAAAGATAATATTTTATTAGTTTTACAATTATAACAATACCGAAAATTATTAAATATTACGTAAAATAAATTAAATTTTTTAAATTACTCACCGACGCGGCGTTGTTCACCTCCCTCTTGATCTCTTCGGGCACATCAGCCCACCGGGTCCACAACATAGGGACTCTGTCCCTAATCAGTGCCCCCACGCAACCCGTGTAGTCGCGGCATTTTTTCCCCTGAACCTCCTGATTAGGTGGTTCGTTTATCCGGATCCTCTCGCTGCTCTCAACAGTTCTCCTGAGCGTGTCAAAACATATGACACCTCTCGTGTTCCTTGTTGAACTGCTAGCGGCTGTCCCTATCACATAAACGACGATTGGTTAATAAAATTAAATATTAGTGCGTTAATTTTAATAAAACATTTAATTAATAAAATCGAATGTTACCTGAACTCGATGACCCGTCTGTCGACTATCCTTTTCTCCTCGCCGAAATCAGGAGGTCAGGGTTCTCAAATGGCTGATGATGGTATGCCTCCGCAGCACTCACATACTGAGGCATATCAGGCCATATGGGCACACCACGATAGTCGACCTCCGGTATCGCAGGAATGTTGTACGGGAGGTACAGCTGGTTTGGGAGAGTAGGACCGTCAGTCGAGTCACCAGCAGACGTCGTCGGACTCGTCATCGGCTCCCGATGAACCTCAGGCATACGAACCTGAGGAACGTCTGTAGCTATCTCGTCCTGAAATAGGTTCCGACTGAACCTCGGAGCATTTGGCCCGACAGGCGGAAGTGAACTGCTCGACGGCCGCCCCGCCTGGAGAAGGGTGTGGTGCCGAGAACTCATACTCCTCCGCGGCTGGGATGAATCCACAGTCCTCCGCGGCTGGGAGGAATCCACACTCCTCCGCGGCTGGCTGGTGGTCCTCTCAGGCTGGCTAAGGATCCTGTCGGAGTCTGCGGAACCGGCGGAACTTCCAGAACCTCTCGATCTGGAACGACGGCCTCCGAAGAACTGTCTGAATGCATCGGCCATCTGCAGCACTCGTGGCATTAATACATTAATTAATATTAAATTATATTACATTAAATAACAAATTCTAATTAATATAATAACCAATAATACTAACATATTTCAAAACATACTAACAAATTAATATTTAAATTTTAACTAATTTTAAATAATACTAACCATTAACCTAAATATAACTATTTATATACAAATATAACTATATTTCTTTATTAACATATATATATATATATATATATATATATATAATTAGACTACCAATTTATATATATAATTAATTTAACAATTTATATAATTAAAATTAAATATATAACAATTTATATACCTAAATTATAACAAATATATAACAATTAAATTTATTAACAAATATATAACAAATATATAACAATTTATTATATAACAATTTATATAATTAAAATAAAATATATAACAAATATATAACAATTTGTTAAAATTAAATTTATTAACAAATATATAATAAATATATAACAATTTATATTATTAAAATTAAATATATAACAATTTATTAAATTAAATTAAATTGAAAAAAAATAACCGGATCGGATCGGAGGAGGAGGAGGAGGAGGAGGAGGAGAATTCGGCCGGATGGAGGAGGAGGACGAGAATTCGTCGTCGATTTGAGGAGGAGGAGGAGGAGAGCGGCGGTGCGGATCTGTCTGAGGCGCTGCGGAGGAGAAAGCAGAAAAACTGAGGAGAAAGCAGAAAAATGCAGAAAACGGAGGCTAGGGTTTGGCAGTTTCAAACTTATACCCGATAGAATAGCCGACGATTAAAAAAGATTTCGTCGGCTATTCTTTACTATAGCCGACGAATTCTTTAATATCGTCGGCTATACATTGAATGTCGTCGGCTATTCTTTGAATGTCGTCGGCTATACTTTAGGCGCTCAGCAGCCGTCCGATCTCCCACATCCAACGGCGGACAATGAAAAGGCGCGGATCGCAAAAGTTTAGCCGACGAATTTTAATATTTCGTCGGCTATACTTTGGACAATCAGCAGCCGTTGGATCTGAGTCATCCAACGGCGGACAATAAGCGGATCGCAAGAGTTTAGCCGACGAATTCAAATATTTTGTCGGCTAAACCTTTGGTCAAACAACGAAGTCAAACCTCTAAACGCTTTAAAAAGGAAATTTGCCTGTGTAAATGACGTTTTTTTGCCTGACCTTCAACAGATAATAGTTTCAAATCGATGAGACGCAACTAATCGTATAAAAATTTTCCTCAAAATATTTACCGACCGTGAGGCTACCCATAGGAAAACGGAAGTAAAAAACAGTTCACCGCAACATTCGGCACGCAGATTTTGTTGGAATCTTGTCATTTTTCAACCGTAGACGTATTTCATTATTTCGGTCATATCTTATTTCACGACACATTTGCATTTGAAGAGTGTACATACCTATTTGAAACTATACATTCACTTAAACACTTAGTAAACAAGTTAAGGAACATTAGTGCATATGTTCCGATTTTTAATCTAAAACTTTGGAAAATCTATTCCAACAGTCAGATATCACCGTTAAAATTAAATACATGTATGAAAAAAAATCCAACTACATCTGACAACGTTAAAGGCTCGATCGGGACGGTGAACCAGGTGAGTCAACCCTTTAAACGCTTAGAAATGGAAATTGGCCTGTGTAAATGACGTTTTTTGGCCTGACCTTCAAGAGATAATAGTTTCAAATCGATGAGACGCAACTAATCTTATAAAAATTTTCCTCAAAATATTTACCGACCGTGAGGCTACCCATAGGAAAACGGAAGTAAAAAACAGTTCACCGCAACATTCGGCACGCAGATTTTGTCGGAATCTTGTCATTTTTCAACCGTAGACGTATTTCATTATTTCGGTCATATCTTATTTCACGACACATTTACATTTGAAGAGTGTACGTATAGTAATTATTTGAAACTATACATTCACTTAAACACTTAGTAAACAAGTTAAGGAACATTAGTGCATATGTTCCGATTTTGAATCTAAAACTTTGGAAAATCTATTCCAACAGTCAGATATCACCGTTAAGATTAAATACAGGTATGAAAAAAATTCCAACTACATCCGACAATGTTAAAGGCTCGATCGGGACGGTCAACCGGGTGAGTCAACCATTTAAACGCTTAGAAATGGAAATTGGCCTGTGTAAATGACGTTTTTTTTGCCTGACCTTCAACAGATAATAGTTTCAAATCGATAAGACGCAACTAATCGTATAAAAATTTTCCTCAAAATATTTACTGACCGTGAGGCTACCCATAGGAAAACGGAAGTAAAAAAAAGTTCACCGTAACATTCGGCACGCAGATTTTGTCGGAATCTTGTCATTTTTCAACCGTAGACGTATTTCATTATTTCGGTTATATCTTATTTCACGACACATTTGCATTTGAAGGATGAAGCAATGGGTTGCCGATAGTGATAGAAAATGGAAGGTGGTCTGTTTTTTTTTTTTTTTTAAAGAATAGCCGACGAAATCAAACCTAGTACTCGTCGGCTATTCTTTTGTTGTTTTGTGTCTAAAATAAAATATGTATTTTTCAATATAGTTTTGCCCGACGAAATCACGCATTTTTCGTCGGCTATAATTAGTATAGCCGACGAAATAATGCATTTTTCGTCGGCTATTCTGTGAAAAAAATAAAAAAATCCGTTGTGTTACACCTCTCGTACCCATATGTCCTGTTCATATATAACCAAAATTGAACATAAAAAAAAAAGAAACCCAGCAGTCAACATATTTCAAATTTTTTTTAAGGGGTTTGGAACCCAGCCTAGCTGGGAGGCTCATCCCCACGCCCGTTCATTAGAAATGATCGAGTGGATTACAAATGAAAGGATTACATCATCTAAATTACTTAATCCGTCGGATTGTAATCGGAATCATTGGATGAGTCTTCTTCGGTTTCTGAATTGCTCGATAGGGGTAATCTATGTTTTTCCTCACCACTAGAGTCCTCGTTAGTTTCTTCATTTGGATCAACATCAACAAGCAGTGGCTCTTCACGTCGTATTCGCACCGGCGTGTCTAGGCGAATAAAAGATGAGTCAGGAATACCGTTTGAGTTGGGCTCTTGATACGCGGTGTCACCTTCCTCGTTCTCTTCAGCCACTCCAAGTGTAGACGCCCGGTAAATGTTGCGATGGTGGATAGTGTTGACTACTTTCCATGGGTCCCCCTTGGCGAGATCATCAAGATAAAACACTTGTTTCACCCATGTGGCTAAAACGAACGGGTCGTCCTCATACCATGATGTACTAGTGTTCACAGAAGTTATGCCGTATTGATCGGTTTTCATGCTCTGCGGCCGTGTGTCAAACCATCTACACTTGAAAAGGTGCACTTTCATGCCTTCCCCGTAATGCAGTTCCACAACTGAATGAAGAACACCGTAATAGTCAACTCCATCATCCCCACCATATGCCATAACCCCTGAATTTTGTGTTTTCAGTCTGTGGTCTTTCTCTTCACATCGAAATAACACACCATTCACCTTGCACGTCGCATAAACTTTTGAATAGACCGGCCTCATCGCTAGAAGTCTGAGTTCGTGCGACCAATTTGGGTGATTATCATTTTTAATAAGGTCCATCTGCAACAATCAGAATCAACTATAAATATGAATAATTATACACAATAATATATAAACACGTATAGAATAGTGTTAAAGTTACGTACCCAGCGGCCGAAATACTCTGTGAATGTCCGGTTGTGGTAATCGAAATCACCTCCTACTTGGTCACAGTTTAGATGCATGTTCTTCCAAAACTGAACTTCTGGACAGTTGATTAGTACCCACCAATGTGCAATGGCTACCTCATAATCTTTCAACTTGTAGGAAACTGGCATGTTTCCACCGAGTACAACATCGTCGGAGAGTATGGAAAGATTGAACTGTGAAGGTACATCTTCCGGTATGCTTTCCTGTAACGCTCCTAAATACAGCTTCATGTAGGTGACGCACTCGTGCGCAATATATGCTTCAGCTATACATCCTTCAGGTGCGGATATGTTTTGGACAAAATCACCGTATTGTCCAAGTTGCCTATAAATAAAGTTTTTAAAGTGTTATGATAATACATTAATACTATATCACATATATTGATGAGGAAATTAACATAAGGTGTAAAATACGTACCTTTCCATCGGATACATCCAAGTGAAGTGCACAGGACCGGTAAGCAACAACTGCCGAGGAAGATGGATCATGAGGTGAGGCATGATGTCGAAAAAATTTGGAGGAAATATCATCTCAAATTTACACATGATATGAACGATGTCTTGTTGCATTTCCCGGAGGTCAGATTTTCTCACTTCCCGTGTGCATACCTTCTGGAAAAATCTTGCCAACGCTACTAACGGCTCCACAACGTGACGGGGAAGGAACGATCGAATGAAAACAGGGAAGAGACGTTGTAGCAGGATATGAATGTCATGACTTTTCAACCCGTAAAGATTGTTGAATTGTCTGTTCACACACTTGGCTATATTTCCAGCAAAGCCTGAAGGATACTTGGCCCGACTTATCCAATGGCAAATTTCTGGTTTATGCTCAGGCTTGACGGTGTAAGGAGCTTGAGGCATTTTTCTCTTCCCTTGTTTCAACCATAGTTGTTTTCTGATATTCATGTTTTGCAGATCAGTGCGAGCCTTGGGACCTTCTTTCGTCTTCCCCTCCAAGTTCAGCGTGGTGCCCACCACACTTTCAGAAACATTTTTTTCTATGTGCATAACGTCTAGGAAGTGACGGATCAACAACTCACACCAGTACGGGAGTTCCCACAATATGCTCTTATGTGTCCAGAATTTGTACTCCTCAGGTCTTTCAGGTATTTCCGCTACAATATCGGGATGATTGCTGAGGGGCCCAAAATCGTACTCATTAAGCACTGCTAAAATTTCTCTTCCCGTCCATCTTCTGGGAGGACCACCGTGTTCTTCGGTTCCATCAAATGCGGTGGACTCGTAACGCCAGTGGTGATCCGCCGGAAGGAAAATCAGGAAAATCACTGATGGTACCAATAACCATGGCATGCATCTGGAACGTCTCCTTCTTGTACTTGTCAAAAGTGGGATGACCAACGTCCCACAATACCTTAAGCTCTTCAATCAATGGTCTCATATACACATCGAGACATTTCCCTGGGTAACCAGGCCCCGGAATCAACAACGTCAACATATTATATTCCTTCTTCATGCACATCCACGGAGGAAGGTTGTAAGGTACCAAAACCACCGGCCATATACTGTATGAAAGACTCATGGTGCCGAAAGGGTTGAACCCGTCGGTTGAGAGCCCGAGCCTGACGTTTCTGACATCTGACGCAAAATGAGGAAACTCATTGTTTATATGCTTCCATGCCGCTCCGTCAGAGATGTGTGTCATGATATCTGCGTCTCCCACGTCCCGCTCACCGTGCCATCTCATAGCTTTTGCGGTGGTTTCTGACATGTACAACCGCTCAAGCCTATCTCTCAACGTAAAATACCGAAGCACTTTCACAGGTTTCCTATTGCCTGCTCCCGTCAACTTATATCGGTCAGACTGACATATCGGACATGCGTCAAGGCTAGTAAGGTCATTTCCTTCTGCATCTTTACCCCAGAAGAGAACGCAGTCAAATGCACATGCATGGATCTTAATGTAGGAAAGCCCTAGATCTTTGAGGATACTTCGGACCTTACGGTGATTGGTAGGATTACGATGACCCTCCTCCAACAACGAAGAAGTGTACTGTAGATATTCATACACTTGCCTGATGCTCAATTTTGTCTCGACTTTAATCCTCATTACCTCCATCACACTTTGAAGAACTGTCTTCTCAGAACTTGAAGACACAGGGGTCTATTGCAATGCAATCAGTTTGTTGTACTTGTCAAAGGCAGCAGTGTTGACAACTTGTGGGAACGGCTGCACCGGGTCATGCATATATTGTTCCCCACGTACACCGCTTTCAAAAGGAAACACGTCGTTGACGAATGCCATTGTTAGATCGTTGGATGTACTACTACTGCCCGCCTCAAAAAACTGCCCATGATCATGCGATCCATCTAATGATGGCTCACCGTGATATATCCAACGTTTGTACTTCGGCCAAAACCCATTACTCTTTAGGTGCTCCCATACTGTCCTAATCGGAAATCGACACATATCACTGCGACACTTACATTTCTTGCACAGGCAATAATGGTATTCATTCCCGTTTGCATTTTCCTCGACGAACTGCAAAAAATCCATAACTCCTGTAGTGTATCGTCGGTCATGCCTTGGAAGCGAAATCCAACTCTTATCTCGATCCATATATAGCCTGATAATAATATATATGTATAACTTTAATTAATAAGAAATTAATTAACACATATATATTACAATATATATTATTATCAACATCAACTCATATATATATATATATATACCATTAATTAACAACCATTATTTAAGTTCATTACACTATCAACAACCATTAATTAACATATTTATATATATTTTAACACTAATTAAAATAATATCAAATTAAAACACATAATTAAACTCTAACTGAAAATCAACTCAACTACAACTCAAAATCAACATATATACATACATTCTAACACTAAAACAACAACAAAACCAAAAATAACTTACTATATCAAAATCACTAAAACTCAAAATCAACTCAACTAAAACTCAAAATCAACATATATACACATATACGTACCTATATATAGCTCCACAATGTAAGAGAGGACGAATTTCAACAATACCCACAGATTTTTCACTCTTTCTCCCGTTTTTTTTTCATTTTTTTTTAAATGAGCAGCTTCTGTCCAGATCTGAAAATATAAAGACTTATAGCCGACAAAAATTCCAATTTCGTCGGCCAAACTTTCAAAAGTTTTCGTCGGCTAATGTTTTAGAGAAAGGCCGACGAAAATCCAAATCGTCGGTCATTCTAGGGGTATAGCCGACGAAAAATATTTTTTAGTGACGAAAGAAAAAATCGTCGGCCATTCTTGGGGAATAGCCGACGATTTTTTATTTTTAGCGACGAAATAAAAAATCGTCGGCCATTCTTGGGAATAGCCGACGAAAAAAGTAGTCGTCGGCCGTTTTTTTTTTCGTCGGTAATAGTCTTTTTTCTGGTAGTGTATATAACCAAAATTGAACATAAAAAAAAAACAGAAACCCAACAGTCAACATATTTCAAATTTTTTTTTTAAGGGGTTTGGAACCCAGCCTATGCTGGGAGGCTCATCCCCACGCCCGTTCATTAGAAAAGAGTGGATTACAAATGAAAGGATTACATCATCTAAATTAGTGTTAAAATATATATATATATATATATATATATATATATATATATATATATATATATTTTAACACTAATTAAAATAACATCAAATTAAAACACATATATAATTAAACTAAAACTCAAAACAACTCAACTAAAACTCAAAATCAACATATATACATACATTCTAACACTAAAACAACAACAAATTAAACAAAAAATCACTTGATAAATCAAAATTACTAAAACTCAAAATCAACAACAACAAAACAAAAAATCACTTACTAAATCAAAATCACTAAAACTCAAAATCAACTCAACAAAAACTCAAAATCAACATATATACACATGTACGTACCTATATATAGCTCCACAATGTAAGAGAGGACGGATTTCAACAATACCCACAGATTTTTCACTCTTTCTCCCGTTTTTCTCTTTTTTTTTTTGAAATGAGCAGCTGCTGCCCAGATCTGAAAATATATAGACTTATAGCCGACGAAAATGTCAACTTCGTCGGCCATACTTCCAAAAATTTTCGTCGGCTAATGTTTCGGAGAAAGGCCGACGAAAATACAAATCGTCGGCTGAAATATGAATATAGCCGATGATTTTTTGAAAATACCAACGAAAAAAGGTTTCGTCGGCTATGGTTAAACTATGGCCGATGATTTTTTTTTTTTTTACCGACGAAAAATAAAATCGTTGGCTATTCCTTAGAAATACCGATGAAAATTTTAATTCGTCGGCCGTTTTTTTTTTCGTCGGGAAAACCCTTTTTTCTGGTAGTGTAGAGGAAGCAAGGGAGCAGATAATCAAAGAAACAAGGGAAAAGCTGCTTGAAGAAGAGGAAGCGCGGTGGGAGGCGAAGATTGCAAAGCCTAAGGCAACATTGCTTGGAGGACAAGCTCCTCCCAATCCAGTAATCCTGACACCTATCTCATGTCAAGGAAGCACTTCACGCATACTTGAGGGGGATGCTGCCACACATGAAGACACTGTGGCAGAAGCAAGTGTACCACATAAGGCCTTATTCCAAGAAGAACCCGTAGTGGTGAAACCCCAAGTCGTTGAAGAAAATATAAAGCTGCCACCACCCCAAGTGGCAGAACATGCACAGCTGCATGAAACCCAAGTCGATGAAGAAAATACAAAGCTGCCACCACCCCAAGTGGAAGAAGAACCTGTCAAAATGCCTCTACGTAGTTCTCAAGTTATTTCTAATGTTTTGGCTGAAGTTGAAACAAACTGGAATGCCAACAAGGGTTCAAAGCAACCATTGAACAAGGGCTCAAAGCCACAATCGAAGCAGGATTCAAAACCACCGGAAGCTAAGATCGATTGCAAGTTGGCATTAGGTACGAAGAAGAACATTGTTGCTTATGCCACTTTTAAGGACTATGACGCTCCAAATCAGCTCGTTCATGGTGCGCCTTTAGGCGATGCTAATAGGCGTGTGTCCATCTATCATGCAGTTGATGAAATGCAAAAGTTCCATTTGTTGTAGGAGATGAAATTGTTACGGTTAAGCAAGCAATAAACAGCTGGGTGGCATGGCCGAAAGACCTCATCATAGAAACTCCTAAGGTAATACTTCTCAAGTTATTGCAAATAATTAGTATAACTGATCTTACTTGAATTTGGAGCATATTTAAATAAAAATTGTTCTAAAGTTGTGGATTTTTTAATAGGCACTGCCTCATTTATAACTTTATTTTGTAGAAACCTGTCGCGCTTAAACCCCGGACTAAGAGAAAACAAAGAGATGGTGAAGAATTTGACCAGACTGGATTTTACTTGCTAGCAATTGCACCTGCCCTACCAGAACCATTCAAGAAGCTATGTATGGCTCCTGCATTCATAGCAAAGGATGCGATAAGTTCCCCAAACAGTGAAATAAAAGTATTTGGTTATACTAGCAATGTCATTGTTTTTGCTTCAGATGTTGCGCGAGTTGCCTTGATGAAAAAACTTACTGGAAACTGCATTGCTGTGTACCAGAGGTATAAAATATGCAATCTTAAATTTTTATTATATTTTAATTATTCCTCTTGTTGCTGATAGAAAGTTTGCTTTATTAAAAGTTAAATACTTGGTGTACAATTGTTTCTAGATACCTATACGACTAATTGAAAGCTTCTAAAATGGTGGATATAGTTGCATTTACTTAGTAATTGTTTGTTTATAGGGCGTGCCTCACCAAGAAAATGACAATGACTGCGGGTACTATATCATGAGATTCATGAAGGAGATTATTGAAGATAAGGACACATCCTTGTTTGCTACCAAGGTATAAAACCTACCAATAAATGAGTTTTAGTTGGTTAGCTTGTGTTTGCTGCATATTTCAGTTGGTTAGCTTGTGTTTGCTGCATTACTTGATTTCTAAATCTCTGAACAGTTTCTGTTACTTATGCATTTATATTTTCAACGTACTTTAGTGGGAGAGGAGAGAGACTGGCATTGAATATAGCCAAGCAGATTTGGATGACGTGAGAGTGGAGTGGGCAAACTTTGTCCAGAATTATGTTGTTCAGCCATGATTGAGGTAGTTGCAGCATCTTCTTTAAGTGAAAGCATCTATTTTGTGTTTCTCAGCTGGTACAATATTTCATGCTTATATATGGCATGTTTTTGTTACAATTATAGATATGTATCAACTTTTGATGTGCCAAGTTGATGGATATGTATTAGAATGCTTTGTTTATGTTGAAATGGCTGTTTGGATTATGGGCATATTTTTTTATGTCCAGATTAAGGTTATGACAATGATATGGATGATTTGGGTTTCTTTTGTAGCAATATTGGTTTTATAGCAACTACTGTTCATTTGGTCATTTTGTGTAAAACTCAGTCAACAAACTCAATAACATGTTGTGTGAAGAAAGTTTTCACACAACTAAATTTCTATGTTCATCAAATGTTGTATGAATACAATAATTACACAACACAAGTTATATGACAATCTAACATTGTCTGAATACACAATTGAACCTAATTTGAATCAATGATCATACAACAAATTGAAATTTGATGCAACGTTGTGTGATTGAATAATCACACAATGGGATATAGAAATAATTGCGTTGTACGAATAATATATCACACAATAGGATATAGAGAAAAATTACGTTGTCTGAATAACATATTACACAACAATTTTCCACCGTTATGTGACCAAAATTTCACACAACATATTGTTGTATTATTGTGTGATTCACGGCAGAACACCTGAAAGCCGCTCGACAGCTTCTCGGCAGCTGCCGAGCAGCTTCTAGAATTCTGTCGATACTCACACAACGATGAAAAACTTAGTTGTGTGATTTTTATCATACAGCGCTAGTATACACAACGGTATCGGCAAGATTCAGACAATGATTTTTTTCCGTCGTATGATGCAGTTTTTGGTGTAGTGTTAACTAATCGATTTAAGACTTCACAAGTACTTAGGATTTTGACAAGCGCATTACCCTAATCTTTATGTTAATTGATTTTAATGACACGAAAGAGTAGACACTAAACCAATTAACACTTAAGCACATAAGTCTTTTTAAAATCGGAGACATGTTAGCAAGTAAGGCGTCACTCTTCTCACATCGACATGTAAATTCTTTAAACTACTCTTGCCCTAATAAACAACACAAATTAAGACCGCGAAAGAGCTAGACTCAACCTATGTTATTTTGGTAAGTAAGATCGATACCCTCAATGCATTGCAATTGCATAAGGCAGCAATCTTAGTTGCACACGAATCTAAAGAATTAACCAAGTACGAATTTCAAACTATGTTAACATGCTTTGCCGGTTACCTACTTACTAAGTTATTACATATTTTCTTTACTCATAAGGCACGTCTTCTAGTTCCTTATGGTTCGTCCTGGAGAATGTTTGAAAGTTGAGTGATGTGCCCAGGAAATTCCTGAAACTTGCTGAATCCGAAATTGCATAACATTTTTCGGCAGCTTCTTTTGCTCCAATTGCTATAACTCCTTCCAATGCTCAATCCTTGATATGTCTACTACTCATAAGAGAAGAAAAATCTATCAAAAGCATCATGGAAGCTTTACAAAATCAATAAAACATTTAAAGACTACGATTTTCAGCACTTTGTCAATTTTCTGTAAATTTCCAACTCTTAAGCATATTTTCATTTAAACTCTACCAAAAGCTCATAATTCTAATTATGACTCGATTCTAAACAAATAAGGGTTAAAATAAAGTATAAATGAGGATAAAACACATTAAGAACGTCGCATTTTATGCTCCTATCAACTACCCCACACTTATCTTTTGCTAGTCCCTTAGCAAAACTAAATTAAACTATGACTCTAAACGTACTATTGCCCCTAATGATTTGTCTCAGGCTCATATGAACACATATCTTTCAAGTTGATGCATGAGAATGCTAAGCACGAAAATTCTAAGTTTCATGAACATGCATCATCAATATGAACATATAAGAACAACATCTAAGCATGAAAACATGTAAAGCTAATTAGCTCCTCCTCACTAGACATGCTCTCTTCTTTTCACTCAAAACATGGTATTCACTCATAAGTATATGCAAGAGAAAGATAATAAATTACGACGAGTGACTTGCATAAATCATGAAAAACAAAAGCTCTTTGTGGATATTTTATGGAAAACCTCATGTAACCATTATGTGCACCAATGAACCAAAACCATATGCTTACTCTTAAGATAATCTCCACAAATCAAATTTAACAATCATGAAAAGATCAATAAAGGGAATGTAATGGGGCTTGGCTGAAGGTATTCGAAATTTAGGATAAGGAGGCTCAAAAACGCCTCTACACATAACAAAGCTCGACTGTCCTTATGTCTTCTCACTAATAGGCCGGATATCGTCTTGTTGGACCCTTCCATCATTCTTAACTCCCTAAAAACATTGTAAAAATGAACAAAAGTCGAAATTTAAACAATAATAGACCTTCACATGCATACATACTCCAAATTCACTTTTCAAGACTAGACTTAGCATTTTATACTTTGAAACCATGCCCTTTTTCAAAAATTTTCTCTCGGACTCAATTTTTCTTTTCTTTTCTTTTTCTGTCCGATCACAATATTTCTGCTTTTCTTTTATTTTTAGGCACGGAAATATATAATTTTCATACAATTTTCTAGCTAAGTCTACTCCACACTTGTTCTTCTTTATCACTTTACGAAAACTCCTGCAAAAATTAAGCTTTGCCAAAACTTCGAGACAAGGTATATGCATAACTATACTAAGCTCATGGAAAATGTTTAAGGGTGATGAAAGAAAAGGCTAAACGTAGGCTCAAAGGGGTTCACTAAGGTGTCCGACGACGGGCTCAAATAGGGCACATGCTTTATTTGGCTATGGTGGTAAACCTAGAAGATATTTTCAATCACTTTCAAAATTAAGGTATTTTATGGTAAAAATGTTTTGAAAATAAACAAGAGTAAGGTATTTTCAAAAGCTATGACCCATAATCATTGAATATGCAAAGAATAATGAGGTTCACATAATAGCATGCTCGATATTTTCCGAATTTTAGCACTCATGAAGAAAGCAATTTGACTCTAAAGCTCACATAGGTTATTATGGAAACAAACTTAGCTAAAACATGCATGCTTTATTAATCAACAAGTCATACATGCTCCTACCAATGTACATTATCCATGAAACTCACATTTTTTAAAGTATGCACAACTATCATCTATGTATGCAAAGAGGAGAAAAACATCATTGACAATTTAGGGGCATCTTAAGACTCGAAACAAAAAATTTTAGACACTCTATTTTTGTGTTACGATTTTTTGAAATTTTCTGACCCAAAGAAAATAAAACTACGCTAAAACGTGGGTTGTACGTTTATCTATCTAGAAAACATAAACGGAATACATTATCCCACCCCACACTTAGAAAATTACATTGTCCTCAATGTAAGCATAAAACGATAGCAAATAATTTTTTAAGCATGCAATAGTCTAATATATTCCAACATATCATCACAAACCAAAGAAAAAGAGAAGAGATAAGAAATTCAAACTCTCGGTGATGGCTCCTTCGTTTTTCTTGGTCGAATTGGGTTGCCTCCCAATTAGCACTTAAATTTTATAGTTTGTAGCCTACACTTTTCACCATGTGTGTTGCATATGTTCATCGTCGTTCAAAATAGTTCAAATCGGCCTCTAGGATGTCAAGGAGGTGCGTTTGGCACCAATCGTCCGTATCAGAAGCGTGGCAAGCTCTATCGGTAGTGGCAGCATCGTGTGCAGGCTCGCCAACCATCCGCGCTTGCCAGTATACATAATTCGCGCGACCCGCCAAGAAGCCTCGCCAGTACCCGATACTAGCAAAGTCTGTGCTCGCGAGCAGAGAGGAATTCCCGGTAATGTCTTCTAGCGGCTGCAAGCATGCCAAATCATTCCAAAGAGCTTTGCAACGTCCAAGAAGAAATCATAAGCCGGCCAAGCAAGAGTTTCTTTGTTCAATAAGGAGAGAAAAGCCTCACTACAACATTGAAAATCTTAGGCGACGAAAAATTTCGTCACCTAAGAAGGATTTTCGTCGCGTAAGAACTTAGGTGACGAAAATTTTGTCGCCTAAGTTTCGTCGTCTAAAGTTTGTGGTCTAAGTAAGTAGGCGACGAAAATATATGAATTTCGTCGCCTAAGATAATTCTTAGACGACGAAAAAATTAACATTTTCGTGGCCTAAGTAATACTCTTAGGCGACGAATAAAACCCTAAACCCTAAACCCTATGAATAAAATTTTCATACAAATTAAATAAAAATATTTAACACTTAATATTAAACAGAACAACAATATCGTAAAAGGGGGGAGAAGCCTGCTAGCTACTTCTAAAGTCTTGCAAACATGTTGAACTTTTCCTCCAACCGATTAAGACGGTCTTGACCTTCTTCGACCTACTCTTTGGCCCGTCGTGCCTCGTCCTCAAATATGGCGATTCGTTCATTGGCTTGTCGAGCCTCCTCATTAACCAGTCGCGCCTACTCTTCTGCATATGCAATACGCTCTCTAGCCTGTCGGGCCTCATCCTCTGCTCGTGCAATACGGTCTCTAACCTCTCGGGCCTCATGAGTCGGCAACATATTTTTCCTGTCAACAAACACAAATTATATCACAAACACAGCAGAGTTTCTCCATTCAAATTATGAGCATACATAGTAGCTAGTATCAACATCACACACACACACACACACATACACACACATATATATATATACCAACAGCGTGCAGACAAACAAAAGATGTGGGTGTTTTCCTTTAAATTCAAGTCACTAAGGATTTTCCTCTACCATTTTTGTAAATCTTGACGTGATGATAACACAAGGCCAATAGCAGGTTATAGCATTTCCAAACTATGAAAAAGAAAGCAGAGTAATGTTACTTAGGAAAACATACATCATCTATCTTTCCAGTAAAATGCCTGCGAACAATCATCTCAGCCACAGCCTGAAAAGCAACCATATGATGCAACAAAGTTAACAAAAAAATTAGAATTAAATGATATTCTAAGTATATGCAAGTCAAAATCAAAACCTTTTTCTCCGTAGTCCTCTATTCTATGTCAAAAAAGTAATCACAGGATAGGTGCTAACTGCTAACAGTTGTAGGAAATTACAATATCTCAAAACCAAGTTAGATCCTAGATAATGAATAGCGGGCATTATGATGATGCTACTTGATCTACTAAGTTAATTCGTTGAACCTTTCAGAACTCATTAGCTAAGCAGTCGGTTGAAAAATGCACAGTGAGAGAGATTTTTTCTTTTAAAATTGGAACTATAGTAACTATGATTTCCTTCAATGTAATTACAATTGCCTCACCCTCATCTCAGTCTGTCAAATAAATCTGTCCGTCAGGATCACGTGAGAGGTGAACTTTCTGCCCTCTGGTCTCTCCAACATCTTCCCATTCAGCACTCACATCTGGAACATTCCACAGTGCTTGCATGTCCAAGGGGTCAATGCATTCATTCCAGTATTTATAGCTGACTGCCATCCTAGCAGTTTTTCTGTGATACTTATCTTAACATCTGATAAACAACGAGGTACATTAATTTGTATATGCACTGTTGCATCAAATGCAATATATGAATATTATTTCAGAGACAATTATAAGACAAAAGTAAAATTTTACAGAATGCTAAAGTTTATATAGTGTCCACCCCTTAGGGAAAGCCCTTAGGGAAAGCATTTTCTGAAGCATTTTTTGAACTGAAAATTTTAATTTGAGTGGATAGCTTTGACAAGCAGCAACAAGCATAGTCCATAGAGTTCAATATTTACTACCTTCGTCGCGATTGATATGCATAAATTCAAAACACATCAATAATAAATAGGGAAAATGATAGGAGCATAAAATGCGACGTTCTTAATATGTTTTTACCCCCATTTATCCAATGCTTAACCCTTATTGTTGTACGATAGAGTCATATTTTAGTTTAGTGTCCCTTTGGTAGAGTTTTGGAGAAAATGTGCTTAATTGTCAAAAAAAGCGACTAAGTAAAGAAATCTGAGGAAAAGGTGCAAAATATGTTGTTTTCGTGATATTGAGGCCTGTGCTAAACTGAACAATCCTTTTCCAAATTTGATGAAATTTGGTATGCATATAATTGGCAAACTAAATTATATTGTGTCAAAATTTCAGATCAATCGGAGTTCGGGAAGTCACCCAAACGATGGCTGTAACTTGGCAGTTTGAGCAAAGATAACCAGAGACTACCAGGATTTTCCTGGGACTGTGTCCTGAATTCCGGAATTTCTGTGGGACACATCGCTTAAAACCAGAGAACATGCAAAACACCGTTGGAAAGCTCTAGGAGTCTAGTTTCTCTGAGACTTGGAATCGCAGCAAAATATTTCCTGAGAAAAACGTTATGCCGGTTTGAATGTACAAAGGTCAAGTCTGCCGAAAGAAGAAAACCTAAACCGAGTTCTACATGGATTTGGCTTACGAATGTGGACTGAATTCCATCCTTTGTGCAAGATTTTTTGGCTGAATTAATTCATGGAAAACCTAAAGAGATATTACTCAATTATTCAGTCATTATCTTGAGAATTTTCGGCAGAAAATAGAGGAAGAAAATCGCAACAAATCCTGATCAAATTCGGCAGAATTCCTGTGCACGTCATCCAACTTCCACGGACTCTCCCGGACAGCTCACAATGAATCAGAGTTCGAGCCTTATATGGATAGAAAGCTACGGGAGTCTAGTTTCCAACCCAACTAGAATCACCTCAATATCTATTTTTTAGAGAAAGATATTCCATAATCTTCACTCGAAGGTCAAATCTGCCAGCAGGATAAGTTTGAGAAAAACTAGGTTTTGTGAACCCTAGTTGCAGCCACCCTTTGGCCTCTATATATTGGACGATTTTTACACAGAAAAAGGATCTCTTCTCTCTCACTTTTCACTAGCCGAAATTCTGTCCAATTAGCACCACAAATCCCAAAGAAAATTCAAGCCGATTCCACCATTCATCACCACTTCCGATCGCAAGACATCATCCCACCGAATCTTCCTTTGCTGATTCCTCTTCAAGGTTTCTTTTAAAGTGTGATTCACTCATCTCTCATGGCTTGTAATTTTCTATATAATTACTTAACTTTGTCTATGAAGTTTGTAAGGATTTGTGGTTTGTTATTTGGTTTTATTAATTTTACATTGGATTTCTGAAATTCTGTTATGTGTTTTGGTTTTCTTTTTGTGTAATTGATGAACATGTGTATGACGAATTGATTGTATGGTAATAGGGCAGTAACTTTGTTTGATGATTTGATGATTTTATTTGGTTTATTTTCTGAATTCGTATGCACAACAAGTTTTAGGGTTAAGTGAAGCTTTAGCTAGGCTGATCTTGGGTTTAATTCTTTATGTTACCGAACCACAAATATGAGGTAAGTTATACACGAAGTTGATTTATCTTGTATTGGTTCTAAGGGATAGAGTAATTCAGAAAATATGCATGTTGAAGCAAGGTGAGGTGACGCCATACTTGTTGCATGTTTCCAATTCGACTCATTGTGCTTATGTGTTTCTTGGTTTAATTTCTACACGAAGTGTCTTTAAACTGATTAGCACTATGTTTAGGGTTATGCACGAAGCTAGTTCTAAATAATTGAGGAGTTTTGAATGATTAGATGAACCACGAAGGGCTCTAGTTATAATTGGAACTAAATTGCATGAAATCAGATTCAATAAAGTTGCTGCCGTATTATTGTCTTTGATCGGTTTGTTATGTGCATGTGAGTTTTTGTGTGATGTGTTTTGTTTGAAAGATGTTGATCACATGTAAATATATAATTTAAGTTTTATTTTTGTAATTTTCAGTAGAATATAGAATCAAATTTCAAATCTCCAATATGATTTTGTAATGCTTTATGTGATTGAACGCCCTTGATTTCCCCGGATTGAACGATCCCTACTTGTCCTATACTAACTATGACACAAGAGGGTAATATGTGTATGAAGTTGTTTTGCAGGTACAATGTGCTTGGATAATAGCTCCATCAGAAAACATAATAATCATTATTCGAACATATCCACATTTCAGATTGTATCCACTTCTGTGATCTCCGACAAATCTTTAAAGCCTAAAATAAATGATACATTCAATTTCATTCCTAATACTCGAATTTAAACCCTTTATCAAGAAATTTTCCAACTTTGAGCCTAATAACCTTCCCATTGTATCCACTTCTCGTAGAAAAGCTGCAACTTTTCACCATTGCGTGATATGAACAATCGCACAACCATACAAAGCTGTTATTTTAACATAGCCTTAATGCCATTGACAATGTTCCAATCCATTTCATCCCTACTACCAAAATTCGAAACCAAAAGCAAAAAGACTTTCCACCTTAACCACCCTCCCAGGACCAAAACAAACGAACCCACCTCATTAACAAATCTACCAATCAAATTAAAGCATTGCACTCATCAAAACAGTAACACAACCATATCAGAAAACCACCTAAAACCAAATGGTACAAAAACACAATGATATCTATTATGATCAATGATTCTGATTCACAATCATGGGACCAAGTAGAAACAATTGATTTTAGGGATGATCATGATTAAAAACATGACCCTGCTCTTCCAAGTTTGAACAAACAAACCAACGCAATCCATTCAAATCTAGCCACTAATCACTCGTCACTCGTCACAAAATTCAAATGAATCTAACGTAGCTATTGTAACAGCAAATAGATAATTCTCTGCGATAATTAACAAATCCAATCGAAAAGAAGAAGAGGGCAAAAAGTAGGGTACCTTGAGGACCTTGAGCTTGATGTTGCCATCGACGAGTCCAAGAGAGAATGCGGAAGCACGAGCCACCTGAACCCCAAAACCCCCAATCTTTCTAATTAGATTAGCAGTTGAAAACCAAATTCAAAAAGCAATTAGATCGAAAGAGAAAGAGAGAGAAGCAGACCAAGGCGAGGAGATTGGAGATTGGAGACTGCTGTTAACAATTTTGACAAAGGCTAGCTGAGGAGGAGGCTAGGGCGGGGGCTAGCTGGCGGAGGCGGAGGTGGGAGCGGCGATCGGGGCAGAGGGTGGCTGAGGAGGAAGCTGGGGCGGGTGACAGAGAATGGGATTTAGGGATTGCAGAAGTGCTGATCGGGTATACATATTTAACTGACTTAGGCGATGAAACTTTTTTTTCGTCTCCTAAGAGAGGTTCTTAGGCGACGAAAAATATAGTTTCGTCTCCTAAGTTAATTTCGAATTTTGACAAAACTTTTAAGCGGAAAAATAAGCCGCCAATAGAATTTTTTTTAAAATGAAATTTACTTAGGCCACGAAAATATAAGTTTCATCGCCTAATATTTACTTAGGCCACGAAACTAATCAGTTTCGTCGTCTAAGTAATAACTTAGGTCACGAATATGTATTTTTCGTCGTCTAAGTAAAACTATTTTTTCAAAAAAATCTATTGGCGACTCAATTTTAATTTAATGTGTTAAAACTTTTACGACAAGTTCTTAGGTGCATTTGGTCGACTCGGACCTCAAATAATGAGTGACCGAACGTTTACCTCCCGAGACTATGACTTCCCATAGAGAGAGATAAATTTAAATAAGGTTGACCCTATCGATCGGGGCTCTAAATTTGTCAGATTTAAGTGATTTTTTTACCATCACCGTATTTCATCATAACGATCAAATGCTATTTCACAGCGTTTTTCAAAATTTGACTTCTTCTATATAGTTGTTTAGAAAAGTTGGACACTTGAATATAATCTTCTAATCAAGTTATACTGCATTAGTAAACATGTTGTCATTATAATGGCTAAATTCACAAAAAGAAAATTTTAACCGACTGATGTGATCGTTATAGTTAAATATGAGTAGAGTATAAAAATCAACTAGTTTCGTGAACGTTGGATGCTCGATCGAATCGGTCAACCATATTTTCATAAAACTTATCATACAAAAACGCTATTACGTACCTTTAGATGACCTTGTTTGGTCGACTCTTCCAAACATTAAACTCTCATATAGATGAGACGTAATTATCCATGTAAAAATTTGGAAACTTTTACCTCCCGATACTGTGGCTCCCCATAGAGAGAGATACGTTTAAATAAGGTTGAGATAAGTGTAAATCTTAGGCGACGAAAAATTTGTTTCCTCACCCAAGTTAAAGAGATCATACAAGGTTAAAAATCAATGGGTAAAAGCTTAAGAAGACCCAATTTGAAGCTTTTCACATCCAAAAATGAAAATCGGTGGAAAAATTTTCAGATTTTTTCCTCTTTTCTCGATCTGGAAAACGAGTGCAGGATATATATAGTATGGATTTACTTAGGCGACGAAACTTTTTTTTTTGTCGCCTAAGATACAAACTTAGGCAATGAAAATAATATTTCACCGCCTAAGTGCACAGCTTAGGCGACGAAAAAAATGTTTCGTCGTCTAAGAAAAAAAACTACCGACGAAAAAAAAATTCGTCGTCTATATATTTTCTTAGACCACGAAAAAAAAATTCGTCGCCTAAGATCTGTACTTAGGCAACAAAATTCAAATTTTCGTCTCCTAAGTAAAGATCATAGGCGACGAATTTTTTTTTCGTGGTCTGAGAAAATTTATAGACGACGAATTTTTTTTTCGTCGGTATTTTTTTTCTTAGACGACGAAAATATTTTTTCGTCGCGTAAGAGTGTTCTTAGGCGACGAAAATATTTTCTTAGGCGAGGAAATTTGTTTTGTCTCCTAAGAACTCTTAGGCAAGGAATTTTTGTTTATTTCGTCGCCTAAGATTTTTTTCCTGGTAGTGCCTATTCCCACTCAGATTGGGAAACCTTATTTATTGAAGATTTCTATCCCGTTTTGAACAAGGAAAAGTCCCAAACTTTACAGCCTTTCGATCTCCTATATATAGAGGCCGACACCCATCATGAAAGGTGTCACATTCCAAAGCAAAAATCTAGTCAAAGCTCTACCAAAATTCCCCAAGAATCCTACAAAGAAACTACCAGCCGAAAACCCTACCTACACCACCACAAAAGCCAGCCGAACCACCACCATCTCACCTTAAAATCCTGCCGACACACCTACTGCCGAGCAGCCCCATCTCATCCACCATCCATTGGATCCACACGAGTCGAAGTCATCCAAGGTGTCTACAAAAGTGTGATCTACTCCCCACTTTCGGTTTTGTAATTCTTTCTTTGTAGTTATGTTAAACTTTGTCTATGAAGTTAGCATGTATTCTTGGTTTCAAACTTTATGTTTATGTCTATGTATTGTCTGGATTGAAGTTTGGTTTTATAATTTACATGATCAATTCGTTTTCTTTATCTTTATTTGGCTTTTGGATGTAAGAACATGGATTGCATGTTAAAGAGTAAGGTAAATATGTAATGAATTAGTAAGTAGGATTTTCGGCAAAATATGTGTTAACTTGATTTTAGGGTTTTCTTGACTTGTTCTTTAAATTCGTGTGCTTAAAGATTGGTAGCCTATGTAATTGCAATACGTAGATTATTAATTTCATTATCCGAAAATAATATAGATTAAGTAACCAACGAGTTATTTTGTTCGTGTTGTTTTCACAAGGGTTAGAGTGATTTAAAGAACATGCTTGTTTAATAAGAAGAGTGACGCCTTACTATATTAACTTGTTTCCGACTAAAAATATTTCGTGCTAAATTACTATGCATGTTTGCTTTCATCTATAGGAGTTCTCAAATATGTTTAGTACAATTTTAGGGTTAGACGTAAAGTTAATCTAGAACGCTTTAACATTTTGCCGTGAGTCCTATTTGCTTGTTTGTTATGTGTTTTGATTGCTTTCGTGCTAGTGCTTTGTGTAAGAATGTTGACCAACCTTGTAAATAGTAGCTTTAGGATTTAATTTCATGTCTTAAATTCATGTCTAGGAATTTAGAGGCAGCTTTGCTGCCAAGCCTTTTATCCCCCTTGATTTCGTGTGAATATGTGTATATGTATATAAGTGTGACAATTGTGTGCATATGTGTTTGTGAATATTTTGTGATTAACAATCTCATGTTTCAGGTACCCTTAATACCCGGCTTAGAACGATCCCTACTTATGTCTATACTACTAACGATTGTAGGGTTATTATTGCTTGATGCCCCACCCCCCCCCCCCCCCCCCCCCCCCCGCATACACATCAAATTTCTTAAGTCTAATTGCTTTTAAGTTTGTTCTAACTCTCAAGGAACGTGGAGTAGATGAGTTAACGGTGCAATGGACTGATGCAGCCCCCGGTAGTATCATGCTTTATCTGATATACCTCAAGAGTTTGAACCACACAAAACGTTTTCTCTTAAGTACAAAAGATCACTCATGTCGAATTTATCTCAAGTTTTGAAGCTCGGTGGACATGCGGCCTAGTTAATATCGTTTAGACACAATCGTTCTGTGGTTTCAAAAGTCTAGCATGTGTCATCCGAAAATAGCTCAAGGCAAGACTCATTTGTTGGTTCCACGGAGGACAAGTCCCCTATCGATCCCTTCATCGAGTAGAATGATCAGTATGTGGGCCTCTGAGATCTAGTTTTACAAACCTCGATACTAACTCAGGATAACACACATTAATAGGCGAATCTTTATGCCCTTTACTCAGTTAAGAACAATCGTGTTGACAGGACCACAAGTGTCAATAAAAGCCGCCCTCAACCTCATGAGACCTCGAGAGATAACATGAAGGGTTAAGGCTAATATTAACAAAAGTGACCTTGCCTATTCCTCTTCCCCTCAAAGCTCGAAACAAATCCAACACAAATAATCTTCTACACTTCCTAGCAATTTAAACTAAGTTATTACAAGCATACATTCATCATACATCATGCAACTTTTGAAGTTTAAACTCTACATGCTAAAGCATATTTCTACTTTACAACTGAAAATTTCAACAAAAAGTACATCACAAACTTTACAATACACGAAATTTCCAGCAACATTATATACAACACATTCACATAAATCAAGCTTTTATAATTCCCAGCAACGGCGCCAAAATTGTTAAGTCGTCGAAGCAACACGCAAATAATAACCCTACAAGAAACGTTAGTAGTATAGTAATAAGTATAGATCGTTCTACCCGGAGATTAAGAGTACCTGAAACATGAGAATGTTAGACAAATATTCACATATACACATCAAAATCGTCACTTTGGGGGATGAAAAGGGTTCGGCAGTACAACTGTGATACGACCCGAACCTCGAATTAACTTTTAATAGTTTTATCTTTTATTTTTACGTTCCAGGATTTGGTTTTACGATTCAAAAGTGCTAAACGTTGACTTTTTATTAAGTTGACCCGATTGAGAATTTTATTACTCGACGGGATAGTGGACGTTAAAACGAGTTCGTGGACGTGTAACACGCTTAAATTGGATTTCGCATGAAAAAGTTACGACGTAAAAATTGGTAATTTGCCGTTTTTGGACGAGTATAAATAGCGGGAAATGAAATTTTCCGAAAATGAAATTATCTTTTTTCTTCTTTTTCTTTTCTTTTCCTTTTCTTCTTTCTCTCTCTCCCTCCTCGCCACTCAGCCCGAGCCCACTGACCCAGCGTCGCCCTCAACCTTTCTCCGCCATTCGGCCACCGTTCGGCTCATCACCAGTCTCGTTCGGACCGCCTCCTCCTCCTCTTCTCCTCTGTGGCGGCGACGCGGCTTGGTTCGCCGCCGTTCGGCCGATTTCAACCCAAGAAGTTCAAACACAGTTGAACTGCAACTCCCTCTTCCGGCCACCTCTTGGCCCGATTCTAAGGGGGAAAAGAAGGCCTCGACCTTCACTACCTCTCCATCAAAGGATTTGATCCAATTCAACCCAGGTAAGGAGAATTTTGGATTCAAAATTCTAGGGTTTCGGGCTCTTTGTTGGTTTTGGTGGAGTTGATTTTTTGGTGGATTAGGAGGTTGAATTTGAGTTCATAACATCATTAGGAGTTGATTGAGTATAGTTTCTTATTTAATTGGTGAGAATTTGGAGAAATTGCACGTATTTGGGATTCTGCCACTGTGGCGGCTGAGGTTGATTTTGACGGCGGAGGCAGTGGAAACGGAACCCTGAGGTGGTGGTGGTCTTGTTGGGTTGGTTTGGAGGACTGTGGTGGTGTATCTGGCCACTTTAGTGGCGCTGCCAACAGCAGCAGATTGAAGAAATGGTAAAAAGTAAAAAAGTAAAACGGTAAAAGGTGACAAGTAAACAGTAAACAGTAATTTGGTAAATGGTAATTAGTAAAAGTAAATGTAAACATTAAAAGTGAATAGTAAATAGTAATTTGACTTTCACAATTACTGTTTGACCCTAAAATTCTATTGTGGACTTTCCGTAGAAAGGGTAAAAGCTGGTAAAAATAGTTTTACGACAAAATAACCAATAAAAGAAGTTATCGGACTCGGGACGGGTGTCCTGAGTAATTTTGGTCGTAAATTATTTCGGTATTTGAGACGTAATTTCAATACCGATAACAAGAATTTAAATGGGGTTATTCGGGCAAGTGAGGACGTTGTAAATTTAACATTATAATTGAATTCCGATTTTTGAATTATCTTTTAAATACGTCTATGTTACAGGTCGTACTCGATGTGACGTGATTTCGGAATAGCGGCGCGCTCGGCCATACTGTGAGTGGATTTTACTTTAAATAAATGAATGTATAAATATTTTAATAAAATGCAGTTTATTTTTATTATATGATATGATTTCAGAAGCATGATAATTCGTATATTTTATGATAATGATATTTAAAGTAAAATATGGATTTGGGTTATATATTTACTACTATTTTAAGTAGTACGTAATTTTACCCGGAAACGAGATTTCCGGAAATAGTATGTTTGAATCATTCATATTTAATCATGCTGACTAAGTTTTATACGTATTTAAAGGTACAGACCGGAAATGAGATTTCCGGGGATTTTATGTTTTCGCTATTTGTGATTTTACGACATGTGATACATGTCGATGCTATATATAAATTTTTCGATATTATTTTACGGCATGTTGGATATGTCGGATATATATGTATATTTTTCAGGCTATTATACTATTTATGATTATTATAAGCCTCAGATGTGCGGTCGGGGACCGTACTGATTATAATATATAAGGGGAAGCTTGTTTTCGGTTTTGTTTTCTAATTTTCACCATATCAGGGTCCATATATATATTGATGCTAGCTAGCTTAGTCACCTGATCCCATGCAAGGTGACGACTTGACCACATAGGTCAGATTCAGCTCGGTGGTCGACGTGTACAGGTTTAGCGTGGGACGTTACGGAGTCTTGAAGATTCGACTCTTAGCCTTAGAGGCTTACTGTTAAATGGTGCTAATCTTCCCCTATTATATGATCAATGATATTTTTCATGATTTTCTATTATTTGGGTTTCGGGAATATTTTCTCTTATGAGACTTTCTGTTATTTAATAAATTCCCGAACTGGAGGGGCTGTGTTTTTATATGACCAATGGGATTGGTCGTAAGATGTTATTAATTGATTTTTAAAAGTATTTCGTTTTGAATATATATATATAAACAAAAATATTATTGTTTACCTGACATATCTGCGGTGCTGATTTTTAAATATGTTTTTCTTAAAACGTGAGCCTTTTATTAAAATGCATGCATTGTGGTTTTATTTATAAAACATTGGGAAAGTAATATGATACTTTTAGTTAAAGTATTATATGAAAAATTATTTTATTTTTATCCACACACTCTAACGTTTTAAATTTACTTTCCCCTGGGCCCTTCGTTTTAAATCGCCCAGTTTGCAAACTAGTTATTTGAGGTCAAGAGTATTCGGAGTCGAGGTATAGTCATCATCGTTGATAGGAGCACAAAGTGCTATGATATTAGTATGTTTATGCCCTCATTCATGTTTTGCTTAACCCTTATTTACCTAAGATCGAGTCATAATAGAAAATAATGAATATTTGGTAGAGTTTAGCAAAAATGTGCTTAAAAGCTGGAAATTTACAGAAAATTAACAAAGTGCTGAAAATCGAAGTCATTATATGTTTTGTTGATTCTGTAAACCTTCCATGTTGATTTTGATGGGTTTCTCTTCTCTAATGAGAAGTACATACATATATGATGGAGCAATAGAAAGAGTTTGAGTGATTAGAGCTAAAGAATATGCCGAAAATTGCCATGCAAATTCAGATACAGTAGGTTCCAGGAATTTCCTGGGCACATCACTCAACTTCCCGATTTTCCCTAGAACAGCTCATTTGGAACTAGAAGACGTGCCACATATGCCTGGAAAGATCTCTGAGTCTAGTTTTCATAAAATTTGGAACACATCAATAGCTATTTCTTGGAGGAAGTTATGCTCAATTGAAGACACGAATGTCAAATCTGCCGAGAAGAAAGGAAATTTTAGCATAGCCCCTGCTGATAGGCTGCAATGCCAGCTTTGGTGATTTGCAGCCTTGCCGCAGCGCAGTGCGCGCAGCCAAGGACATCCATGCCACCGGGACGTATCGGACACAGGCCTGGCGTGTCTGGTATGTATCCTAGAAGAAACTAGATGATCCTAAGGCGTATCTGAGACGTGTCTGCCGAAGTTTTGACCTATGATGCCACGTATCGGATACCGGCATCGCGTATCCGATACGGACACCTATCCCGCGCACATGCAGCCCTCGCTTCAGCCTACCGTTGCGATGCCATGCCTTACCGTTGCTGTCTGAGCCTCGCACATGCGCAAAGCCAACACGCCAATCTGCCTAACACGCGCACATAAGCCTGTGCGCACGTATCGGGAAGCAACTGCGAAGCCTCCGCGCACCAGCACACGCCAAACCAAGCCAGCCTGCGCGCGCCTGTCACCCTGCATCCGAGAGCAAGCATACCTTATGCCGAGAGAGCTTCCAAGGGATTTCCATGCCTCTTTCTATTTTTTCTGGTGGCTACAAGCGTATGCAACTCATCCTAGGACTACTAGGAAGTATTTAAAGCATGTAAAGATCAAGGAAAAGTCATGTAGCCACAAGAAGACCAAGAGAAGCATGGAATCCTTCCGAGAGAAGGAAAGGTGTTCCCGGGGGAACTAGGAGAGCATGCAGCCGATTCTTTGGACTTTGATCCAGCAAAGGAAGATGCTAAGACCACGAGGGAAGTCCACAAAGTGTTGCAGCCCAATCCATGAGGAACTCGGCACCAAGAAGTTTCCTAGAAGACTAAAGGAAGAAAAGAAAAACCTTAACCGGCAAGGAAAAGGTTTTCCTTGCAGAACTAGCCTAGGGTTTTTGCTGAATTCTCTTCTATATAATGCCTAGTTCTCTCACAGAAAAATTATCTCATCTTATTGCAAAGCACTAGCCTTAAACTGTACCAAAAGTTCTCCAAAGTTCTAAGCCGAAAGCAAATACACAAGCCTACTCGATACCACCACTCTCCATCAAAAATCCGAACCTCACCTTAACCTTCTGCCGTGCATCTTCCATCACACCAAGACGAAGCTGTTCAAGGTTTCTAAAGTGTGATCCATCCCTATGTATTGTATGATGAACATGAATTGCGATTTTTATTAGAATTTATGTAACAAGTTTTACAAGCAATTACATGTTTGAATTCGTGCATTAGATTAGGACAGTGGCATGTTCATGTATTTTTAGGTTTTATTCTATGAGTTTCATGAGTTTGTGCATAAAAATCAATGTTCACATGATGTCATGGCCATGACACTTATGTAGGTTGCAATTTCATTTACCATAAGCAATATAGGATCGAGTTAGGCATTGAGTAAACTTAATTCTAGGTTGTTTAAAAAGTGGTTACCATAATTCATAGAAACTTGCATGTTAATAGGATGAGTGACGCCATACCTTACTCATGTTTCCGATTTAAAGACTTTCGTGCATAATTACTCTTTACGTTTGTCTTCGATGTTGAGTGTTTTCAAGCATGATTAGTATAATTTTAGGATTCGACGTTGCGTGTTTTCTAAATACTTGAGAAGCCTAGTAATGATTAGATAACCGTTGATTCCCTAATTGAAATCGGAATTGAGTAGAGTCTAAGAAACTTGAACTATTGCTGCTGAGTCTTTGCATGATTTCTTGTGTGTTCTTGTGCTATGTGTTGTGTGAAAGATGATGATCAACATGTACATAGTAGTTTTTAGGTCAAATTTCTTGTCAAGTAGTTCTAGGGTAGCCCTGTGGCTGCCGATCCTATTCTCCCCCATAAAGTGACGTTTTTGATGTTATAAATATGTGAATATTGTCTAACATTCTCATGTTTCAGGTACCCTTAATCACCAGCTAGAACGATCCTTACTTGCTTATACTACTAACGATCTTTTGTAGGGTTATCATTGCTTGCGTGCCTTTGGCATTCGATCAATCGTCATCTTTGCTTCCGCTTGGTAGGATCTATTGATCTTTTTTACTTTTCTATTTTGTAATCTCAGTTCATTATTAGATTGCTCTGATTACCTGTGAGTCAATTGAATTGTGTTTGTGGTTATTTGTGGCGATGGTTATGATTTGGGGAGCAGATGGCTCCAGGCGTTGAGGTTGTAAGTTAAATTAGAAGTGTTTTTATTTGATATAGGTTTTAGGGTTGTCCGTCTTAAGATTTGCTTATCGATTTATCGATGGAGTTAGTCTTGAGGTGGTTTCCGCAGGACCTTATCCGGGTTTCAGAGTGAAATCTAGTTCGAGTCCTGTCACTTTAGTATCAGAGCATTAGGTCCTTTCATTTTCTTGTGTCATGTTATCCTTTCTACTTGATGATGCCTAGTATTCTTTGAGTAATGATCCGACCGCGGCGGATTTCCTTCACACTCTTCGATGCTAGTGTGTTCATTAAGTGTGTGAGCCAGATTCCTTAGTATCTTGTTATGTACTCTGTAGAGTACTATTCTATGCTGTTATTTTATATTCTTGGTAATGCTTAGCACCTTTGACTGATGGTCCGACTGCAGCGGATAACCATCGTATGTTCTTAGGTGCTAATGTCATTATTAAGTATGTAAAATACATTCCAGGTATCGAGTTGTATCTTTTAGACTATGCCTCGAGTACATCGATCTCTTAAGACGTTGTCCTTGCGTATGTAATAGGTATGTGGGTTATACCTATTCAGTTATATGTTGACGCTTATCTGCCGTTTTAGCGTTAGGTTACGAGTTGAGAACTCGAATGTTTAGGCCATATTTCTCTCGAGTTGGGACGGTGCCTTTTTCTTATAGGGCTACAAATTGAGACTTTGATATCTTATCCACGTTGTATTCTGTGAGTGGCGTAGCGAAAGCGTGATCAGTTTTGGGCTTGGCGGCCTAGCTTTACCGTGTGAGCAGTGAGAGTTGATGCCTAAAATGGTGATGCCGGGGATCTATCTAATAAAACACCATTAATTGGTAGAAAAGGAATGTCAACACAAAATATCATGGCAATGTGTAAATTCGTTATGCAATTTACCTTTGTATGTGTGGGTTTGGAAGGGTCTACTCATGATACAAGAGTGGTGCAATCGGTTATTCGAGATCCCAACATGAATTTTCCTCAATCTGCACCAGGTAATATACGGTAGCATAACTTTTAGGGTCACTTTGCGAATAGCAAGATCTTAAAACATTAGAAAAGTTTCACAACTAGGTAAAAATCGAAACTCGTTCTAGTTGTAGGTCGAAACTTGTTTGAGTCTAAAAGCATGCTAATTACTTGTTCCTTACTTTCTTTTGTGTGAGTCTTATTTGTTAAAGAGTTAAGTGCTAAGTGCTTTGTGTGAAAGATGTCAACCAAACTTGTAAATAGTAATTTAGGACTTTAATTTCGTGCATGCCGAATCTCATCTCTAAAACCCCCATGATAACGTGTAAATATGTGCATATGTTTGTGAATAGTTTGTGCTAACATTCTCATATTTTAGGTACCCTTAACCCCCGGCCTAGAACGATCCCTACTTGCTTATACTACTAACGATCTTTTGTAGGGTTTATTGTGTACGTGCTTAGGCATTCATCATAGTACTGAAGGACAATGGTACTAATATATTACAAAAATAGCACAATAGTACTGAAGAACTGTAGTACTATAATGAAAGTGATAAGGATCTAAATATATGTTCATTTAGGATTCATAATGCACTTGCCTAACTGGGGTTACAATACCTTTTATTACAATCCCCATCGAGTTATACTAAAAAACTTGAGTTACATTTCGATGTATATATTGAGCATATGTCAAATTGACAATTTATGCGATAAGAGAAAATTGAATTTGTACCACACTTTAAAGAAATTTATGTCACGATGTTCATGTAAAAAGACACAAGTGAAAATTTTTTTGAGCTCTTTTGCATTACCTTGGATGACTATGGATATAAATGAGTATTAGAGAAGTTTATATGTCAACTTAGTAGGTTATATGTAACCACTAATTGAACCCAAAGTCAAAAGAAAATGATCTTTTGGAATTCTGACATAGATTGGCTTTGATTTGGTGATCCGTACATTAAAGAAATTACTATGGAAACCCATATTTGGATGAATAGAAGCAAATACCAGAAGAATATGGTTCAAACACGAAACCGAGGACGACTAAAAAACATTTTATCCTCAAATATGTTTCGACACAATTCATGTAGGGTTGAAGACGTGTGTTCAATCCTTAAATTCCACCGCTCCCCTAAGGTGACATTATAATATATTTGATGCAAAAGTATATGCACTTATATCCTATTATGCTTCTGACATCCATCGTGATTTTATGAATAAAAGCATATCATTCAAAGCCAACTTGTAAAAATTATGATTGACACCATCATATGCAAAGGACACATGTGTTCTCGTTATATTCTTATATTGAATTCAAAGAGGATTCAGTGGACTGATTCAACCAACTTGCTGACACCTTAGATATTTTATGGTGTTGGTTGTTGTGTCGACACGCTGGTCACGTGTCATGACACCATCCACAATTAAAATTTATGTTGCTTATGCTAGAAAGTCAAAGCACCTAGGCCGGGTTAATTTCCGTAGGTGTGGTGACGTTATAGCTTATTATATGGGACATGTAATGGACACCATATTCATATATAAAAACTCAATTAGTCTCACAGAAAACGACTATAGTAATAGTCTTGATATTGGTAAAAACACACTAATACTTCCGTTTTGGGTTATGCAATTTTGCATGCAGCGTAACTTTTTCATCTATGGCCATCATCATTGAACCAATTTACACTATAGCTAGTGACTGTGTGAGGATTTTAAAGGATCTCAAACGAACTTGTAATCCTTGAGCTCTTTTGGATTGACATAGATCTACAATCCTTTAACTCGATTAAATATTTTAATGTGCCAAAATTGCACCGCCACAGCGCACAATGATGAGTTACTGAAGATGAAAAAATATTTATGATGGATATGAACTTCCAGCTAGTCCGCTATGTCGAAAGCTTGACAGGCGATCTTCTTACCGCTAGATTTGCGGTGTGTCACTTTGATGAGACAGTCTTCCCGTCGTTAGAGGGAGATAAGAACAAGTATGTTCAAGTGGAACGACATGAATTGTCGTGGTTTCTCCCCACTGTGTCTCATCTTGATCCCCAAAACCACACAATGTAAAGTGTGTAGATATCTTATACGTTAAAGTGACGAGATCAAATAATCCTACTGCAAACATGCCTGCAAGGATTGTGTCCTATAAAGAGGACATGGTGCCACCCAAGAAGAATTGAGCATTGCACCACCACTATGGATAGTGACATGGTGACACCATTAGTAGCATAAATGGTGTTACAGGCCGTGGCTCTCTAAGGCCACCTTAGGTTCGATAAATACTTGCCTAAAGGAAGAAAGTAAGTTTGGCACAACCTGATCCATTAATCAGTGATACTCTGATCCGTCTCATGAGAATATTTATGGATTGTGGTTATCATTGGGGGACGCCTAAAATGTTAGAACTAATCCTTAAAGTATAGAGATCTCTATAAACACACTACACTAGTGTACACGAGGATGTGGAAAAATGAGTCTAATATCGAACCATACTTCGTTGAAAAATGTCAACGTAGTAAATTTGCCAAATGGAAAGAAGCGATCCAGTATAAACAAAAAGATAGGTCTTTTGGGCAGGTGACGCCGACACCGCAAATATAAACCCTATCAAATATATCTTTGTTAGAATGCATAATGAAAAAAAGAGTCTGCAGACTCACCTTATGGCGCAAGGTCTCTCAAAAATGCACTGAAATCGACTACGAGGAGATATTCTCTCGTAATGGACTACGATGAGATAATCTCTCGTAATGGATGTCATTGCACTCCACTACCTTGTCAGTTTGGTAGTTTCTGAAAAACTAAACATGCAACTTACGAAAGTGATCAAAACATATATCTCTATGGGGGTCGAAATTCAGAGATATACATGAGGATCCTAAACGGACTTCATCCACCCAAATCAAGTGGCTCTAGATCACAGGAGTACGTTTGCTAAAGAAATTGGAACGTTTACTAAAATGACTATTTGATTGGGAAGAGATTGGTGAATTATGCCCTTGCGTTTTCATTATGGATATACAGACTCTCAATGAACTAAGAGATACTCTATGTATTGTAAATCCTAAGTTAAGAATGAAAAAGATATTGGGAATACATAGTAAAAGGGATCGCGATATATCTATGAGAAATCTCATTCAATTAGATACGATAGATTACATCAAAAGAATTTGACCGCTGAGCCGTATGAGGTCGGAAACTCTTGAAATGAAACTCAAGGACTGTAATTATGGTGGCCATCCATCAATCGGCTTAGGCACTCTAACGAATAAAGTGAGGCCTATATATAGTCACATGATCAGTCGAAGTCTTTACTTTAACAATAGATCCCTTTATCATCTAATGGAAGATGATGAAGAAGTGTTGGGAAATGAAATTCCTATACAAGTGCAATCACGCATAATTGTACTTAAACACAATATGTAAGACTCGACCTCTCATTCGATGACAATTTGTAAATGTATGTTTAGCTATGCGCCCACACAACGCAAATGGTTCTTTCAAATACTTAAAAATATGAAAGATTTAGGCTTATTCAATCTCTACATAGAATGTGACATGATAAAGAAACTATCCACGTCATAGCTAACTATGTGTAATGAAAAATGCATTAAAGGTGAAATAAGAAAATCTGTTATTACAAATCAATATCAAATCTCTTAACGGTTCATCCATACTCTAGACGAAGTTATGACTGTTTTGTTATATGAATATCATACCACGAGTGAACCTGATGTTCAATACGAACCTATGTATTCGGTTCATGAACAACCTTATCCTCAAGATCAAAGTAAATCAAGTTGGATCTGAGGACTAGGTGACAAGATTTAGTTACTAAATCATTGCTCAAAGTCACACTTGGAAAAACATGTGAAAATGCATAACTATGCTAATATTTCTGAAGCTCCCTTGATCAAATGAAAGAATCAGGGAGAATCTCATGATTAATGTAAAAATCAAGGGGATGTGCAAACATCAGGGGAAGTCTAGCACATACATATTGTTTTCAACTGTAATATGTGCGTTGTGCTCTTTTTATCCTTCAACCAAAGTTTTATTTTCTCCCATTGGGTTTTTGTTACTTGGCAAGGTTTTTAATGAGGCAACACCACATGCACCATTTTATCTCTGACTCGGCACAAGGGGGAGTGGTTGATGGTGCATGTCTGTAGACAGATTGGTTGGAAGAATGGTTTTTCAGTTGATTGCAAGATTATAACGACAAGGAAGGGTAAATGTGTGAGTCGTTTGGGGGATCATTCGCTGCTGTGGAGGGAGGATTTACATATCGAGATGTTATCTTACTCAGAGAATCACATTGATGTTTTAGTAGATGATGTCAATGATCCAAAGAGGTGGAGGTTCATAGGGCTTTATCGTGAGCCTAAAGTATCAAAATGATAGAAAACTTGGATTTTGCTTCGTCAAATAAGTTTATAAGGCAATGGTCCATGGGTGGTGGGGGGAGATTGTAATGAACTTTCTTCATTGTTGGATAAGAATAGAGGAGCTATTAGGTGCTCTAGTCAAATGGCAGGACTTAATGATGCGCTTTAGTTCTGTGAGTTAAGTGACATGCGATTTACAGGGCTACGTTTTACTTGGAAGGGTAGATGAGGTGGTGCAGATGCAAAGGTCAGATGACGTGAGCAGAAGCTCGCACACAATAATAAACCCTGCAATCGTTAGTAGTATAGACATAAGTAGGGATCGTTCTAGCCGGGGATTAAGGGTACCTGAAACATGAGAATGTTAATACAAATATTCACAAATACATATGCACACAATTGTCACACTTATATACATATATACATATTCACACGAAATCAAGGGGGATTGAGGTGAGGTTCGGCAGCAAGGGCTGCCCTAAAGCTAGGCACGAAAATAAATCCTAAATTACTATTTACAAGTGATCATCATCTCTCACAAAACATTTAGCACAAAAGACTCTTTAACATGGAGATTAATATGCAAGAAGGTAAGGAACAAGTATTAATGTTGTTTCGACTTAACCAATTTCGATCCCAATTAGAGCCTACAAGGTCATCTAATCGTTGATTACTAGAGTCTTAAGATTAACTACGAGTATAATCCTAAGGTATATGTTAACCGATTTTACTGGGTTAACAATTAAACACATGAATCACAAATCAAAGACATGCAAGCAAGCAAGGTTGTCAATCATCTTGTTTAACATGCAAGTTCTAAGGGTTTTATACTCTAGGCGAAAACACAAACCAAGACAACTACGAGTATGAATTATTCATGTTTTCTAGTTTGATGAAACCTAACACCTAGATTTACATGCAAACAACAAATGCTTAAGCACAACTAATGTTTCGGTTTATAAGGCATACTCCTTAGATTACTAATCGAATTAAGTTCTCAAACAACATCGCATACCTATTGTCCTAGTTATCAAACATAAAAAAATCCACAAGTCACATATTACAAATTAACATGCGAAACATACAATTTATAAAACCAAAATCGATTCATACATAGACATACAAATCAACACCAAACATACATGAGTGTTTCATAGACAAAACTTAAACATAACTAAACAAAAAGTACTAAACCGAAGAAGGGAGTGGATCACACTTTGAGACACCTTGAGAGCTTCACTTGGTGTGGATCCGGTGGAGTATGGATGATGGGGTGAGGTTGCTCGGCAGTAGGGTATGTTGGCAGTAGATTATGGAAGAAAAGTTCCAAGATTCGGCAAGAGCAGAAACTTGGTTGAGGTGAGGTGAAGGTGGTTTTCGGTTTAGGTTTTTGTCTAGGATCTTTGGTGAATTTTGGTAGAGTTTAGGCCTTGTGTTTAAGCTTGAGATGAGATGATTTTCAGAATGAAAAAGTGAGGGTATATATAGAGGAGAGGGGCTGCCGGCTGCCCTATTACAAAAGGAATTCAGAAAACCAAGTGGGATAAGGATTTGAAACCTTCCTTTCATAGTTCAATTAGGTTTTCTTTTTCTTAATTTTTCTTCAAGGCTTGGGCTTCAAATCTTCATGGACTTCTTCAATAGTCATTGGACTTCATTGCATACGTTTTGATCCACAGAAAATGCATCCAATTGCCGGCAGCACATCAAGGCACACAATCTACCTCTTTCGGCAGCTTCTCCTAGTTTGACTAGGAGAACTTCTTTCTTCGTTTTCTTCTTCAATGCCATGGCTAGGTGTCTTCCTCTTCTATTCTTTAAGCTTGAACCATCTTCATAAATGCATTTGTGCACCATTTGGTCCATCAAAAACAGAAAGCACAAAAAGGGGGCAGTAGGTTCCTGGAATCGGCAGATTTGATGTTGATGTAGTAACTCCGGCATATCTCCATCCTCGGAGCTCCGATTGATGCGATTCCAAGTCTCAGATAAACTAGACACACATGGCTATCTCTATACAAAACAGTTCGATCAAATTCCTTGTGAGTCGACGGGAATGATTTTTCGAAGTTGGGACACAGTCCCTGGAAAATCCTGGAAGTCCCTGGATTGATTTGCTCGGACTGCCGTTTTGCAGCCAACTTTTGGGTGACTTCCCGAATTCCGATTGATCTGAAATTTTAACACAACATTCCTCAGTATATGAATATTAAGCACACCAAATTTCATAGAATTCGGACAAGGATAGATCACAGTTTCACTCATCTCAAAATCACGAAAAAGACATATTTTGCATTATTTTCCAGATTTCTCAAACTTAGTCATTTTTCGGATTCTTAACCATTTTTCGCCAAACTCTACCAAATCAACACTAAACTAAATTATGACTCAATCTTAGATAAATAAGGGTTAAACAAAGCATAAACGAGAGCATAAGCATGTAATATCGTCGCACATTGTGCTCCTATCATCAGACTTGATAAGTTTATTGGTAGGGAGAGTTGGAAGGATTTGTTTCCTGCGTCCGTTGTCAAGCATCTCCAATCATCTGCTTCAGACCATATCCTAATCTTATTGGAAGTGCGAGAGGTCAAACGTCGATCAACAAAGCGTAATAAGAAGAAAAGATTTAAGTTCGAAGAGTTCTGGCTTAGTGAGGAAAAGTGTCGAAAGGTTGTGAAGGCGGGGTGGGAGTCTGTTACATCAGCTGATCCTTTCCCTAATTTATGGTAAGAATGACAACAAACCAGGAAATCTCTGGAGGAATGAAGTCTTGGGCAGTTGGTTCGTTGAAAAAAGTGTTGGAGCAGTTTATTTTTGATGACTCTCCCTCTTCTTCTCCATATGAGATTCGTATTGCTTTGGAGTCGAGAGCATGATTATTGGCGACAACGTGCGAAAGTTTTTTGGCTTTCAGATGGGGACATGAATACAAAATTCTTTACATCAAAGAGCCTCCAACAGGAAAAGGGAAAATGCTATTAATGGTTTGTTCTGAGGGTAGATGGTGCTCTGACGATGAAGGTATGGAGAATATTATTCTTAATTATTTTCAGAATCTGTTCTCTTCCTCTTCTCCACTAGGCTTCCAGAATGTTCTTGAGGGGTTGGGTTCAGTGATCACAGGGAGTAGAATTTGTTACTTGTTTGTCCATTGGAAGCTGATGAGATTCACACTGCACTGAAGGCTATGCATCCGTCCAAAGCTCCTGGGACGAATGGTTTCTCCCCGGGGTTTTATCAGTCTTTCTGGGATGTTGTTGGGGTTGACGTAGTAAAAGCTTTGAGGGCCATTGTTGGATTGGAGGAGAATCTGAGAAAAGTAAACAACACACTTGTCGCATTAGTGCCGAAGGTGAAGGTTGTGCTAGAGATGAGTCAACTGCGTCCAATCTCTTTGTGCAATGTGATATATAAAATTGGCTCTAAGGTGTTAGCAAACCAGCTGAAACCCCTAGTAGACTCCTTCATCTCACCATTCCAAAGTGCATTTGTCCCGGGACGATTAATCTCAGATAATTCTCTGGTGGCTTTTGAAGTTGAGCACTGCCTTAAGGGACGCCGAAGTGGAAAAAAGAAGTATTGCTCGTTGAAACTCGACATGAGCAAAGCATATGACCGTGTGTAAACCTTAATCAGCTTAACGAAATCCATTTGCAAACACAAACACATCACACAAAGCATCAATATGAACTGAAACCATGTCAGAGGACATACCTTCATTTTGTTGAATGTCCATAGCTTCCAGTTAAGCAGATAACACGTCAATGATGTTGATCACCTTCTTTGCCTTAGTCTTCTCCTCTGTACAAGCTTTAGACACCATCAATGGGATAGGTATTGAATGTCAGAGATCGTGTAGAGAGCAGGGACCAAAACCATCTATATATAGAGTCCCTTGAACAAGCAAGCAATCCCCCATAAGGATGCAACTTGTTGTCAATGCAATACAAATACTGATTACCAAAACAGTATTGATCATGGACTCTCTTACAATCAAGAACTCGATATCCTTAGTTCCTAATCAAACCAGAATGAATAAGGTTTACATCTCCTATATTTGAGTTCTGTTCTAACTGGTATTCAACTTAATGCTCGATGATGAGTTCAACATCAATGCTAACAATCTCCCACTTTGAACCATCATACTTTAGAGCAAAATACCAACTGAAACATCCTCAAAAATAGCTTAAGTGCGCATGAGAAGTAAATCATTCCAAAATCCATTCAGTTCAGTCAAAACATGTACACAAAAATAGAACCTGAAAATAATCATGTTCATATGAACAAGTCTGTTCCAGACTACTGCAACTGCATTCATATTCCACATGAACTTAAACCTAATATATTGCAGTTAAATGACAATGTATATCACAGGTAATTGAATCATTTAACATCTGGTCCAACCCAATATTTTGAACATCAAAATCACAATGCAAACTAATAAACTTTCAAATGGACACACAGTTTGCTTCTGTACTGAATATATGCATATAAACATATCCATCTAATAATACGAACTGAAAACCAAAACAGTAGTAAACATAACACTTGAAAGTAACTACTGCATTCAACATCCGAAAAATTCCTCACTTTATTAACCACAACTTGAAATACAAAATCTGTAAAACAGAAACTATGAACTGTAATCAAAAACAAAACCAACAAAAAATCTTTTCTTAACAAAAATGCTCCCACTGAACCTAAGCATCCTTAAAACTCAATAACACTCCCATATTCTTGCAATGCTCCTTAAAAGCTGCCACAGGAAAAGCTTTTGTAAACAGATCTGCCAGCTGATCTTGATTCCTGGTTCTGCAGACATCAATTTCACCATGCTTTACTCTTTTCCTCACACTATAAAACTTGAGGTCTATATGTTTGGAATTATTAGACCTCTTACTATTCTTGCTAAAGAATACTGCAGCTTCATTATCACAGAACACCTTCAACTTGTTCTTAATCAGATCACTAAGTATTTCTGTATCCAAAATAAAATTTCGAATCCACAACCCTTCACAAACTCCTTCATACAATGCTATAACCTCTGCTTGCATGGTGGAAGTAGCTACCAATGTTTGTTTCATTGTTTTCCATGCTACTGCTCCACCTGCAAGCATGTAGACATAACCACAAGTTGATCTACAGGATGTAGGATAATTTCCTGCAAAATCTGAATCTGTTAAACCAACAAGTTCTAGCTCTTTCACACGTTTATATACAAGCATATATGCCTTAGTTTTCTGAAGATATCTTAAAACTTTCTTACCTGCTGTCTAGTGATCAAATCCAGGGTTACACTGAAATCTAGACAACATTCCAACAACAAAAGATAAATCTGGCCTAGTACAAACTTGTGCATACATAAAATTACCTACAAGTCTAGCATATGGTACTGACTCCATTTTCTTTTTCTCAATATCAGTTTTAGGACATTGAGTTTTGTTTAGTTTATCTCCCTTAGAGATTGGTGCTTCTCCATTGCTACAGATTTCCATTCCAAATCTTCTAAGAATATTTGAAATATAATTTTGCTGAGATAATCCCAGCAAGCCCTGCTTCCTATCTCTCTTAATCTCAATGCCTAAAACATAACAAGCTTCTCTCAGATCTTTCATATCAAAATTCTTTGATAAGAATTCTTTAGTTTCTTTCAGCAATTTTAAATTGCTGCTGGCCAGAAGAATGTCATCAACATAGAGAATTAAAAAAAATAAAATTGTTACCAATCACTTTAAGATAAACACATTCATCAACTATATTTTCAGAAAATCCAAAAGATGAAATCACAGAGTCAAATTTCCTATACCACTGCCTACTAGCTTGTTTAAGTCCATAAATAGACTTTTTCAATGTACAGACCAAATTTTCCTTCTCTTTCTCTATAAAACCCTCAGGCTGTGCCATAAAGATGGTTTCCTCTAGCTCTCCATTGAGAAAAGCTGTCTTTGCATCCATTTGGTGTAACTCCATATCATAATGAGCTACAAGAGCCATAATTATTCTGAATGAGTCTTTTGTAGAAACTGGAGAGAAGGTTTCTGTAAAGTCTATTCCTTCTTTCTGTGTGATACACTACCAGAAAAAACAGTATTACCGACGAAAAAAAAAAAACGGCCGACGACATAGTTTTTTCGTCGGCTATTCCCAAGAATGGCCGACGATTTTTTATTTCGTCGCTAAAAATAAAAAATCGTCGGCTATTCCCCAAGAATGGCCGACGATTTTTTCTTTCGTCACTAAAAAATATTTTTCGTCAGCTATACCCCTAGAATGACCGACGATTTGGATTTTCGTCGGCCTTTCTCTTAAAGTATAGCCGACGAAAACTTTAGAAAGTTTGGCCGACGAAATTCTAATTTTCGTCGGCTATAAGTCTTTATATTTTCAGATCTGGACAGAAGCTGCTCATTTCAAAAAAAACGAAAAAAAAAAAGGGAAAAAGAGTGAAAAATCTGTGGGTATTGTTGAAATCCGTCATCTCTTACATTGTGGAGCTATATATAGGTACGTATATGTGTATATATGTTGATTTTGAGTTTTAGTTGAGTTGATTTTGAGTTTTAGTGATTTTGATATAGTAAGTGATTTTTTGTTTTGTTGTTGTTTTAGTGTTAGAATGTATGTATATATGTTGATTTTGAGTTGTAGTTGAGTTGATTTTCAGTTAGAGTATAATTATGTGTTTTAATTTGATGTTATTTTAATTAGTGTTAAAATATATATAAATATGTTAATTAATGGTTGTTGATAGTGTAATGAACTTAAATAATGGTTGTTAATTAATGGTATATATATATATATATATATATATGAGTTGATGTTGATAATAATATATATTGTAATATATATGTGTTAATTAATTTATTATTAATTAAAGTTATACATATATATTATTATCAGGCTATATATGGATCGAGATAAGAGTTGGATTTCGCTTCCAAGGCATGACCGACGATACACTACAGGAGTTGTGGATTTTTTGCAGTTCGTCGAGGAAAATGCAAACGGGAGTGAATACCATTATTGCCCGTGCAAGAAATGTAAGTGTCGCAGTGATATGTGTCGATTTCCGATTAGGACAGTATGGGAGCACCTAAAGAGTAATGGGTTTTGGCCGAAGTACAAACGTTGGATATATCACGGTGAGCCATCATTAGATGGATCGCATGATCATGGGCAGTTTTTTAGGCGGGCAGTATTAGTACATCCAACGATCCAACAATGGCATTCGTCAACGACGTGTTTCCTTTTGAAAGCGGTGTACGTGGGGAACAATATATGCATGACCTGGTGCAGCCATTCCCACAAGTTGTCAACACTGCTGCCTTTGACAAGTACAACAAACTGATTGCATTGCAACAGACCCCTGTGTCTTCAAGTTCTGAGAAGACAGTTCTTCAAAGTGTGATGGAGGTAATGAGGATTAAAGTCGAGGCAAAATCGAGCATCAGGCAAGTGGATGAATATCTACAGTACACTTCTTCGTTGTTGGAGGAGGGTCATCGTAATCCTACCAATCACCGTAAGGTCCGAAGTATCCTCAAAGATCTAGGGCTTTCCTACATTAAGATCCATGCATGCGCATTTGACTGCGTTCTCTTCTGGGGTAAAGATGCAGAAGGGAATGACCTTGCTAGCCTTGACGCATGTCCGATATGTCATTCTGACCGATATAAGTTGACGGGAGCAGGCAATAGGAAACCTGTGAAAGTGCTTCGGTATTTTCCGTTGACAGATAGGCTTGAGCGGTTGTACATGTCAGAAACCACCGCAAAAGCTATGAGATGGCACGGTGAGCGGGACGCGGGAGACGCAGATATCATGACACACATCTCTGACGGAGCGGCTTGGAAGCATATAAACAATGAGTTTCCTCATTTTGCGTCAGATGTTAGAAACGTCAGGCTCGGGCTCTCAACCGACGGGTTCAACCCTTTCGGCACCATGAGTCTTTCATACAGTATATGGCCGGTGGTTTTGGTACCTTACAACCTTCCTCCGTGGATGTGTATGAAGAAGAAATATAATATGTTGACGTTGTTGATTCCGGGGCCTGGTTACCCAGGGAAATGTCTCGATGTGTATATGAGACCATTGATTGAAGAGCTTAAGGTATTGTGGGACGTTGGTCATCCCACTTTTGACAAGTACAAGCAAGAGACGTTCCACATGCATGCCATGGTTATTGGTACCATCAGTGATTTTCCTGCTTATGGGATGTTGTCGGGCAGCGTTGTTAGGGGATACAAGGCTTGTCCAGAGTGCCTCAGCGATTATGGGAGCACCCCTCATTGCAACAAGATATGCCGAATGGGTCATCGTGTGTTCCTTCCGGCGGATCACCACTGGCGTTACGAGTCCGCCGCATTTGATGGAACCGAAGAACACGGTGGTTGATAGGAGCACAATGTGCGTCGTTCTTAATATGTTTTTACCCCCATTTATCCAATGCTTAACCCTTATTATTGTAAGATAGAGTCATAATATAGTTTAGTGTCCCTTTGGTAGAGTTTTTGAGAAAATGTGCTTAATTGTCAGAAAAATGACTAAGTAAAGAAATCTGAGCAAAAAGTGAAAAATATGTTGTTTTCATGATATTGAGGCCTGTGTTGTTTGTAATTATGTATATTGCAGGTTATTTTAATTTTTCAATAGATTTTGGGATATGTATTAATAGGATTTTCGGAAGTGTAATAGTAAATAGGACTTATCCGATTTTTGGTTGTTGGTTTTTGGTTTTTATTTTGCTTAATTGCCGATGTGTGTGATGTATATTGTGATGTTGATACACTTAGATAATTTCTAGGAAGTTGATAGTTTTTGTGTATGCTTGTAGTTTATTGTAGTTTCTAAAGTGTAACATGTAGGTGAAGCCTCTTTTGTTGATCATAACCAAAACCCTTCATATGAATAGTGCTTTGTTGAATCCGTTTTTATGTAGATTGGGAAACGCGGGATACTTCCCCCCCACGCATACAAGCGACATTTTGGCAATAGTATTACTTCTATGAGGTTGAGGGCGGTTTTAATCAACACTTGTAGACCGCTAGGACCCGAGTTTATTTTACAAAGTATAGGGCAAGTTATTTTTCATTGATTGGTTCGAGGTTTGTAAAACTGGTTCTCAAGACCCACAGACTGATGTTCATTCTCTGTGAGTGAGTCGATAGGGGACTTGTCCTCCGTGGTTAAAAACTTTGAGACCTGCCTTATTCCTAAAGAGAGTTTACTCTCCGTGAATCTTAACGACACCGCCATAGAAAAGTAAAGTATGCTCGACCTAGACAACTGCTTGTGCCGAAGCATCACCTCACTTTAGACGCTAGAAAATAACTTGAGCATATGTGAATCTATTTTTCTTCAAAAGATAAAATTCGTCTTTAATTTTCGAGGTATATCGGAATAAACATGATACTACCTTGGGCTGTATCAGTCCATTGCACTGTTATCTCCTCTGCTCCACGTACCTTGAGAATTAGGGTTTTTGAATAAAATCAACTAGAAAGAAGCTAGGTTGTGATGCCATGTGTTTTGTACATGTTGAAATCGGTGTTTGAATTTTTTTTTTTTTTTTTTTTTTTTTTTGTGAAATTTTCGATGCTTTGTGTGAATGACGATTTGTGTGAAGTTTTGAGAATTTTGTTTGTGTGTTTTGCCTTGTAAATTTCGTGTGCCATTGTATGATCTCTTGTAAATTTCGTGTGCCTTGTAAATTCTGTGAACAGTGATCGTAAATAGTAACGGTGAACAGTGAAATCGGAATAGTGTCGTGAACAGTAATTTTTTTTTTAATTTTTTTTTTATTTATTTATTTTTTTTAACTTATACATATTACTTCTAACTTATTTCTAACCTATACTCTAACTTATTCTAACTCATTCTTTCTAACCTATAGATATTGATTCTCATGATTCTTGTAGAGTTTAATTGTTAGTTGCAGATCATAAGGAAGAGGTGAAGAATTACATTGTAAACAGTTGATTGGAGCTCTCATTGACTTGGGAAGGACGACAAGTGTTGCAAGAAACGAGTTCCACCACTCTCAACTTTTATTCATGATTTACAATTAAATTCTACTTAGCTAATTGTTGTATATTTATACACTAACTTCTAACTTTAGCTAATTCACTAACTCACTACTAACTTATTCTTTAAATTCTCATCTCCACTCTTCTAAATTTCTTTATCTTGATGCGATGCAGTTGAAGAGTGGAGTAATCATGCATCGAGTTATGATAACCATTGTAAGGAGGCACGAATTTGGAGGTGCGCACTCCAAAAGGCATCGTCCACAACTTGATTAAGAAGTGAAGAGTCTAGGCTGAGTAGACTATAAACATTAAGCGCTGCATGGGAGGCAACCCATTTCAACCAAAATTGTGAAGGAGCCGTCTACGAGAGTTTGAATTTTCTAAATCCCTAAACTCTTTTTGGTTGAATTGTATAAATATGGAACTTGTTGAATTTATCATATGCTTAGAAATTACAACATAATTTCTGTTTTACATTGAGGACAATGTAATTTTCTAAGTGTGGGGTAGGGATACATGTTTCACATGTTTGTTTTTGTTTTAAGTTTTTTCTTTAGAGTCATAAAAGAAAAGAAAATAAAAAATCAGAAAAATCAGAAAAATTAAAAATTTTCGTTGCTTTTGTTTTTATTTTTGAGTCTTAGGTGCCCCTAAATAGTCGATGATGAATATATCTTTGAATGCATAGATGATGGTTCTACATAATCATACGAATTAAATTGTGAGTTTCATGGACATTGTGATTGGTATAAACATTTGAGACTTGGACTTATTTGTGTAATAAACATGCATGTTTGTGTTGATTTTGTTCCATAATAACCTGTGTGAGCTTTGATGCCAAATACTTTCTTCATGAGTGAAAAAAAAAATAAAAAATTGGGCAGAATTTTTCAAAACTTCATCATTCTTTGAATATTCAATGACTTTGTGTCATAGCTTTTAATGAACTCTAGAATGCTAGAACTTGCTCTTGACAATTTTTGAGACTATTATTCATGAAATGCCTTGATTTTGAAAAGGATTGAAAAGATCATGTTAGGATTACCACCAATGCCAAATAAAGCTTATGCCTAATTTGTGCCCATCGTGGGACTCCTTAATTTTAACCCCATTGAGCCAACATTGAGCCATTTTATTTCATCACCATGATTCACATTCCTTGAGCTTAGAACAGTTTATCCTAACCATTGTTGTCAAGACTTGGTAAAATTTAATTGGAATTTGTGATTTGAAGTGATGATTTGAAGCAAGTGTGGGGTGAGCAAATCCAAAAGCATGAAAGAAACATGATTGCCGAAACAAAAAGAAAATTCGGACAGAAAATATAAAGAAAAATTTGAGCCAAAAATAGAGAAAAATAAAGAAAAAGAATCGGCAAAAGAAATACTTGGATTGGGTTCTTGTAGTGAATTTGGAGTTTGTTTTATAATTGAAGGTCTTACATTGCTATATTTGACCTTTGTCCTTGATCACTATGTTTTGGGGAAGAAAAAGAATGAAGTTTGGGCCCAACATGATGAAATTTGGCCCTTAGAAGTGAAGTCATAAGGATTTATTGAATTTTGCTAAGTCTTGGTGACATTTCATCACCACTTCCTAAATGTGAATGCCTTATGCCAATCCCCATTATCACCTGTATGTTGATCTTTTCATGATTCTTAAAATGGGTGAACTTTGATTTGTAGAGATTTTTGTCAAGAGTTGAGCATATGGCTTTGGTTCATTTGTGCACATAGTTGTTACATGAAGTTTTTCCTGAAAGATCTATTCACAAAGTGCCTTTATTTGATGAAATATGCAAGTTACTCTTTGTAACTCTCAATCTATTTTCTTGCATATACTTTGAGTGAATATTGCCATATCATGAGTGAAAAGAAAAGAGTATGTCTAGTGAGGAGGATGAAATCAACATAACATGTCATTGCTTGCTATTTTCGTTTCTTACTTGTTCATGCTATGATACATGTCTATAACGCTTGGGATTATTGTGCTTACATTGAAATGCTTAACTTGAAAGCTATGTGTTTTAAAGATCCTGAGACAATTATTTAGGGCACTAGTTGAGTCTTTTTGTTTTTGTTTTGCTAAGGGACTAGCAAAAGCTAAGTGTGGGGTAGTTGATAGGAGCACAATGTGCGTCGTTCTTAATATGTTTTTACCCCCATTTATCCAATGCTTAACCCTTATTATTGTAAGATAGAGTCATAATATAGTTTAGTGTCCCTTTGGTAGAGTTTTTGAGAAAATGTGCTTAATTGTCAGAAAAATGACTAAGTAAAGAAATCTGAGCAAAAAGTGAAAAATATGTTATTTTCGTGATATTGAGGCCTGTGCTAAACTGATCTATCCTTTTCCAAATTTGATGGAATTTGGTATGCATATAATTGGCAAGCTAAAGTGTATTGTGTCAAAATTTCAAATCAATCGGAGTTCGGGAAGTCACCCAAATGAAGGCTGCAACTTGGCAGTTTGAGCAAACCTATCCAGGGACTATCAGGATTTTCCTAGGACTGTGTCCTGACTTCCGGAATTTCTGTGGAACACATCGCTTGGAACCAGAGAACGTGCCATGTGCCGTTGGAAAGCTCTGGGAGTCTAGTTTCTCTCAGACTTGGAATCGCAGCAAAATCTTTCCTGAGGAAAAAGTTATGCCAGTTTGAATGCACGAAGGTCAAGTCTGCCGAAAGAAGAAAACCTAAACCGAGTTCTATATGGATTTGGCTTACGAATGTGGACTGAATTCCATCCTTTGTGCAAGATTTTTGGTTGAATTAATTCATGGAAAACCTAAAGAGATATTGCTCAATTATTCAGCCATTATCTTGGGAATTTTCGGCAGAAAATAGAGGAAGAAAATCGCAACAAATCCTGATTAAATTCGGCAGAATTCCTGTGCATGTCATCCAACTTCCACGGACTCTCCCGGACAGCTCACAATGAATCAGAATTCGAGCCTTATATGGATAGAAAGCTACGGGAGTCTAGTTTCCAACCCAACCGGAATCACCTTAATATCTATTTTCTAGAGAAAGATATTTCATAATCTTCACTCGAAGGTCAAATCTGCCAGCAGGATAAGTTTGAGAAAAACTAGGTTTTGTAAACCCTAGCTGCCTCCCTTGCCTCTATAAATACCACAACATAATTTCAGAATAATCATCTTCTCTTCCCCTCAAAATCCTTGCCGAACCTCTGCCCAAATAAATTCAAAAATTCCACCAAGAAGCTTTGCCGAATCCACCTTCCATCTTTCACAAAAATCCAACCTCCACCAATCCTTGCCGAATCTTCATAAGGTTGTAACATGGATTGTACTTTATTGGCTTTTGATTCTTTGTATTTAAACATACTTTTGTCTATGAAATATGTTTTGGTTTCTGGATTTATTTTCGGTATTGATAATTATATATGGGATCTTCGGATCTTTGTTATAAATGTTTGGGAATTTTGTATATGATTGCCGAATTTTATATGCGATGTGATTAAATTTGTATTATGGGCAGTAGCTTTAGCATGTATTCTTGATTTAATTAGGTTTATTTTCATAATTCGTGTGCAACCGAAGGAGATGTCTAGATGCAATCGTAGGCCATGGTTGTTATCTAGATGTTGAATTCATATGCCGATTTAATATATGTTGGATCTCACGCGTTGTGGATTTTAATATGTATTAATCTAAGGGCTAGAGTAATTATGGAAATTTACATGTCGATGTGGGATGAGTGACGTCATACCTGCTAACATGTTTCTAATTCGACATATTGTGCTTTTGTGCTATTTGTGTTTAATTTCTACGCGTTGTGTTATTAAACCGATTAGTACCATGTTTAGGATTACACGCGTTGTGGATTCTAAATACTTGTGATGTCTTGAATAATTAGAATAACCGCGTTGGCTCTAATTAAATTGGAACTTAGTTGATCTTGAATCCGATATTTGCTGCTGCCCCTATTACTTGTTTTAATTTTGTTGCATGTATAATGAGATTTGTGTTTGGTGATTGTGTGGAAGATGTTGATCAATTGTATATAATAATTTAGGATTTAAATTCGTAAAATTCAGTAGGTAAATTAGTTATAAAATTCGACAACCCCCCTTAAGTGCAACACTTTGTGTGATTGAAAGCCCTTGATTTCCCCGGATAGAACGATCCCTACTTGTCCTAACTACAATTGACAAAAGAAGGGTATTATGTGTATGAAGTTGTTTTGCAGGTATTTTGTGCTTGGATAACACCTCCATCAGTTTTTGGCGCCGTTGCCGGGGAAATTATAATATTTTGATTCATAAAGTGTTGTTTGTAATTATGTATATTGCAGGTTATTTTAATTTTTCAATAGATTTTGGGATATGTATTAATAGGATTTTCGGAAGTGTAATAGTAAATAGGACTTATCCGATTTTTGGTTGTTGGTTTTTGGTTTTTATTTTGCTTAATTGCCGATGTGTGTGATGTATATTGTGATGTTGATACACTTAGATAATTTCTAGGAAGTTGATAGTTTTTGTGTATGCTTGTAGTTTATTGTAGTTTCTAAAGTGTAACATGTAGATGAAGCCTCTTTTGTTGATCATAACCAAAACCCTTCATATGAATAGTGCTTTGTTGAATCCGTTTTTATGTAGATTGGGAAATGCGGGATACTTCCCCCCCACGCATACAAGCGACATTTCGGCAATAGTATTACTTCTATGAGGTTGAGGGCGGTTTTAATCAACACTTGTAGACCGCTAGGACCCGAGTTTATTTTACAAAGTATAGGGCAAGTTATTTTTCATTGATTGGTTCGAGGTTTGTAAAACTGGTTCTCAAGACCCACAGACTGATGGTCATTCTCTGTGAGTGAGTCGATAGGGGACTTGTCCTCCGTGGTTAAAAACTTTGAGACCTGCCTTATTCCTAAAGAGAGTTTACTCTCCGTGAATCTTAACGACACCGCCTTAGAAAAGTAAAGTATGCTCGACCTAGACAACTGCTTGTGCCGAAGCATCACCTCACTTTAGACGCTAGAAAATAACTTGAGCATATGTGAATCTATTTTTCTTCAAAAGATAAAATTCGTCTTTAATTTTCGAGGTATATCGGAATAAGCATGATGCTACCTTGGGCTGTATCAGTCCATTGCACTGTTATCTCATCTGCTCCACGTACCTTGAGAATTAGGGTTTTTGAATAAAATCAACTAGAAAGAAGCTAGGTTGTGATGCCATGTGTTTTGTACATGTTGAAATCGGTGTTTGAATTTTTTTTTTTTTTTTTTTTTTTTTGTGAAATTTTCGATGCTTTGTGTGAATGACGATTTGTGTGAAGTTTTGAGAATTTTGTTTGTGTGTTTTGCCTTGTAAATTTCGTGTGCCATTGTATGATCTCTTGTAAATTTCGTGTGCCTTGTAAATTCTGTGAACAGTGATCGTAAATAGTAACGGTGAACAGTGAAATCGTAATAGTGTCGTGAACAGTAATTTAGATGATGTAATCCTTTCATTTGTAATCCACTCGATCATTTCTAATGAACGGGCGTGGGGATGAGCCTCCCAGCTAGGCTGGGTTCCAAACCCCTTAAAAAAAATTTTGAAATATGTTGACTGCTGGGTTTTTGTTTTTTTTTATGTTAAATTTTGGTTATATATGAACATGACATATGGGTACGAGAGGTGTAACACAACTGATTTTTTTATTTTTTTCAAAGAATAGCCGACGAAAAATGCATTATTTCGTCGGCTATACTTATGCGTGATTTCGTCGGCCAAAACTATATTGAAAAATATTGAAAAATACATATTTTATTTTAGACACAAAACGACAAAAGAATAGCCGACGAGTACTAGGTTTGATTTCGTCGGCTATTCTTAAAAAAAAAAAAAAACAGACAACCTTCCATTTTCTATCACTATCGATAACCCATTGCTTCATCCTTCAAATGCAAATGTGTCGTGAAATAAGATATGACCGAAATAATGAAATACGTCTACGGTTGAAAAATGACACGATTCCGACAAATTCTGTGTGCCGAATGTTGCGGTTAACTGTTTTTCACTTTCGTTTTCCTATGGGTATGCTCACGGTCGGGAAACATTTTGAGGAAAATTTTTATACGATTAGTTGCGCCTCATCGATTTGAAACTATTATCTGTTGAAGGTCATGCCAAAAAACGTCATTTACACAGGCCAATTTCCATTTCTAAGCGTTTAAAGGGTTGACTCCCCCGGTTGACCGTCCCGATCGAGCCTTTAACGTTGTCAGATGTAGTTGGATTTTTTTTCATACATGTATTTAATCTTAACGGTGATATCTGACGGTTGGAATAGATTTTCTAAACTTTTAGATTCAAAATCGGAACATATGCACTAATATTCCTTAACTTGTTTACTAAGTGTTTAAGTGAATGTATAGTTTCAAATAGTTACTATACGTACACTCTTCAAATGCAAATGTGTCGTGAAATAAGATATGACCGAAATAATGAAATACGTCTACGGTTGAAAAATGACACGATTTCGACAAAATCTGCATGCCGAATGTTGCGGTTAACTGTTTTTTACTTCCGTTTTGCTATGGGTAGGCTCACGGTCGGTAAATATTTTGAGAAAAAATTTTATACGATTAGTTGCGCCTCATCGATTTGAAACTATTATCTATTGAAGGTCAGGCAAAAAAACGTCATTTACACAGGCCAATTTCCGTTTTAAAGCGTTTAGAGGTTTGACTTCGCAGTTTGACCAAAGGTTTAGCCGACGAATTCAAATATTTCGTCGGCTAAACTCTTGCGATCCGCTTATTGTCCGCCGTTGGATGGCTCAGATCCAACCGCTGTGATTTTCCAAAGTATAGCCGACGAAATATTAAAATTCGTCGGCTAAACTCTTGCGATCCGCGCCTTTTCATTGTCCGCCGTTGGATGGGGGAGATCGGACGGCTGCTGAGCGCCTAAAGTATAGCCGACGACATTCAAAGAATAGCCGACGACATTCAAAGTATAGCCGACGATATTAAAGATTTCGTCGGCTATAGTAAAGAATAGCCGACGAAATCTTTTTTAATCGTCGTCTATTCTATCGGGTATAAGTCTGAAACTGCCGAACCCTAGCCTCTGTTTTGCTCATTTCCTCCTTCGCCGTTAGCAGCTGCTGCCGAACTGTCCTCCTCCTCCGATTCCGCCGCCGCTGCTCCTCCTCCGATTCTGCCGCCGCTGCTCCTCCTCCTCCTCCGATCCTCCATTCGACTCCTCCTCCTCCTCCTCCTTCTCCTCCTCCATTAATTTGGCTCCTCCTCCTCCTCCTCCTCCTCCAATCCGATCTGGTAATTTTTTTTTTTCAATTTAATTTAATTTAATAAATTATTATATATTTAATTGTAATTATATAAATGGTTATATATTTGTTAATAAATTTAATTTTAACAAATTGTTATATATTTGTTATATATTTAATTTTAATTATATAAATTGTTATATAATAAATTGGTATATATTTGTTATATATTTAATTGTAAATATAAAAATTGTTATATATTTGTTATATATTTGTTAATAAATTTAATTTTAACAAATTTTTATATATTTGTTATATATTTTATTTTAATTATATAAATTGTTATATAATAAATTGTTATAATTTGTTATATATTTAATTTTAATTATATAAATTGTTATATATTTGTTATATATTTGTTAATAAATTTAATTGTTATATATTTGTTATAATTTAGGTATATAAATTGTTATATATTTAATTTTAATTATATAAATTGTTATATAAATTGTTAAATTAATTATATATATAAATTGGTAGTCTAATTATATATATATATATATATTAATAAAGAAATATAGTTATATTTGTATATAAATAGTTATATTTAGGTTAATGGTTAGTATTATTTAAAATGGCCGCGGCTGCAGATGGCCGATGCATTCAGACAGTTCTTCGGAAGACGTCGTTCTAGATCGAGAGGTTCTGGAAGTTCCGCCGGTTCCGCAGACTCCGACAAGACCCTTAGCGAGCCTGAGAGGACCACCAGCCAGCCGCGGAGGAGTGTGGATTCCTCCCAGCCGCGGAGGACTGTGGATTCATCCCAGCCGAGGAGGAGTGTGAGTTCTCGGCACCAGACCCTTCTCCAGGCGGGGCGGCCGTCGAGCAGTTCACTTCCGCCTGTCGGGCCAGATGGTCCGAGGTTCAGTCGGCAGCTATTTCAGGACGAGATAGCTGCAGACGTTCCTCAGGTTCATATGCCTGAGGTTCATCGGGAGCCGATGAGGAGTCCGACGACGTCTGCTGCCGACTCGATTGAGGGTCCTACTCTCCCAAACCAGCTCTACCTCCCGTACAACATTCCGACGATACCGGAGGTCGACTATCGTGGTGTGCCCATATGGCCTGATATGTCTCAGTACGTGAGTGCTGCGGAGGCATACCAGCAGCAGCCATTTGAGAACCCTGACCACCTTATTTCAGCGAGGAGAAAAGGAAAGTCGACAGACGAGTCATCCAGTTCAGGTAACATTTGATTTTATTAATTAAATGTTTTATTAAAATTAACGCACTAATATTTAATTTTATTAACCAATCGTCGTTTTTGTGATAGGGACAGCCGCTAGCAGTTCACGGAGGAATACGAGAGGTGTCATATGTTTTGACACACTCAGGAGAACTGTTGAGCGCAACGGGAGGATTTAGATCAACGAACCTCCTAATCAGGAGGTTCAGGGGAAGAAAAAACGCGACTACTCGGGTTGCGTGGGGGCACTGATTAGGGACAGAGTCCCTATGTTGTGGACCCGGTGGACTGATGTGCCTGAAGAGATAAAGAGGGAGGTGAACAACGCCGCGTCGGTGAGTAATTTAAAAAATTTAATTTATTTATCGTAATATTTAATAATTTTCGGTATTATTACAATTGTAAAACTAATAAAATATTATTTTTCAGACATTCTTCGAGATTGCCGAACACAAGCGGGATTGGGCGGACACCGTGCAGAACTCGAGGTACGTTGGGAATTCCTCATCTTATAATTCTTAATATTTTATGATATTAATAATATTTCTAATGCACTTTTGTTTTTTTCGTAGGTTCAAAGAGTGGAAGAACGAGCTCCGTTCCCACTATAACGAATACGACAACCGTGGTCGTATGGGTACTCCTAGAGAGTTCATGTTCAGGGAGTACGAGTGGCGTTGGTTGAAGACAGTAGACTTCAACAACCCAGTTATGCAGGTAAATACTAAACTTCACTACAAATGTTTATTTTGTTAAAATTTTAATTATTAGTTTAATTATTTTATAATTATTACACTAATATTTTTTCTGTATTTTTCTAATATTTTATTATTTATTTGAAGGAACGGTCTCGCATAAACTCTGCGAACCGCCGCCGCAACACAACCCCCCATCATGCTGGTTCTAGGCCGTTTGCACAATATCAGGAGGAGGCGCTTAGAGATCATCCTGATAGCAACCCGTACGTGGAGACGTTCAAGGTCGCTTATCCACAAGCGACAGAACAGCTCGTAAGTCGTTCATTACGGTTTTAAAATTTTAATTATCAATTTTACTTAATTATATATTTGTTAGAATATTAATTCTTTTTTTTTTTCCGTCCAATTAGGAGAGGGTCAACCGGGCCGAAGAAGAGGTGTTCCAGCAAGTAGTTCGGGAGACACAACCGAACATTTCAGAGGCAGATCTAGAAGAAGCCCTGCGCCAGGTCGACCGGTCCAATGTCCAAACGGCAGCGAGGATGTTCGACGCAGCCTTCCCAAACCGGTCAAACAACTACTACTGCCGGGGTTTGGGAAGTTCTGGACTAGGGCTTCTGAAGACCACTAAGGGAGGTCAAAAGAAGGGAGGCGGGGAGAGCCAACAGATGAGGGGGGAAGTGCAGAGATTGGCCGCAAGATTGGCGGTCGAGGCCCAGAGATCACAGGAGCAACGCCGCAGAATACAGTAGTATCATTTGGATATGGCCAGTTGGCATGCTGAATGCGAGAGAATTCGACAACACAACTACGCCGGCCAACAACACTAGTTGATGGATATGTTCGCGGCGCAACAACAAAACCTTGAATCCCCGCCCCCGTTTCAGCCGTTAGTTGAACCTCCAATGCCTCAACCTCCCGTGGATGACGAGCATGATGGAGAGCAGGATGCTGGAGATGACGTGGTGGACTTTAGTGGTTTAGGTGACGATTAGTAGGGTTACGTTATATGTTATGTATATTGGAATGAATTAAATAATAAGTCATTTAGACGTGTTTCTTGTTGGTGCAAATGTATGGACTGTCTTTGTGATTTGCAGGTTGCTTGGAATGGTAATTTAGAAAATAATTTAATTTTTTTTTCACCAAATGTAAGAATAGCCGACGATTTTTACCAATTTTCGTCGGCTATAAGTCTTATAGCTGACGATTTTTACCTTATTTCGTCGGCTATAACTAATTAATGCCTATTAAAATATTAATATATTTTCAAGAAATAACCGACGAAATACATGAAATCGTCGGCTATAGTTCAGAACATATAGCCGACGAAATTCGTCGGCTATATTTTACGATATCGTCGGCCATACTCGAAAATACCCGACGAATTTCGTCGGATATTTTGCCAAGGTTTGGTCGACGAAATGATGTTTCGTCGGTAAAGTCGTCGGCCATACTCGCATATAGCCGACGATTTCCTTTTTTTCGTCGGCCATTGGTATAGCCGACGGCGTTTTTCCGACGAAGTATAGCCGACGAAAATTTCGTCGGCAGAAGGTATAGCCGACAAAATTTGGGCATAGCCGACGAAAAAATTTTCGTCGGCTATGTCCTCGGATCTGGTAGTGATACCTTTAGCTACTAATCTGGCTTTATGTCTTTCTATATTTCCCTTAGCATCTCTTTTGGTCTTAAACACCTATTTACAACCAATAGGCATCTATGTTTGTTATGGTTTAACTAATTCCCATACTTGGTTTTTGTACATGGAATCAATCTCTGCATTCATGGCTTCCTGCCAATTTTCAGACTCTTCACTCTCTATGGCTTGCTTGAAAGATGTCGAATCATTATCATCAGTCAATGCACTCTCAATCTCACTTAGAAAATCTTCATAGATATCATCTTTGTTTCCATATCTTGGATTCTTAGCTTTGTGAGATCTTCTAGGCTCCACAAAATGGTCTTGAGGTAAGGTTTGAGTAGGCTGGGATATTGTATTAGGCTCTGAGATTATTGCAGATGATGGCTCGGCTGATGTTTCAAGCCCTAAATTCAAATTCTCATCTAAGTTTTCTATAATGGAAGGATTTTGTTTTTCTAAGCTTAAGTCGACATTCTCTTGGACTGTGTTTTTATCAGAGACAGAAACTTTGTTTTTAGAATACTTTTGAGTGTTAACTGCTACTGTTATATCAAACTCATTATCTTCAACTTCTTCAAAATCCGAGGTTAGATCCTCAAAGTCTATATTGAAGACACTTTCATTTATGAATTTAACTTGATGAGTTTCAAAAACTCTAGATGTATGATGAGCCGAATATAACTTAAACCCTTTAGATTTTTCACAGTATCCTACAAAGTTACAACTTACTGACTTTGGATCAAGCTTGCTTAATCTGGGATTATAAATCCTAGCCTCAGCTTTACAACCCCAAACATGACAATGATGTAAACTTGGTTTTCTGCCTGTCCATAATTCATAAGCAGTTTTATCCTTTTCTATGGATTTGCTTGGGGACCTATTGCAAATATAATTTGTTGTTCTTAATGCTTCTCCCAATAAAATTTTTGGTAAACTAGAAGTGCACATCATGCTTCTAACCATACTTATCAATGTTCTATTTTTCCTCTCTGCTACTCCATTCTGTTGGGGATTATAAGGTGTAGAGTATTGAGCTTTAATGCCAAGTTCCTGCAAATATAATGCAAAGGGACCTTTGTGCTAGCCTTGCTCTGTGTATCTACCAAAATATTCTCCCCCCCCCCCCCCTATCAGACCCCCTAACCGCCGTAATCTTTGTTTCTAGCTCATGTTCAACCTCAGCCTTAAAGATTTTGAAAGCCTCGAGTGATTGTGATTTTTCCGACAGTAAGTAAATGTAACAGTATCTAGAAAAATCATCGATGAAGGTTATAAAATAGACATTACCACATACTGTTTGATGTTTAAAAGGTCCACAAATGTCAGTATGTATCAATTCAAGCAATTTTGTAGATCTGTAAGCACCTTTTCTTCTTAAGTTTGTAATTTTTCCTTTACAGCACTCAATACAATCTCCTAAATCACTAAAGTCCAATTCTGGTAAGGTTTTGTCTTTGATAAGTTTTTCCAATCTTTCTTTAGATATATGCCCTAGTCTTCTCTGTCATAAGTTGGCTGATTTCTCATTGTGCAAGCTTCTTTTAACACCAATAATGGCATTGTTACTTGCTGTATTATTTTCTGGTTTATTTTCAATATGTAACATTCTTGCTGACTTAGAGAACAATTTAATTTCAAATAATCATTCTCAATAATACCAGTACCAAAAGCAGAACAATTCTGAATCAAGAAGGTTGGAAAATCCTTGAAAATTTTTATTTCACTAGAATCAATGAGAAAACTACAACCAAGTTTAACTAAAAGACTAACCGAAAGCAAAAATTGAGGGCACAGAAAAAACTTTATCTAAAAACAAAATATTGCTGAAACCTAAATCCAATCTAAGAGTGCCTACAGCCTTCACAGCTACACGCATTCTATTGCCAACACAGACGTTGACCTCATCATTCCTCGACTTTCTCTTCCTTATGAAGCCCTGCAAAGAATTGGTAATATGTAAGGGATTTCCTGAATCTAACCAATAAGTATGAGGCTCTATGTTAACAAAATTAATTTCTAAAGAAAAAGTTTCTAAAAGATTAAGAGGATTAATCATACCCTTTTTCTCTAGCTAAGTTTTGAATCCGGGACAGTCTTTCTTCATGTGTTCTACTTTCTTGCAAAAGTAGCACTTGAACTTAAATGGCTTGTCCACTTTGACTCCCTTATTGTTGTTTGAAGGCTTTGCTATAGTTTTATTGACCTTAACCTTATTAAACTTCTTCCACTTAGTTTTCTGAACTAGGTTTATGGATGTTGTAGGCTGCTTCTCCTTCTTCATCCTGGATTCTTCATCTACACATATGGATCAGATCATCCAGAGTCCAATTTTCCTTCTGAGCATTGTAGCTTGTTCTGAGAACTCCAAAACTGGAAGGTAGTGAGTCCAATGCATGGTGAACTAGTTGATCATCCTTCACTCTAAGCTCCAGCTCCTTGAGACGAGAGTTCATCTCAATCAGTTCATGATGTGATTTCTAACTCCTCCAATTAGCATCGAAAATTTTCTACAATACATACATGAATTAGCAAAGTTAGAGAAGATTTATACAAAACCGAAAATAAAGCTATACGAAATTTGCACAAATATACAAAGTTAACATTCAAATATAACAAGCTTTTATAATCCCCGGCAACGGCGCCAAAAATTGATCGAGTCACCGAAGCGGCACTTCAATGATAAACCCTACAATCGTTAGTAGTATAGAATAAGTAGGGATCGTTCTAGCCGGGGATTAAGGGTATCTGAGATATAAGAATGTTAGAATAAAAAAAAACACACACACACACATATGCACATAACGTCACACTTATATACATATATACATATATACACACGAAATCATGGAGGGATAAGGGATATGGTTCGGCAGTAACAAGGCTGCCTCTAACTTCTTAGACATGAAAATAAAAAGTCTTAACCTACTATGAACAAGTGATCATCATCTTTCACACCAAGTAGTTCACACAAAATACTCTTTAACATGTAGGCACGCATGCAAGAAAGTAAAGGACAAATATTTAGCACGTTTAAAACTCAAATAAGTTTCTATCACAACTAGAGCTCTCGTTATGTACCTAGTTGTAAGACTTCTAATATTTTTAGGACCAACTCTCGTTCTAAATCCTAAAATTTATGCTAATCCGCTTAAGAGTTAACATTTAAACACAAAAGTCTAAAACCGAAAACATGTAAACAAGTAAGGTTGTCAATTATCTTATTTAGCATGCAAGTTCTAAGATTAATAGCCCTAAGTGAATAACACAAAACAAAGCGACGATTAAGTATGACTTAGTTTGTAATTACTCTAGCCGATTAAACCTAATACCTAGATCATGTTAAAAGACAACACCAAATATCGATTTTCATGCCCTCACCTTAGATTACTAACCAATTTAAATCCTAGACATGCTTCTAATACCACTGCCCTAATTATCAAGCACACGAAAATACTACAAGTTAAAGATTACAATTTGTCATACAAAATTCGCATGCATTCGAAGTTCATAAACAAAGAGTAAAACCAAATTCAACAACCATAAAAACATACAATCTTTATAGACAAAGTATTGTAAAATTACAGAACAATAAAGAAGCCATGAGAAGATGGAGCACGCCTTGCAAAAACCTCCAAAGAAATTCGGCAAGGGTGTTGGACGGACCTACATGGTGGTGGTGGTTTGACTAAACTATTTTCTGTATAGGATTTATGGTGAGGCTTTGGAAGAGCTTTTGGCTAATACTTGTGCTTGAGATGAGATGATATTTTTTGTGAAAATCGTTGGCTATATATATGGAACAGCCTAGGGTTTGCCGGCAGCTCCAACGAATGACAATTCCTTGTCCAAGTTGGTTTTAGATTTCCTTGTGGGTAAAGTATTTCTTTCTTGGACTTCTTCTTCTGATCTTGGACTTCAATCGGCTGCATTAGAATAGCATGGACATGTCCAACAAGTCTTTAGGTCCATTATAGCCGGTCCATGCTTCCAAAAATCCAAAGGAGAGCTTTCCTGATGCTACCGGAAAACTATAGTTTTCTCGGCAGAATTGACCTTGCTCCAGTAAATCCAGCATAACTCCCTCCTCAGTGCTCCGATTGATGCGATTCTAAGTCCTAGAGAAACTAGACACATAGAGATTTCTATCCATATAAGGCACGTCTTCTGACTCCAAGTGATTCATTGTACAAAAATTCCGGAAGTCAGGACACAGTCCCAGGAAAATCCTGGTAGTCCCTGGATCGTTTTGTTCAAACTGCCAAGTTGCAGCTATCGTTTGGGTGACTTCCCGAACTCAAATTGATCTAAATTTTTGACACAACACACTTTAGCTTGCCAATTATATGCATACCAAATTTCATTAAATTTGGAAAACGATAAGTCACTTTAACACGAGTCTCAGAATCACGAAAAAGACAAATTTTACATTATTTCCTCATATTTCTATACTTCATTTTTCTAATTATTAAGCACAATTTTCCAAAACTCTACCAAAACAACACTTAACCTAAATTATGACTCTATCTTACTCAATATAGACTTAACAAAGCACAAATAAGGGATAATAACACACTAATATCGTCGCACATTGTGCTCCTATCAACCATAGATGCATAAGTATTTTTCCACTCAAAGATATAAGAAAGAAGTAAATAAGACAACCAACCTTTCACAACAATCAAAGAGATCCTTATAAAATTTGAACTTACAACCCTGCAACAGCATGAAACATTTCAACAATAAACTCAAAAAGACAACTGAAAGCTTCTGTCATTGTTCAATAGGAATGCATTTAGCATGATATGAAGTATCTTTTCATAAATTGGCAATACAAAAGTGTATTCTGTAATAAGGAAACTGAATCGATCTACTCATTTCATTAGAGAATCCATTTATATAGGGTGACGATTACAATGGTAATAATAATTACACTTATAATCATAATCACTAATTTCCTAATTTCACTATCGCCATTACTTTGACGAAGGCACACTAATGGTAATTTTCTTTAACACTCCCCCTTGTGCTTAGTCAAAGACGAAATTGTGCATAGATCGTTGCTTCATTAAAACCTTGCCAAGTAACAAAACCCAGTGGGACAAAATAAAACTTGGTCGAAGAGAAAAAGAGCACAATGCACCTTTAACCTTTAAGGATGGCGTGTGTAAATTAGACTCCTCCTGAAGTCTACACCTCCCCCTTATCCTTACATCAATCAAGAAAGTTTTGAAAGCTTTCGCATTCCTATGTTTTTCACATGTTCCTCAATCACATGTTCCTCAAATATTGCTTTGGGCAATGATTTGGTAAACAAATCTGCCACATTCTCCTCATACCTTACTTGATTCATTTGAATCTTGAGGAGGGCTTGTTGTTGCTAATTATAGAAAAACTTTGGCGATATGTGTATTGTATTATCATCTTTGATATATCCTACCTTCATGTGTTCGATGCAAGCTGCATTATCTTTATAAATGCAAGTAGGCTCTTCAGTGGTAGAACTTAAACCACTAGTTCCTCGAACATGTGTAATGATGGACCTCAGCCATATACACTCACGAACTGCCTCATGTAGAGCAATAATCTCAGAGTGGTTCGATGAGGTAGCCACAAGGTTTTGCTTGGTTGATCTCTAAGATATCGCCGTGTTCCCAATGGTGAATACATAACCAATTTGAGAACGACCTTTATGTGGGTCAGAGAGGTACCCAGCATCAGTAAACCCAACCAGAACATTATTTGGGGTTTCAGTGTAGGGGGTTGTACTTTCTCTATCGACATTTCCTTTAGGGGTTACATTTCCATTTGTGGTCCCTCTTGTCTTTGTGTAGAGATAGAATATGCCCAAGTCAATAGTTACTTTTAGGTATCAAAATATGTTCTTAATACCAGTCCAATGACGTTGCATTGGCGCTGAGCTAAATCTTGCTAATAAATTCATTGAGAATGCAATATCTGGTCGAGTACGTACATTGAGCTAGATACAATAATACGCCTATTGCACTTAAGTAGGGAATTTCAGCTCCTAATAGCTCTTCGTCATCTTTCTTTGGACGAAATGGATATTTCTTTATATCCAAACTTTGACCGATCATGGGAGTGCTAATAGGATGCGCTTTGTCTATGTTAAATCGCCTGAGTATCTTATGGACATACGCAGACTGGTGGATAAGTATTCCACAAGCTCGGTGCTCTAGTTCAAGGCCTAGACAAAGCCGAGTTTTCCCAAGATTTTTCATCTCAAACTCGGATTTCAAATAGCTCGTGGTTTCTCTTATTTCATTAAGAGTACCTATATGTATTCCACAAGCTCAGTGCTATAGAGAAGTTAGTTGCTTCTGTCGATAGAGAAACTAGATGCTACTTTCGATAGAGAAACTAGCTGCTACTGTCGACCTTGAAGTTAGATGTTGTTGCCGACCTAAAAGATTGATGCTACTGTCAACCCTGAGCCAAGCTGCTACTGTCAACCCTGAGGTAAGTTGCTACTGTCAACCCTGCTATCCTGCTACCGTGGCTAGTGGTGGTTGAAATTCGAAATTTCAAAGTTTCTCAAAATATATGCAACATTATACTCAAATGAAATCCCATGAGATAAAGAACAATTTTGTAGTTTGAATCATCTCCAAATTTTCGATAGTTCGGCTAAAAAACTTGAATTTTCCAGAAATAACTCAAAAAGATGAGAGAATCCTGTCAGTTAGTAACAGTAACAATATGATAATTTTGGCGAAATAAGTGGTATTTTAGGCATTTCAACCTCAATTATGAAGTCAATTTTAGATCCACTCGATTTTTTGCCAGACTTATGTTATTTTTTTTTTAATCAAGGCATTACCAATATATATTACTCATGCCAAGATGACAATTACATATCCACCCGCTATCACCTCTGTTCATGATAGTCAAAGCTTCGTGGTGTAAACATCAACATGATACATATGATAGACCACCTATATTCGAAACTACCACTCACTTATTCCAAAATTTAAAACATAAATTTTACCCATATCTATGATCATAAGCATAGCATATAGGTATAAAAACTGAAATATAAAAACTACCACTCACTCACGTATTCCTGCTTGAACTGCTAGCGGCTGTCCCTATCACATAAACGACGATTGGTTAATAAAATTAAATATTAGTGCGTTAATTTTAATAAAACATTTAATTAATAAAATCAAATGTTACCTGAACTCGATGACCCGTCTGTCGACTTTCCTTTTCTCCTCGCCGAAATCAGGAGCTCAGGTCTCTCAAATGGCTCATGATGGTATGCCTCAGCAACATTCACGTACTGAGGCATATCAGGCCATATGGGCACACCACGCTCGTCAACCTCGGGTATCGCAGAAATGTTGTACGGGAGGTAGAGTTGATTTGGGAGAGTAGGCCCCTCAGTCGAGTCAGCAGCAGACGGCGCCGGACTCGTCATCGGCTCCCGATGAACCTCAGGCATACGGACCTGATGAACGTCTAGAGCTATCTCGTCCTCAAACAGCTGCCTACTTAACCTCGGAGCATCTGGCCGGAGAGGGGGACGTGAACTGCTCGACGGCCGCCCCGCCGCTAAAAGGGTCTGGTGCCGAGAACTCACACTCCTCCGCGGCTGGGATGAATCCGCACTCCTCCGCGGCTGGCTGGTGGTCCTCTTAGGCAGGTAAGGGTCCTCTCGGAGTCTCCGGAACTGACAGAACTTCCAGAACCCCTAGATCTGGAAGAAGGACGGCCTCCGAATAACTGTCTGAGTGCATCGGCCATCTGGAGCTTGAGGCATTAATACATTAATTAATATTAAATTATATTACATTAAATAACAAATTCTAATTAATATAATAACTAATAATACTAACACATTTTAAAACATACTAACAAATTAATATTTAAATTTTAACTAATTTTAAATAATACTAACCATTAACATAAATATAACCATTTATATACAAATATAACTATATTTCATCATTAACATATATATACATACAAATAACCATTTATATATTAACATAAATATAACCATTTATATAATTAGGCTACCAATTTATATATATAATTAATTTAACAATTTATATATAACAATTAAAATATACATTAACATATAACCAATATTAACAAATATATAACAATTTATATAATTAATCTACAAATTTATATATATAATTAATCTAACAATTTATACATATAACCAATATAAATAACAATTTAACACACTTAAATATCTAAATTATATACCTAAATTATAAAATTAAAAAAATTGAAAAAAAGAAAACATTCGGATCTGTTTTGGCGGAGGAGGAGGAGGGGAAGGACCGGAGGAGGCCGGATTTTGTCCGGATGGAGGAGGAGGGGAAGGAACGGCGCCGATTTGAGGAGGAGGAGGACGAGCAGTTCGGAATGAAGTAGACGCACGGCCGATTTGAGGAGCGGAGGAGGAGTTTTTGCGGATTTAGGGCTGAAAAAGTCGGACTGCTGCGGCTTTAAGCTTTTATAGCAGAGAGAATAGCCGACGAATTAAAAGATTTCATCGGCTATTCTCAAAGAATAGCCGACGATTTAGAATATGTCATCGGCTATTCTTTGAATGTCGTCGGCTATTCTATGAACATCGTCGGCTATACTTTGGAAGATCAACAGCCTTCTGATCTGAGCCATCCAACGGCAGACAATAAAAAGGCGCGGATCGCAAAAGTTTAGCTGACGAAATATAATTTTCGTCGGCTAAACTGAGAGAATAGCCGACGATTTAAAATATTTCGTCGGCTATGCTTTGGAAAATAAACAGTCGTTGGATCTGAACCGTCTAACGGCAGACAATAAAAAGGTGCGGATCGCAAGAGTTTAGCCGACGACATATAATTTTCGTCAACTAAACTGTAGGTCAAACCACTAAGTCAAACCTCTAAACGCTTAAAAACGGAAATTAGTCTAGTTAAACGACGGTTTCTGGCCTCACCTTCAACAGATAATAGTTTCAAATCAATGAGACGCAACCAATCGTATAAAAATTTTACAAAATTGATTTATCGAACGTCAGGCTACCCATAGGAAAACGAAAGTAAAAAACAGTTAACCGCAACATTCGGCACACAGAGTTTATCGAAATCTTGTCATTTTTCAACCGTAGACGTATTTCATTATTTCGGTCATATCTTATTTCACAATATTTTTGCATTTGAAGAGTCTACGTATAGTAACTATTTGAAACTATACATTCACTTAAACACTTAGTAAACAAGTTAAGGAACATTAGTGCATATGTTCTGATTTTGAATCTAAAAGTTTAGAAAATCTATTCCAACCGTCAGATATCACCGTTAAGATTAAATACTTGTATGGAAAAAAATCCAACTTCAGCTGACAACGTTAAAGGCTCGATCGGAACGGTCAACCGGGTAAGTCAAACCTCTAAACGCTTAGAAATGGTAATTGGACTGTCTAAATGACGTTTTTTTGCCTGACCTTCAACAGATAATAGTTTCAAATCAATGAGACGCAACTAATCATATAAAAATTTTACAAAATTGATTTAACGAACGTCAGGCTACCCATAGGAAAACGAAAGTAAAAAACAGTTAACCACAACATTCGGCACACAGATTTTATTGGAATCTTGTCATTTTTCAACCGTAGACGTATTTCATTATTTCGGTCATATCTTATTTCACAACATTTTTGCATTTGAAGAGTCTACGTATAGTAACTATTTGAAACCATACATTCACTTAAACACTTAGTAAACAAGTTAAGGAACATTAGTGCATATGTTCTGATTTTGAATCTAAAAGTTTAGAAAATCTATTCCAACCGTCAGATATCACCGTTAAGATTAAATACATGTATGAAAAAAAATCCAACTACATCTGACAACGTTAAAGGCTCGATCGGGACGGTCAACCGGGGGAGTCAACCCTTTAAACGCTTAGAAATGGAAATTGGCCTGTGTAAATGACGTTTTTTGGCATGACCTTCAACAGATAATAGTTTCAAATCGATGAGGCGCAACTAATCGTATAAAAATTTTCCTCAAAATTTTTACCGACCGTGAGCCTACCCATAGGAAAACGAAAGTGAAAAACAGTTAACCGTAACATTCGACACACAGAATTTGTCGGAATCGTGTCATTTTTCAACCGTAGACGTATTTCATTATTTCGGGTATATCTTATTTCACAATATTTTTGCATTTGAAGGATGAAGCAATGGTTTATCTTTAGTGATAGAAAATGGAATATGGTCATTTTTTGTTTTTTTTTTTAAATCATAGCCGACGAGAGACTCGTACTCGTCGACTATTCTTTTGTTGTTTTCTGTCTAAAATAAAATATGTATTTTTTAATATAGTTATGCCCGACGAAATAATGAATTTTCGTCGTCTATTATATGAAAAAAAAAAACAGTTGGCAAGGAAGTTGAAGCAAAGTTCAGTTGACAGTGCTGTTTATCTGTACCGAAAACTGTACTCTGTCTCGAAGGACTGGAAACCCTCTGACTCAAATGAAAAAATGGATGACTCAAATGGCAAAAGTTAAATGTTGCATTCGGCACACAGATTTTATCGGAATCTTGTCATTTTTTGGTTTCTTTTTTTTAAAATCATAGCCGATGAAATCAAACATAGTACTCGTCGGCTATTCTTTTGTCGTTTTCTGTCTAAAATAAAATATGTATTTTTCTATAGTTTTGGCCGACGAAATCACGCATTTTTCGTCGGCTATAATTAGTATAGCCGACGAAAGAATGCATTTTTCGTCGGCTATTCTTTGACAAAAATAAAAAAATCAGTGGTGTTACACCTCTCGTATTCCTATGTTCTGTTCATATATAACCAAAATTGAACATAAAAAAAAATAGAAACCCAACAGTCAACATATTTCAAATTTTTTTTTAATGGGTTTGGAACCCAGCCTATGCTGGGAGGCTCATCCCCACGCCCGTTCATTAGAAAAGAGTGGATTACAAATGAAAGGATTACATCATCTAAATTACTTAATCCGTCGGATTGTAATCGGAATCATCGGATGAGTCTTCTTCGGTTTCTGAATTGCTCGATAGGGGTAATCTATGTCGTTCCTCACCACTAGAGTCCTCGTTAGTTTCTTCATTTGGATCAACATCAACAAGCAGTGGCTCTTCACGTCGAATTCACACCGGCGTGTCTAGGCGAATAAAAGAGGAGTCAGGAATACCTTTTGAGTTGGGCTCTTGATACGCGGTGCCCCCTTCCTCGTTCTCTTTAGCCACTCCAAGTGTAGACGCCCGGTAAATGTTGCGATGGTGGATAGTGTTGACTACTTTCCACGGGTCACTCTTGGCGAGATCATCAAGATAAAACACTTGTTTCACTCCATGTGGCTAAAACGAACGGGTCGTCCTCATACTATGATGTACTAGTGTTCACAGAAGTTATGCCGTATTGATCGGTTTTCATGCTCTGCGGCCGTGTGTCAAACCATCTACACTTGAAAAGGTGCACTTTCATGCCTTCCCCATAATGCAGTTCCACAACTGAATGGAGAACACCGTAATAGTCAACTCCATCATTCCCACCATGTGCCATAACCCCTGAATTTTGTGTTTTCAGTCTGACGTCTCTCTCTTCACATCGAAATAACATACTATTCACCTTGCACGTGTCATAAACTTTTGAATAGACCGGCTTCATCGCTAGAAGTCTGAGTTCGTGCGACCAATTTGGGTGATTATCATTTTTAATAAGGTCTATCTGCAACCATCAGAATAAACTATAAATATGAATAAATATACACAATAATATATAAATACGTATAGAATAATGTTAAAGTTACATACCCAGAGGCCGAAATACTCTGCGAATGTACGGTTGTGGTAATCGAGATCACCTCCTACTTGTTCACAGTTTAGATGCATGTTCTTCCAAAACTGAACTTCTAAACAGTTAATTAGTACCCACCAATGTGCAATGGCTACCTCATAATCTTTCAACTTGTAGGAAACTAGCATTTTTCCACCGAGTACAACATCGTCGGAGAGTATGGAAAGATTGAACTGTGAATGTACATCTTCCGGTATGCTTTCCTGTAACGCTCCTAAATACAGCTTCATGTAGGTGACGCACTCGTGCGCAATATATGCTTCAGCTATCATCCTTCAGGTGCGGATCTGTTTTGGACAAAATCACCATATTGTCCAAGTTGCCTATAAATCAAGTTTTTAAAGTGTTATGATAATACATTAATACTAAATCACATATATTGATGAGGAAATTAACATAATGTGTAAAATACGTACCTTTCCATCGGATACATCTAAGTGAAGTGCACCGGACCGGTAAGCAACAACTGCCGAGGAAGATGGATCATGAGGTGAGGCATGATGTCGAAAAAATTTGGAGGAAATATCATCTCAAATTTACACATGATATGAACGATGTCTTGATGCATTTCCCGGAGGTCAGATTTTCTCACTTCCCGTGTGCATACCTTCTGGAAAAATCTTGCCAACGCTACTAACGGCTCCACAACGTGACGGGGAAGGAACGGTCGAATGAAAACAGGGAAGACACATTGTAGCAGGATATGATTGTCATGACTTTTCAACCTGTAAAGATTGTTGAATTGTCTGTTCACACACTTGGCTATATTTCCAGCAAAGCCTGAAGAATACTTGGCCCGACTTATCCAATGGAAAATTTTTGATTTATGCTCAGGCTTGACAGTGTAAGGAGCTTGAGGCATTTTTCTCTTCCCTTGTTTCAACCATAGTTGTTTTCTGATATTCATGTTTTGCGGATCAGTGTGAGCCTTAGAACCATCTTTCGTCTTCCCCTCCAAGTTCAGCGTTGTGCCCACCAAACTTTCAGAAATATTTTTTTCTATGTGCATAACGTCTAGGAAGTGACGGATCAACAACTCACACCAGTACGGGAGTTCCCACAATATGCTCTTATGTGTCCAGAATTTGTACTCCTCAGGTCTTTCAGGTATTTCCGCTACAATATGGGGATGATTGCTGAGGGGCCCAAAATTGTACTCATTAAGCACTGCTAAAATTTCTCTTCCCGTCCATCTTCTGGGAGGACCACCGTGTTCTTCGGTTCCATCAAATGCGGCGGACTCGTAACGCCAGTGGTGATCCGCCGGAAGGAACACACGATGACCCATTCTGCATATCTTGTTGCAATGAGGGGTGCTCCCATAATCGCTGAGGCACTCTGGACAAGCCTTGTATCCCCTAACAACGCTGCCCGGCAACATCCCATAAGCAGGAAAATCACTGATGGTACCAATAACCATGGCATGCAACTGGAACGTCTCCTCCTTGTACTTGTCAAAAGTGGGATGACCAACGTCCCACAACACCTTAAGCTCTTCAATCAATGGTCTCATATACACATCGAGACATTTCCCTGAGTAACCAGGCCCCGGAATCAACAACGTCAACATATTATATTCCTTCTTCATGCACATCCGCGGAGGAAGGTTGTAAGGTACCAAAACCACCGGCCATATACTGTATGAAAGACTCATGGTGCCGAAAGGGTTGAACCCGTCGGTTGAGAGCCCGAGCCTGACGTTTCTGACATCTGACGCAAAATGAGGAAACTCATTGTTTATATGCTTCCAAGCCGCTCCGTCAGAGATGTGTGTCATGATATCTGCGTCTCCCGCGTCCCGCTCACTGTGCCATCTCATAGCTTTTGCGGTGGTTTCTGACATGTACAACCGCTCAAGCCTATCTCTCAACCGAAAATACAGAAACACTTTCATAGGTTTCCTATTGCCTGCTCCCGTCAACTTATATCGGTCAGAATGACATATCGGACATGCGTCAAGGCTAGCAAGGTCATTCCCTTCTGCATCTTTACCCCAGAAGAGAACGCAGTCAAATGCGCATGCATGGATCTTAATGTAGGAAAGCCCTAGATCTTTGAGGATACTTCGGACCTTACGGTGATTGGTAGGATTACGATGACCCTCCTCCAACAACGAAGAAGTGTACTGTAGATATTCATCCACTTGCCTGATAGTCGATTTTGTCTCGACTTTAATCCTCATTACCTCCATCACACTTTCAAGAACTGTCTTCTCAGAACTTGAAGACACAGGGGTCTGTTGCAATGCAATCAGTTTGTTGTACTTGTCAAAGGCAGCAGTGTTGACAACTTGTGGGAAGGGCTGCACCGGGTCATGCATATATTGTTCCCCACGTACACCGCTTTCAAAAGGAAACACGTCGTTGACGAATGCCATTGTTGGATCGTTGGATGTACTACTACTGCCCGCCTAAAAAAATTGCCCATGATCATGCGATCCATCTAATGATGGCTCACCGTGATATATCCAACGCGTGTACTTCGGCCAAAACCCTTTACTCTTTAGGTGTTCCCATACTGTCCTAATCGGAAATCGACACATATCACTGCGACACCTACATTTATTGCACAGGCAATAATGGTATTCATTCCCGTTTGCATTTTCCTCGACGAACTGCAAAAAATTCACAACTCCTGTAGTGTATCGTCGGTCATGCCTTGGAAGCGAAATCCAACTCTTATCCGGATCCATATATATATAGCCTGAAAATAATATATATATATATATATATATATATATATATAACTTTAATTAATAAGAAATTAATTAACACATACATATATATATATATTAATCCTTAATAATTAATTACATTACAATATATATTTGTTTCTGCCTAAACCCGGGGGTCTAGTAGATACAGGACAATAAAGATAGAATATGAACACAAGGGTTTATAGTGGTTCACCGTGCCATCGGAGGGCACGGCTACGTCCACTTGGAATTCACTATAACCGGCTAATAAGCCATCGATGGTACAAGGGTGGAATGCCCAGGAACCAAAAGTCCTTAATACTAAGGGGGAAGCCTCCTATTTATAGAGAAGGAAGGCTTCCTCCTACACCATGTTTCCAATGTGGGACACAAGCCCACATTACTACACATTTGCCTACCCACGAAGCTACTTCGGGAGCCCGGTGCCACGCCCTCCGGGTGCGGCACCGGTGATCTCTGACATTGGGAATATAGCCAGGGTTGCGGTCTACCCGCCGGATGCCGAAACTAGGACCCATGACACCGGTTGCACGGTCCACGAGGTCGCCGAACATGCTTGGCGGTGCACCATATCTACCACCAACAAGTCCCCCAAGTTCCCGAGTAAGAGTGCAATCTTACTTGGGGAGTTAATCATCATGCGCTTCCAAGCATAGGCGGTGACCGAGTCACCCCTACTACCTCCCCTACTACCTCCAGTCCCCCAAGTCCCTAAGTGAGATTGGGCTCTTCTCGAGGTGATCGCCTTTTGCCTCTGGATGATATGTACCTAATAAAACAAGAATAGAAATAAACAAATGATCAGAATTTAAGCCACATACTGGAATCAAGCACCGGGTAGCTACTTGTTACCGCTCGGTGATACGAATACTGCCCGGGGTTACCAATGATATGCCCACAAATATCAATGGAACACATAAATCATGATCACGTATAAAATGAAGGCATGTGTAGCTTGAAGAGGTCATGCAAAGTCTTTCGTTAGTGTTGGCTTAGCCGTTGGAATGCCCCAGAGCCGGTTGAATGGTACATAACCGGTAGAATGCCTCAGCCGTTGTCACTGGCTTACCGTTTCCCGGAGGAAAAGATCCCGGAGGATAGAACTCGGCCAGCCACACATGAAAGACTATGCCATGCACAACAAAGCTAAATATTACCGATGTAGCAGGTAAGCATGCACATTCATTATCATGCGGGAAAAACAATTCACATGCTCGCCAAATATATAGCACAGTACTCGCATAGAAGTGGAGTAAATATAATTGTAAGGATCAAAGAACTTAGCTTTGCTGGAGATTGCTGCAGGTTGATTTGCTGTTGGAAGCAGTGGGTGCCCAGAGAAAATTTCTGGGTGTCCAAGCTGCTGAAACTGAACAAATGGAGTGGCCCAGGGTTGCTGGAAGCTGCCCAAACCCGGATGCTGCTGAAGACCCGGCCCGGCCCAAGATGCGGATCGGCTGACCGGTCCTGAACGGGGCTGACCGGGTTTGAACACTGCTGCTTTCCCGCCATTTCTTCCTCTGCTCTGCTTCGGGCTTCTGCTTCCTCGGCCGGACACGCTCGGGCGGTGGACTCTCGGCCGGCACCACGGCTCGACCGGCACCTTCCTCGGCCGGCACCTCCACCCGGCCGGCATCCTCCTCGGCCGGACTCGCTCCACCCGGCATCACATAAATCTCGGGGACTCTCTCCATCCTCTCGCCCGGGGACGCTCGTCCGGGACTCCCGGCCGGGGAATCCCGTCCGGCCCATCTCGACCTTGGCTCTCCCTCGATCCTCGTCCGGCCCGGACCATGCGCCGGAACTGCTGGAAGATGCTGCACCGGAGACGTGCTGCACCAGGGACGCCGCACCGGAGAACGAAGCAGTGCCGGGGATGCCGCATCGGACGACGAAGCAGGGCGGTGATACCGCACCGGACGACGAAGCAGGGCGGTGATACCGCACCGGACGACGAAACCGCACCGGAAGCCGAACCCGGGACGGACCTGCCGCACCGGAGCTGCTACGCCGAAGACGAAGCCCCACCGGAGCCTTGCACGCGGATCGGCCGAGCTGCATGGCTGCTGACCGGACTGCATGCTGGGCCGGTGACGCCGCACCGGAGGGCTGCTCGGGGGACGGAGACCGCTAGCCGGTGAAACAAATGGCGCCAAGTCCGAAACCGCACCGGAGCTCGCGCGTGGAATACTTCAGGGCTGACCGGGCGGGCCTGCTTCTGTTGACCGGGCCTGCTGCCAACCGGGCCTGCTGCCTGCCATGAACTGGGCTGCCAGGGCTTCTTCTTCACTTTTTTCTTTTTCCCAATGGAATAAATAAGATCACAACTACCGATCTCTACCCAGCTGGTAGAGCAACACAACTTTTTGAACTGATTCCCACAGACGGCGCCAATTGTTTCTGCCTAAACCCGGGGGTCTAGTAGATACAGGACAATAAAGATAGAATATGAACACAAGGGTTTATAGTGGTTCACCGTGCCATCGGAGGGCACGGCTACGTCCACTTGGAATTCACTATAACCGGCTAATAAGCCATCGATGGTACAAGGGTGGAATGCCCAGGAACCAAAAGTCCTTAATACTAAGGGGGAAGCCTCCTATTTATAGAGAAGGAAGGCTTCCTCCTACACCATGTTTCCAATGTGGGACACAAGCCCACATTACTACACATTTGCCTACCCACGAAGCTACTTCGGGAGCCCGGTGCCACGCCCTCCGGGTGCAGCACCGGTGATCTCTGACATTGGGAATATAGCCAGGGTTGCGGTCTACCCGCCGGATGCCGGAACTAGGACCCATGACACCGGTTGCACGGTCCACGAGGTCGCCGAACATGCTTGGCGGTGCACCATATCTACCACCAACAATATTATTATCAACATCAACTCATATATATATATACCATTAACAACCATTATTTAAGTTACACTATATATCAACCATTATTTAAGTTAATTACACTATCAACAACCATTAATTAACATATATATATATATATATAATTAAACTCCACACACACACACACACACACACACACACATATATATATATATATATATATATATATATTTTAGCACTAATTAAAATAACATCAAATTAAAACACATAATTAAACTCTAACTTCAAATCAACTCAACTACAACTCAAAATCAATATATATGCATACATTCTAACACTAAAACAACAACAAAACAAAAAATCACTTACTAACTCAAAATCACTAAAACTCAAAATCAACTCAACTAAAACTCAAAATCAACATATATACACATATACGTACCTATATATAGCTCCACAATGTAAGAGAGGACGGATTTCAACAATACCCACAGATTTTTCACTCTTTCTCCCGTTTTTTTTCGTTTTTTTTTTTAAATGAGCAGCTGCTGTCTAGATCTGAAAATATATAGACTTATAGTCGACGAAAATGTCAATTTCGTCGGCCAAAATTCCAAAAGTTTTCGTCGGCTAATATTTCAGAGAAAGGCCGACGAAAATCCAAAATCGTCAACTGAAATATGAATATAGCCGACGATTTTTGTTTATACCAACAAAAAAACAGTATCGTCGGCTATGGTTACACTATGGCCGACGATTTTGTTTTTCCACCGACGAAAAATAAAATCGTCGGCCATTCTATAGAATTACCGACGAAAATTTTTAGTCGTCGGCCGTTTTTTTTTTCGTCGGGAAAAACCTTTTTTCTGGTAGTGATGTGAGTAAAATCATCATGCATAGCAATCCAGAGGCCTTAACAGCCACCCAGTCCTCAAGATAATTGAGTGTGATATCCTCAATCGGCCGAAGTCCGTCACAGTCCGCCAACACCAACATCGAGCCACCATAATACCAAGGGTCGCCTTCAAGAATTCTCTTTTTCTCTTCCTCGTTCTTAAACAGAAACACGAAAACTCCTACCACTTCCTCCCAGATCTGAATTTTTTCCTTCAAACCCCAAATAGTAGTGATTGCCGCCGCAAGCGACGGAATCACCATCGGTTTTTTCAGGGAAAGAAAACACCCACACACATAAGAGTTCAGCTGATCACCGCCGCAAGCGACGGAATCACCATCGGTTTTTTCAGGGAAAGAAAACACCCACACACATAAGAGTTCAGCTGATCACCGCCGCCGCCGTCATCTCGAAGGATCGTTCAATCGTTACCACCGTCGCCAGGAAACCCTAACAGAGCAGAAAAAAATATCGACATATCTTTTTTTATTTAAAAATTATTAAAAATGGGTTATTTGTATTTATAAATTTAATCGGGTAGTGTGTAATTTATTATTCAATATTCATATATCAAGTAGCAAATTTTGGGGGAGGTTTGTTCATTTCCTGATACCCTATTTGTCAAAAGAAAATAGAAATATAAAAGGAAAATTTGAGGTAGAAATAGAGCCGGGTCGGCCAGTAACTTGTGCCTAATCGGGGCAGCCACATCTTGAGTTGGTAGAGCTCACAGAGCTAAAGCTTCATATAGATCTCTCGCTCTCTCTCTCTCTCTCTCTCAAGTCTCAACTCCTCTCACTAAAATCTCATTTGACCTGAAAATGGGATTGGGATCGCTCGCTTCCAGGGCCCTCCTACGGCCCAGAGCCTCAAGGCTCCTCCTCCTCCAGAGGACCATGGTCACTTCCACACCGGAGCTCAAGAACCCGGAGCCATCAACCGCCGCCCAGCCCGACCTCCCTCCCCGGACACCCGTCGGTGGGGCCCGAGTCCACTTCGCCAACCCGGACGATGCGATCGAGGTTTTCGTGGATGATTATCCTGTGAAAATCCCCAAGGGCATGTCGGTGTTGCAGGCTTGTGAGGTCGCCGGCGTTGACATCCCTAGGTTTTGCTACCACAGCCGATTGTCTATTGCCGGGAACTGCCGTATGTGCCTCGTCGAAGTTGAGAAGTCTCCCAAGCCCGTCGCCTCTTGCGCCATGCCTGCCATGCCTGGTCTGTTTGCTTTCTCCATTTCCACCCTAAATTCACTAAGATTAATTGCCTGGCATTTCATGTTTACTATTTACTGTTTACTGCTGCTCAAGGTAAATTTGTGATGAAATTTGCGTGTTAGGTATGAAAATTAAGACCGACACTCCAATAGCAAAGAAGGCTCGCGAAGGAGTGATGGAGTTTTTGTTGATGAATCATCCCTTGGATTGTCCAATTTGTGATCAGGGCGGAGAATGTGATCTACAGGACCAGTCTATGGCATTTGGATCCGACCGTGGCCGATTCACTGAAGTGAAGAGGTCAGTAGTGGACAAGAACCTTGGTCCTTTGGTCAAGACTGTCATGACTCGCTGTATTCAATGTACAAGGTCAGACTGGAATCTTACTTCTTATTCCCCAGTTATGTGTTTTTATGTATTTTTACTACGATTTCCTGGGAGTTAGAAGACAAGGTCGATATGCTTTGATGTGCTTTTTGAGATTTTACTATATTATTTGGTTGGTTACAAAGTGAGGTTTTTACTTTATGCCTTTTTTCAAAGAGTGAAGAAATTACTTTCCTTAGTTTTGACCACTACATGATCACAAAAAGATGTAAGCGAATCCTTAGTGTATGGCACTGAGTGGTGATTTATGACATTTTCATTCCAAATTCATGTAGTTGGGTAGTCTGTCTTGTAGGCTATCTTACACTTGCAAACTATACTGTTTACATCAAAGGTTTCATGAGGTTCCTGTGGAGCTGGGAAATAATGTATAATTTCTTGTATTTTCTAGAGTTCTCTTGCTTTTTTATTTTTTTATTTTAATTTTTTTTATCTAAGGCATTTTCTGATAGTCATTTATAACTAGGCTGTTTAGGCTTCTGGAGTTTTTTGTGCTTCTATTTATGGCCCACTATGAATTGCCTCAATCAATGAATGAGATTGCTTAAATTTTCTGGCAAACAGTATGCTTCCCTAGGGTCATTTTTGAGAAATTGTTTTGCAATTTCTAGAGCCTTTCTGGTGTGATTACAGATTCCCTTTCATTTCCCATTTCTGTATCCACCTCTCTTATTTCCTCCAGAGCAGCCACCTTATTAAGACCTTATTCTACCTTTGTTCTACATCAGGAGTGACCTGCATGTTACACATTAGTTTTTTCGTTGCGTCTTGCATCAGAAATGAAATGAATGCATCGATGGCGTTATGCATTTACAGGACCGGACCTGAGGCGATGGCCATGATGCCGTTGCCTCTGGCGCATCCATATGTGGGAGCCCAAAAATATTAGTGAGTGAATAAATTTATTGCCATGTATGTCTATGACATGTGGGCAGAGGAGTATGGTGGTGTGGGATGTCTAGTTTCATAATGGTCTGGGGTTCGATTCCTCTTATTGGCAATTGCTGGATTTATATGACAAAGATTTCTCTAAGAATTGCTTCCACATCTTCTTTAAGTTAATTGTACTTAGGATATATAACATAATGTTTAATATGGTAATTGTTTAATGTTAGATTGATGGGGATTGTACAGGAACATGATTCTGTTATTCCACTTCATCAATTTGATAATTGTTTAATATGTTGTCACTTTGGGATACTTAATTCATTGATCCATCTTATTATTGTCAATATGAGTGTTAAGGTTGATATGGCTCTTGGGCCTTTATTTCTACCCTTCTGCAGCATATCCATACAACTCTACTTTACATTTTCTGTGAGTTTCTCTGAGAGGTGTCTGCTGTGTATTAAGTAGCTTTTGAGAAGTAATCCTACAGTTGCTTCTTACATTGATTGATTTACAGGCGGAAGGAAACTTCTGCAATTTCTGATTTTTCTCATAAAGGAAAATTGCAGTCATCCCAGCTACTCAACTGAAACTCTATTACAGAGCATAATCATCTTATCGGCCTTGTGCATTCGAGTTCTCTTTAGTATTCTTTATTTTGTATGTGAGGTCATCTCTTAAACTAAGAAGCGGAATCATTTTAACTTGAGGGTTTTCAGGGAGATGCTGTTTAGAAAGATTCAGACACATATCCCTTATATATTGTATTACCAGATCAACAGAAGCTCTAAAACCTTTTCGATTATTATGCCTCTTAAGTTACTCTGACTATTCTACTAGGGTTTGTTTGAGTTGTTATACTATGCTACTTTCCTTGGAAGGGGATGCTTCTCTATATATGCTCTTCTTGATTTTTGAGCACTTGTCAGTGGAATGTAAATCTTAGTATGATATATCAAAAGATAGTTAACATTTTATCCTTTGACTTGGGAAGTGCTTATGTAAAAAGCTTATTTTTTGGTTTAACAGGTGTGTGAGGTTTGCAACAGAGGTTGCTGGGGTTCAGGACCTTGGAATGTTAGGCCGTGGAAGTGGAGAGGAAATTGGGACTTACGTTGAAAAGCTTATGACAAGTGAACTTTCGGGAAATGTTATAGATATCTGTCCTGTAGGAGCCCTAACCTCGAAACCATTTGCATTTAAAGCTCGTAATTGGGAATTAAAGGGAACAGAGACCATTGATGTCACTGATGCTGTTGGATCGAATATTCGAATTGATAGTAGAGGTCCAGAAGTCATGCGCATTGTTCCACGTTTAAATGAGGTACATGTATTAGCGTGTTTTGATGTTCAATGCCGAGATGCTTGCTGTTGCATTTGTGTACAGAGCCTTTGCAAACAATAAAATCCTTTTGACATTAGTTATTATTACGTGTCATTGTGTGATGGGTCTGTCATGACAAAACTAGTTCCGCATGTGCTTTTCTTGTGTTGCATCTTCCATGGTGTATTAAATGAATTGTTTATTAGACGAAAAATAAATGTTTGACAATAAAATAAATTGTTTGGTTTCTTGATTTTCCATCTTGTATTTCTCAAGCTGTGTTTATATTTTTATCATAAAAAGAGAAAAGATATAATGACTTTTCTGTACCCATCTTCTCCAGCGACCTTGCCACTTGATATCAAGAATATCATCCCTCGGTTTAGATAATATATGGTGTGTGTGTGTGTTTTTTTTTGTTTTTATCTCATTTGCCTATCTCTAGTTTATGCATATGCATTTCCTTTCCATTCTGAAAAAAATTTGAATCCTATCTGTGCTAAATAAAAATTATTGATATCTTTGCTTGACAGAATCTCTTCTATATTGCACATCCAGTTTTCCAACAAAATCAACTGAGGTTGATTTGGAGTCCTCAATATTACTGCCTTTTTCTATTCTTATTATTGTTTTTTTAAATCTTTCCTTCAGTCTGAAGCTAGTAATTTGCAGCATAAAACCTGTACATATAAAAGTGATTGGTGATGTATTATTGAGTTCCTGGAAACTCCTTATACCACATGTGTTGACAAATTATTCTTTGATTTTGAATTTTGGGGATTTCCTCTTCCTTTAGGACTTCGCCTTTAGTCTTAGTCTTTGTTGCTACTCTAGTGATTTCTTCTATGATGTACTTGTGGCATTTAAAATTTCAGCTTCTTGGATGTCATCATCTTTGTAGTCTTTGTTTCTGCTCTAGTGATTTCTTTGTTGGTGTACTTGTGGCATTCTAGTTTCAAGTTCTATGATGTCACCATCTTTGTATGAAAGCCTTCAATCAATCATTCTAAATGTGTAAGAACAGTTTTTTTTTTGTTGGGTGAACATACCATATTTATGTATATCTCCTTTATTTACGTATTGGTTATCATCTGTTGTAGGACATAAATGAGGAATGGATATCAGACAAGACTCGATTTTGTTATGATGGTTTGAAGAGGCAAAGGTTGAATGACCCTATGATTCGTGGTGCTGATGGACGCTTTAAGCCCGTGAGCTGGCGTGATGCCCTTGCAGTTGTAGCTGAGATGGTTCATAAAGTTAAGCCAGAAGAAATTGTTGGGGTTGCTGGTCAGCTGTCTGATGCTGAGTCCATGATGGCACTAAAAGACTTCTTAAATAAAATGGGGTCTAACAATGTGTGGTGTGAAGGAAATGGTTCCAATCGTGATGCTGATCTTCGATCTGGATATATAATGAACAGTAGCATTGCTGGACTTGAGAAGGCGGATGCTTTTCTATTGGTTGGCACCCAGGTATCACTCTGCAATCTAACTTTAATGGTTTCTGTGATGCAATAATTTTCCACTTGCTGCTATTACATGCTTTATGTTATACTGATTTTGTTTGAGGTTGAGTGGGTAATGGGGTTGTGGCCTAGTAGGTCTGAAGTGGTGAGTGGTTAAATTGTGCTTTAAATATGCTTGTTTTGCTGAGCTAATGCTTCCATATTACATTACCAGCCAAGAGTAGAAGCTGCTATTCTAAATGCCAGAATCCGGAAGACGGTGATATCTAACCAAGCCAAGGTTGGGTATGTTGGTCCTGAAGCTGATTTTAACTATGAACACCAGCATCTTGGAACAGGTCCGAATGCACTTGTAGAACTTGCTGAGCATAGGCACCCCTTTTCCTCCGTCTTGATAAATGCCAAAAACCCTGCCATTATTGTGGGTGCTGGGCTGTTTGAGAGAAAAGACAAGAATGCAATTTTCTCAGCTCTTGAAACCATTGCCAAATATGCGGATGCTGTAAGGCCTGATTGGAATGGATTTAATGTGCTGCTACTCAAGGCAGCCCAGGCTGCAGCACTTGACCTTGGACTTGTGCCAGAATCTGAAAACAGCATTGAGTCTGCAAAATTTGTTTACCTGATGGGTGCTGATGATGTTAACTTAGACAAGGTACCATCTGATGCATTTGTGGTTTATCAAGGGCATCATGGTGACCAGGGTGTGTATCGTGCTAATGTCATCCTCCCAGCAGCAGCGTTCAGTGAAAAAGAAGGAACATATGTAAATACTGAAGGGTGCTCTCAGCAAACATTGCCTGCAGTTCCAACTGTTGGTGATGCCAGGGACGACTGGAAGATACTCCGTGCTCTCTCTGAGGTAGCAGGCGTGAAGCTGCCTTACGATTCAGTTGGGGCCATCCGAGCCCGGATGAAGACTGTGGCACCAAACATCTTAAACATAGACGAGAGAGAGCCAGCTACCTTTTCATTTTCGATTAAGCCTGAGACCACTCAGAAAATGGATTCTACTCCATTTGGTACTGCTGTTGATAATTTCTATATGACCGATTCCATCACCAGGGCATCAAAGATAATGGCACAATGCAGTGCGTTGCTGTTGAAGAAGTGAGTAGCAAATTTGTTTTGTTTTTGTTGTAATAAATTTATTCACTTGTTTCCTACTGTCAAAGTAATTCTTCCTTCACTGGGATTTTGTAAAGGCCCTGTTTGGCCAGGGCTTCTAAAACATTGGAAGTACTTCCAATAAAACTATTTTAGGTTTGGTCATTGTAATGCAATGTAAAAGCATTTTCTGTACAACTAACTGGTTGCAACTGCAGTATAATCTTTGAGATTATTCAATTGCTGTTGTGTGAACATCTCTAAGCTCATGCTGCCGAAGTTACCTAGCCGTCGGAGTAAACAAAGTTGAAGAAGAATTATATCACTGGCCCGTCTTATCTGTTTTTCATACAAAGTTGTTTAATATGAAATCTGGGATCGGAAATGGGAGAACATGGATGGAGTAAACCCTCCGGATTGAATGACAAACAAACCGATATATACCACCACTCCCACCACTCTGGGAATTATCAACCAACTAACAACACACGAAACCGCCTCATGAGGAGTGATCTGTGAGCACGTCGTATACAACACAATCTTAGATACCTTAGCTATCTATATGTTTTGACTGCTATGCATCTTTATTACACACCAGTTTATTTGTCGATCTAAGAACAACTAAAGACCTTATCTTTTGATTTTGGTCTGAACTCTAAAGAAATGAATAATTACCAACAAAGCTTGGCTGTAAAACTGATTATAGAAAACCAATGTTTTAAACTAACCCGATGACACAAGTTTACGTCTTAGACTATATAAATAAGAGAAGGGAAAATAGTAACAAATTAGAGCCAGCTACAAGAGAAATTTCTCAACCAAACAACACATATATATATGTGAGCTCAAATCCCTGAATGCAACAGCCGAATTCCTTGAATTGTGCATCAAACCATATCATGGTGACTGGTGCTAGTGCAGGGGGATATAAATATCGGCAAAAATTTATCCCCAATACAAGCAGTTAAATGCAAAATGCATTCAGGCAAATATGCCCAAGACAGCATACTCCCTTGACGAAGATAAAATTAACAACTCGTCCTCAGAATCATTATGCACTAATATAATGTAATAAATCTTACAAACAAGAGAACAACACGGCAGAAGTAATCGTAATTCACATAACTGAAACTCCAACTTGTACATATACGACATGAAATTAAGCGTAAGAAACAGAGACACTAGACAAAAGTAGCAGCATACGAGATAGCTAGCAGTAGCACAGGCAAAGCAAAGCCCCCTCGACCATGATGTTGGTTTTAGTAATTATCCTCGGAGAAGGAGAGTGACCCCGAACGAAATCGTGCACAGTATAAGCCCCATCAAAGCTAAGAACCCGTACTTGCTATAAATTTCAATAACAATCAGTCAATGGAAAATTCATAGAGATGACAAGGTTTAAATTAATTCAAAGAGTGGAAAACTGGAAACAAACCCGATAGAGAGACGCTTTTGGGGGTCGCCGGTGGAGTAGCCTTTGAAGTAGAAGTAGCGAGAAACGGTGTAGACCAAACCTAGGGCAGCGGAGATGCAAGGATGCCTGAGACCACCCAAAATGAGGAAGACAAAGAAGAGAGGCATCATCTCGAGAGAGTTCTGGTGACCTCTCTGAACACAGTTGAAGACTTTGGCGTCTTTGTTGTCGGACTCGGATGCATACATGGTTGGGTAGAACACCTTGTACTTCTTCCTGGCCTTCCCCACTTGGGCTGCCATGAAGAAATTCAGGAAGCTGTACAGGACAGCCACCAGAACCACATAGCCGTAGTCTTTAGGAAGCAATTCCACGACTGAAGGAGACAAATTCGAAGAAGCCATTTCAGATCTCTGTCTCTAAACTTGAAAACTGAGTCAAGCTAGATATGGATGGTTCTAGTCTTTATACTAGATAAAATTTTGGAACCCGACTTTTCCTCCAAGGCAGTATTTTGAAATAAAATTTTACGGAATTGTGACTTGGTGCTTTTACAGTACAGTGTAATTTTATTAATTCTGAAACCTTCTGGGTAGGTCAAATGAATATTTATAATTTGTAATTTCATTCGAATTTCAGGAAAACCATTGACTACATAGATAGATGAAAATGGCAATTTCGCTCACCCCTTACGTCACATTTTTTGTTTTTTTGAAACGGAACCATTGTATTAAAATTTTTACAACAAGGAGCTTGCTACCCCTGGCAGGAAGCTAAGTTATTAACTAAAACTAAAGGAAAAACAGGAACATCTTGTAAGAGTAGACTTTTAAAAGAGGAAGGCGGGAACTGAATTCAATCAGTTGGGCACCGTCTCCTGTTAACTAACTTCGCCAAATAATCAGCAGCGTAGTTAGCTTTTCTGCTGGTCCATCTCCAGCTGTAAGAACTGAGATCAACTGTCAGATTCCTAATATGAGCATAAGAGTCAACACAACCGAATTTGTGGAGCTAATTGGATTGTGAAGAAGCCTGACAAGTTGGAGGGAGTCGCTTTCAAAGATGAAGTGGGTTGCCTGAAGTCTTTTTGCTAGCAGCACTCCTTTAAGGATTCCCATTGCTTCAGCAAACAGAGGATTTGCTGTACTACAAACCATTGTGTATCCTGCCACTACTGTTCCAGTAGAGTTTCTGGCTATAGTTGCCATCCCTGTATTCTCAGATTTCCAAAATATGTCTGTGTTTATTTTAACTGGGAATGTAGAGGGGGAATCCATTTTGGTTTTTTTTGGGGGGGGGGGGGGGAGGGGGGGATAGGCTTAGTTGAGGTGTGATGCTGAAGGAATTCTGAAGAAGAATCGAAAGATTGAATAGCTACAATGGCCGGATTTGGGCTAGAGTCTTCAAACACACACACACACACATCTGTGTTTCCAGATGTTCCAAATGAGAAAACTGACATGAGTAAGTATCTCATTTTTAAGAGAGGAGGGGAAGGAGAGATTATAAAAGCAAGAGTGGAAAGTAGAGAGGCTCTGAATGTTGAAACGAAAACTGAGAGGGTGTATTGACAGTAGCCACAGAGGGGTTACGTAAGCCCACAGACCCGCAGCCAGTGTATCCGGGGCCGGTCTGAGGCCCGGAGCAGGATCACCAGCACCCGGACCCGAGGTCCAGCAGTCTACCTTGTGACCAGGGGCCCGGGGACCGGGGGCGCCAGCCTGCCGAACTGGCCACCAGAGCTGTCCTTTTGTGTGCGAATAGACCCACATCGAAGAGTAAGGCCAGACCCCACGCCCGACCACCTATATAAGGGCCTCAACTACCCTCTTTAATAGGTAACTGATCTCTCCAACTGCTTATCACTCTTGCTTAAGTTATCTATTCATCCCAACTGTACTAACTTAGGCATCGGAGAGGAGAAGACCGGCCCGCCCGGTATTCCCCTTAGTTAACAGGTTCGCAGGAGGAGATCACGTCTTGATTCATCAGTTTCCACTAGGCCTACGAGTTTGTGCAGAAACAATTGGCGCCATCTGTGGGAAACTTGTATAAAAGTCACGTAAGCATTACCAAATGGCAGAAAGCTCAGAAACGGGCCAGGAAAGAAATACAACGGAGAGTCAGCGGGTTGCACCAGAGCAAGTGCTCATCTCCACCCCGGTCGCTGTACGGGAGCAGTGCAGCGACCAGGGCAACCAGGAAGACGGCAGCTATGGGAGGCCGAGCAGCACGCCGGGGGCATACAACGATAGCGTGCGCGGGAAAGGCCAGGCCGAAGGCGACCAACCAACGCACCGGGGCTTTTCGCTGACATTCTCGGACGATCCGAGCGACAAAGAGGACATCGACCGGGATACCACGTACAGTCCCGACCGGCACGATATGGCGGGGGAGATACGGGCGATGAGGGCAGAGGTCGGTCGCCTACGCGTGGAGAGCGACCGGGATAGAGCAAAGTCCAATGATCGGTATGAGGAAATGGTGACGGTAAACGCTGCCCTGGAAAGAGGACAGCAGCGCAACGCCGCTATGGCAAGGGCAATTACACCGGCGCCAGGCGAACCTCAGCGCCTTGAGGCGGGACAATCATCGGGAGGAAGGTCTAGCGACCGCAGGAGGGCGGAGTCCCCGGGCGGCGCGGTCTTGTCAATGAGCACGCTAGTACCCCCGCAGTCGCACGCTTCATTTGAGGATGAAGTCGTCACCCCGACCGCACGGGCATTACAGGTACTCACCGACTCTGTGTCGGATCTAAAGGCCCAAATGGAGGCCAACGAGAGAAGAGCGGCGCGGCCGATGGAGGGTGCGTGATTCAATGAACGCATGAGTCCTTTCTCGCACCGGGTTCTGGAATCAGGGAGGTCTGGTAACCAGAAATCCCTAAAACTCACGTACTCAGGATCCGGCTGCCCATATCAACATTTGGATAGTTTCCGGTCCCAAACGTGCGCCAAGGGCTATTTTGATGCAGTGTGCTGCAACATATTCCAAGAAACCCTATCTGGAGAGGCGCTCAGCTGGTTCTATGAGCTCCCGGCAAACTCCATCGAGGCGTTTGAGCAACTGGCCGACCGGTTCGTAGGCCGCTTCATCCTCCGGGTCAAAGGAGCCCGGACATCAACCATCCTCTTCAACTGCAGACAGGCACCTGGTGAGGAGCTAAGGACGTTTGTCAACCGCTGGCAAACGGCGACGGCCGGGGTTCGGAACCTCGACGAGGGTATCGCCGAGATGGCGTTCAAACAGGGGCTTCGGCAGGAAAATTTTCCTACGCCGTACGGGTGGAACTCCCGCAGGGGTGTGACGAGCTAATGGCGATGGCCATCAGGCACGCTCAGGCGGATCATGAAACGTATGGGCAACACCTGTTGAAGAGAAAGCGGGAGGAGCATCCCCCGGCCGGCCGAGAAAACAAGGCCAGCCAGCGGAACGAGAACCGAGGCGCCCAACCAAGCAGACCCGGCAGAAATTGGGAAAACCAACAGCAGCAGAAGCCCTATCATGACAAACCCCAGGGCGAGCACAAGCCGGCGCAGTACCGGCAAGAACGCCCCCTGGCGATCATGCCAGCAGAACGTCAAGAGGTCTTCACCACTCTAACCTCTTCATACGAGGACATCTTGCACGAAAACGGGAACATCATTCCCCCACCGCCGAGGAGCAAGTACCCAAAGGGGAAACTTACCCAGGCGCGAACAGGCAAGTACTGCTCCTATCACGATGAAGCTACCCATCGAACGAACAGTTGCTTCGCCCTCAAGGCAGCGGTGGAGGGTTTGATTAACAGCGATCAGCTTCAGCGGTATATAGGGGAAAGGAGAGCAGATCCCGACCGGGAGCAGGGCCAGGGCTGGTAAGCACGCCCGGACCCGGTGAAGGGTTAGGTGCCAGAAATTCCAAGCAGTTAGTTTGGCATATTAACAGTTCAACCAACGCAACATTATAAGATATGTATGCCAACTATTTTAAGAGAAATCCAAGGAATTCCATCGGAGCAAAAATGTACATCCAAAGGTCATAATACAAAAAAAAAACCGTTCAAGCAGATTTACAAAAAAAGAGAACAAAACAAAAATCTTAAGGAGCTGCGTCTCCCCCCTCAGCGGGCATCCCACTAGCTTCCCCAGATGGAGCCACCGCATCCTCTCTAGCGGGTGCAGATGGTCGAGGCCCGCCTTCCTCTTCCGGCTGTTCCTATTCTGCCAGCTGCCCATGGGTATCATCATCGGCCCCCGCCTTCGGCATTCGTGAGGTATCCAGGTACCCCTTCTCTTCCCACTCCACGTAGGCATCGGCGATACCCGACTCCCTAGCCTTTTCCAAGAGCTCAAGAAACTGATCACTATCGTGATATTTGAGGATAACCCGCTGGAAAAGCTCTGGGTCCTCTTCTCCAGCCGCAGCGGCAGTGGCGGCACGCACAGCGGTAGCTCCCACCTGGAGCTCATCCACTCTGGCCTCCAGCTCGGCCCTCTCCTCCTCAGCCTGCTCCTTTTCCTCCTCGAGGCTCCGGACCTGGTCTTCTAGCTTGGCCACCTGCTTCTTGGCCCTCTCCTCCAGCCTGACCTTCTCCCGCTCAAGCCTGGACTTCTCAACTTCCAGACACTCACGGGCTCCTGTCAGAGCGGCCACCTGCCTCTTCAGCTCCGACAGATCCTCACTCGGGTCCGGCTGGTACAGATTGTACAATAGCTACAGAACAACAAGGGGCCAATTAAGCAAACATCAAAAGTAACGAGACCCGGCAGAAGTTATGAGCGGTGCCATGATACCAAACAATTCTTACCCGGAGGACCGACTCCTTGCTCTTCTGGCGGTTCTCCCCCGACAAGGCTCCAGCGACCCCAGGCCTATCCAGACCAAGGCCAGCCACATCTGCCGCCAGACTCCGGACGAAGGGATTCTCCGGACCTCCCCTCTGTTCCTCCGCAGGAGAGGGGCTACTCTGCTGACCGACAGAGTTTGAGGCAGCAGCGGCCTTGTCCCCAGTGGAACTCATCGCACCGCTGGACACCTTAAGCCGTTTCGCCAAGTTTTCACCAAACAACCAGCCGGTCAGCGTCACCAGCGCGGAGGGAGGGACGTCCATGATCCTCCGCCTCTTCTCACCCAGGCCGTCCGGTGAAGAAGATTGTGAGCCTGTCCGAGAAACCCTGGTGACAAGCGGGACCGATCCCGGTCAGTGCGGAATCCTGTTCGTCCAACCAGGAACCTTTGGTGGTCCCCCCGGTGGTCTTGCCCTTTCTGGGTCCCGCCTTGAACGCAGCGGGGTGAGTCTTCACACGCCTTAGGATATAGGCGTCGTCCTCAACGTCCAAGGCCCTCGGTTCGGCATGAACGGTAAGCCGACCGGACTCCTCATCCACCGAGGTCCGTGAAACGGCCTCCCCTTTCGCCTTCAACCTCGAGACAAAGTCTTCACCGTCCATGGATAGTGTATTACCGGGCTTGACGACCGTCCGAGAAGATGCACCTGCAGAACAAACAGAGGGTTAGTATCAGGAACCTTTGGTGGTCCTCCCGGTGAATCCTGTTCGTCCAACCAGGAACCTTTGGTGGTCCCCCCGGTGGTCTTGCCCTTTCTGGGTCCCGCCTTGAACGCAGCGGGGTGAGTCTTCACACGCCTTAGGATATAGGCGTCGTCCTCAACGTCCAAGGCCCTCGGTTCGGCATGAACGGTAAGCCGACCGGACTCCTCATCCACCGAGGTCCGTGAAACGGCCTCCCCTTTCGCCTTCAACCTCGAGACAAAGTCTTCACCGTCCATGGATAGTGTATTACCGGGCTTGACGACCGTCCGGGAAGATGCACCTGCAGAACAAACAGAGGGTTAGTATCAACTCGGCCAGCAGAAACGCCACCACTAAAACCCTGCTACGCACTGGGATCCCGCCCAAGACAGCAGTATTCTAACACCTCCCGCTGTATGAAGTTGTAGGAGCTTCGCTCAAGATCGTCCCAGCACCCGAGTATCGTCATAATCCTATCCCACTCTCTGATAGTACGAACGATTGGTCGCCAAGGGGCTGGAAGGCACCAGGAACCCGATACATCTTGCTCTTTTTCTGCCACTTCCCACCCGCCATCACCACCTTCTTCCTCCAGTTATTGTCCACCCAGGAAGGCAGGTGGGTGATGATAGGCTAGAAGTGTCGGGCGCTAAAGGTCAGACAACCCCGACACCCTTTCTTCTTCGAGAAGGACAGTCTGTACAGTGCCCGGAACTCGTTCACCGTTGGCATGCTCATCCCGGACAGCTCGTACAGACAACCGAGGCTCAGCAGCTGCCTCCACTAGTTCTTTGAAAGTTGCGCGAGAGACACTTGCAGAGCGCTAAGCATATACTGTACGAAGTCTAGCAGCGGGAGGGAGAACCCGTGGCAAAATTGGTCTTTGTGAACAGCAACCCAACCCGCCTCCGGGTTACAGGCCGATTCTCCGGGATTCAGCGGCCGTAACGCCACCTCATCGGGGATATTCCAGGTCTCTTGGAAGGTGGCAATCTCTGCAGGGCTCATAGTACCCTCTGGTTCATCGCACACTACAGCCTCTTTCCCACTCCCGATAGTGTAGCTCATGGGCGGAATGCCAAGAAAGCGCACCCCGTGCGGGATGCCCTCAGAACCCAGAGACCCGGAAGACGAGACCCCGACCCGGGAGCGGTCAGCAGCTTCTGACTCCGGGGAATCCGAACCAAGCCAATCCCCCATTTAACCTAAGGGGAAGAAAACAGAACCCCACCGCTGGTCAGCAATAAGCTAGAACAACGCCCTCTGCGGCTGCTCCCTAAGTTTACCGCACAGTCGGCGACAGAGCACCCCCCCCCCCCCCCCCCCCGTCCCAAAACACCAACCAAAAAAAAAAACACGAAGCAAAAAAAGCAAGACTTACCGATTACTATGCACAACCGAGGAAAGTCAGTCCTATGAAAACACCGAGCAATGGTAGGCAAAGAACCAGAACGCTTGAAGCACGGATATCGCGAGGCACCTCCACAGAACTTTCACCGGATTCCTCTCCAACCTTCTCTTCTTCTCTCTGGGCCAAGAGCAAAAACAGAAATAATGAAGACAAATGAGGCCTTTTTATAGACAGGTCCGATGCCCTAGGCACCCCTGTAATCCCCCCAAAATACTCAATCAGGGCACGTCAAACGCCTGCGAATCCAGGCCCTCCATCTCAGATCACTCCTTACTGACATGTGTCCCAGCATCGATAACCTTCCCATGCCATCATAACTGATTGGACTGATGGGTTTCATCCTTAAATGCATGTCAGCCACTTGTCCCGCCTACAAGCGGCAGTTAAGGGAGATAGGGGCGGGAACCGAGGCGTCAAGCCCCCCCCCCCCCCCCCCCCCCCCCCCACTTCCCCAAGGGCCATGGCATTTCACCGGTTAGGTAGCATTCAACCGGCTCCATGGCATTCCACCGGTTAGGTAGCATTCAACCGGCTCCATGGCATCTCACCGGTTAGGTAGCATTCAACCGGCTCCATGGCATCTCACCGGTTAGGTACCATTCAACCGGCTCCATGGCATTCCACCGGTTAGGTAGCATTCAACCGGCTCCATGGCATCTCACCGGTTAGGTACCATTCAACCGGCTCCATGGCATTCCACCAGTTAGGTAGCATTCAACCGGCTCCATGGCATCTCACCGGTTAGGTAGCATTCAACCGGCTCCATGGCATTCCACCGGTTACGTAGTATTCAACCGGCTCCAAGGCATTCCACCGGTTTCGCCACTTTCCTTCGCCCCTGCGGGCAAGGACAAGCCAGCAACAACTCAAGGCTTCAAACACATGGGCTTTATAAACCCGGGAAAGTTTACATCTAACACATGTAAACTTTTTCAGCAGGCTAAAAACCCTGCATCACACTGAACTGTGATAAATATGGGGATCCAAGGCGAGACTTGTTATCTCCACGCCACCCCACCGGGCAGATTGTTTCTCTAAACACATAACAAATCTCCTCGCAGGCACATTACCCCACGCTTATTCCAACACAAGCTAGGCTGAGCCACCGGGCTACTCCCGGCCTGCCCCACCGTTGGTAGCAATTTTACCTTGGGAACTTGGCGGATCTCAACGCCACGTCATCATCCCATGCACTCGTCCGGGTTTCACCCCGCTCCATATCTATTGCATGGCGGATCTCAACACCACATCATCATTCCATGCACTCGTCTGGGTTTCACCCCGCTCCATATCTATTGCATGGCGGATCTCAATGCCACATTGTCATCCCATGCACTTTTCCGGGTTTCACCCCGTTCCATACTCATGGCACGACAACACTTGAGCACAATACAATCAGTATTGCAAGTATACTCATAACTGTCACACGTCATCATTAATAGGTACTCACATCACTACGCCTTCTCTGCCCGAACGCCCGATCACGCCCAATCTTCAATGCGGACTTGGGGGGACTGGGCACCGTTGGGTCGGTAACCCTGCGGGTCTTCGGGACATATTAAGTCCCCATTCAAGATTGCACTTGACCGGGAACTTGGGGGACTTGTTGACAGTAGCCACAGAGGGGCTACGTAAGCCCACAGACCCGCAGCCAGTGTATCCGGGGCCGGACTGAGGCCCGGAGCAGGATCACCAGCACCCGAACCCGAGGCCCAGCAGTCTACCTTGTGACCAGGGGCCCGGGGACTGGGGGCGCCAGCCTGCCGAACGGGCCACCAGAGCTGTCCTTTTGTGTGCGAACAGAAGGAAACCAGTCCCACATCGAAGAGTAAAGCCAGACCCCACGCCCGACCACCTATATAAGGGCCTCAACTACCCTCTTTAATAGGTAACTGATCTCTCCAACTGCTTATCACTCTTGCTTAAGTTATCTATTCATCCCAACTGTACTAACTTAGGCATCGGAGAGGAGAAGACCGGCCCGTCCGGTATTCCCCTTATTTAGCAGGTTTGTAGGAGGAGATCACGTCTTGATTCATCAGTTTCCACTAGGCCTACGGGTTTGTGCAGAAACAGAGTGTATGAACCAAGCTTTGCGAGTCCAGGGACAAGCCAGTAACATGTGTTCATTCTTTCTCTCGCCACATTTTATTAGGGTTAGGGTTCTCGATCATATTATAAGGACAATTATGAAAATTACAAATGAAATTTTTATTAAGAGAAATATATAAGAAAATATCCCTCTAATTTTTTATTCCCACTAAATTCTCCATAATTGTTTTCTTCCATTATATATTCTTTTTTACTTTTCTAAATTAGAAATAATGATAAAATAGTTAATACTAGCCATCGTGCATAGCATGTATGTGATTTTTAAATAGGAGCTTTTTTCATGTCTCCAAAAAGGAACTTAGACCTCCCACTTTTTAAAAATTGGTATTGACTTTGTCAACGTATGTAAATTTACTAGAAAAAAATCTTACTAAAAACATCTCACTTTACGAAAAAAAAAATCCATCTTACCCAAAAAAAATCACCCAAAAATAAATAAATAAATAAATCACACCTTATCAAAAAAAAAAAAAAAAAAAAACTTACAAAATAAATCTCCTTACAAAAATGAAAATCTCACCTTACTACCAAAAACCATAAATCTATAAACATTCAAAATCGATGAATAAATAAAATTGTGGCCTAAAATTTTATGTACATATTGAATGATTATGTAATTTGTAGATATTGACTCTTTGATGTAATATTGAAACATGATGCAATTTGTATTGGTTTTCAGTTTTTTTTTGTTAGTTTATTTTTAGGTTTCTCTCACTTGAATGCATTTGTTATAATCAACGATGAGTGTAAAAAACTTAGAAATAGTTTTACTGTGATTATGAACAAATAAGCTTCACAGTCTCGACAAACTTAATAATATATGTTTGAACCAATAGGATGAGAAAATATGATTATTATTAAATATTTAAAAAAATGAAGGATAATTGATTACTGATTTCCTTTAGAATCTTTTAAAAAGAAAGAGTTTTTGTTAATAATTTTAGACTATGAGCATTTTGAGAAAATTAAGGAGGTCTAATTAAATATCATTTTAACTCTTTGAAGAAGCAAATTGGAGGTCCATTAAACAAGGAGGTTCAAGTGTTTTTTTAGATGTATGAATAGAAGTCTCCTTTTACAATAATAGGAGAAATTATTAAAAAGGGTTATTTCACTTTGAAAATAATACAAAAATCTATTTGTTTTTCACTTATTAAAAAAGTACCTTATATTAATGTATACATAATAAAAGGGTCCATTTCATTTTAAAAATAAAATGAAGGGGTTGTTTTCATGTTTTGTTTTGACCATTATACCATTTCCTTAATAATTTTTTTTACTTGATTTTCACTACTAGCATTGTTAACTAACATGAATTCACTATTAACTAACTCTCTCTCTCTCTCTCTCTCTCTCTCTCTCTCTCTACTTGATTTCACTACTAGCATCGTTAACTAACATGAATTCACTATTAACTAACTCTCTCTCTCTCTCTCTCTCTCTCATTTGCACAACTTCCTCCTCCTCAATCACTGACGCCATAGTCGCCGTCATCGTTGGCCACAAGCAACACCATCCATGGCTTTCTTACTCATACCTTGCTGTGACGTCACAACCTGAATCACAAATAGATCAGAGCCTTCAGTTCTGAGCCACAACTACAGTTCTTCTTCTTCTTCTTCTTCTTCTTCTTCTTCTTCTTCTTCTTCTTCTTAGTGTTTTGTTTAATTTGGAATTCTGTTGAATAAGTCATAGTTCTAGTCTACTGGGAATTTGTTGGTTTTACTAAGTCTTTAGAAATCATAAGATATTGAGAGTTGTTGGCTGCTAGCCGTTCCAGAGTTTTTGCTTAATTTGTTTGTACGCTCTATTATAAAGAGCTGGTTTGTCAATCAATAATATATATTCAGTTCCAATACTTCTTTTGTTTTTGTTTATTTGAATTATAGTTACTCTGATAATCTGGTATCAGAGCCCCATCAAGAGGCCTGGTTGGGAGACAGAGTAGGAAACTGCAGTTTCCTTGTTTGAGTGAAACAAGTGAGAAAGAGTGTTTGAGTGAAACACGGTGAGAAAATTTGAGAAATGGCAGGAAACAAAGGGTAGAATTTGGTGAGCATTCCTAAGTTTTATGGAGATTATGATCACTGGAGTATGATAATAGAGAACCTTCTAAGATTGAAGGAATACTAGAACCTCATCTAAACAGGTTTTGTTGAGCCTGCTGAAGGGGAAGTGTTGACCCAGGGACAAAGAAAAGCTCTGGAAGATCTGATGCTGAAAGATTTAAAGGCCAAAAAATATCTCTTTCAGTCCATTCCCAAGTCAATCTTAAAGACCATCCTTCAAAAGGACACTGCCAAGTAATTATGAGATTCCATGAAGAAAAAGTTTCAAGGGAATGTCAGAGTTGAGCGTGCACATCTTCAAGCACTACGGAGAGATTTTGAGGTTCTAGAGATGGAGGTGGGTGAATCGGTCACAGACTATTTCTCTAGAGTTATGGTGGTGGCTAATGATATGAGAAATTATGGAGAGGATATGGAGGATGTGAAGATAGTAGAAAAGATTTTGCGCACTCTCACAGACAACTTCAACTACATTGTTTGTTCCATAGAGGAGTCCAAGGATATTGATAAGCTCACTATGGATGAGCTACAAAGCTCTTTGCTTGTACATGAGCAGAAGCTCAGAAGAAGAATTAGTGTGGATGAGCAAGCATTGAAGGTATCACAAATGGGAGAGGCTGTGGTGGAGGTCGTGGATGGTTTCGAGGAGGACGAGGAAGAGGCAGAGGAGGTTTTGATAAGTCTAATATTGAATGCTATAGATGTCATGGGTATGGCCATTTCAAATTTAAGTGCACTTCCAACTTGCAGTATGGTAAAGGAGAGAAGTCCAACTTTGTAGAAGGAAATGAAGAGGAAGAGAAGACATTATTGATGGCTTTTTATGTGAATGAGGAGCCTGAAGCTTACACATGGTACTTAGACTTTGGGTGTAGCAACCATATGTGTGGTAGTAACTCTTCTTTCTCTAATTTAAATGAAGACTTATTACTATGAGGTTTGGTGATAATTCTAGTGTCAATGTTATGGGGAAGGGTGACATTCGTATAAGAACTAAAAATGATCATGTTGAAACTATTTCAAATGTGTATTATGTTCCTGCTTTGAAGAGTAATTTATTGAGCATTGGTCAGCATCAAGAGAAGGGCTATGTATCTACAGTGAGGAATGGTGCTTGTGAAGTCTATCATTCAGCAAAAAAGGTCTTATTGCTCATGTGAAGATGACTCCAAACAGGTTGTTTCCGTTGAAAATCGAGAATCCTGATTCCTGTAATTTGGCGAAAATTAAAGACTCAACATGGCTGTGGTATTTTCGCTATGGTCATTTGAACTTTAATGGATTGTAGACTTTATATCAAAAGAATATGGTTACTGGTCTTCCCCAAATTAAGCCTCCTTCTAACAAAGTATGTGAAGAATGTTGTGTTGGCAAGCAACATCGTGAGTCATTCCCAAAAGGAAAAGCTTGGAGAGCTCGTGCACCACTCGAGTGATGGAGCTATTATCCAAGCACATTGTATCTGGAAAACAACTTCATACAAATATTACCCTCTTGTGTCATCGTTAGTATAGGACAAGTAGGGATCGTTCAATCCAGGGAAATCAAGGGCGTTCAATCACATAAAGCATTACAAAATCATATTGGGGGTTTGAAATTTGATTCTATACTACTGAAAATTATGAAAATAAATCCTAAATTAAAAATATACATATGATCAACATCTTTCACACAATACACATCACACAAAACTCACAAAACACATAACAATTTCGTGTAAGGAAACATGGCAGCAAAGTTCGATACTCTTCAAGATTCATGTAGTTCCAATTCTAATTAGAGCCCTCAGCGGTTCATCTAATCGTTAAGACTTCATAAGTATTTAAAATTAACTCAGCGTATAATCCTAAACATGGTGCTAATCAGTTTAAAGACACTCAGCGTAGAAATTAAACAAAGAAACACATAAGCACAATGAGTCGAATCAGAGACATGCAACAAGTATGGTGTCACCTCACCTTGCTTCAACATGCATACTTTCATGAATTACTCTAACCCTTGGAACAAATATAAATTAAACCAACTCAGCGTATGATTAAATCTATACTCATTCGGCAACATGAAATTAACACATAAAGAACAACCTAGGCCTTAGGCAGCCCTTAAGCATTAAATTTTGTTTTGCATACGAATTCAGAAAATAAACCACAAAAAATCATGCATCATGTCGAAACCTACTGCCCTTAAATCCTACATAAAAATCGTCACATACTATGATACGTAAATCGGCAATTAGATAATCAAACAAGAAATCCGAAAATCCAAAATAGAATTACATAAACCAAATAAGCATCCACAAATCTTTACAACCTTCATAGACAAAGTCTTGTAATTATACAGAAAAATAAAAGCCATGAGAGATGAGTGAATCACACTTTGAAGAACCTTGAAGAAGCTTCGGCAAAGGTGGATTTGATGGAAGATGGAATGGTGCGATCTTGATGTATGTTGATGGTGGAATCGGCTAGTATTTTTCTATGGAAGTGTGGTGCTATTTGGACAGAGTTTTGGCTTGTGAAAAGTGAGAGAGAGGAGATCATTTTTCTGTCTAAAAGCCTTGGTATTTATAGAGGAAGTAACCTAGAGAAGCCGGCCACAAACCAAAACCGAATTGGTTTAGGTTTTCCTTGAATTTCTGAATTCGGCAGAATGACATCCGTGCATTGATTACATCATAACTCTCTCTAAAAAATAGCTATTGAGGTGATTCTAACTGATTTCGAAACTAGACTCTCGTAGCTTTCTATCCATAGAAGGATCGAACTCTGATTCAAAGTGAGCTATCCGGGAGAGTCCGTGGAAGTTGGATGACATGCACAGGAGTTTTCCCGAAATTAATCAGGATTTGTTGCGATTTTCTTCCTCTATTTTCTACCGAAAATTCCCAAGATAATGACTGAATAATTGAGCAATATCTCTTTAGGTTTTCCATGAATTAATTCAGCCAAAAATCTTGCACAAATGATGGAATTCAGTCCACATTCGTAAGCCAAATCCATGTAGAACTCGGTTTAGGTTTTCTTCTTTCGGCAGAATTGACCTTCGTACATTTAAACCGGCATAACTATTTTCTCAGGAAAGATTTTACTGCGATTCCAGTTGCATATGAAACTAGACACACAGAGCTTTCAAACGGTGTATGGCACAGTTTCTGGTTCCAAGTGATGCGTCGTACAGAAATTCTGGAAGTCAGGACACAGTCCTAGGAAAATCCTGATAGTCCCTGGTGATCTTTGTTCAAACTGCCAAGTTGCAGCCATCTTTTGGGTGACTTCCCGAACTCCAATTGATCTGAAATTTTGACACAATATACTCCAGCTTTCCATTTATGTGCCTGCCAAATTTCTATCAAATTTGAAAAATAATAAGTCAGTCAAACACAGGCCTCAAAATCAAGAAAACAACATATTTTTCACTTTTTCCTCAGATTTCTATACTTAGTCGTTTTTCTGACGATTAAGCACACTTTCTCCAAAACTCTTCCGAAATGACACTAAACTAAATTATGACTCTATCTTAGATAAATAAGGGTTAAACGAAATATAAATGAGGGTAAAAATGTATTAAGAACGTCGCATTTTATGCTCCTATCAACTACCCCACACTTAGCTTTTGCTAGTCCCTTAGCAAAACAAAACAAAAAGACTCAACACTAAAACTACTACTGCCCCTAAATGATTGTCTCAGGATCTTTAAAATACATAGCTTTCAAGTTAAGCAGTCTAATGTAAGCACAAAAATTCCAAGCGTCATAGATAGTAATCATGATATGAATAAGTCAGAAGTGAGAAAAATAAGCATGTAAACATGTTAAGTTGATCCAATCCTCCTCACTAGGCATACTCTCTTCTTTTCACACATGATTATGGCAATATTCACTCAAGGTATATGCAAGAGAACAGATTGTAAGGCAATAAATAGCTTGCATATTTCATCAAATAAAAGCACTTTGTGAATAGTATTTTCTGGAAAATCTCATGTAACAATTATGTGCACGAATGTACCAAAACCATATGCTTACTCTTGAGAAAATTTCCACAATCAAAGTTTACCAATCTTAAGAATCATGAAAAGATCAAAATAAATGTGATAATGGGGTTAGGCATAAGGAATTGGATTTAGAATGGTGGTGATAACAATGTCACCAAGACTTAGCAAAGCTTAATACTCCTTATGACTTCAATTAAAGGGCCAAATTTCATCATGTTGGACCCAAACTTCATTCTTTTCTTCCCCAAAACATAGTGAACAAGGACAAATGTCAAATATAACAATGATAGACCTTCAATTATCACACAACTCAAGAACTCAATCCAAACTTTTCTTTTCTTTTGCCGCAACCTTTTCTTTGTTCTTCTTTCGGATCGAATTTTATTTTCATTTCTTTTCTGTCCGATATCTCTTTAATTTCTTTTTGTTTCGGCAACACATATATTTTTTTTTATAATTTTGGATTGGCTCACCCCACACTTGCTTCAAATCACAATTCCACAAAAAAATTCAGCTTTACCAAGTCTTGATAACAATGGAAAGGGTTAAAACTATTCTGAGTTCAAGGAATGTGCTTCATGGTGATGAAAGAAAATGACTAAATGTAGGCTCAATGGGGTTAAAACTAAGGAGTCCCACGACGGGCACAAATTAGGCACATGCTTTATTTGGCTTTGGTGGTAATCCTAACAAGATCTTTTCAATCATATTCAAAATCATAGCATAGTTATGAATAATAGTCTCAAAATTCAACAAGAGCAAGTTCTAGCATTCTAGAGTCCATCAAAAAGCTATAGCACATAGTCATTGATTATGCAAAGAATAATGAGATTTGAAAATTTTCTGCTCATTTATAATAACTCATGAAGAAAGCATATAGGCTCTAAAACTCACATAGGATGTTATGGAATAAAATCAACTCAAATAAGCATGCTTCTCATATATCAATCAAAATCTCACAAATTCATACCAATCATAATATCCATGAAACTCACAATTTAATCTTATGATCATGCAAAACCATCATCTATGCATTCAAAGATATAATCATCATAGACTTTAGGGGCGTCCTAAGACTCAAACAAAACAAAAATCAAATAAAAGAGAGAAATTTTTTTTTTTAATTTTCTGAATTTTCCGATTTTTTATTTTCTGTTTCTTTTAATGACTCAAACAAAAGACTCAAAACAAAAACAAACATGTGAAACATGTATTCTTTATCCCACACTTAGAAAATTACATTGTCCTCAATTTAAACCAGAAATAATGTTGTAATTTCTAAGCATATGATAAAATTCACAAGTTCCACATTTATACAATTCAACCAAAAAGAGTTTAGGGATTTAGAAAATTCAAACTCTCGTTGATGGCTCCTTCACAATTTTGGTTGAAATGGGTTGCCTCCCATGCAGCGCTTAATTGTTTATAGTCCTTTAGCCTAAACTCTTCATTTGTTCATTCGGATCTTGGGGCATCTGCAAGTTCAATTTCCTCAAGTTGTTCTTCAAATGGTTCGAAGTAAGGCTTGAGTCTTTGACCATTCACCTTAAATTCTTTTCCTGTAACATCACTTTTGATTTTAATAGCACCATGAGGAAAAACGTTAGTAACAATAAATGGTCCAACCCAACGAGAACGTAATTTTTCAGGAAATAATCTAAGACGAGAATGAAATAACAAAACTTTTTGCCCAATTTGAAACGTCTTTCTCCTTAGCATTTTGTCATGAAATTTCTTCGTCTTCTCTTTGTAGATCCAAGCGGAATCATAAGCATCATTCCTGATTTCTTCAAGCTCGCTCAATTGCAATTTCCTGTGAAAACCTGCATCATCTAAGTTCATGTTAAATTCTTTAACCGCCCACCATGCCCTGTGTTCAAGTTCCACTGGGAGATGGCATGCTTTGCCATATGTAAGCCTAAAGGGAGACATCCCAATAGGCGTCTTGTAGGCTGTCCTATACGCCCACAGAGCATCATCAAGTCTGTCTCTCCAATCCTTCCTTGTTGAGCCAACAATCTTCTGCAATATCCTCTTGATCTCCCTATTTGATACTTCTGCCATTCCACTTGTCTGAGGGTGATATGGGGTAGAAACCTTATGAGTGACTCCATATTTCTTGAGCAATGCCTCTATAGTTCTGTTGCAGAAGTGAGAACCTCCATCGCTTATAAGCACATGTGGTACTCCAAACCTAGAAAATATGTTAGTTCTCAAAAATCCTGCAACAACTTTAGAATCATTAGTCATTGTGGCTCTCGCCTCAACCCATTTAGACACATAATCAACAACCAATAAGATATATAGAAAGCCTTTGGATGAGGAAAAAGGTCCCATAAAATCAAAACACCATACATCAAAAATTTCGACCTCTATAATAGGAGAAGGGGCATTTGATCTTTTGGACCAATATTACCTGTTCTTTGGCATCTATCGCATGTCATACAAAATGTATAAGCATCTTTGAAAAGTGTTGGCCAATAGAATCCACAATCTAATACCTTAAGGGCTGTCCTCCTTGGTCCAAAGTGTCCTCCACACGCCTCAGAGTGACAAAAAACAAGGATCGGCCTATGCTCTTCTTGTGGGACACAACGTCGAATGATTTGATCACTACAATGCTTCCAAAGGTATGGATCATCCCAAATGTAGTGTCTTGCCATCTTTTTTATCCTTATCTTGGTAGCCTGCGAAAATGTACTAGGAAAATTTTTAGTAGCTAAATAATTCACAATATCAGCATACCAAGGTGCGTGTGCCTCCAAACGAAATAGTTGCTCATTTGGAAAAGACTCTGGTAAAGGCAACGTCTCCTCCCCTTTTATAATTCTGCTCAAATGATCCGCTACAACGTTTTCACTTCCCTTTTTGTCCTTGATTTCGATATCAAACTCTTGAAGTAAGAGAATCCATCGAATCAAACGTGGCTTGGCATCTTTCTTCTTCATTAAGTACCTAAGGGCTGCATGGTCAGAATAAACAATTACTTTAGAATTCAATAGATATGCATGAAATTTTTCTAAAGCAAAAATAACAGCCAATAGCTCTTTTTCTGTGGTGGAATAATTCAATTGAGCATCATTCAAAGTCCTAGAGGCATAGTATATGGCATTCGGCCTCTTCTCTTTTCGTTGTCCAAGAACTGCTCCAACGGCATAGTCTGATGCATCGCACATAAGCTCAAATGGAAGATTCCAATCAGGTGGCACCATGATAGGGGCCGACGTTAGAAGCTCCTTTAACTTCACAAATGCATCCTCACACTTCTCATCCCAAATGAATGAAACATCCTTCTGTAATAGGGAACACAAAGGCTTGGCCACCAAAGAGAAATCCTTGATGAACCTCCTATAAAAACCTGCATGGCTAAGAAACGAACGTACTTCCCTCACAGTATTGGGGGTGGGTAAGTGAAGCATAATACCAATCTTAGCCTTATCAACCTCTATTCCCTTTGCAGAAATTATGTGACCTAAAATTATCCCTTGATTAACCATAAAATGGCATTTTTCCCAATTTAAAACAAGGTTAGTTTCAACACACCTTTCCAAAATCAATTCCAAATTTTCCAAACATGTATCAAAGTCTTTCTCATAAACACTAAAATCATCTATAATGACTTCAATAATATTTTCAATAAAATCCGAAAATATGGAGTACATACAACGTTGGAACGTACCTGGTGCGTTGCATAAACCAAAAGGCATTCTTCTATAAGCAAACGTACCAAAGGGACATGTGAACGTTGTCTTTTCTTGGTCATCTAGGTGGATGCAAATCTGATTGTAACCACTATACCCATCCAAAAAGCAATAGAACTTGTGACCAGCTAGTCTCTCAAGCATCTGATCCATAAAAGGTAAAGGCATGTGATCTTTGCGTGTAGTAGCATTCAACTTTCTGTAGTCGATACACATCCTATGACCTGTTACCAATCTCTGAGGTACAAGCTCATTCTTCTCATTCTTTACCACAGTAACTCCACTCTTTTTAGGTACAACTTGGACAAGTGAAATCCATTGGCTATCCGAGATAGGATATATGACACCACAATCTAAAAGTTTGATCACCTCGTCCTTCACAATCTTCATCATTGGAGGGTGAAGACGTCTCTGACCTTCTCTTGTGGGTTTTGCTCCTTCTTCCAACAAGATCCTATGAACACAAGTGGTAGGGCTTATTCCCTTGATATCCGCCAATGTCCAACCTATGGCGGTTTTGTTCCTCTTAAGCACATCGATCAATCTCTGTTCTTGCTGGTCATTCAGCCTTGATGACACAATCACTGGTAAAGTATCATCGTCTCCAAGATATGCGTACTTCAAATTATCAGGTAGAGCCTTAAACTCTAATTTTAGGGCCTGTTCCACATATGGTAACAATTTATTAGTGCTAATTGGAATTGACGTAAAACGATCAAACCTTAATTGATGTGATCTCCTTCCGAATTTGTGTCACCCTTGATGAAGGAAAATATTTAGTGAGAAATTCCTTCACCATTGTATCCCAAGACGTCATCTTGCCAGGTGGCATAGCATAGAACCACTCGGCAACTCTATCTTCAAGTGAGAATGGAAAAGCTTTCATTCTTACATGTTGCAAATCCGCTCCCGTCGGGCACATAGACTCACATCTGAACTCAAACTTATGAATATGGCGATTTGGATCCTCTCCACTGAGTCCATAGAATTTCGGCAGTTAGTGAATAAATCCACCCTTCAACTCAAATTCAGCTAGGGGTGGGCGTTTGAGCCCGAAAACCCGAAAGCTCGGCCCGAAAACCCGAAAAAAGACCGACACGGGCCGAGGCCGAAAATTTTTAGGACCGACCTGAATAAAGCCCGGGCCGAAAAAGGTATTGTCGGTCCGAGCCCGGGCTTGAAAGTTTTTGGGCCCGAAAGCCCGGCCCGAGGAAATAATATATATAAAATATATATATATATATATATATATATATATATATATATATATATATATACATACATGTCGACTTAACTCGAGTTGTCCTCCTCCTCGCCTCCTCTTCTTCGGCTCCTGCGGTCCTCCTCTTCTCCGACCTCCTCTTCTTCGCCTCCAAGCCTCCTGGCTCCTGCGGTCGTGCACTCGTGCCCCCTGCTCAGCTGCCCTCCGGCCTCCTGCTCCCCTCCTCCTTCTCCGGCTCAGTCCGAATCGCCACCAGCTCAGTCCGTCTTGAAGCTCAATTCCCTAATCTCCTACCCCTATTGTCCTAGTCCTAGGTTCGTAAGACTCCATCTCTCTCTCTCAATCTCTCATCACTCCATCTCCATCTCTCTGATTTGTTTTGAATTCATTGATTACTATTGGGGAGTATTGGGCATTTGAGGTTGGGTTTGATTCACTACCAGAAAAAAGGGCTTTGCCGACGAAAAAAAAAAAACGGCCGACGAAACACTTTTTTCGTCGGCTATTCGCAAGAATGGCCAACGAAAATTTTTGTCGTCGCAAAAAAAAAAATTTCGTCGACTATTCCCATAGAATGGCCGACGATTTTTTATTTCGTCGCTAAAAATGAAAAATCGTCGGCTATTCTACAAGAATGGCCGACGATTTTTTCTTTCGTCCCTAAAAAATATTTTTCGTCGGCTATACCCCTATAATGGCCGACGATTTAAATTTTTCGTCGGCTATACAAATTTTGGAAGAATGGCCGACGAAGTTGACAATTTCGTCGGCTATAAGTCTTTATATTTTCAGATCTGGACAGAAGCTGCTCATTTCAAAAAAAAGGGAAAAAAACGGGAGAAAGAGTGAAAAATCTGTGGGTATTGTTGAAATCTGTCCTCTCTTACATTGTGGAGCTATATATAGGTACGTATATGTGTATATATGTTGATTTTGAGTTTTAGTTGAGTTGATTTTGAGTTTTAGTGATTTTGATATAGTAAGTGATTTTTTGTTTTGTTGTTGTTTTAGTGTTAGAATGTATGTATATATGTTGATTTTGAGTTGTAGTTGAGTTGATTTTCAGTTAGAGTATAATTATGTGTTTTAATTTAATAATGTTATTTTAATTAGTGTTAAAATATATATAAATATGTTAATTAATGGTTGTTGATAGTGTAATGAACTTAAATAATGGTTGTTAATTAATGGTATATATATATATATATGAGTTGATGTTGATAATAATATATATTGTAATATATATATGTGTTAATTAATTTATTATTAATTAAAGTTATACATATATATTATTATCAGGCTATATATGGATCGAGATAAGAGTTGGATTTCGCTTCCAAGGCATGACCGACGATACACTACAGGAGTTGTGGATTTTTTGCAGTTCGTCGAGGAAAATGCAAACGGGAATTACCATTATTGCCCGTGCAAGAAATGTAAGTGTCGCAGTGATATGTGTCGATTTCCGATTAGGACAGTATGGGAGCACCTAAAGAGTAATGGGTTTTGGCCGAAGTACACACGTTGGATATATCACGGTGAGCCATCATTAGATGGATCGCATGATCATGGGCAGTATTTTGAGGCGGGCAGTAGTAGTACATCCAACGATCCAACAATGGCATTCGTTAACGACGTGTTTCCTTTTGAAAGCGGTGTACGTGGGGAACAATATATGCAGTACCCGGTGCAGCCGTTCCCACAAGTTGTCAACACTGCTGCCTTTGACAAGTACAACAAACTGATTGCATTACAACAGACCCCTGTGTCTTCAAGTTCTGAGAAGACAGTTCTTCAAAGTGTGATGGAGGTAATGAGGATTAAAGTCGAGACAAAAGGGAGCATCAGGCAAGTGGATGAATATCTACAGTACACTTCTTCGTTGTTGGAGGAGGGTCATCGTAATCCTACCAATCACCGTCAGGTCCGAAGTATCCTCAAAGATCTAGGGCTTTCCTACATTAAGATTCATGCATGCGCATTTGACTGCGTTCTCTTCTGGGGTAAAGATGCAGAAGGGAATGACCTTGCTAGCCTTGACGCATGTCCGATATGTCATTCTGACCGATATAAGTTGACGGGAGCAGGCAATAGGAAACCTGTGAAAGTGCTTCGGTATTTTCCGTTGAGAGATAGGCTTGAGCGGTTGTACATGTCAGAAACCACCGCAAAAGCTATGAGGTGGCACGGTGAGCGGGACGCGGGAGACGCAGATATCATGACACACATCTCTGACGGAGCGGCTTGGAAGCATATAAACAATGAGTTTCCTCATTTTGCGTCAGATGTCAGAAACGTCAGGCTCGGGCTCTCAACCGACGGGTTCAACCCTTTCGGCACCATGAGTCTTTCATACAGTATATGGCCGGTGGTTTTGGTACCTTACAACCTTCCTCCGCGGATGTGCATGAAGAAGGAATATAATATGTTGACGTTGTTGATTCCGGGGCCTGGTTACTCAGGGAAATGTCTCGATGTGTATATGAGACCATTGATTGAAGAGCTTAAGGTGTTGTGGGACGTTGGTCATCCCACTTTTGACAAGTACAAGAAGGAGACGTTCCAAATACATGCCATGGTTATTGGTAGGTTCAAAGAGTGGAAGAACGAGCTGCGTTCCCACTATAACGAATACGACAACCTTGGTCGTATGAGTACTCCCAGGGAGTTCATGTTCCGGGAGTACGAGTGGCGTTGGTTGAAGACAGTAGACTTCAACAACCCAGTTATGCAGGTAAATACTAAACTTCAGTAAAAATGTTTATTTTGTTAAAATTTTAATTATTAGTTTAATTATTTTATAATTATTACACTAATATTTTTTGATGCATTTTTCTAACATTTTATTATTTGTTTGAAGCAACGTTCTCGGATAAACTCTGAGAACCACCGCCGGAACACAACCCCCCATCATGCTGGTTCACGGCCGTTTGCACAATATCAGGAGGAGGCGCTTAGAGATCATCCTGATAGCAACTCGTACGTGGAGACGTTCTAGATCGCTTATCCACAAGCGACAGAACAGCTCGTAAGTCGTTCATTACAATTTTAAAATTTTAATTATTAATTTTACTTAATTATATATTTGTTATAATATTAATTTTTTTTTTCCGTCCACTTAGGAGAGGGTCAACCGGGCCGAAGAAGAGGTGTTCCAGCAAGTAGTTCGGGAGACCCAACCGAACATTTCAGAGGCAGATCTGGAAGAAGCCATGAGCCATGTCGACCGGTCCAGTGTCCAAACGGCAGCGAGGATGTTCGAAGCAGCCTTCCCAAACTGGTCAAACAACTACTACTGCCGGGGTTTGGGAAGTTCTGGACTAGGGCTTCTGAAGACCACTAAGGGAGGTCAAAAGAAGGGAGGCGGGGAGAGCCAACATATGAGGGAGGAAGTGCAGCGATTGGCCGCAGAATTGGCGACCTCGTCCCAGACAGTACAGGAGCTGCGCCGCAGCACACAGCAGTATCATTTGGAGCTGCGCCGCAGAACACAGCAGTATCATTTGGATATGGCCGGTTGGCATGCCGAATGCGACAGAATTCGGCAACAAAACTACGACGGCCAACAAGCCTGGTGGTATGAGATGTTCGCAGCACAACAACAAGGCCTTCCACCCCCGCCCCCGTTTCAGCGGTTAGCGGAACCTCCAATGCCTCAACCTCCCGAGTTCGGTCAGCAGGATGACGAGCCTGATGGAGAGCAGGATGCTGGGGATGACCTGGTGGACTTTAGTGGTTTAGGTGATGATTAGGGTTTAGGGTTTATGTATATTAGAACGAATTTAATAAAAAGGGTATTAGACGTGTTTCTTGTTGGTGCAAATGCATGGACTGTTTTTGTGATTTGCAGGTTGCTTGGAATGGTAATTTAGAAAATAATTTAATTTTTTTTTCCCAAATGTAAGAAAAGCCGACGATTTTGGCATTATTTCGTCGGCTATAACAACTATAGCCGACGAATTTTACCAATTTTCATCGGCTATAATAACTATAGCCGACGAATTTTACCAATTTTCGTCGGCTATAAGCTGTATAGCCGACGAAATTTACATTATTTCGTCGGCTATAACTAATTAATGCCTATTAAATATTAATATATTTCGAGGAAATAGCCGACGAAAATTGACAGAATCGTCGGCTATTGTTAACACCCAATAGCCGACGAATTTCGTCGGCTATAATTAATGAATTTCGTTGGCCATACTCGAAAATATCCGACGAAATTCGTCGGCAATTTCTCCCAGGTTTGGCCGACGAAAAATGGTTTCGTCGGTAAGTTCGTCGGCCATACTCTACTATAGCCGACGAATTTGTTTTTTTCGTCGGCCATTAGTATAGCCGACGGGGTTGTTCCAACGAAGTATAGCCGACGGGGTTGTTCCAACGAAGTATAGCCGACGAAAATTTCGTCGGCAGATGGTATAGCCGACGAAAAATAGACATAGCCGACGAAATTTTTTTCGTCGGCTATTCATTCGGATCTGGTAGTGATTATGGTGATTTGGTGAAGATGAAAGTATGAAACTGGTCAGTTTGGTGATGGAGTTGTGAACTTGTGATCATTGCATAACATGAATTTTTTGGCCCGAAAAAGCCCGAAAATTCCGGCTCGGCCTGTCGGGCCCGGGCCCGGGCCGGTCCTCAACTTCAAAAAACCCGGATCGGCTCGGACTGAGGCTTACGGGCTTTGGGTCGGGCTTTGTGATTTTTGGGCCCGGCCCGGCCCGCACCCACCCCTAAATTCAGCCGACTTGCCAGTTGCAACGGCCGGATATGTGACATTGCTAGGTCTTGCCGCTCCTCCTTGTGGCGCATCAACTTGGCCATTTTCTTCTCTTAAAGAAGTCATCTTGAAAGTCGGATAAGATAAATCAAAGTTCAAATATTGAATTGGTATGGGACTTTGTAAAAGCTCAAACTCTGGCTCTTCGTGAAACAAAGGGTTAAGTTCACACGAAGCTTCAAAAGGAAATGGTGATGGTGGTGTAACGAAATTTCTATCAAAAAGTGATGAGGTGGGAGATACAAACGGATGTTCTGGTGATGGTGAACGTGCTTGACGTAGGGTTGCTGGCAACTCTAGATCGTATCTCTCCAATTCGATACAAACGGCCTCTAATGTCGCGTGACCAACTGGACATTCATGAACCTGAAATTATTCGAAAATCAAGTGTTTAGGGAAGGAATTCAAAAGAAAAATAAAAGTATTTGTGTAGTTAGAATTTGTGTAATGTTAGCATAAGTATACCCTACGAAAATTGTATAAGTATCACACAAAATTTTCAAGCTTTCAAGCAATTTCACAAGTATCACACAAGAATTCGGTCCTAGTTTTACAAATCTGTCGAGTAAATGGTATGAGATTGCCGAAACTAGAGTCTATTTCTTTTTATTCAAACAAGTTTAAAATTCGAGGTACGTGGAGCAGTGGAGTTAACAGTGCAATGGACTGATACAGCCCCTGGTAGTATCATGCTTAATCTGATATACCTAAAAAATTAAAGACAAATTGGGTTGAAGAAAATAGATCACATATGTCAAGTTATTTTCTAGCATCTAAAGTGAGGTGATGCTTCGGCCCAAGCTATCGACTAGTTCGAGCGTATTTCACTTTTCTAAGGCGGTGTCATTAAGATTACATCATAACTCTCTCTAAAAAATAGCTATTGAGGTGATTCGAACTGATTTCGAAACTAGACTCATGTAGCTTTCTATCCATATAAGGCTCGAACTCTGATTCAAAGTGAGCTATCCGGGAGAGTCCGTGGAAGTTGGATGACATGCACAGGAGTTTTCCCGAAATTAATCAGGATTTGTTGCGATTTTCTTCCTCTATTTTCTACCGAAAATTCCCAAGATAATGACTGAATAATTGAGCAATATCTCTTTAGGTTTTCCATGAATTAATTCAGCCAAAAATCTTACACAAAGGATGGAATTCAGTCCACATTCGTAAGCCAAATCCATGTAGAACTCGGTTTAGGTTTTCTTCTTTCAGCAGACTTGACCTTCGTGCATTCAAACTGGCATAAATTTTTGCTCAGGAAAGCTTTCAAACGGTGTATGGCACAGTTTCTGGTTCCAAGTGATGTGTCGTACAGAAATTCCGGAAGTCAAGACACAGTCCCGGGAAAATCCTTGTAGTCCCTGGTGATCTTTGTTCAAACTGCCAAGTTGCAGCCATCTTTTGGGTGACTTCCCGAACTCCAATTGATCTGAAATTTTGACACAATATACTCCAGCTTGCCAGTTATGTGTCTGTCAAATTTCATCCAATTTGGAAAATAATAATTTAGTCAAACATAGGCCTCAAAATCACGAAAACAACATATTTTTCACTTTTTCCTCAGATTTCTATACTTAGTCGTTTTTCTGACAATTAAGCACAGTTTCTCCAAAACTCTTCCGAAATGACACTAAACTAAATTATGACTCTATCTTAGATAAATAAGGGTTAAACGAAGCATAAATGAGGGTAAAAACATATTAAGAACGTCACATTTTATGGTCCTATCATCGAGCTAGTTCATTCAGACATTTGTGGCCCCATCACTCCAGAATGTAATGGTAAAAAGAGATATTTTATTTCTTTTGTTGATGATTATAGTCGGAAAACTTAGGTTTATTTCTTGTTACAAAAGTCAGAGGCTTTTACTATATTCAGAAGCTTCAAAGCTCTTGTAGAGAAGGAAATTGGAATGACTATTAAGATCTTGAGAACTGATCGAGGTGGTGAATACAACTCACAAGAGTTTGTGAGTTTCTGTGCATTACATGGTATTAGGAGGCAACTCAACGCAGCTTATACTCCACAACAAAATGGTGTATGCGAGAGGAAGAATCGTACTATTGTCAATCTGGTACGAAGTATGCTTGCAAAAAGAGGAGTTGAGAAGTCTTTTTGGCCAGAAGCAGTGAATTAGAGCATCCATATATTGAACAGAAGCCCCACATTTGCTGTTCAGAATATGACTCCTCAAGAGGCATGGAATGGAGGTAAACCTGCTGTAGATCACTTCAAAAAATTTTGTTGCATTGCTTATGCTCATATTCCATATCAGAAAAGAAAGAAGCTCGATGACAAGGGTGAGAAGTGCATATTTCTTGGAGTGAGTGAGCTGTCTAAAGCGTACAAGTTATATAATCTTGTCACTAAGAAAATTGTGATCAGTCGGGATGTGGTGTTTGATGAAGAAAAGATATGGAAGTGGAGTAATGATGGTTCCTTGATAGGAGCATAAAATGCGACGTTCTTAATATGTTTTTACCCTCATTTATCCAATGCTTAACCCTTATTGTTGTAAGATAGAGTCATGTAATTGAGTCTTGAGTTTTGGTTGAGTTTAATGTGAGAATGTGATTAAATAGAAGAATTTGGACAGAAATTATCAAAAGCCTATTCGAAAAGTCTCTGAGATGTTTTATTGAATCTGTAAAACATAAACTTTGCTTTTGATAGATTTTTCATCTCTCATATGTAGTTGACACATAAAGGATTGAGCATGACAAGATTCACTGAAATCGGAGCAAAATAAGATGCAAAGAATCACAAGTTCAAATCGGATGCAAATCCAGAAACTTCAGCAGATTTCAGTGCACGTCACTCAACTTTCCGAATTTATTCCTGCCGATTCACAAGGAATTTGACGGCGAAATTTATATGGATGAAAGCTCTGTATGTCTAGTTTCATATTCAATTAGAATCGCAGCAAAAGCTTTCTTGAAAAAAAAGTTATGCCGGTTTGAATGCACGAAGGTCAAGTCTGCCGAAAGAAGAGGTCAAGTCTGCCGAAAGAAGAAAACCTAAACCGAGTTCTACATGGATTTGGCTTACGAATGTGGACTGAATTCCATCCTTTATGCAAGATTTTTGGCTGAATTAATTCATGGAAAACCTAAAGAGATATTGCTCAATTATTCAGTCATTATCTTGGGAATTTTCGGCAGAAAATAGAGGAAGAAAATCGCAACAAATCCTGATTAAATTCGGCAGAATTCCTGTGCACGTCATCCAAATTCCACGGACTCTCTCGGATAGCTCACTTCGAATTTGATGACGTGCCATATTTGGATGGAAAGCTACGGGAGTCTAGTTTCCAACCCAACTGGAATCACCTCAATATGTATTTTCTAGAGAAAGATATTCCGTAATCTTCACTCAAAGGTCCAATCTGCCAACATGATAAGTTTGAGAAAAACTAGGTTTTGTGAACCCTAGTTGCAGCCAACCTTTTGCCTCTATATATTGGATGATTTTTACACAGAAAATATCTCTTCTCTCTCACTTTTCACTAGCCAAAAATCTGTCCAATTAACACCACAAATCCATACAGAAAATACATAGCCGAACCATCAATTTTCCATACAATCGCACCATTCCATCACCATCGAATCCATCTCTTGCTGAAGTCTCTTCAAGGTTCTTCTAAAGTGTGATTCACCCTTCTCTCATGGCTTTATATTTTCTGTATTTTTGTAATACTTTGTCTATGAAGATTATAAGGATTTGTGTTTGCCGAATTGGTTGTAATAATTCTATTTTAGATTTCCGAATTTGCTACTTGGATTTTTGAATGCCGAATTATGTTCTTGATGTGTTTCAATCTTATGCAGGGTTTATGATATAGTATTAATTGCATGTGTTCTTGATTGTGTATTGGTTTATTTTCTAAATTCGTATGCACAAAAGTGATGCATTTAAGGGCTGCCTAGGCCATGGCTTTTCTTTAGTGATAACTTCATATGCCGAATGTAACATAAGGATAATTATACACGAAGTTGATTGTTTTTGTGTTAATTCTACGGGCTAGAGTAATTCTGAAAATTTACATCTTGAAGCAAGGTGAGGTGACGCCATACTTGTTGCATGTTTCCAATTCGACTCATTGTGCTTATGTGTTTCTTGGTTTAATTTCTGCACAAAGTATCTTTGAACTGATTAGCACCATGTTTAGGATTATGCACGAAGCTGGTTCTAAATAATTGAGGAGTTTTGATGATTAGAATAACCACGAAGGCTCTAATTAAATTAGAACTAATACTGATGGTGAGTACTTGCTGATTTTGCTCTATTGTTACCTTGTACGAAATTGTTACATGTTATGTGAGTTTTGTGTGATGTGTATTGTGTGAAAGATGTTGATCATATGTATATATTTAATTTAGGATTTATTTTCGTAATTTTCAGTAATATAGAATCAAATTTCAAACCCCCAATATGATTTTGTAATGCTTTATGTGATTGAACGCCCTTGATTTCCCTGGATTGAACGATCCCTACTTGCTCTATACTAACGATGACACAAGAGGGTAATATTTGTATGAAGTTGTTTTGCAGGTACAATGTGCTTGGATAAATAAGTTTCATCATTCCTTGAAACTGAATGTTCCTATTTTTCTTGAACAAGAAAATGATATTCAGCAGCCTCATTCACCTCAGCCTCATCCAACGCAGGTTCAATCACAAACTGAAGTTGAGGCTTCAAATCCTCCTAGTCCCCGTTCAAGGAAAATACCAGCATGGATGATTGACTACGAAAGTGGAGGTGAATTTTCTAGTTCTGATAGTGATGATCAACTTGCACATTTGACATTATTTGCAGACTGTGATCCTCTCACTTTTGATGATGCGGTGAAAGAGAAGGAGTGGAAGGATGCTATGGATGTGGAGATAAGAGCAATAGAAAAAAATAAAACTTGGGAGCAGACTGATCTTCCAAAAAGGCAGAAAAGCATAGGAGTAAAGTGGGTGTTCAAGACTAAGTTGAATGAAAAAGGAGAAGTTGAAAAGTACAAAGCTCGTTTAGTGGCAAAGGGATACAAGCAAGTGTTTGGTGTTGATTATAGAGAAGTTTTTGCTCTAGTTGTGAGGCTTGATACAATTAGGCTTGTGATTTTAGTTGCAGCTCAAAATAGTTGCCTTGTATATCAGTTGGATGTTAAGTCTGCGTTTTTACATGGAGAACTGCAAGAAGAGGTGTACGTGTTACAACCTACTGGTTCTGTTCAAGAAGAAAATGAGAAGAAGGTCTACAAGTTGAAAAAGCACTTTACGGGCTTAAACAAGCACCTAGAGCTTGGTATAGCTGTATAGATGCCTACTTCGCCAGAGCTGGTTTCAAAAAGTGTCCCTTTGAGCATACACTTTATGTCAAATGTGGAGCTGTGGGGAAGTATCTATTTGTGTGTTTATATGTAGATGATTTGATCTATATTGGTGATGAACTGATGTTTGATGATTTTAAGAAGTCTATGATGAAAGAGTTTGATATGTCAGACTTGGGATTGATGCATTACTTCCTTGGCATTCAAGTGGTACAATCAGAAGCTGGAATCTTCATTACATAGAAAAAGTACACACTAGAAATATTGGAAAAGTTTGAGATGATGGGCTGCAACTCTGTTGCTACCCCAGCAGATCCAGGATTGAGTCTGACAAAGGATGCTAAGGGCATGAAGGTTAATAGCACTTTGTTCATGCAAATTGTTGGTAGCTTGATGTATCTAACAACTACAAGACCTGATATAATGTTTACATTGAGTCTTATTTCCAGATTTAAGACTTCCAGTACAGCTTCTTTCGCGCGCTCCTTACCATACCAAGGAGTACGATGCGGGACATCCAATCATGTAAAACACAAAGACGCCGACGAAAATTTATCATTACAGTTATCTTCTAAGACGACGAAAATTCTGTTTTCGTTAACTAAGTTTTACACTTAGACGAGGAAACCAAAGTTTCGTCGCCTAAATGTAAAACTTAGGCGAGGAAATTATTGTTTCGTCACCTAAGTAAATCCGAAATATATATACTGCACTCGTTTTCCAGATCGAGAAGAGAGGAAAAAAGCTGAAAATTTTTCTGCCGATTTTCATTTTTTGATGTGAAAATCTTCAAATCGGGTCTTTCTAAGCCTTCTCCACTACTACCCATCGATTTTTAACTTGGTATGATCTCTTTCTTCATCTTTTTCAACAAAAATTTCCATTTTTTCCATTGAAATATTTAATTTTTGAGGTAGAGAATTATATATATTGTGAGGTGATGGTATATTGCTTTTGTTGATCCATACATATATACTCAATTAAATTGTTGGTTTTTGTGAAATTGTTGAATTATATATATATATATATATATATTAATTATTTATTTTAAAATGTCTTAATTAATTTAATTAATAATTGTAATTATTTTACGAAAATTATTGTTATATGATTTCTAATTAGCGGTGAATGAAAGAATAAATCATTCTTTTATTCACTGATGTACATGCATTTATATCCTTAGAAATCTCGTTCGAGAATCAGCATATGATTCTTGAATTGTCCCATTTTTGGACAGTTTGGGGGCAGAGGACTTTGTTTCACAGTTTGTATGTCTTGTGTATTCGTTTGCGGTCGTGAGTATTTCGACAGGGTCTCCCAATACTGTTCTTAGAGTGCATACTAGGTGTATAGATATTTGTGCACTTGAGGAACTATGGGGAGATGCTACCGAAATTTTCCCACGACTGAAAATAAATACGCAAGATCTACAAACTGTGAAACAAAGTCTTATGCTCCTGAATGAGATTAGGACCCTAACCGGAGGTATAAGGTCGAGAAGAAACATGCATATAAATTGTTTATTTGTTAATTTGTGATTATTTATTGTTTGTCTTATATTAATTAATATATATGCCAGGTGATCGATGGATAAAGACAGGAGTTAGATGCAGTACCCAAGGGAGAGCGAAAAATACCATGAAGGAGTAGGAATTTTTATAAATTTTGTACGTGAACATGGTAGAGGAAAGAAAACACACAGGTGTCCCTGCTTAAGTTGTATGAATACTAAGTGCAAGACGATACTAAGAATCTACGATCACCTGTGTAACAGAGGTATTATGCAGAATTATACAACATAGAGTAAACACGGTGAACCAGTAGATTATGAACCTACGGTTGCCGAAATCCAAGCGGGATACCATGACCGAACATCTAGTGGTGCTTTTGAGCCTTTTGAAGACCTGGTTATGAACATTCTACATGACACTTTTCCTACATTTTCCCTAGTGCGCGAGAAAGAGGAATTCCATGAGGCAATTTTTTAGGATGGCACAATTCCTCTTGTTGACATTGGTGATTGTGATAAATATACCAGACTCCTTACTCAAGTGCAGATCCCATTATTCGAGGGTAGTGCTAACACTGTTTTAGAGACCATCATTTCACAGATGCAATTAAAAGCAAGAATAGGTGGACAAATGACTCTTTTGATAGTCTGCTAAAGCATTTTAAGGAAACTCTTCATGTTTCTAACTATTAATCTGATAGTTATTACAAGGTACACAAGATATTGGGCGATCTCGGTCTCAGTTATAAAATCCACGCCTGTAAGAATACTGTGTTTTGTTTTACAAAGAGAAAGCAGAGCTTGATGAATGTCTCATATGCCACGCGTCGAGGTGGGAGTAAGGCACTGTTAAGGAAAACATTATTCATGTGAAGGTGCTTCGTCATTTTCCTTTAATTCCTAGATTTAAGCGTCTTTACATTTCTTTATACACAGCAAAAGAAATGAGATGGCATGGAGAGAGAAGGACATATGATGATACTCTCAGACACCCTGCAGATGGCGAGGCGTGGAAGTCCTTTGACAGACCATTCCCACAGTTTGCAAGAGATGTTAGAAATGTAAGACTCGGGCTTGCCTCAGATCGATTCAATCCCCATGGAAATATGAGTTTGAGTCATAGTACATGGCCTGTTATTCTTGTGCTGTACAAGCTGCCTCCTTGGATGTGTATGAAGAAGGAATTTAGTATGATGTCTATGTTAATTCCCGGTCCAAAGTCTCCAGGAAAGTGTCTGGATGTGTATCTGCAACCTTTGATCGACGAGCTGTTAGACTTATGGGAAATGGAGCTCTTACTTTTGACAGGCACAGTGGAAGATCATTTCTGATGAGAGCAATACTGATGTTTACCATAAATGATTTTCCTGGTTACGGGATGTTGTCGTCTTAGGCCACTAAAGGTTACAAAGCTTGTTCTGTTTACTTGAACGAAATCTATTCTGTTTGGTGCGCTGAGAAGGTGTGTTACTTGGGTCACCGTAGATGGCTTCCAACCAACCACACGTGGCGACTTGAAGCCGAAGCATTTGATGGTACAATAGAGCTTCGTTGTAAACCCTGTCCCTGGAGTGGTGATGAAATTTTGAAGAAGTTGAACTCTTTTGATTTCGGCTTGTTGAGCGGTGATACCACAATACCAGTTCCGGAACGCCCTGCCGAGTATAAGTATTTTACACACAAGAGTACATTCTATGCTTTGCCTTACTGGCCGAAATTAATTCTTAGGCTCACCCTAGATGTTATGCACATAGAAAAGAATGTAAGTGACAGCCTTGTGGGAACAGTTCTTGATATTAAAGGAAAGTGTAAGGACACTATAATAGCACGTGAGTATCTGCAGTTCAAGGGAATACGAGAACACTTGTGGCCAGTGAAGACGGCGTCAGGGATTTTCATACTAGTTGAACCTTACACAGTTAAACCAGCTTTCAAGAAGGAGGTTTTCATATGGTTTAAAGGAATAAAGTATCCTCATGGGTATGCAGGAAATATATCTCGGTGTATTAACTTGGGGCATAATACGTTTAACGGATTGAAGAGTCATAACTGTCATTTTTTGCTGCAACGTCTTATTTCAGTGGTTATCCGACCCTATTTGCATCCATATGTGGTGGAACCTATAATAGTGTTGTGTAGGTTCTTTCAGAAGTTATGCGCTAAAGAGCTGAAGAAGTCAGATGTTCTCATTCTCAAAGAAGACACCATCTACATTTTGTGCAAATTGGAAAAGATTTTCCCCCCTGCTTTTTTTGACAGTATGAACGAGAGCCGAAGCTCGCATGCAATAATAACCCTACAATCGTTAGTAGTATAGAATAAGTAGGGATCGTTCTAGCCGGGGATTAAGGGTACCTGAAATATGAGAATGTTAACACAAATATTCACAAACATATATGCACACAATTGTCACACTTATATACATATATACGAATTTACACGTCACAATGGGGGAAAGATATGGTTCGGCAGCAAAGCTGCTACTAACACTAAGATACGAAAATTAAACCTAAACTACTATATACAAGTGATCATCATCTCTCACACAAAACAGTTCACACAAAAGACTCTTTAACACATAGATTCGCATGCAAGAAAGTAAGAGACAAGTATTTAACATGTTCAAGACTCAACTTAGTTTCGACCTACAACTAGAACGGGAGCCGATTTTTACCTAGTTGTGAGACTTTTTCTAATGTTTTAAGATCGAGCTATTCGCATGGTGATCCTAAAAGTTATGCTACCTTATACAAGACATAGCATTGAAGCACAAAAGTCTATAATCGAAGACATGTAAACAAGCAAGGTTGTCAATCATCTTATTTAACATGCAAGTTTTAGCTAAGGTATTACCCTAGGTGAGCACAACAAATCAAAGCAACATACGTTTCATCTTTATTCGTTCTACTCAGGTTAAATGAAACCTAACATCTAGATTTACATGCTTTAAACAACAAATGCTTAAGCACAACTAATGTTTCGATTTGTTAAGGAACACCCTTAGATTACTAACCAAATTAAATCCTAAACATGCTTCTAATACCACTATCCTAATTATCCATACATACGAAAATACTACAAGTTAAAGATTACAATTTGTCATACAAAATTCGCATGCATTCGAAGTTCATAAACAAAGAGTAAAACCAAATTCAACAACCATAAAAACATACAATCTTCATAGACAAAGTATTGTAAAATTACAGAACAATAAAGAAGCCACGAGAAGATGGAGCACGCCTTGCAGAAACCTCCAAAGAAATTCGGCAAGGGTGTGGGACGGATCTACATGGTGGTGGTGGTTCGGCTAAACTATTTTCTGTATAGGATTTATGGTGAGGCTTTGGAAGAGCTTTTGGCTAGTATTCGATGCTTGAGATGAGATGATTTTCAGAATAAAAAAGTGGGGGTATAAATAGAGGAGAGGGGGTGTTGCCGGCAGCCCTTTAATCACAAGGAAAAAGCAAACCAAGTTGGAATAGGATTTGAAACCTTCCTTTCATAGTTCAATTAGGTTTTCTTTTTCTGAATTTTTCTTCAAGGCTTGGGCTTCACATCTTCATGGACTTCTTTTATGATCATTGGACTTCAATTGATAGGTCTTGATCCATCGAAAATGGCCCAATTGCCGGCAGCAACATCAAGCACACAATCTGCCTCTATTCGGCAGCTTCTCCTAGTGTGACTAGGAGAACTTCTTTCTTCAATTTTTCTTCAATGCCATGGCCTAGTGTCATTCTCCTTCCTTCCATACGCTTGGGATGTCTTCACAAATGCTCTTGTACATCATATGGTCCATCGAAATGAAGCACTTGTGAAAAGGAAGCAATCAGTCCCTGGAATCGGCAGCTTTGACCTTGTCGCAGTAATTCCGGCATATCTCCACCTTCAGAGCTCCGATTGATGCGATTCCAAGTCTCACGTAAACTAGACACATATGGCCATCTCTCCATAAAATATCTCGGCCAAATTCCTTGCAAGTCGTCGGGAATGATTTTTCGAAGTTGGGACAAAGTCCCAGGAAAATCATGTAAGCCCCTGGATTGGAATGTTCGGACTGCCGTTTTGCAGCCAACTTTTGGGTGACTTCCCGAACTCCGATTGATCTGAAATTTTAACACAACATTCCTCAGTATATTGATATTAAGCACGCCAAATTTCATAGAATTCTGACAAGGATAGATCGCATTTGTACTCATCTCAAAATCACGAAAAAGACATATTTTGCACTATTTTCCAGATTTCTCAAACTTAGTCATTTTTCGGATTCTTAACCATTTTTCGCCAAACTCTACCAAATTAACACTAAACTATATTATGACTCAATCTTAGACAAATAAGGGTTAAACAAAGCATAAATGAGGGCATAAGCATATAATATCGTAGCACATTATGCTCCTATCAACTACCCCACACTTATCATTTGCTAGTCCCTTAGCAAACTAAATTAAACTAGACTCTAAACAAACTATTGCCCCTAACAATTTGTCTTAGGCTCGTATGTACACATAGCTTTCAAGTTAATGCATGAGAATGCGAAGCACGAAAATTCCAAGCTTCATGAACATGTGACATCAATATGAACATATAAGAGCAAAAAGGTAAGCATGTAAACATGTAAAAGCTAATTCAAATCACCTCACTAGGCATACTCTCTTCTTTTCTCTCGAAGCATGGTTATTCACACATAAGTATATGCAAGCGAAAGATAATGACTTACAAAGAGTGACTTGCATATATCAAAGAAACGAAAGCACTTTTTGAAATTTTATGGAAAAACCTCATATGATAACTATATGCACCAATGAACCAAAACCATATGCTTACTCTTGAGATAATCTCCACAAATCAATTTTAACCATCTTAAGAATCATGAAAAAGATCAATAAAAGGGTTGTAATGGGGCTAGGCTAAGAGGTATTCGATATTTGGATAAGGAGGCTTAAAAACGTCACCGTGGCCTTTGGCAAAGCTCAAATCTCCTTATGTCTTCTCGCCAAGGGTCAAATTTCATCTTGTTGGACCCATACTTCATTCTTTTCTTCCCATAACATTACAGCAATAAAAATCAAGACAATAGCCATGCACAAAATTTTCTGTTTTTCTAGCCTATGCCGTGCCCTTTTTATCATAGCTCTCGGCATCATATTTTTCTTTTATTTTTGGTCCGAGCTAAATTTTTCTCTTTTCTTTTCTTTACTAAGGCACGGCATGCATATACATTTTTCATATAAATTCATGGCTAAGTCTACCCCACACTTGTTCTTCTTCATCACTTCACGCAAAAACGCCTTCAAAAATCAAGCTTTGCCAATACTTTGATCAAGGGTAAGGGCACAACTATACTAAGCTCATGGAAAGTGTTTAAGGATGATGAAAGAAAAGGCTCAACATAGGCTCAAAGGGGTTTACTAAGGTGTCCCACGACGGGCTCCAATAGGGCTCATGCTTTATTTGGCTTTGGTGGTAAACCTAAATGATCTTTATTCAATCACATTCAAAATCAAGGTATTTTATGACATAAACGTTTCGAAAATCAACAAGAGTAAGTTCTAGCATACTAGAGTTCATTAAAAAGCTATGGCACATAGTCATCGAATAATCAAAGAATTATGAGGTTTCATGCTTCCTACGAATCTATCGAATTTTATCTTTTTATCGCTCAAGAAGAAAGCAATTTGGCTCAAAAGCTCACATAGGTTATAATCGAAATAAATTAGCTCAAACATGCATGCTTCATAATCAACAAGTCCTACATGCTCCTACCAATGCACAAAATCCATGAAACTTACAATTTTAATTGTATGCATAACCATCATCTACGTATGCAAAGAGGAGAAAAACATCATTGACATATTAGGGGCATCCTAAGACTCGAAACAACAATTTAAACACTCTATTTTTGTGGAATATTTTTCTGAATTTTCTTTTCTAAACTAAGCACACGAAAACATAAACGGAATACGTTATCCCACCCCATACTTAGAAAATTACATTGTCCTCAATGTAAGCACAAATCTATATCAACGAATTTCCTAAGCATGCAATTGTCTAACACATTCCAACATATCATCACAAACCAAAGAAAAAGAAAAGGGTTAAGAAATTGCAAACTCTCGGTGATGGCTCCTTCACTTTTCTTTGATCGAATTGGGTTGCCTCCCAAGTAGCGCTTTTTATTTATAGTCCATTGCTTAGACTCTTCACCATGTGTTTTGTGTATTCAACATGCCATGTGCAGCTCCGCAGTTGGGGCAGCAGCCCCCCTCGGTGATGTCCCACGAAGCTGTTTTCCAGTGCAAATAACAATGTAATGGGCGGTTGGATTGGGAAGCTACCATATGGAATTGAAAGTCCATGTTACTAGCTGCACGTACATATGTGGTACGTCCCATAACTCCAAGCAGCTGAAAAGTTATGCCCCTGCAAAGTTGGCTGAAAATAACAGCAGTTATCAGCAAAACAGAACAGACCTTTACCTCTTTATACCTGATTTGTTACATGATAGGCTACTCGAATGAAAAAGTGTCCATTATGAAAGTTGTAGCCAACTCAAAGAGCTTTCCAACGGTATAAAGTTTACCAAAATCCGACCACCGGAGATATTCTCTGTTTTGGGTTTTATTAGCTGCAGCCGCACAGAATCCTGGTTTGCTGCACTGACCTTCCGGTACTCAAATTGACACTGAGAACGGCACGGAACTCCAAATCCACTTCTGTAAAATGCTACAGAAAGTAGACTCCGAGATCTTTCCAACGGCGTAGATTTCACTTTCCCAGGATTTATGAGGTAAAAACGGCAGCTATCCAAAGTTGGAGGACTGCACTGCCCGATTCCTGCTTTGGGCAGAACTTGGTATTTCCTGCACTTTTTCGTTTCAATTCAATCTGCACACGCACAAGACACATCAAAGCGAACAAAACACAAAGATAAATGCAAGAATATACAAAGCTATACTTCAACAAATTTTTCAAGGCATTACACGAAATTTTCAAGAATTTTTCAAACTATACACGACATCAAAGATTCAAGGTACGTGGAGCAGAGGAGCAAACTATGCAATGGACTTGTGCAGCCCATGGTAAGGTCATGCTTTATCCGATATACCTCAAAACTTTAAAGACTCAAAACGATTTTCAGAAATTTACAAAGCTAACATTCAAACAAATCAAGATTTTATAATCCCCGGCAACGGCTCCAAAAATTGAACGAGAGCCGAAGCTCGCATGCAATAATAACCCTACAATCGTTAGTAGTATAGAATAAGTAGGGATCGTTCTAGCCGGGGATTAAGGGTACCTGAAATATGAGAATGTTAACACAAATATTCACAAACATATATGCACACAATTGTCACACTTATATACATATATACGAATTTACACGTCACAATGGGGGAAAGATATGGTTCGGCAGCAAAGCTGCTACTAACACTAAGATACGAAAATTAAACCTAAACTACTATATACAAGTGATCATCATCTTTCACACAAAACAGTTCACACAAAAGACTCTTTAACACATAGATTCGCATGCAAGAAAGTAAGAGACAAGTATTTAACATGTTCAAGACTCAACTTAGTTTCGACCTACAACTAGAACGGGAGCCGATTTTTACCTAGTTGTGAGACTTTTTCTAATGTTTTAAGATCGAGCTATTCGCATGGTGATCCTAAAAGTTATGCTACCTTATACAAGACATAGCATTGAAGCACAAAAGTCTATAATCGAAGACATGTAAACAAGCAAGGTTGTCAATCATCTTATTTAACATGCAAGTTTTAGCTAAGGTATTACCCTAGGTGAGCACAACAAATCAAAGCAACATACGTTTCATCTTTATTCGTTCTACTCAGGTTAAATGAAACCTAACATCTAGATTTACATGCTTTAAACAACAAATGCTTAAGCACAACTAATGTTTCGATTTGTTAAGGAACACCCTTAGATTACTAACCAAACTAAATCCTAAACATGCTTCTAATACCACTATCCTAATTATCCATACATACGAAAATACTACAAGTTAAAGATTACAATTTGTCATACAAAATTCGCATGCATTCGAAGTTCATAAACAAAGAGTAAAACCAAATTCAACAACCATAAAAACATACAATCTTCATAGACAAAGTATTGTAAAATTACAGAACAATAAAGAAGCCACGAGAAGATGGAGCACGCCTTGCAGAAACCTCCAAAGAAATTCGGCAAGGGTGTGGGACGGATCTACATGGTGGTGGTGGTTCGGCTAAACTATTTTCTGTATAGGATTTATGGTGAGGCTTTGGAAGAGCTTTTGGCTAGTATTCGATGCTTGAGATGAGATGATTTTCAGAATGAAAAAGTGGGGGTATAAATAAAGGAGAGGGGGTGTTGCCGGCAGCCCTTTAATCACAAGGAAAAAGCAAACCAAGTTGGAATAGGATTTGAAACCTTCCTTTCATAGTTCAATTAGGTTTTCTTTTTCTGAATTTTTCTTCAAGGCTTGGGCTTCACATCTTCATGGACTTCTTTTATGATCATTGGACTTCAATTGATAGGTCTTGATCCATCGAAAATGGCCCAATTGCCGGCAGCAACATCAAGCACACAATCTGCCTCTATTCGGCAGCTTCTCCTAGTGTGACTAGGAGAACTTCTTTCTTCAATTTTTCTTCAATGCCATGGCCTAGTGTCATTCTCCTTCCTTCCATACGCTTGGGATGTCTTCACAAATGCTCTTGTACATCATATGGTCCATCGAAATGAAGCACTTGTGAAAAGGAAGCAATCAGTCCCTGGAATCGGCAGCTTTGACCTTGTCGCAGTAATTCCGGCATATCTCCACCTTCAGAGCTCCGATTGATGCGATTCCAAGTCTCACGTAAACTAGACACATATGGCCATCTCTCCATAAAATATCTCGGCCAAATTCCTTGCAAGTCGTCGGGAATGATTTTTCGAAGTTGGGACAAAGTCCCAGGAAAATCATGTAAGCCCCTGGATTGGAATGTTCGGACTGCCGTTTTGCAGCCAACTTTTGGGTGACTTCCCGAACTCCGATTGATCTGAAATTTTAACACAACATTCCTCAGTATATTGATATTAAGAACGCCAAATTTCATAGAATTCTGACAAGGATAGATCGCATTTGTACTCATCTCAAAATCACGAAAAAGACATATTTTGCACTATTTTCCAGATTTCTCAAACTTAGTCATTTTTCGGATTCTTAACCATTTTTCGCCAAACTCTACCAAATTAACACTAAACTATATTATGACTCAATCTTAGACAAATAAGGGTTAAACAAAGCATAAACGAGGGCATAAGCATATAATATCGTAGCACATTATGCTCCTATCACAGTATGATTCATCTGATGATCTATCTTCCAGATCAAGCACTGCTTACTGGTTTAGTTCATTGCACCTGGATGTATTCCCAAGAAAGATACTATTTATTATTTGTATTTCCCCATTCTTTGTAATATTGTCTTATATATATACTTCACTAATAACTGTGTAATTTCAGACAACTGTTTTAATACAAACAGTTATGTAAAAGCAAGAGTAACCCTGAATGATCGATAGCGTAGTCGTACGTTGCACATGAATGTGTAAAATACTGCAACTTATATCTCTGTAACAGTGACCAAATAGAATCTTCTACAGCGGCCTCTACAGTACCAGAGTTCAAACTTTCAGTCGTTTCTAGTGTTGTACGTCCGTTTGGTAATTTACCAAGTTCAGAAAGATTGACAGATGCTGAGTTAATTGAAGCTTATTGGTGCGTACTACAACACTGTGATGAAGCACAATATTTCATGCGTGAGCATTTCAAGCTCATTGAAGGAAATCGTAGAGACCGAAGGCCGAAAGAGACGCACAAAAGAACATTTCCTGATTACTTTCGCAAATGGGTAAGATCTTACTTTTTTTCTGTAACAATATCTCCATTTCAATATTAGTATTCTGGTCAATTCAATTTAAATAATTTATCACAACTTGCCGGGTAGAAAACCTCCAAAAACATAAGAGTGATTGGTACTCGCTAGAATTGCACCATTTGGCTAGAACACCGATATTCCACAGTGTGTGAGGCTTTCATTCTTGCCAGCATGGCAAAATTGGTGTTTTATCTTCATGATCCTAAGGCCAGTGGATTTTGGAAAGTGGTTAACCCGTTGTCACATATGAATATATGGAGTGCGTCTACAATTGAAGGGAGTGAAGAACATGATGATGAAGATGACGGCGACACTGATGAACCATATCAAGAGTTTTCGTCTTCTCAAATCCCTAATATAGAGGCTATTCGCGACTACAACTTCTTACATTTCGTCACTTCTGATGAATTCATTGCAATCTCAAATACATCTACATCTCAAAATAGAGTCAAGTACTCACTTAGGCAACAAAAATGATTATTTCGTGGTCTAAGTAAAAATAATTTCAAATTTTGGAAAAATTTATTGGCGGAAAATAAAGCCGCCAATTTGAAAAATTATTTTTACTTAGACTACGAAATAATCAGTTTCGTCGCCTAAGTGAATATCTTAGACGACGAAACTGTTTATTTCGTCGCCTAAGTGAATACTTAGACGACGAAATAAACAATTTCGTCGTCTAAGTATACACTTAGGCGACGAAAAATGATTATTTCGTGGTCTAAGTAAAAATAATTTTTTTTTTTAAATCTATTGGCGGCTTAATTTTAATGTGTTTAAAATTTTGCGACGAGTTTATAGGTGCATTTGGTCGACTCGGACCCCAAATATATATATATATTAACATATATTGTGGGCCTCGGGGGCTGATTAAAGTAAGTACAAGGCATATATTAATTAAATGTGGACCTCGAGGGCTATATATATATAGCGAGATCCCCAAATAGTTGGTTCAAGGCATATATTAACAGTCGAAGTAAGTACATACGTACACACCATTTTATAATTGTAATTATACATCACAAACAAATTTATTGAATTTAAAAATACATAATTTAAATCATCATGGTTCTCCATCATAATTGTCATCGTTTGCATCTTCAATCATATCAGTGAAGTCATCATTGGAATCATCATCGTTAGGGCTCTATCGATCAGGGCTCTAACTTTGTCGAATTTAAGTGATTTTTTGACCATCACCATATTTCATCATAATGATCAAATGCTATTTCATAGCGTTTTTCAAAATTTGACTTTTTTATATAGTTGTTTCGAAAAGTTGTACACTTCAGTATAATCTACTAATTAAGTTATACCGCATTAGTAAATATGTTGTTATTATAATGGCTAAATTCACAAAATGAAAATTTTGACCGTCTGATGTAATCGTTATAGTTAAATATGAGTAGAGTATAAAAACCAACTCGTTTCATGAGCGTTCGATGCTTGATCGAAACGGTCAACCATATTTTCATAAAATTTATCACATGAAAACGCTATTACGTACCTTTAGATGACCTGGTTTGGTCGACTCTTCCAAACATTAAACTCTCATATAGATGAGACGTAATTATCCATGTAAAAATTTAGGAACTTTTACCTCCCGATACTATGGCTCCCTATAGAGAGAGATAAGTTTAAATAAGGTTGACCGCATTGATCGGGGCTCTAATTTTGTTGGATTTAAGTGATTTTTTTACCATCACCGTATTTCATCATAATGATTAAATGTTATTCCACAGCGTTTTTCAAAATTTGACTTCTTCTATATAGTTGTTTCGAAAAGTTGTACAATTGAGTAAATCTACTAATCAAGTTATACCACATTAGTAAACATGTTGTCATTATAATGGCTAAATTCACAAAATGAAAATTTTAACCGTCGGATATGATCGTTATAGTTAAATATGAGTAGAGTATAAAAACCAACTCGTTACATGAGCGTTCGATGCTCGATCGAAACGGTCAACCATATTTTCATAAAACTTATCACACGAAAACGCTATTACGTACCTTTAGATGACCTTGTTTGGTCGACTATTCCAAACATTAAACTCTCATATAGATGAGACGTAATTATCCATGTAAAAATTTAGAAACTTTTACCTCCCGATACTATGGCTTCCCATAGAGAGAGATAAGTTTAAATAAAGTTGACCGCATCGAAAAGTATATATAGTATGGATTTACTTAGGCGACGAAATAATACTTTCCTCGCCTAAGATACACACTTAGGCGACGAAAAATTGGTTTCCTCGCCTAAGTGTAAATCTTAGGTGACGAAAAAATATTTTTCGTCGTCTTAGAAAATAACTCTAACGACAAATTTTTATCAGCGTCTTTGTGTTTTCTTAGGCGACGAAAAATCTGTTTCCTCGCCTAAGTTAAATACTTAGACGACGAAAAGTAATTTTTTCTTCAGCTAAGTAAAGAACTTAGGCGACGAAAGTTTTTTTCGTCACCTAAGTAAACACCTTAGGCGACGAATTTTTTTTTCGTCACCTAAGAAAATACGTAGACGACGACATTAATTTTCGTCGTCAGAGTGTGGTCTTAGACGACGAAAATAATTATTTCTCGCATAAAAATTGACTTAGGCGACGAAAGTTCTAGCTTAGAGGACGAAATTTTTTTCGTCTCCTAAGAACTCTTGGGCTAAAAAACTATTTTTGTTTGGTCGCCTAAGGTATTTTTTCTGGTAGTGAGAGTTCATCGACTAAGAAGGAATCTAAGGCGACGAAATAAATAGATTTCGTCGACTAAGTAAGAAACTTAGGCGACAAAAACTATAGAGTTCGTTGACTAAGTTTCTTACTTAGTCGACGAAATATTATCATTTCGTCGTTTAAGTAAGTCAACAGCTGACAAAAAACATCGTCTTCTAAGAATTTTTTTTCGTCACCATTGTACTTGGAAGACGAAATATTTTCGTCGTCTACATACTATCTTAGGCGACGAAAATGAAAGAATTTTGTCGCCTACTTACTTAGACCATAAACTTTAGACGATGAATCTTAGGCGACAAAATTTTCGTCACCTAAGTCCATAGGGGACAAAAATATCTCTTAGGTGACGAAAATTTTCGTTGTCTAATATTTTCAATGTTGTAGTGCAATACCTTCTTTCTGAGAGTAACCTTGAGCCACAAGTCTTGCTTTGTTTCATTCGTACAGTGAGGGTAGATAGCTTAAGGCCTATTACTGCATTGGTTGTACCATTAAATAACTAGATGAACAATGTTTCATTTGTAATGTAAAATAAGGACTATTTAAGCAGCTTGTTGTACTTAATATAGGGATTCACCCACGAGAAAATCGAATCAAAGGTTTTAAGCGCCTGCATTTGTTCTTTCTGTCACATCCCGAACCCGATTTTATTTGTGTTAATTATATAAATTTCTTGTAATTACTAGAAGTATGAATTACGAGTATTTGAATTTTGTACGCTTTTATTTTAGTTGTCACGCGATGTCGGAAGTATGTTCGAAGGTTAAATTCGAAAAATGTTTTAAGTTTTAATGGGGGGAGAGTTGACTTTATGTTCCGTTGTAATTTTTGAAAAGTTTCCTTCACAAAAATTGTAGAGTGTGATGATACGACTTCGTAGACACGTGGCACGCATGAAACAGACGTCGTATGAAGAAGTTATGACCTGTAGAAGTTATTTACTATTTCGGGAAAAGTTACTATAAAAAGAAGGATATTTTCGGGAAAAAGGAGAGAGTTTCCATTTCGGGTATTTACCATTTACTGTTCATATTTACTGTAGCAGTTACTGTTCAGTGTCTCTCTCCCCGATCCGGATCTCCGACGTGCCGATCTCCGCATTCCGGCCGCCATGTTGCGCGCCCCACCCAGCAACATGTTCTCCTCCTCGTCCTCTTCATTTCCAGCTAAGGCGCGACCCGGCGGAGTAGCTGTGGGCGGCGCTGTGTCGATCGGAAGATTCCGGCCACCGTACGCGACTGAGGAAGGCAGCGCTGGGCTTGAGCCATACATTGATTTGCTCGTCTCGGCCGTGCTCTCCACCCTGTGGAGGTGGTTTTCGCAGATTGACGCTCGATCAATCGGATCGAAAATCGATCCCAGCCGACCCGTTTCCACTGTTCGACCCGAATCCGACCCGGCCTGACCCGGAGTTGACCCGACCCGGCCCACCTTGACCCAACCCGGACCACGTTGACTGACCCGGCCCACGTTGACCGTCAGTTGACCGTTGACCATGGCATTGACCGTTGACCCGATTTCTAGAGCTGCAACGATTTGATCCGACGCGATCCTGTAGCGATTCGACGCGACTTAAATTGGATATTTACCACCTCTGGTAAATTAAGGTGAGTAAACCTCACAGTATTAATATTAAATATGAGTTTAATTGTAGTATATTTATTATTATCATATGCGAATGATTTATGTGAAATACATGTATATAATGAGGAGATGTTTACCATGATAATTGTATATTGGACATATTGGGGGAAACGTGAGCTCGGACTTTTAATTACTATATTAGGGTCGTCTGAGCTAACTAGCAGTAGCGTGGGACGCTACTTCGCAGCCACTGAGATGGTTAAGACCCTTAGCCTGAGAGGCTGGGTCGTCTGAGCTAGTTAGCACTAGCGTGGGACGCTACTTCGCAGCCCTGGGAGGTTCCGACTCTTAGTAAGCCTGTGATTGATATTATGAGAGACCGGGTCGTCATACGCTAGCTAGCAGTAGCGTGGGACGCTACATAGTAGCCACTAGGATGGTTCCGACCCATAGCTTGGGAGGCTCATTGTAACATCTGGGTCGTCTTGAGCTAGCTAGCGGTAGCGTGGGACATTGTTTCAGTAGTCCTGGGAGGTTCCGACCTTTAGCCTAGGAGAGGCTTAGGTCGTCTTATTGTCCACGCTGGTTTAGTAGTCCTGGGAGGTTCCGACCCGAGTCTGGGAGGCTTACTGTTATATGGTGGTGCTGATTTTCCCCTGATGTATCTAATATGATGTTATAGTTAATGAGAATGAATTTGATATTTATTATTTGGACTTCAGGAATATTTTCCTTTTATGAGACTTCCATTTATTTAATAAATTCCTGAATCAACAGAGCTAGATAATTGTTATGAAAATTATTGAAAATGGGCCGATGATAATGATATTACTTGATTTATGTTATTATTATTTCGTTGTGAATCCTACTTATAAAAAAAATATAAGTGTGACCCGTTTTGTTCCCAGTGGGAGGGAGGTTGCGGTATGGGAGCAAAAGAAATTTTTGTTGGTTAATGGATTAGAATTTGGACATGTTCCGGGTTTCCGAGGGAAATCCTGGGACGGGTCCTCACACTTTCTACCTCACAGCAACCCAACAACTAGACAAACAAATGGAATCCTTTCCAGTGGTATTACCCAGTCGCCCGTAGATGCATAGATAGTTGCCTTAGCAGCAGGGAGAGAGAGCAATAAGCGAGGTTCTTACCTTCTATTTAGCAAGAGTCAGCTTTTCTTAATCCGCCAATTCTTGACACTAGAAAACTATAAAATAAAACCACAAACGAATGAAATAGCTACCTTAGTGCCAGGGCTGTTAAGAATTCTAGACTTCCTCCGGAAGCCGCTCACTGCAATCTGACAACAGTACCATGCTCATCAGATTTGTTTCTGAAAATCTATTTTGTTCCCACAACATTGACATGATCTGGTAGAGGGACCAGTTCCTAGACTAGATTTTTAGCAAATTGGCTCAGTTCATCCTGCATGGCCATAATCCAGTCTGAATCCAAAAGAACCTCTTGAAAATTTTTCGGTTCAGTCAAGGAGACAAATCCATAGCATCTAATGGTGTTTGATCCCTTGATTTGACTGTTGATGAAGCGTATCAACGCATTTTCCATTTTGTCATTATGTGCAGACTTGTTTTTGCTTTGAATTCCACCATTTAACGTGTCAATCACAACATTTGTGTCATGATTTTTTTGAACTTGCCTAAAACTGGTTCTTTTTTTAGGCCCAGCCTTGAGATTTTCATCCTCACTCTCTGAGTTTGAGCTACACACACACTCTCATCATCCTAATGAGAGGATCATTGATCTCGGAGAGGTGTGTCATCAATCTGTTTGGTTGACATATCAATAATAGACACATTAACAAAAACAATAACACGTTTTGTAATTTTGTTGTATACTCTATAAGCAATACTGCTCACATCATATCCCACAAAAATACCTAGATCAAACCTTGAGGCTAACTTATTCAAAGTTTCCCCTTCTTTTAAAATGTGACATGGACAAGCTCATAAGCAGTTTGATCACTACATGTTCTGATGAAAACTCGATTTGAGACATAACAATCTGTGTTCATGGCTTATGCCCATAATTTTTCACTTAACTGTGCTGAGTGAAGTAGAACTCGTCCCATTCCAACTAAACACATGTTCTTCCTTTCCACAACACCATTTTGTTGTGGAGTGCGAGGAGCTGAGAACTCATGAAACACTCCATTCTCATGGTAGAAATTAGCAAATTTTTTTTTTTAAATTCAATACCATTATCTGATCTAATTCTTGCTAATTATATATTTGAATGTTGCTTAAGTCTGGTTAATTATCTTCTTAGACCAAGAAAAGACTCAAAAGTTTTAGTTTTATTCTCAAGAAAGTCAACTCAAGTATATCTAGAAAAATCATCAACCACTACAAAGATGTAATACTTACCTGACATACTTGCAGTCCGTGTTGGGCCCATTAAATCCATATGAAGTAATTCCAGACACTTTGTAGTTGATGTTGAGTTTACAGCACGATGCGGAACCTTGATTTGCTTACCTGCCTTGCAGTGACCACATATCTTGTCAATTCTTCCACTCATCTTTGGTAAGTCTCTCAAACAATGATTGTTTGATAGCTTTTGAAGATCTTGATAGTTAACATGTCTTAATCTCGTGTGCCATAGCTCAAAAGATTCATAAGAAGTAATAGTCTTCAAACATTTATTTGAGAAAATTACAGATGGATCAATTGATGCATCATAACAATTATCTTTAGAGCGTTTACCACCAAGTACAATGTTACCTTGATCATCCAACACAATGCATCTCTTTTTGTTAAACCAAACATCCTCAAAATCATCAGTCCATTGACTGATACTTACCAGATTTGTGGCCAACCCTTCCACATAGAGAACATTTTCAAGTTTGCCAAGGTTCATTGTTTCCACAGTTCCTCTTCCCAAAATTTCAGCTTTCCTTGCATCTCCAAATGTGACAGTTCCACTAATTATTTCTTCTTCCATGCTGAGAAAGAAACATTTGTTTCCAGACATATGTTTAGAGCAGCCACTATCAATGTACCAGATGTGAGAGTCTCTAGAATTGACAACAGTTAAACCTACCAGATAGGTTGTCTCAATGTGATTTGCTTTGTAATTTACACTAGCAACCATGCACCTTCCACTCCAGACTTTGTGATTACCTGCATTTGTTTTCTTTTCCCTGAAACATTTCTCGGATGAAACATTAGAATTAGAAGACATTGAAAATTTGTTTTCAAGGCAAGTAACCCGAGAGATAACACTTTGAAGAATGTCCTTGTCATTCAGAAATTGATTATCATGTTTTGAATGAAGATTGTTTAAGACTGAAAGTTGAACATTGGTTGAATCATAGAATTTCTCGAAAGCAAGTTTTAACTATGATAATTCTAGTGCAGAAGTTTTTAAGTTCTCACTTATAGTTAAAATACTTACCTGATCTGAATAGGAAGTTAAAGAATCTTCTTCATAAGAACTGTTGCTTATCTCACCTTGGTTAACAAATTTTGATAACCCATCTTGTTCATCAAAACCAAATGCCTCAGACTTTTGATGTGAAGATTCTACACTAGTATACCCAAGTCCAAAGGTATTTTTGAATTGCTTACCAATTCCAAGCATTTTAATAGTAGCACGAGAGCTAAGTTGAAACTGATTAAACTTTTCATTGGTCTTAATGAACTGTTCCTGCAACAACTCATTTTCATGAGTTAGATTAGCATTTAGCTCTTCATAAGAGATTACCTTCTGTAGTAACACATCCATCTTGGATATCACATAAACTCTATCACTCTACCAATCAGATTCAATGATATTACAAGTGAGCTTCAGCACTTCTTTCTCCAGACTTTGTTTTTGTTCATCCCATTTTTCTTGTTTTTCGGAGAAAACTCGTTCTTTGTCAGACAATTGAAATTGCAAGCTTGACAGTTGGAACTCCAAACAAGAATTCTTGCTGAGGACAGATTCTGCAAGAACACACAATTTTCCATATTTTTGATCAATGTCAAAATCATCAGGATTGCTACTTAGCTCATTGTCACTATCACTTTCATCGTCAGAATAGCCTTGATCAAACCTCAATTTAGCGACGAGAGCAAAGTTTTTCTTTGAATGTTTGAAGGAGATGTCTTCATCATCATTTTCAGCATCACTTCAAGTCGCCTTCATTGCTTTCTTGGCCCCTCCTTGATTTTTCATGTTACCACAGTTAACAAAAATATGGCCAAGACACCACATTCATAGCATTTTGGTTTGAAATTAGGATTTCTCCTATTGTTAGCAAGAAAAGTTTTTACATCATTTTTATTTTCAGAAAATCTTTATTTTCTGGAATCATAATTACTTTTCTCACCTCCTGCATTTTCATTTCTGTATTTAACAATTTTCTTAAATTCTTTAGGTAACAGACTAAGTTCAGAGATGTCATCAGTTACCTCTTTTTTATTTGAAGCTTTTAAGGTAAGATTTTTTGAATTTTTCGAATAATTCTTATTCTCATCATTTAGCTCAGCTTCATAGGCCTTCAGACTTCCAATAAGTTCGAACATAGAGTAAGTCTAAAGATCCCTGGATTTTGAAATAGCAGCTTTCTTGAGCAAATCTCTTAGGAAGAGACCTCAGGATCTTCATAACAATATCTTCATGTGAGATTTGCTTGTTTTCATTGATGTATCTTATACTGTTTGTGATAGAGACCACACGTTTGTAAAATTGATCAATGAACTCATCTTCCTTCATTTACAAGATTTCAAACTCATGAAGTAACAGTTGTAATTTATACTGTTTTACCTTTTTGTTATCTTCATAGGTTAATTCAAGAGTCTCTCAAATTTCCTTTAAATTTACACAATGTTTGATAAGAGCTCTGTCGTCTTCAGATAAGGCGATGAATAAGGCATTCTATGCCTTGTTTTCAGCTTCACTGTAAGCCAAATCATTTTAACTCCATTTATCAAAACTTTTCAATATTGCCTCATCTGAAATTTCAGATGTCCTTATATCTACAGGAGGAGTCCAACCATGTACAATACACTGCCAGGTTTTGGAATTTTCAGCATAGATGAATGCCTGCATCATTCCTTTCCAATCCTCATATCCTTCACCTTTCAGAAGAGGAGGCATATTTACTGAAGTGTGTTCCATCTTGACCTGAATCGACACTAGGAGAATCTAGTGCACCGGCTTTGATGCCAATTAAAAGTATACAAATTGAATAAACTTCAACAAACCAAACAATCAGCAAAGAAACAGATTTAAGAACCACAGTGTAAAACCTCTTTGAGGGAAAAAGCACCACTAGTACAGAAATCGATTCAGATGACGGTTTTTAACCGTCATCTCATATGCTCCCAAACTGTCATCTATCGCAATGTCATCTATTAAAACGCATTCAGATGACGGTTAAAACCCAAAAAAAACTGTCATCTACCGATCATAAGGATGACAGTTTTGTATTCAGATGACGGTTGGCATTCATGGTGCCAACTGATGCCAACTTACGTGCGCATTTTTAGTGATGAATGGCATATATTGAGATGACAGTCGACTGTCATCTAATGCTACTTTTTATGTCAGTTAATATATCAAACCAAGCGTCGTGTAATATCTTCTCAGACGTCATCTTTCATTTTTAATGACTGTCATTTACATCTTCTAAGGATGACGGTTGGCATTCATGGTGTGCGCATCTTGTGTCTGATGGCATGTAACCTGATGACACTCAAACCATCATGTAAAGTGCAATGTAACGTCGGTCATATTGTCAAGGCGAATGTCATCTGAATTTTGAACAGATGTCATTTACACTATCATATAGTATGTCATCTGAGCTCTCTTAGACGTCAGTCTTGCATAATATTGTTTGTGTCATACGATTTTGGTTCAGATGTCACTCGTTTGTGTCATATGAATGTGTTTCTAACGTCAGTTATTTTATGACTGAGTCTGTCATTTGTGTTCATTTGATATGTTACCAAATGAACAGTACTGACCAAATCCACAATACTGGTTCATCTCCACATATAAAACCTAATTTCATGCAAATAAACCAAAACTGTAGGATAGTACCCAATAAACCTGCCATATATATATGTCTACCCAGATCTGTTTTAAACCATGAGTAATACACTTCTAAAAACACATGCATTGGCAGCAAAACCAAAATCAACTTCTTCCATCACAATTGTAGCTACCAGTAGCAAAAAAATGACCAATTCAAGTCCACATAACTGTAATAGGATTGGCCATATACTATAGGTACCACTAGAATTCTGCAGCAAATTACTTTTCCAAAACCAATTGGCCCAACTTCCTCTCTGCTTCAGTATTTAGGTCCCCCATAGGATCAACTTCAACACCAGCATCCTACACAGACAGGTCAAACTTAAGATAATATTTAAAAAAGGAACAGAAATTCAGTAGCTGAAGCAGGTGATGTATGTTTAACCATGACCACTACTCCATAACCAATTAACAATCACATCATACACACCAATAAATAACTATCAAGTTGCTTTCCTCTATCTTCAATTACTAAGGACTAAAGCACCTACAGAATCATGTCACCGATAAGGCAGTTCTATAGAAGTCTACAACCATCTATCTCTTTAGTTTTTCTATGTAAGTTGGTAGCAGAGAGAGTAACCTTTAGCATTTGAACACCTTCAGCAAAAGTGAGACGTAGAGTCTCAGGCAAGTACTGCAAATTTAGAAAAGGTAAAACAGTCAGAATCCAAACTATAGACGGAGAAATCAATTGTTGGTCTTTAGGTAACCATTATTCACAAGAATATCACTCCAAACTTAATCTCAATCTAACATGAAAAAGAATTATAACCTTCAGTGGTTCAAAGGGATACTGCCTCCGTACAGTATCATGCATGTGTGCTATAGATAGCTTATATATAATTTCCTATATGCAAACTCAAATATAGGGAGCATAACCAAAACAAGACATCATGGTTCTTAAACATCTCACAGCAAATCCCAAGAAAACACAAGCGACACTTACATGCATAGTGTGCGTCTTCCCACTACTTGTCACACCATAGGCAAATACAGTGCCTGCATAGTTAGCAACCAAGCTATCAGAAATGGAAACTTCCCAAACAAAACTGAATGCAACTACTCCATTCAATTATCCAACTAAAACAGACATTACGCTAGCGGAGTTTCATTTAAATTAGTACTGAAACAATCGAAACAGCAGTTATGCCATACCATTGACACCTTCCATGGCAGCTTTGACCACAGGCTTGGCAGCAACCTCATAAACCTCCTGCGAATTCGTATCCTGTCCAAAAACTTTATCTGCAACCAACAAAACAATCCTCAAATCCAACAAACTTCAAAATTTTCAATCCATTCCGCCGCATTAATAACTAGAACCATTTCCTTATTCATTTCCATTAATCTACATCCCAAATTTCAAATTCAAACTCACCGAATGCATAAGCCGTAAGTGGAAATACGGTCATATCTTACCCCTTTGGGTCGTGCGCAAACATCATAGATGATTGGCCTTTCAAACCATGGAACTATAGGGTGTGTTCCTTCTGGATAGACCTGCAAATCAAGATGTCAGTGGCTTTATGTTGACATAGTAGATACAGACAGTAGAGTACAAAGGACTTCTATACATCGCTAAGGAACTGGAAGGTATCCAAATCTGTGAGTGCAGAGTACCACACACTTGCATGCTCAATCAATCTCAGTTTAAGATATTACCAGGAATCTGAGAAACTCAATCAATCTCAGTTAAAGAAGATACTACGAGGAATCTAAAAAAGAAAACCATTTACTAACAACATATACCAGGAAACATATACTCACAGTCTTCAGCTGGGAGGCCAATAGCTTGTGCATTTCATGGTTATTCTTCCTACTGTCTTTCTTGAGCTGTCGGAGCATAAGGAAATCCTGACAAGAATAATGAAAAATCTTCATACTTTGGCATCATCATAATATAACTTCAGCATAGATCGGCCAACACTTGTCAATATAATATCAAAGAACATAAAAATGAGCAGTAAAAGACATATACCTGAACAAGTTGCTTGTTCAGCAAAGCTTTCTGCACAGAAACTAGTTTCATCTTCCATGGCGTTTGAATTTGAACCTAAGCATCACAAATTTAACTCTATTATCACGAAATAAACCCTCACAACTTCAAAACAGAACCTCAACCTATCATATTCAATCTGAATTAAAAAAAAACCCTCAAACCTCACCAAGAATCTCAATCAGCATCAAGAAATTCAAAGAAGAGAGTCGAAATTGGTACATACCCTGAGTGTGAGTTCGCGTACGTGCCCTTGGCTTAGCTTCAATTGAACCTCTGGGTCTTTTTTCTCCTCCAAGATCCAAATGGCATTGACTACAATTAACAAGTGTAATTGAAATTCCAAAGAAACACACACCTGAACGAGAAAGTAACCAAACGACGTGTCGTGCCATACCGTTTTGAAGGTCTAACCCCACCGCCAGGTCAGCTCCCAAGAAGGCAATCCCGACCGTCCATTGTGGCCGCTGCTGATCGATGACGTCTCCGCCGGAATCCATGGCAGCTCCGACCTGGAACCGTAAAAAATTACTAAAATTAAAACTAAAAAACAGAAAAGAAGAAACAACGAAAAAGAAGAGAGAAAGAAATTGAAGAGAGGCGGAACCCGATCCTCTCTATCGCGCTCTGGCCTTTGTCCTTGTCCACGTACCTCGCCGCGTTATTCTCTTTGGACTCCTTGACTCTATCGTTGACTCGATGATGTGGTGACTCCGCCGGAGCACCGCCTCCGCCGCGAGAGGGCCACTTGTTGAGCCACGGCGCGGTGGAGGAGGAGGAGGGGGAGGGCTTGGACTTGTGCGAGGGTCGAGGGTTGGAGTTGCCGCCGCCGCCGTGCTCTGTGGTGCGGAGAGCAGAGAAGGGCCTGAGGATGCGAAATGACGGTTTTAGGAGGAGGTTGAGAGAGGAAGGAGAGTGAGAGGTGAGTGGGAGTGAGTTTCGGTGGTGAAGCATGAGGTGAGAGAGTAAGAGAAAGGCTCGGTGATTCTGGATTTGGTTGTGTGAGATGGTGAGGCTCTGGCTGAGACTCTGATGAGTAGACTCTAGTGTTGAATATCAAAGAGGGAAAAGAGAGAGGTCGAAGAAGAAGAAGAAGAAGAAGGAGATGGTTTTTAGATCTGAGGGGAGAGTGAAAAACAGAAAACTAATAAGGGGGAATGGTTTGTGGGGTGTGTTATTTTTGGGGGTAGTGGACCGATGATTGCGTTAAGGGAAGAAGCAATGTGGGCCGTTGGATCTGGAGCTGGGGGTAAGGGACTGTTTGGTGGAGCAGCTGGCAAGCACGGGGGGCTTTGATTTTGAGCAGGATGGAAAATAAACAAAATAAAAAAAGAATTGCGAAAAGAAGATCTGGGATGTTTTACTCACCCGGTTGACCGTCCCGATCGAGCCTTTAACGTTGTCAGATGTAGTTGGTTTTTTTTCATACACGTATTTAATCTTAACGGTGATATCTGACGGTTGGAATAGATTTTCCAAACTTTTAGATTCGAAATCGGAACATATGCACTAATGTTCCTTAACTTGTTTACTAAGTGTTTAAGTGAATGTATAGTTTCAAACAGTTACTATACGTAGACTCTTCAAATGCAAATGTGTCGTGAAATAAGATATGACCGAAATATTGAAATACGTCTACGGTTGAAAAATGAGAAGATTCCGACAAAATCTGTGTGCCGAATGTTGCGGTTAACTGTTTTTTACTTCCGTTTTCCTATGGGTAGCCTGATGGTCGGTAAATATTTTGAGGAAAATTTTTATACGATTAGTTGCGTCTCATCAATCTGAAACTATTCTCTGTTGAAGATCAGGCCCAAAAACGTCATTTAGACGGGCCAATTTCCGTTTTAAAGCGTTTAGAGGTTTGACTCACCCGGTTGACCGTCCCGATCGAGCCTTTAACGTTGTCAGATGTAGTTGGATTTTTTTTCATACACGTATTTAATCTTAACGGTGATATCTGACGGTTGGAATAGATTTTTCAAACTTTTAGATTCGAAATCGGAACATATGCACTAATGTTCTTTAACTTGTTTACTAAGTGTTTAAGTGAATGTATAGTTTCAAACAGTTACTATACGTAGACTCTTCAAATGCAAATGTGTCGTGAAATAAGATATGACCGAAATATTGAAATACGTCTACGGTTGAAAAATGAGAAGATTCCGACAAAATCTGTGTGCCGAATGTTGCGGTTAACTGTTTTTTACTTCCGTTTTCCTGTGGGTAGCTTGACGGTCGGTAAATATTTTGAGGAAAATTTTTATACGATTAGTTGCGTCTCATCAATCTGAAACTATTCTCTGTTGGAGATCAGGCAAAAAAACGTCATTTAGACGGGCCAATTTCCGTTTTAAAGCGTTTTAACAAATTTCGCACCCAAACATTAGATGACGTGCAACCGTCGTATGATGTTTCAACCTTTCAATTTTTGATGGCATACCTAGGCTGAGTTTGGGAGGGAATTTTCCCGCTTATAACTTGGTAGAAACCCTAAATCCTCAGATGACAGTCAGCCGTCATCTGAATTAAGTATAATTTTTGAACGATTAGTTTTTGAGATGTCTACCATTGCCAATACTAAATTTTGGATGTTTTCCTCATAAACTGAGAAAATGTGATGGCATACCTAGGCTGAGTTTGGGAGGGAATTTTCCCGCTTATAACTTGGTAGAAACCCTAAACCCTCAGATGACAGTCAACCGTCATCTGAATTAAGTATAATTTTTGAACGATGAGTTTTTGAGATGTCTACCATTGCCAATACTAAATTTTGGATTTTTCCTCATAAACTGAGAAAATGTGATGGCATACCTAGGCTGAGTTTGGGAGGGAATTTTCCCGCTTATAACTTGGTAGAAACCCTAAACCCTTAGATGACAGTCAACCGTCATCTGAATTAAGTATAATTTTTTAACGATGAGTTTTTGAGATGTCTACCATTGCCAATACTAAATTTTGGATGTTTTCCTCATAAACTGAGAAAATGTGATGTCTAAAAGCGATTCAGATGACGGACAAACTAGAACCGACGTCTGATTATTTCAAAATCAATCAGATGACGGTTAATTTTTTTGCGTCATCTGAAAGGCGTCATCTGAAGGTGTTTTTGTAGTAGTGCACTGTGGATGAATCTTGAATTTCAATTGAAATTAACTAAAATACAATTAGAAGTGTTGCTCTTAACACAACAAGAAATGAATGACTATGTAGCTCTACAACACAGTTACTCTATATTCTACTAGTTCTTTGTCACAACTAGAAGAATAAAATGAAGAATCTACTCTAACAAAGTAGGATTTTATTTGAGATTCTTCAACACAATCTCTACCTCTTTAAAAGACAAGAACTCTATAACACAGTCTTGATCTGTTCACAGGTAAACACACAATTTGACTTATTTCTTCTTGATCAGAATCAGAGAATAGTACAACTTCAACCAAGCAACACAAGATGCAAGATGAATTTGAATTTTGAAGACTGGAAGTAATGCTATGTTTTTCTCGACTGAACCAGTAACTATAACCATGAACAAACGTCAATATATATAGGATAGAGTCCAAGAGAAGAATCTCTCAGACTCCCTCATAATCTGAGACTCCCCTATACTTAATGATTCTCATCAATACTTATCCAATATGCAGAATACAATTCGTAAACAATTTAGATTTCTTATGAAATCAGATAAGTTATACAAGGAAAGTATAAAGCTAGATAATCAAGAATATATCAGTAGATCATTTAACCAAATTGAATCCATGGAGTAAATAGAAAAGAATCAACCTTTTGATTACCTTCGATATATTTCAGGATTCTTTCCAGAGAAAAAGTAGACTTTCCTAACTTGACTAGGAAATGATAAGTTTAATAGGAACGCTAATACCTTCAATAAGTATCTTCCGCGTAAAGTTCTCCTTTATCCACTTAATGGTTTGTATTTCATCGTTTGTGAGAGGCTCTTCGATCATTTTAAACTCTATGGGTGCTCTTGTTCGTGTCCATTTTAAACATGCATCCTTGTTGCAACATTTTGCCTGCTTGATCCAGGACAGCGTTGATCCATATGTCTCTATCATACAAACTTGTTTGTAACATTGAAACACACTTGTAGTCAGTTGTACTAGTTACATAGTCAACTGCCTAGATAACTGTCCATGTATTTAAAGGACAGTTACACAAGATAGTTATACAAGTGGTTACATGCATCTATTAACACTAGAAAAATATGATTTCGGTTTAATGTTTCGATGATTTATTTTTCTCCATAGAGGAGGTATATACAGGGAAACAAATCTACATCTACAAGGAAAATATATTTTGAGATTACACTAATTAATTTACCTATACAAATAAGGAAAGTAAATATCGTAGAATATTCTACACTCCCCCTCAAGTTGGTGCATAGATGTCAATCATGCCCAACTTGTTAATTGAGTCATCAAATACTTTCCTTAACACTCCTTTTGTAGGAACATCTGCCAACTGGTCTTATGTATATACGAAAGGGAATCGAATGACTTTCCTGTCTAAGTTCTCCTTGATAAAGAATCAATCCACCTCCACATACTTAGTTCGATCATGCTGAACTAGATTATGAGCAATTTCAATTGCTGATGTATTATCACAATGCAAGTCCATAGGCTTCTTCAGTTTGACACTTAAGCTTTTTAACACATTTCAAATCCATAACAATTCACATACGCCATGTGCCATACCTTGAAATTATACCCTTGATCTAGCAACAACTTTGATACGACCCGAATTTCGAACTAAGTTTGACCGTTTTATCTTTCATTTTTACGTTCAGAGAAACTGTTGTTTCAATTTGAAAGTTCTAAATGTTGACTTTTAATTAAGTTGACCCCACCGAGAATTTTATTTCTCGAAGAGGTAGAAGAAGTTCAAACGAGTTCGTGGACATGTGGCACGTTTAATTGGCAGTTCGTGTGAAAAAGTTACGACGTAAAAATTGAAAATTGCCGTTTTTGGACGAGTATAAATAGCGGGGGATGAAATTTCCCGAAAATGCAACTTTCCTTTTTCTTCTTTTTCTTTTTCCTCTTTCTCTCTCCTCTTCCCTGATTCGGCCCGAGCTGCACCGACCGAGTCGCCACCCTCGGTTCTCCGCTGTCCGACCACCAAATGGTGCACCACCGGTCACGATCGACTCGTCTCACCTTCCTCTTCGTGTCTGCAGTAGCGGCGCGGCGTGAAACGCCGCCATTTGGCCGTGCGCAGCTCGAGAAGCACCGCCCCCGATTGGACGGAACTCTCTCCTCCGGCTGCCGTTCGACTCAATTCCGGTCGGGAATCGATGACAGGACCCGCCCCGGATAACACACTGTTACCCAGAGTAAATCCTGCGGGGACCATTTCAAGGGAGGATCTACCGAAAATTCGGCCTGACCTCTCTTAAAATGGACAAACCAAACCTGGAAGAAACAATCAAACACTTCTAAAATATCCATCCTGACTCAAGGAGCCACCTGCTCCCCCAACAATCAAACAACTTTCAATACCAACAATAGAATTCAACTTCAAAAAGAATAATACAAAAGAAATAAACCGGTATATTATTAACGACTTCAAGCTACAATTCAAAAGTGAACATTTTAAGTTTACTACAATACTCAAAGTATCAGAGCGACTACACAAGAGAAAACTATTTTACAAGTAGGTTAGTCTAGTAACCTACGGTTACTGACAGCGGAAGAGAACTTTAAATCTTGCCTCCTACTAGTGCCGAACAGCTTTGCACACTGGGCAGTTTAAAACGAAGGGCCCAGGGAAAGTAATTCAAAACATTAGCGTGAGTGGACAAAAATAAATATAACTATACACCACAAATATACAAAGAAACAAAACAAATATCGTTTATATTACTTTCCTCATTTTTTTCATAATTGAAAACAGGATGCATGCATTACTGAGATGTTTAGTTTCATATGCAGTTAATATAAAAATCTCCAATACCCTGGTTCGAGAATTTATGAAATAACGGAAAATCTCATAGAAGAAAATATTTTTGAACCCAATAATATAAAATCACGACCAATCCCATTGGTCATATAATACATAAAACAATATAGGGAAACGCCATAACCACCATTTAATAATAGCCCCGCAGGTAAGGGTCAAATCACAAGAGTCCCAAGATTCTCAATAGGTTCCCCATGCCCGTACTGTTAGGTCAATATTTACCTAGTAATTGTTGCCTTATTCTTATTCTTTTGCTATATCCTTTTGTGTTTTATCTATTTCTTATAACGTTTCCTATTCATGCTAGGAAAATGAGCTAAGGATCGGAAAAGAGACAAAATGGTGGATTTAACACATATTGAAGAAATCGGGTGAAGAATCGAAGCCAAAGGAGCAAAACCGGAAAATACACTAAAAGACGAATTTGACCGGTCAACGGGTAGAATTCCGGTCAAACTCCAGCGGTCGGAAGATGGTGATGGTTGATATTCAAGTGAAGGAGCATTGGAGGGAAGAAGAGTTGTTGATTCAAATTCAAATGGGAAGAAGACAAGTGAAAGGGACATCTTTGGATTTGTCCCTTTGATGTTGACCTTGTCCCCTTGTCCTTATGGCCAAATATCAAGAGTGCCCTTTCCTTTTCCTTCCCCACCAAAATATCTTTGAGGTTTTTGGTCATTTTATAAAGACTAGATCCACAATTTGTGCTTACATCTTTGTCCATAACATCTAGCCCTTCATTTTCTTGCATCTCCACCCTCCATTCACCACTTTAGGCCTATTTATAACCCCCTCTCCCATTTTGGACACAAGGAAGCTCTCTCTCCCCTCATTTCCTCTCCATTTTTCATAGTTTTTCATCTCTTAGTTTGTTTAGTTAGAATAGTTTAGCCCTTGTGTAGAGAGAGGGGTGTAGCATCTTTGGTTAAAAACCAAAACCGAAGATTCTACACCCCTTGATCAATCACACTTGTGGGTAGATCCATGAAGCCTTGTTCTTAATCTTTTCTTTGTGTATGTGGATTTGTATAGTGTTTTGGGTTTGAGAAAACCGAAAATACTATACTTTGAAGCTTCACACCCTCTTTGTATACATCTAGGAAGCTCATGGGTATTGTGGTTCTTTCTCACCTTCTCTTGCTTTCTTGATGTATTACTTTTGTAAGGCTTTTATGTATATGTCTATGTGTGTGAGTTGTGGATATGAGCAAACAATGTAATTTCCTTATATTGATGATTGATGCATGTTTGAATCTATGGGTTCCTACTCTTTATGCTTACTAAATGTGTTAGCTAGCTTTGTCACCTAAAAAGCATGTTTAGGTAAGTAATTAATCGGAACATGAAATTGACAACTTCTTGAATCCGTGAGCATGAGTAGCCTTTAGGTGGTGGCTTAGTATTTCTTACGGGAAGTATTAAGTTGCTTGGATTTCTTACTATGAACTTAATGCTTGTGCCGTGAGTTTAATTGCTCTAAGGGGGCGTTAGGCTTGTGGTACATAGCCCACTTGTGTTATAAGGTAACATAATTGGGATTAAGGTTGTGTGATTTAACTTGGCTCCAAAAGACTTTGTTAAATTGCATGATTAGTTAGTTTCTTGGTAGCTTAACCAAAGCACTAGGGGGATATTTGTCAACCATGTTTTCACATCAATTATGGGTTACATTTGTGCATAAGTCTCTTTTCCTCTCATTGATCTAGTCTCAACACTTGTTAGTTTAGTTTGTTTTATGTTTATGTTAGCTTTAATTTATCTAAAATCAACAAAGCCGATTCACTACCACTTGTTAAAACCATCCCCATGACCTTTAGCTTCCAAAGGGCTAAGGTTGTGAATTGTAAAAAGGTAGATGCATGTGTTTTCTAGGTTTCATTTCGCGGTAATCTAGTTAGGGTAGAGTTACTCAATCCCTTGGGTACGATACTCTTACTTTTTCCCCCTATACTAAAACTTGACCTCCTATTCTTGGGAGTAGGAAGCATCACAAATTTGCACATAATATTAGTTAGGTGATGCAACCAACAAGTTTTTGGCGCCGTTGCCGGGGATTGAGATAAAACTCAATCCCTATTAGGTTGCCGTGGGACTAGATAACCCATTTATTCTTTTTCTTTGTTTGGATTTCTTTGTTTGATAGTTTGTTATGGTAGTTTTATTTTTGAAATTTCTACAAGTACTTTGGGTAAGTGAGTTTGTAAATTTTGGTAAGAAAAAGATAAATGAAAGTTCAAATTGGAAATGGAAATTGTTCTTGCCATGTTATTACTTAATTACTACTTGTGTAATTTCACCTTTTAGTTAGTTAAAATTTGTATATACTTTGTATATTAATTATTTAGTTATTTTTTTTTCTTTTGAATTAGAGGTTGATTGAAACTTGTAAAATCTAAAGTAAAATGATTAGGGATTTTATCCTTGTACCGTCGAGTTTATTCACTCTTCACAATTAGGCGCATCCGATTGAGTTTACTCAAGAGGAGTTACCGAAAAGTTGAGTGTTAGACAACACCCAAGGATCAAATGCCTCTTCCATTGTACTAAGTAAATTGGATTGGACTATTGTCACGTAAGTTTATCTCTCTTCACAACTAGGCGCACCTTAGTAGGATTATGATGTCTAGGTAAGTTGGCTAGGGATTTCATCCCGGGTGTTGTGCCGTGTACTAAGTGAGCCTCGCTCTACCAAAGCCGCCCATACGCTTACCTGGTCATAATTCGAAAAGAGTTACCGAAAGTAAGAGCGTTAAGCTAGCAAATTAATTGGAACTACGCCAATTTGGAGCTCCTTATCCTCTTTGCTTCTCTATTTACAAGTTTTGATTGGTTTCTAATTTTATGGACCTTGTTAATGTCCTTAAACTAAAACCCGGTTTGGCGGACTCCAACAAAAAGAAAGAAATAAGGAGATCAGCTTTAAAGTTGTGGAGCATGGGCCGAAGGTAAGAGAGTGTGGTAAAAGCCCAAGTGTGAGGTGCGTTTGGTTCGATATGCATGGAGTTTAATGGATGGCAAGGCCCAATGGGGCCTTGTGAGGTTATCACCATCGACAATATGCATTATGGAGCTAAACGGATGGTCGTCAAAGAGTTTGCATTTTCTAATCCCTCACTTTCATTTTCCTAAGCATGAATAGTTGTGTTTGTGTTTTTCATTTTAATAAACTTGTAGCATTGAGTGTTAGATAGTCATTTCACCCTTGATCAATGGATAATACACAAAAGATTTAGCTTTTATTGAAATGATTATCCAAAGTTTAAGTGTGAGGTGGCTACCTTCTCTTTTTCTTGCCTTATGTTAGTTTGTAGTTTTGAATGCTAGTTGTAGCCTTAACGATGCATGCTCCCCAAAACATGGATAGGATCTTAATAGCTTCATACCACATTAAGGACTATATGATGTTTTAAGTGTGAGGTGTTTATTAGGCATATGTGTTAATTAGTTTGTTTTGGCTAGCATGTGGTAGTTAATAAGCATAGTTTCTTATTCCTTAAATTTGTTTCACCATTGTCCATTGCACATTGAGGACAATGTGCGATTTAAGTGTGAGGTGTAAGGCTAAGTCATTTCATTCCTTATCCTTTTTCTTGTGTTAGTTTAAAAAAAAAATCATAAAAATTGAAAAAATGCAAAAATAAGTGTATAAGTGGTTGCTTGCTTGGTCTTAATTGGAAACAACCCCCGACCGAAATGATGTCTATTTGGATAGATTTATTTTGACTATGTTTCGCGATTGAAGATCAATGCTTTGTTAATAGGAGGATTTGGCGTTTTGTGCTCACATGCATTAAAGTCATAATGCCTATGTCATTTTAGATGGATTCATGTGGGAAAGATGAGGATTAAATTTGTTGAAACTATCTATGCCTAATAATGTGAGCTTTTGGGCCTATTATAGTGCATAAAAGTTTCACTTGCACTAGTTCTTTCATTGTGTGATCAATTCATTGTGCATGTAATCTAGAACTTGCTTCAAATCTTTCGAGACTTTATATCAAAAACATGAGTTGTTATTGGGGAAGACCAAGGCATTAAGTATCCACCATGGCCAAATAGCTTTTGTCCTTATAATGAAATCCATTAGTAAGCCAATTTGAGCCTTTGTATGTGTTAGCCTTTTCATTTCTTCACCACCACAAATGTCTACCCTTTTAAGCCTAAACACTTTTCCCTACCCTTTCTAAGCCAAGTGGTAAGCAATGTGAGTCATATTATTTGTTTGGTGCTTGTAAATGGGTTTGCGGAGCAAAATAATAAGTGTGAGGTGGGTAGAATATTTTTTTGTGTATCCAAGAAAAGAAAAGGGTGACCCTAGAAACATGTTCATAATATCAAAAGATTTATTCAAAAGTTAATATGGACTAGGGTCACCAAAGGAAAGAAAAAAAAATGAAAAAAAAAATAATAGAAAAAGTGTTATCTGTGTGAGTGGAAAGAGAAAAAGAAAAAAAAATGAAAGAAAGAAAAGAGAAAAATACAAAAAGAGTGAGGAGAATAAATATTTTTAGTTTAATAGTTTAGATGGGTTTGTGGGAAAGAAAAGAGGGAGTTATAAAGTACCTAAAGAGTCTTATATGATGTCAACAAGAGAATTGCTTACTAGGAGGCTTGTAGTTTGTGATTTCCTTTCCCTTCATTTCTTAAAACCACCACCTTATGCCCCGCTACAACCTTAATAAAAGACCTTGTGATTCAAGAGAACTTGTGCAATGATCATGTGGAGAAAAGATTGAAGAGCAAGCCTATGGAAAACATGTCAATTGAATTGCATTTTAGTGTAAACACTAGCCATTAAACACTTGAGTGAAAATAATGAGTGATATCCATGTGAGTTTGATGGTTAGACAAATGTGGTCCACGTTAATCCTATATGAATCTTTTTAAGGTGCATACATGTCATATGCATACACATTGTTGAGCATGACTTTCCAAAGCCACTTATTAGCCTTGCATTTCGAAAATTTGGTTTCTAAGCATGCTCAATTGAAGTTATTCCATGAAGTAATGAATCTCTAAGGGAAGTTGGTGTCCTCAAGGATGCAAGTGAACCTTTTGTTTGTTTGTGCTTGTTTAGTTTATGTTTTGCTTGAGGACAAGCAAAGTCTAAGTGTGAGGTAGTTTGTTAGGTCAATATTTACCTAGTAATTGTTGCCTTATTCTTATTCTTTTGCTATATCCTTTTGTGTTTTATCTATTTCTTATAACGTTTCCTATTCATGCTAGGAAAATGAGCTAAGGATCGGAAAAGAGACAAAATGGTGGATTTAACACATATTGAAAAAATCGGGTGAAGAATCGAAGCCAAAGGAGCAAAACCGGAAAATACACTAAAAGACGAATTTGACCGGTCAACGGGTAGAATTCCGGTCAAACTCCGGCGGTCGGAAGATGGTGATGGCTAATATTCAAGTGAAGGAGCATTGGAGGGAAGAAGAGTTGTTGTTTCAAATTCAAATGGGAAGAAGACAAGTGAAAGGGACATCTTTGGATTTGTCCCTTTGATGCTGACCTTGTCCCCTTGTCCTTATGGCCAAATATCAAGAGTGCCCTTTCCTTTTCCTTCTCCACCAAAATATCTTTGAGGTTTTTGGTCATTTTATAAAGACTAGATCCACAATTTGTGCTTACATCTTTGTCCATAACATCTAGCCCTTCATTTTCTTGCATCTCCACCCTCCATTCACCACTTTAGGCCTATTTATAACCCCCTCTCCCATTTTGGACACAAGGAAGCTCTCTCTCCCCTCATTTCCTCTCCATTTTTCATAGTTTTTCATCTCTTAGTTTGTTTAGTTAGAATAGTTTAGCCCTTGTGTAGAGAGAGGGGTGTAGCATCTTTGGTTAAAAACCAAAACCGAAGATTCTACACCCCTTGATCAATCACACTTGTGGGTAGATCCATGAAGCCTTGTTCTTAATCTTTTCTTTGTGTATGTGGATTTGTATAGTGTTTTGGGTTTGAGAAAACCGAAAATACTATACTTTGAAGCTTCACACCCTCTTTGTATACATCTAGGAAGCTCATGGGTATTGTGGTTCTTTCTCACCTTCTCTTGCTTTCTTGATGTATTACTTTTGTAAGGCTTTTATGTATATGTCTATGTGTGTGAGTTGTGGATATGAGCAAACAATGTAATTTCCTTATATTGATGATTGATGCATGTTTGAATCTATGGGTTCCTACTCTTTATGCTTACTAAATGTGTTAGCTAGCTTTGTCACCTAAAAAGCATGTTTAGGTAAGTAATTAATCGGAACATGAAATTGACAACTTCTTGAATCCGTGAGCATGAGTAGCCTTTAGGTGGTGGCTTAGTATTTCTTACGGGAAGTATTAAGTTGCTTGGATTTCTTACTATGAACTTAATGCTTGTGCCGTGAGTTTAATTGCTCTAAGGGGGCGTTAGGCTTGTGGTACATAGCCCACTTGTGTTATAAGGTAACATAATTGGGATTAAGGTTGTGTGATTTAACTTGGCTCCAAAAGACTTTGTTAAATTGCATGATTAGTTAGTTTCTTGGTAGCTTAACCAAAGCACTAGGGGGATATTTGTCAACCATGTTTTCACATCAATTATGGGTTACATTTGTGCATAAGTCTCTTTTCCTCTCATTGATCTAGTCTCAACACTTGTTAGTTTAGTTTGTTTTATGTTTATGTTAGCTTTAATTTATCTAAAATCAACAAAGCCGATTCACTACCACTTGTTAAAACCATCCCCATGACCTTTAGCTTCCAAAGGGCTAAGGTTGTGAATTGTAAAAAGGTAGATGCATGTGTTTTCTAGGTTTCATTTCGCGGTAATCTAGTTAGGGTAGAGTTACTCAATCCCTTGGGTACGATACTCTTACTTTTTCCCCCTATACTAAAACTTGACCTCCTATTCTTGGGAGTAGGAAGCATCACAAATTTGCACATAATATTAGTTAGGTGATGCAACCAACACGTACACGTCGACCACCGAGCGTGAATCTGACCTATATGGTCAAGTCGTCACCTCGCGTGGGCTCAGGCGACTAAGCTAGCTAGCATCAATTAATATATCAATATCCTAACCCTGATATGGTGAAAATCCGAAACAAAACCGAAAGAACGTTTCCCCTTATATATAAAATACTCAGTACGGTCCCCCGACCGTACATTTGAGGCTTATACATATAAATATACTCAACCACAAATATAGCCTCATAGAAAATAAATGAAATCACATATCTCACATGTCATAAATATCGAAACCAAGCAAAATCATATAATCCTCGGAAACCTCCATTCCGATTAAATATCAATGTAAATATAGATATCAATAAGTCGAATAAATTACCTCAATTCGTAAACCATTTGAAAATCGATCACAAAGAAATCATCAATTAAAACTAGATTATCGACATTCGATAATCCACATCATTCTCAAAATAAAATATTGCATATAAACCCCAAAAGTATTTAAATGTTTATGCATGCATCAGTTTGAAATAAAAGTCCACTCACAGTTACTAGGCCGGTCTCTGACTTGAGTCCTCCTCACGATGAGTCTCTCCTCGGCCTGTAAAGGAATATATTTAGAAACTCATACTCGATAACAATTTACAAAAGCTTAACTTATGGACCTCGCACGAACCCTCCAACCATGGATAAATTAAATACGAACTTAGTCCCTATATCCCAATTACGACTCTTTAACTCTATTGTTGGTGTTTTCCGTCGAGAATCCCCTTTTCTCGTACGTCCGAAAGTGAAAAGAAATCGTCCACAGAATTCTGTAAATTAAACCTTTTTATCTTTACATTGGCCTTTACTGTTCCGCCGCCACCGCCACCGCCGCCGCCGCAGCAGCACCACCACCGTCGCCGCCGTATCAGCGGCAGCAGCTCCGCCAAGACCAAACTCACTCCAAAACTACCCCACACTGCTATTATGCCACCCAAGGCGTAGCTCCTCCTCTCTCCACCGCCCAACACCGCTGCGGCTGTCACGGCGGCCAGACTTTCCTCAAATCTCAAATTCACCAAACTCAACCAATTGAACCTCAAATTACACCAATTCAACTCCCAACAACACCACAAACCCAATTCCAATCTCCAAAAACACAAAATCCATCAATTTCAGCCACCACCACCAAATCCTCAAAAACCCTAAAAATTTCAAACTTGAAATTTCCTTACCTGGGTCGATTTGGTCCAAATCCTTTGGTGGAGTTGCTACCCACTCCAAGTCCTTTCTTTCCCCCCTCAAATCGGGCCAAGAGGTGGCCGGCCAAAGGAGTTCCACCTCCACTGAGGTGATGGTTCAGGGGTTGCACACAGCTGCACGTCGTCCAAGGGGGCTGGCGCGCGTCGTCCGACGCCGGTGGGGGCTCGGCTTGATGGCCGGACAGAAAAACTGGTGGTGGTGTCGGTGGAGAGGGAGTCGGGCCAGAAGAGAAAAGAAGAAGAAAGAAAGAAAAGAAGAAAAGAAAGAGAAAGAGGAAATGTTTCCCAAAATGGAAACATTCTCTCTATTTATAACATGCCCAAAATCGGAAATAACTCAATTTCCGACACACCCCTTTTAAATTTCCTTCGACGAGAACAAAACTCAACCCAACAATTCGTTTTAACGTGTTCTACCTCACGTAACCAACGATTTCCGGTCTACCACAAAAATAAAACAATCCTCAAGAGCGTAAAAATTTAAATAAATTTACTCAGAAATTGGACAAGGTTCGGGGTGTATCAATCGAAGGTCTCGGCCTGTGTAGCAATTGTGTGTGAGGAATCGAACCAATTCGTAGCAGGTAAGGAGAATTTAGAATTTGAAATTTCTAAGGTTTCGGGTTCGAATTGGAGGATTGTGATTTTGGTGAATTTGGAGGTTGAATTCGAGCTTAGGACGTTGTTTAGAGTCGATTGGGTATGATTTGATGTTTAATTGGTTGAAATTGATGAAATTTGAGCGTGGTGGAGTTCCAGCCGCCGCTGTTTTTGGCGTCGGGGACGACGGGGATGAGTCCCTGAGGTGGTGGCGATAATGTTGGATTGATTTGAAATGAATTGGAGGTGTTTTGACCTCCGGTGGCAGAGCTGCCGGCGGCGGGCGGTGGCGCTACGGCTGCTGGCGGTGTGAGGAAGAAGCTGAATAGTAAATTGGTAAAAAGTGAAAAGTAAAACTGTAAAAAGTAAATAGTAAATGGTAAACAATAAAAGTAAATGATAAATAGTAATTATGACTTTGACCATTTACTGTTCACTTTCCAAATTACTGTTTGACCAGAAATTTTCGCTGTTGACTTTCCATAAAAAGGTTAAAAGCTGATTAAAAGATTTTACGACGAAATAATCAATAAAAGAATGGATCGGACTCGGGATGGGTGTCCTGAGTAATTTTGGGACGTAAATTGTTTCGGTATTTGAGACGTAATTCCAATACCGATAATCTGATTTGAAATTAGGACATTTTGGGCGAGCGAGGACGTCCGTAAATTTAACGTTTACGATAAATTCCAGTTTCCGCAATAATTATAGTTACGTCTCTATTACAGGTCGAGAAGTTACTCGACGGGACCAGAGTGCGGGATAGCAGCACGCTCGGCCGTACAATGAGTGGATTTTTATTTTAAATGAATGCATGCATAATTGTTTTAATGAAATGTGGTTTATTTTAAATAAATGATTTGAGAAGCATGAGAATTCATATAATTAAAATGAAATGATATTTAAAGAAATTTATGGATTTGGGGTATACATTTTCTACTATTTTTAGTAATATGTAATTTTACCCAAAAATGCGATTTCCGGAAATAGTATGTTTTAATTATTCATAACTTGATTATGCTGAATAAGTTTTATGTGTATTTAAATGTAAAGACCGGAAATGAGATTTCCGGTCATTTAATGTTTTCAAATTTGTGATTTTACGACATGTGAGACATGTCGATGTTGTATATATAATTTTTCGATATTATTTTACGGCATATTGGATATGTCGGATATATATGTATATCTTTTGAGGCTATTATACTATTTATGATTATTGTAAGCCTCAGATGTACGGTTGGGGACCGTACTGATTATTATATATAAGGGGAAGTGTGGTTTCGGTTTTGTTTTCGGATTTTCACCATATCAGGGTCCGTATATATATTGATGCTAGCTAGCTTATTAACTTCATCCCACGCGAGGTGACGACTTGACCATGTAGGTCAGATTCACGCTCGGTGGTCGACGTAGGTTTGTGTAGAGGTTTAGCGTGAGACGCTATAGAGTCTGGGAGACTCGACCCTTAGCCTGGGAGGCTTACTATTAAATGGTGATAACCTTCCCCTATTATATGACCAATGAGATTGGTCATGATTTTTATATCATTTGGTTTTCGGGAATATTTTCTCTATGAGACTTTCTGTTATTTAATAAATTCTCGAACCAGTAGGGCTGGGTTATTATATGACCAATGGGATTGATCGTGAAATATTATGAATTGATTTTCAAAAGTATATTGTTTTGAATATATAAATAAACAAAATAATTATTTGTTTATTTGATTATATCAGCGGGGCTGATTTTTTTTAAATACAATTTTCTTAAAATGTTGGAAAAGTAATATGAGACTTTCATTTAAAGTATTATTCTAAATTATTTTATTTTTATCCACTCACTCTAACGTTTTTAATTTACTTTACCCTGGGCTCGAGTTTGAAATCGCCCAGTTTACAGACCAGGTTATTTGAGGTCAAGGGTACTTGGAGTCGAGGCATAGTCGTCGTCTTTGCTTCCGCTTGGTAGGATCTATCGATCTTTTAACTCTTTGATTTTTTTTATCCCCAGTTCTTTATTTAGATTGCTCTGATAACCTGTGATTAAATTAAAAGTCATTTTGTATTTGTCATGTGGAAGTTGTTTGAATTTTGGGGGAGCAGGTGGCTCCTGGAGTCAGGATGGTGATTGTAGAAGTGTTTTCTGTTTGTTTGGCAGGTTTGGGTTGTCCATTTTAAGAGAGGTCATGCCGATTTTTCGGCAAAATCTCTCTTAAGGTGGTCTCCGCAGGACCTTACCCGGGTTTCAGAGTGAAATCCGGTTCGGGTCCTGTCAAACTTTTTGTTTCTTAACAAAAGTGAAGTATCCAGATGTAGATCTTTTATCAGTCTTATCACCTGCCTAATTAGCATATGTGTATCTCACGACTTCTAATTCATTCTTCTTTTCAAACAACAAATTTTTTTCAGGTGTCTTATTGAGATACTTCAGAATACGATATACTGCATTCATATGCTCTTCATTGGGACAATGCATAAATTGGCTAACCACACTCACAACATAAGCAATATCAAGTCTAGTATGAGAAAGATAAATGAGTCTTCCTATTAGACGTTGGTACCTTCTTTTATCTGTTGGAACCTGATTCGGATAGATGGCGAGGTTGTGATTCATCTCAATCGGTGTCTAAACTGGTTTGCAATCAAACATCTATGTCTCACCTAACAAGTCGAGTACATACTTACGCTGGGATAAAGAAATTCCTTTCTTGGATCTTGCAACTGCAATACCAAGAAATAATTTCAACTGCCTAACGTCTTCCATCTCAAACTCTTTCGAAAGATAATTTTGTAGGGCCTTCATCTCTTTCAGGTCATCTCCTGTGACAATCTATCATCAACATATACTATCAGGACAATAATCTTACCATGACTATGCTTAATGAACAAAGTATGATCTGAGTTGCTCTATCTGTAACCAAATGTCTTCATTGATTTTGAAAATCTTCCAAACCAAGCTCTAGGTGATTGTTTTAAATCTTCCAAACCAAGCAAGGGTTATTTTTGAATCCTAGTGGTACATCCATATAAACCTCTTCTTCTAAATTTCCATTGAGGGATGCATTCTTTACATCAAATTGGCGAATAGGCAAATCTCTATTTGCTGCTAGTGAGATCAATATTCGGACAGTGTTAATCTTTGTTACATGTGCAAATGTCTCTTCATAATCAATTCCATAGCTTTGGGTGTATACTTTGGCAACCAATTTGGCTTTATATGACAGACCCGCTCCCAGATTTCCCCTTGAAATCCGAGGTGGACATGTGTAGCCAAGTTTAGAGAATAGTTATATTGAAAAATTCGACATAACCTCCCCTCAAAATGGACTATCCCAAAACCTGTAAATTAAACATTTCACTTCTAATATGATCCATCTCCATTAAACTCCCCAAATAGGACCTCCTGTCCCTCACAAAACATCCACCACCAACCCAAAAGAATAAAGGTCACTAACCCAACCATCTCAAACCAAGTATTCAACATTTGACACAAGTGGTTACATCAGAGCATGAGCTATAAGGTCTAATAAAATACAAATATAAAAGTGTACGAAGGAAACAAATCCTACAAGTCCGGAATGGATGATGGTGGATAAGGAGAATGCCTCAACGTGGTGCGGTCCAACCTCAGCGAAACCTACTACCTGGGCAAAACGGAAAACCAAAGAGCCCCGAGGAAAACAAAAGAAAACGTGAGACAAGCTCAATGAGAGGACAAAAATAAAGTTATAAAAATCTTTTTAGAAACTCGATCTCTTTGAAAATCATTTCTCTTTAGCAATTCTTTTGCATGCAATGAACAGCAGTGGAGAACAATTTGCAAAATTATAATACAAGTGAAAACTTGAGAACCGAATCGTAATATATCTCATAGTGAAAATTAATTAAACATATCTTGATAAAATCTCATAGGAAAAGAAAGCAATAACTGAGATAGAACACAATACTTCCTTGCAAACTCAATTTGTGTAAATAACTCGTAACTCAAAACTTTACCAAACTTATACTCAAAACTAAACTGGTCATGCACCTACACTGACTAGGTCAAAATAGGCAGAGCGTGACGGACAACTGGTCATGCACCCATGTTAAGCGAACTTAACATGGGCAGAGCGGGGAGGGGGAATAACTGGTTATACACATGTGTGCATCAGGCAGAGCGGGGGAACTGGTTATACACTTGTTCGTCCGCCGAACACAAGCAGAGCGAGAAGGGTATACGTGCACGTAACCGGAGTAACTGAGTCATCGTAACGTAAAATTACTGGGGTTGGGTACTCGTAAGGTAGTTAAAAAAATCTCATTTATATTCTCAAATCAAAGATTTCCCTCCTTTCGTAACCGCAACGACTTCTAAAACATTATTCTCAAGAAAAATTTAAAAGTTCCTTTCTTTTTCCCCAAAACAAGCAAATTAACTCAAAAGATGAATCATTGAACCCATAAAAACGATAATAATAAATTTATGAGAAAACTTAATAAGCCTTCATGAAGAATAAATAGATAAATAACAAACTCATTAAAGTATTGGGAAAACTTCCTTTCTTTTCGAGGGTAAGCAACTTCATTTAAACCATAAATCACAAGTCGCATAATAGCATAAATAAGAAAATAAAATAAGGTCTCATGAAAATAGATAATAAAATAGATGCATCAAGAAATTTAAATGTCGGAGTAATTGCATGCAATTATTTAAAACAAAGTCCAACTCACAATGAAGAATGGCTAGGTGTGTCCCAACTCGAGATCGACCTCGAAAACTCCCTCAACCGGATTACCTAGCCAAATAATTATGTAGACAAGGTTTTATACTCAACTTCAATAAACCAATTAAGGGAAACATGGATGCATCCTAGGAATCGTTGCTCTCCCTCTCACCCAACCCACTATATCCTCAAATATTATCAATGCATGCTTCCACCACTTACCATTTAATCCCAATACCTCAAATTCACAATTTTCCCCAATTATTCTCATCACCAAACCCTAATTCCAAATCAAAAAATTTCAACTAATTTACTTAGACTAACTCTCACACTATCTAGGAGGTATAGCAATGCCTAAAATGATAAAAAGAATACCATGGAACACCGCCGGAAGCGGCGGAGCAGCGGTGGCTCATGGTGGCCAAAACCCAACCTTCAAGAACTTCAAAACTAGATGCAATCATATACTTAAAACAAAACCCAAGAGGTAGGGAACAACTCTTTTGATAGGAGTATAAAATGCGACGTTCTTAATATGTTTTTACCCTTATTTATGCTTCGTTTAACCCTTATTTACCTAAGATAGAGTCATAATTTAGTTTAGTGTCAATTTGGTAGAGTTTTGGAGAAAGTGTGCTTAATTTTCAGAAAAACGACTAAGTATAGAAATCTGAGGAAAAAGTGAAAAATATGTTGTTTTCGTGATTTTGAGGCCTGTGTTTGACTGACTTATTTTTTTTCAATTTGATGAAATTTGGCAGGCATATAACTGGCTAGCTGGAGTATATTGTGTCAAAATTTCAGATCAATTGGAGTTCGGGAAGTCACCCAAAAGATGGCTGCAACTTGGCAGTTTGAACAAAGATCATCAGGGACTACCAGGATTTTCCTGGGACTGTGTCCTGACTTCCGGAATTTCTGTATGACGCATCACTTAGAACCAGAAACTGTGCCATACATCGTTTGAAAGCTCTATGTATCTAGTTTTATATGCAACTAGAATCGCAGCAAAAGCTTTCCTGAGAAAAAAGTTATGCCGATTTGAATGCACGAAGGTCAAGTCTGCCGAAAGAAGAAAACCTAAACCGAGTTCTACATGGATTAGGCTTACGAATGTGGACTGAATTCCATCCTTTGTGCAAGATTTTTAGAAGAATTAATTCATGGAAAACCTAAAGAGATATTTCTCAATTATTAAGTCATTAACTTGGGAATTTTCGGCAGAAAATAGAGGAAGAAAATCGCAACAAATCCTGATTAATTTCGGGAAAATTCCTGTGCATGTCATCCAACTTCCACGGACTCTCCCGGATAGCTCACTTTGAATCAGAGTTCGAGCCTTATATGGATAGAAAGCTACGGGAGTCTAGTTTCCAACCCAACTGGAATCACCTCAATAGCTATTTTCTAGGGAGAGTTATGATGTAATCAATGCACAGAGGTCATTCTGCCGAATTCAGAAAATCAAGGAAAACCTAAACCAATTCGGTTTTGGTTTGTGGCCGACTTCTCTAGGTTAATTCCTCTATAAATACCAAGGCTTTTGGACAGAAAAAGGATCTCTTCTCTCTCACTTTTCACTAGCCAAAACTCTGTCTAATTAGCACCACAAATCCCATAAAAAATTCAAGCCGATTCCATAGTTCATCACCACCACCGATCGCAAGTCTTTGTCACTACCGAATCCTCCTTTGTTGAATCTTCTGCAAGGTTTCTTTTAAAGTGTGATTCACTCATCTCTCATGGGTTGTAATTTTCTGTATAATTACTTAACTTTTTCTATGAAGTTTGTAAGGATTTGTGGTTTGTTATTTGGTTTTATTAATTTTACATTGGATTTCCGAAATTCTGTTATGTGTTTTGGTTTTCTTTTTGTTTAATTGATAAACATGTATGTGACGAATTGATTGTATGGCAATAGGGTAGTACGTTTGTTGCATGATTTGATGATTTTATTTAGTTTATTTTCTGAATTCGTATGCACAACAAGTTATAGGGTTAAGGGTAGCTTTAGCTAGGCGATCCTTAGGTTTATTTCTTTATGTTGCCGAACCACAAATATGGGGTAAATTATACATGAAGTTAATTGATCTTGTATTAGTTCTAAGGGGTAGAGTAATTCAGAAAATATGCATGTTGAAGCAAGGTGAGGTGACGCCATACTTGTTGCATGTCTCTGATTCGGCTTATTGTGCTTATGTGTTTCTTTGTTTAATTTCTATGCTGAGTGTGTTTAAACTGATTAGCACCATGTTTAGGATTATACGCTGAGTTAATTCTAAATACTTATGAAGTCTTAACGATTAGATGAACCGCTGAGGGCTCTAATTAGAATTGGAACTACATGAATCTTGAAGAGTATCGAACTTTGCTGCCATGTTTCCTTACACGAAATTGTTATGTATTTTGTGAGTTTTATGTGATGTGTATTGTGTGAAAGATGTTGATCATATGTAAATATATAATTTAGGTTTTATTTTCGTAATTTTCAGTAGTATAGAATCAAATTTCAAACCCCCAATATGATTTTGCAATGCTTTATGTGATTGAACGCCCTTGATTTCCCCGGACTGAACGATCCCTACTTGTCCTATATATACTAACGATGACACAAGAGGGTAATATGTGTATGAAGTTGTTTTGCAGGTATAATGCGCTTGGATAATAGCTCCATCAATTTTTGGCGCCGTTGCCGGAGAAATTATAAAGTTTTGATTCATGAAGTGTTACTTTGTAACTTTGTATCAATTTTTGGATGTGTATAATTTTTCCTTAGTTTTTGGATATGTATAATAGGATTTTCGGACTTGTAATAGTAAGTAGGAAATTTCGGTTTTCGGTTTTTGGTTTTTGATGAGTTTGTCGATTATGTGATGTAATATGTGTGTGATTGTTTGTAACACTTAGATAAATTTCTAGGAAGTTGATAGTTTTATGTATGCTTGAGTTTATTGTAGTTTCTAAAGTGTAATATGTAGGGGGAAGCCGCTTTTGTTGGCCTTAGCCTTAAACCTTCATACGAATGATGCTTTGTTAGATCCGTTTTATGTAGACTGGGAAACGTGGGACAAGTCCCCCCCCCCCCCCCCACGCATACAAGCGATATTTTGGCAAAGTCATTATTTTTATGAGGTTGAGGGCGGCTTTGATCAACATTTGTAAACCGCTAGTGATCCGAGTTTGTTTTACAAAGTATGAGGCAAGTTATTTTCATTGATTGGTTCTCAGGTTTGTAAAACTGGTTCTCAAGGCCCACAGACTGATGTTCATTCTCGGTGAGTGAGTCGATAGGGAGTTCGCTCTCCGTGGTTACCAACAACGAGACCTGCCTGGTTCCTAAAGAGAGTTCGCTCTCCATGAATCTTAACGACACCGCCTTAGAAAAGTGAAATACGCTCGAACTAGTCGATAGCTTGGGCCGAAGCATCACCTCACTTTAAACGCTAGAAAATAACTTGACATATGTGATCTATTTTCTTCAACCCAATTTGTCTTTAATTTTTGAGGTATATCGAAATAAGCATGATACTACCTTGGGCTGTATCAGTCCATTGCACTGTTATCTCCTCTGCTCCACGTACCTTGAGAATTAGGGTTTTTGAATAAAATCAACTAGAGAAGAAGCTAGGTTGTGACGCCATGTGTTTTGTACATGTTGAAATCGATGCTTGAGAATTTTTTCCACACTTGTGAAATTTTCGATGCTTTGTGTGAATGACGATTTGTGTGAAGTTTTGAGAATTTTGTTTGTGTGTTTTGCCTTGTAAATTTCGTGTGCCATTGTATGATCTCTTGAAATTTTTTTTCTCCAAATTCTTAATGGTTTGGCCGGAATTTGCAAAGCTTGCCGAAAACTACTCAATCTTCTCTTCTTCGATTTGTGAACAATAAGAGGAATTAGATTAAAAGACTAGTGTAGAAAGAAAACCCATGAGGAGACGAAGAGATTGGTACCAATTTTGTTGCCGGAATCCACCGGAAATTGGAAATTGTGGTGGTAGTAGCACAAGGGAGGCACGTCCTCCTCTGCCCCCCCCCCCCCCCCCCCCCCCCCCCTCTTTTTTTTTCCGAAAAGAAAAGCTGCTGCCCTAGCAAGGAGAGAGGATAATGCAGCTTAATTAAGCTAGGGTCAAGTGAAATGACCAGAATGCCCTTTTAACAAAAACGTTTATAACTTTTTCGTTAACACTCCGTTTAATATGCCGTTTGCGCCTACATTTTCATATCGCCGCACTCTCTTTTCCTAAGTTATGAAACAAATTTATGAAAATTATAAAAACTACTTTTCTAATAGGAGAGGCTAATTTAATGATGTGACAAATTAATATCTAAATGCGATGCAATTAAGCAAAGTCAAGGTCTAGGTTCGGGGTGTTACATTATATCTGTCAATGCTCTCATCTGCTTTGAGTTTTACTGTATACATCTAACGACATCTAACAGTCTTCTTTTCAGGTGGCATTGTCACAATATCCAAAGTTGAGTTTTTCTGTAAGGCTTCAAGTTCTTCATTCATCGCTTGTTTCCACTTGTGATCCATCTTGTACACTACTTGGAATAGATACAGAAGATAATTGATCGACAAAAAGTGCATGTGACTTAGACAACCTATGATTAAACATAAAATTGGTTATAGGGAATTTGATGTCCGGCTCATAATATTTTGGAGGAATACCCTTATGTGATTTACTAGGTTCATTGGAAAATAATTGTACCTGATGTAGAACATTTGCAGTGGATTCTTCAGTTGATGATGTAGATAGAGGACACAAAACTGTACTTGGTGCAGGGTATGTTCTATGGTCTGATGCACGTGTTGGGAAGATGATCTCTGGCAAATCTGACAAGTCAACAGCAGGGACACGTGTCGGCTCAACACGTGGCAGAATTTGGCTGGGTGCAAGGTCAGTCGGCATAGCACGTGGCAGCTGGTCCGTAACTGTGTGGTGGCTTGGCTGGGCGCACGACTCGGTAGAGATGCCTGGTCCACGTGTCAGTTCTACTAAAAGGTTTGGGCGGCTTGGCTCGGCGCATGGCTTGGCAGATTGGGCTAGTCCAACACGTGTTGGTGTGTCTTCCGTCACGTTAGCTTTCTTCTCGTCCTTTTCTTTTGTTAGTTTTTGTTTCTTATCATCACATGGTGTCCCCAGTTGTTGTTTTGTATGTAATGGCTCAACACGTGATATTGTAGCGTCTGTGTCAGTGCTAAATTTTTCTTCTAGTGTTTCGATGTCCTTAAACACTTCCAATTCAAATACATTTATGGAATTTCCTTCATAAGTTTTCTCCCCTTGAAGGGAAGGCGTTGAGATTCCTCTTGAGAAATAAGGCTTAGATTCTCGAAAAGAAACGTCAAGCGATGTATATATTGTGTCAGTGTGGGGTTCATAATATCTGTAACCCTTCTGAAACTCTGCTTAACCCACAAAAATACATTTTCTTACACGATGATCGAGTTTACTTCGTTGAGGCTTAAGAATATGAACATACACTATGTAGCCAAATACGCGCAGCTCTAAGTTAGGCATTGATGGAACTGAAAAAAGCGTGTGAAGTTGTTTATGAGGGTTTTAAAACTCAATCACCCGAGACGGAGTACGATTGATGAGATATGCAGCATGCTGCACAGCTTCGCCCCAATATTCACGAGGCACATTCATGCCAAACAACGAGGCACGAACAACTTCAAGTAACTGTTGATTTTTCCGTTCTGCCAATCCATTGTGCTGAAGAGTATATGAATTTGAAGTTTGATGTGGAATTCCATGAGATTATGTGAACTCTTGCATAAGGCCATTGATATATTCTCTACCATTGTCAGATTAGAAAACACGAATGGTCTGTTGATATTGTGTGGACACCATCTTGTGAAACTCTTTGAACCTGGAACAAACGTCACTTTTGTTCTTCAGGAGAGATACCCAAGTTATTCGGGTGCAGTCATTTATAAAAGTGACGAAATAATAAGTGCCACATAGTGAATGGATTTTTGCAGGGCTCCATACATCAGAGTGGATCTTCATAAAAGGAACTAGACTTTTGTGAAGACTTGGTGAATATGAAACACGATGACTCTTGGCCAGTTCACAAGTGTCACGAAGAAAATTTGAAGCGTTAACACCAGAAAACAACTGAGGTTACAGCTTCTTGAGATAATGGAAATTGAGGTGGCTTAGGCGGCGATGCCACAGCCACACAAATTCTCGACTACTCACGACTCCATGAACCTGATTAGCTTAGCCCAAAAGATGTTTATGTTTCTTTCCAGTCTTTTTTAGATCCAAATAGTATAATTTCTCCCTTCGTACACCATAACCAAGAATCTGTCGGGTCAGAATGTCTTGAAACACATAGAATGATGGATAGAAGGTAACAATACATGCAAGGGCTAGAATTATCTGACTAACGGACATAAGATTATGTGTTAGTTATGGAACAACTAAGACATAGTCAATGGTTAAGGTATCAGATAAGACGACAGAACCTTCTCCAATAAGTGGAATTGGGGTACCATCGGCGGTAGGCACAATATTTTGAGAGGAAGGTTTAACTCTGGTCAAGAGACTGGGGTCATTTGTCATGTGGTCTGATGCCCCGGTATTAATCATCCAAGTATTATTCAAAATAGTCTTACCATTTGTATTTGACTGTGCTACATTAGTGGAGGCATTAGATGAATGCTCGTCCTCTGTAGTAGTCACGACAACTTCTGCTTGATTTTTACGAGGGCGCTTGGTGAAATCCCACCAATCCAGGTATCTAATTACTTCAAAGCACCGTTGCTTGCTATGACCATAATATCCACATAGCGGACACATTATGTTTATATATGAATTTGGGTGGCAAGATGTTCCGGTATGAAACCCCGCAGTGTTATTTGTCGATTAGGTAGCTCAAGTCCCCATATGTGTTGGTGTGGAATCCCTGGAATCACAACAGAAACAACTATTAATAAAATATAATTCAAAATTTTCAAAGAGAAATGTAAAGTCCATTAGTCCATACTGCATAGTTTCACATTTTCATTTCAAGGGAAAAATATAAAATTCATAACTCATATTTTAAAAGTTTCAAAGCACAAAGTTCAACTTTCAACATGATAGTTCGTCAAAATAAAGTCCATGACAATGATGGCATGATCGGCATCATCATAATTCCCAGCTCTCAAGCATACATAGAGTTTGATCTTGGAGGTAACATAACACTTGGTCCACTTCCTCAGTTCCTCTACATGGCATCGTTAAGCCCTTGAACAATTCATCTACATACAATCATGCATAGTTGCATTCAATTACAAAAAAGAAAAAAGAAAAAAAAAAAGGAAGCAAAATATGATGATACCTCTTTCCGCATCTTCATAAATCTCTATCTCCTCAATAATAAGGACATGGTGCAAAACAATGGACTCGGATTCTCTACTTATGTTTCTCTGCTCATATTATCTCATACTGCATCTAGGCCATCCAATCTTAATTATATAGTCAAATTTCCTTACAGGGCTCCACATTACATGGTTTGAATACAGGGAAAAGTCTATCCACATGATTACAATTTGATAGATAAGATTTATTCATGAGGCAATATGAGCAGACAAATATGAGCAGAGGATCTCAGCCCCAAAACAAACACCCATAAGCCAACTTTAATTAAGTACATATCAATGCTTCCATCAATTTAGGAGTTAGAGAGCTATGATGTGGATTAATGACTCTTCCACTAGTGCTAAAACAAGATTTCGAAAGTATTGTTGAAACCGCAATAGCTAGAATGTCTCTTGCAATACGGACCAATATTAACACGTCTCGAATTATAAATTACCTCATAATAGTTTTATTTTTATTTTTTTCGTTTTAAAAATTATTTTTAGGATTCGAAAGTTCTAAAAGTTGACTAAAAAAATATGAGATAACCCATCTAAAACCTTACTTTTTTATTTATTTATTTTTAATTTTTTTGGTTGGGCAAAATCGTAAAGGAAACCCTTTAAAAAAATATGAGGTAACCCCATCTAAAACCCTTCGATAAAAGCAACGTAGAGAGTGGTGGGCAGTTCCAAATCCAAAATGACAATGACTGCAAACCTTGTATCACTCACTCGCACAACCCCATTCTTAAAACCCTTTGTAGGAGGATGTTGTTCCCGTAAACCTATTTTGCATTCTAGTACAATTCGAGCCCATTCTCAATCGTATGCTCTCAATTCCGGTGGTGGAATAGTATTACGGCAACTGCGTCTTAGTCCCAAGGCGGTATCCGATGATGGGTCTAACGGTAATTCTGGTGACGGAAACAATCATGGCAGAGGTGGTGGCAGAGGTGATGGTAGCAATGGTGGTGAAAACCATTGGTCTTTTCTCTCATGGTAATTCCCTGACTTTGTTCATGTCTTGAATTCAACTAAAACTTCCCCTCATGTGTTGTATTCTACATTATTAGGTATTTGGATCTTCTTGCAAAGTATCCTGTGTTGATAAAAGCTCTGACATCTGCATTTTTAACCCTCGTTGGAGATGTTATCTGCCAGGTATTCTTCCTCTACTTTCGATTTTTGATTTTTGGTGGACTAATAAAACTGTCATTAAAATTCTAAAGTACGATGCACAAGTACACCTATGTCTTTACCACTGCCCAATGACTTCTGATATAGTTTGCCTGTATAGGTCTCTATATTCTTTTTCTGTCCTTTAGAGTTTGATTTTTTCCTTTCACTGATAAATAGACGGGTAGGATGCATGTAATACTAGTGTAATCCTATCAATGTTTTTTCCTGGGTGATGCAAAGTGGGTTTTCAGTGTTCTGATGTTGTTTAAGACATCCACTTGATCAATTTTGGAAGGAAGACGCCATCAAGGTTCAAAGGCTAATGCCTGTGACAACTCTAAAGCAAAAAAAAAAAAAAAAAAAAGCCACACAAAGACAATTTACTCTCCTTAGGCCTTGATAAGATTTGAAAGGCGTGTGAAGACTTATATCAAACCAGTTAGTGGAGACTTGCTAAGTGGCAGTTTAATGGTTTACCAAGAACACAAGAATGATGTGCATTTATGTTTCTTAGAATGATGTACCATTTTTACGTATGACTAGGGTGATTCACTTGACTTTTAATCTCCCCCTCATGATCCTCTGTTATTTGCAATTGTTGTATCTTTTTTGAGCCTGCTGTTTTCTTGTGTGAGAATTAGAGTAAGTAAATTGTTCCCCCTTAAGATTTAAGAATGTAATTTTCTTTAATGGATTTAAAAATAATTGTTGTATGTTTTTATCTTTTTTTATTTATTTCTTCGTTATTGTTGTCCACAGTTTGTTATTGATCAAGTTCCATGTCTTGACCTGAAGAGAACACTCTTATTCACCTCGCTGGGTCTGGTGTTAGTAGGTCCGACGCTGCATTTCTGGTAACACTTCAGAAATGGCTGTAAATTTTAAATTTAGAACTTCATTATTCACTGTCATATTCATATCCTTGCATATATAGACTATAACTCTTCAAAACAGAAAGTAAATGCCAACTGAAACCTTATTCTTTTGTTCTTAATTTTATTCTGATTATATAACTGATACAGGCTTAGTTTGGTATTGACTATTGAGTTTTGTTAACTTTTTTATAGGGTGCTTATTTATAAAATTTAGTTTAAATATCCACGATTTTAAAAAGCAGGTGAGATGTTGCTTTTTCAAAACCGATTTTTCCATATTTGAGTTTATTCACTTCAATCCCAAACTAAGCCACAATAGTTATCTGCACATATGTACTACAAAATTTGATGTTTCTCGACTCATTTCATGAGAAATGGTGTTATATAATGTTAGCAATGCCATTATGTGTGTTGATCAGTAATCTAATCACGTGAAATTTCTTTTGTTTCTACTATTATATTTATTTCAATTATTATAAGCTTTTAGTACACTATCTTTTGTATCTCTAGGTATTTGTATCTAAGCAAACTGGTAACGTTGCCTGGAGCATCAGGTGCATTCATGAGCCTCCTACTTGATCAGGTGACCTGTACTTCTCTTTGTTTTTCCAATATGTGATTGACATATTATTATTGTGAAGGTTCCACTGTTGCTGCTCCCCACACTGTTGTGTTATTTTAAAAATGAAGGGGGATATTGTTAATCTTTGTTTATTGTACTGCTAGTTTTTTCTACTTAGGTGTAGGGATGGAGGAGTTTGGGAGAATAAGAGAGATTAAGATACTGGGCAGTTCTTTGGGCGCTTTACTTCAGTCTTTCATTCATTCTGTTAGGTTGGAAGGCTAGTGTAATCTAGAGGGCAAGTGATGCAGTAAACTCACTGTATAGACACCAGGATCAGCAAACTCTAAAACTTTCGAGTTTACAACACGCACAGAAATCTTGAATTAGGAATCACCCCCAGGTTTCTCACTCAAATTCAGGCTTCAGTACAATCCCAAAAGATTTGGAATGACACCAGACTTGAGATACTTCTAGAATCAGATAATTAATCTCTCCCTTAAAGCTGAGAGCAATGAAACAAGCTTAATGAAAAAACAATGAATAGGAGCACTGTTTTTCCATTTATTTCGCTCATAAATCTCAAAAGGTTTGACTATGATGTCCTCATCAGCAAGTCTTTGTATGGGAGTGGTGTGTTTTCCTAGAATTATGTTACTGTTTGTTTGTGTTTCTTTCTGGACCATTGATTGACACATTCTTTTTAATAAAAAATAAAATTAATCTTATAAAATCGGCTTATCATTGTTACAGTTTCTTTTCTCTCCTATATTTATTGGAGCTTTCTTATCAACATTGATGACACTGGAGGGAAAACCATCCCAAGTGGTACCCAAGCTTCAACAGGTGCAATTAGAGTTATATACATTATTTTATATACATTCACACGAAAATTGTCTTTATTAATCAGACACCTCTCTCTCTCTCTGAATTTTTGTTATAGGAGTGGTTTTCTGCTGTGCTTGCTAATTGGCAACTGTGGATACCGTTCCAATTTCTCAACTTTCTGTTTGTACCACAGCAATTCCAGGTTAGGATTATATAATGAAATTATCCATTACTTACTGCTTTTAGACAAAATATGATTTGGATATTGTGAAATTGTGTGTGAAAATTTTGTCACTGCCCCCTGCTGTATGGTGGTGCATGTTTCAGGTTTAAGAGTCTCAATGCACTGAGCTGTAGGAGATTCTTAAAACAAACTAGAATAAAACACACCCAGTGGGTGTTAATAATTAAATAAATATATTAAATAAATATATAAAAGGGGTATTAATATTAAAATGGTGGGGTTATTACAGATAGTGGGTGCACATAGTGGGAATTTACATGCAGAGTAGTGGATCATTTTTCTCATTTTCTTTCTGTTTTGATTTTGCTATTTACCTTTCTATCCTTTAATTATCTGTTAATAATTTGAAATTAACATATGACGCAAGGAATCATGTGTGATTTCACGTCTTTGGCTATCAAAGCTTCTTCTCTTAATAATAATATAGATGACTATATATTATTTCAGAGTCTTGGATTTATTAATTGAATAAAGAGGTGCTCATTAAATCTTTTTATCAATTAGTATCACTGAACTCAAAAATCATATAAAACTGAAGAAATAATAATCTGGATAGGAAAGTAAGCATCTGTTCTGTCATTTTGTATCAGTACTGTCAAAATAGTAGGATTCATATTCGTGTTCTAGAAAATAACTGGAATGGAATGTACAGAATATAGGCAGAATATGAGGAGAAGAATGAGGTTTAGAGAAGAGCATGAACTGATGGATTAATGTTAAAAAGGAGAGAGATTCTAGTCGGAGTAATCTCATAAGTCAGTCATCTCAAGTCTGTCTTAAAGGCTGCAATGTATCATTTATATCAGACCAAAACGTATAAACCCAAGACAACATAAACACTTACTGAACTTGGAAAACTATAGGAAATGAATTACCCTAATTTTGCAGAAACAAGAAGTTGAATACTAAAAGCCCGGTTAAAGCTGTCAGAAACTGTGAAACATAGATTTCTGAACATTTGACTCCTGGATATGCTTCATTGCTTCCCTCTAAAAAAATTGCGAAAATAAAAAATAAAAAAATTTCCTCAGCATTCTCTCTGTGCGGGATCAATCTATTTAACTTATTTGTTAAAAACATAAAGCTTATAGTGTGTTTTTTTTTCTCGGTGTATGCTTTACATATGGTATTTATGTTCCTTTAGATTTGCTATATCCACTTACAAAGTCACTATGTTAATTTATCATAGGTTAGCAATCTACTATCATTCCTTCCCACTACCTATCACCACTACTACAGGAAAACCTTTTTCTCTGATCTTCATTCCTTCCTCAGTTGTTCTACATCTTCATGGCTTCTTTGTATCAAAGACATAAAGTGGGAATGGCCTCCTTGCTTCTTGATGTTGGAGCCCAGTCTAGACCACTAAGGTTATAAAATTAAGAGTATGTTCATACGTAAAGCAATTCACAGATGTAGTTCGAAGCTATCGTGTTTTGATTCTGAGCCCCTGGACTCTCGACTTCGCAATGTATTCAGTGTCATAAATATGTCTCATAGAAGGCTTAGTAGCAATCATGTGGATTCTTTAAATGATTCTGTATCAAGGGTTACAGTAAGAGAATGGTGAGGTTTTTGCACATGTGAAGCATAGGAGAGTTAAGGAGGCTTCAAGCACCTTTGCATGATACCGGAATTCTTCTAGGTCCCTACCCAATACGGGGTAACAAACGGGTTATTGTACGGTTCTTGTGGGCTGATCCAGCCCATGGGTGGTTTATGTCAATATTCTTTCCTTAGAAGAATGTAATGCCAATAAGTAAGGAAGACATATATTTAATAATCATTCATGTAAAATTACCCTTCAGTTTGCTGAACTGCGTCATTTCTGGTGCCGTGTTTCGTTTCTGTGTGATTATGCCGGTGTCATGTGCTTTATTTGTTATGTGGATTTCCCTCACATGAGAGGGAATGTGGTACACTTCTTTTTACTTTCTGGTAATTGAGGACGTTATTACATTTACATATTGATAGTTTTTATTTTATTGGTGAGGCTCTGATGAGGACCTATAAATTGAGGACTCCATGAGAAATTTTAAATCATTCAAATAAATTATATATCAAGTAAAAGTTTGCCCACTCATCCAACTATTGATTTGAAAATCCTCGTGAAGTCCTCACTAGAGACTCCCATATTTTTATTATACCTTACCTTTCAGTGGTTAGATCTATATTTTCTTTTGGTGGTCAGTTTGTTGCTTATATTATTCAATTGAAGGGGATTAAATGACAACATATATGGGGCTTTTCAGTATAACGGGAAGACTGCATACACTGAATGAATAAGCCTGCCTTCATTGCCTAGAAAAAACCCATTTTTCTCTGTGCAACACAGAACCCTTTTCTCATCATCATCTCATTTTCTTCTTGATCAGTTTGAAGCCCATTGCTTAGTTTATGGGCTTTCAGATTCAGCAATGGATGCTTACAGCTCAGTGGCAGAACAGTTTCACATAGGTGGACAGTGCATAGATATTATGGTGCAAGACTTGAAATATCCAATGGGGTGTTCATTAATATGAACGACATAAATTAGAATTTTGATTTTACCTCTATGATGGGTTTCCAGCCCATGAGTTTTTCCTAAGATGTCTATCTGAGAGTATGGTGTTCCTGTAAGGAAACAATATCCTTATTGATGATGGTCCTGTAATCCTTGTTGATTACAGATTAGGAGGAGGCTTTATTGCCAGCCACTAACAGGATAGGATTTATATCTAGTGAAGAAATCTGGTATCCGTATGGCTATATAAGGAGGGGTTCTGTATCTTGGTTTAGGCATCGCGGAGACAAAGAGCAAAGTGTATACCATTCTCGGTTAGAGGGTGGAGAGGAGAGAGATAGGAAGAGAAGAGAGTCCTTGTTTTCTTATGCTGTCTGGTGTACCCATTATAATATAGTGGACGAGTGTTTTCCTGCCCGGTGGACGTAGGTAAAAGTTTTGCTGAACTACCTTAACTCTGTGTTCTTGTGTTTGTTTTCTCTATGGGTGTTTCTCTTTATTTTATGTGCTTGTTTGTGTTTTTTTTTTCCACACACTTATTGGCCGATATCACAACACTATAGGGTGTTCTTATCGATATACCTAATTCATCTGTTCTCATACTGTAGGTCTGTAACCGTTTTATATTCCTGTTTTTCAGATAAAAAAAAATAAGTGTTATTCTATGAGAACATGTGAATTTGGTATATCGATAAGAATAAAGAACGAAAAAACATGGTTTAGGTTTCAAGAGCTGAACAGTAACAACTAACAAGTGAGAGTTATATTTTGCCCTTTCGTAATTTTATGTTCTGTGAACACTGGCATGTTGATAGTTTTGGAAAAAGAATATTTGACTGTATCCAAGTATAATTTATCAAGGTTAAATATTTTTGTTTGATTATCATGATATTTTACTTGACAATTATATCGAACATCATTACATTGTAGGGGTATGTGTGTGTGTGTGTGTGTTTTTTCCTTTTTTTTTTAACAAAAAAAAGGAGATTAAATGATCTTGAAATTCAATTCTGTCTTCATTGTGATCACCTCTCTTAATTCAGTTGTAGATTACCATTTTGCATCTCATACCTTTTTGTCTATTAACATTTTGAATTTGAATATATTTTGGCTAACTTTACATAATTAATCCATTGTATGAATTTGGACCAGAGAGTTTATACTTGCTTGATTGATTTTGGATACTAAGAGATGGGCTTTCAGCTGTTAGTGGTGATGGTTTATGTTTAGATTAAAATGATAGAAATCATCCTAAACTGCAAATCTCATTGTCCTAAAGTACTGTTATATTCAAACTAGAATCATAAACTTACCCATTCTAAGAATTGTGTCAAGGGAAGTATTTTTGAATGTTAAAAATTGTACCCAAGGGATCATTGGTGGACGAACCCTAGGTTATAGATGCTGGAAAAACTAAACAAGAGGCACGTTGATACTCGGGACCAACCCTAGGACAAGAACAGACTGGGGTGACGTAGGTCTATGTGAGGCTCTCAATTAGCTGGTCTTAATGTAAACAAGAGTGAAGTTTATTAAAATTTTGTGGTTTTAAAGTTGAGAATTGTTAACAAGTTTGTAAAGTGCAACAAGCTAATAAAATGAAAATATAAAATAGCTAAAGTGAAGGATGTGAAGATACTGAGAAAGACGGTTGCTAGGGTTTTGGTTTTCACTATAGCTCAATTTTATGCTAATGTCACAATTGGGGGCAAACTAATCTAATATGGCAATATACGGCGCATCTAGGACATCTAGGGCCAAATCTTTTCTAGTGTATTCATTTGAAATTTTGTGTGTGTAAACCAAAAGCCTATGTAAGTAAAAATTTATCTATTCTTGTAATGGTATTATCAGTCTCAAAAGAAAACAAAAAAGGGAATCACTGATGGTATCATTGCTTCTGAGTATCAGGTTGTTTCTGCAGAAGGATTCGGATGTATGTTAGATATCTACCACTTCTATACATATGTTCTCTTTTATTTATTTTGTTTGAAAATAGGATCTTATCATGCCATGTATCCATTATCGAAGGCCACTCGTTCTGTCATAGTTTTTCATTTTCTAGTAATTATATATGAGTATTCCATATTCTATTTTAGTTTATTCCCACTTTTAATACATGTCATTGAATTTAGGTTCTTGCTGCTAATGTTATTGCTTTGGTATGGAATGTCATCCTCTCGTTTAAAGCTCACAAAGAGGTTCTTCAAAAATAGGTAATTTGGAGACTATTGTATGATTGATGGTCTTTGTGCATTTTCTTTGGCGAAGAAATACTCTTAAATTCTGAGAACACTTGTATTTATGCAGTTTTTGCTACGATTGAACACTTTAGGCCATGTATATTTTTTGCTAACAGCCTAGCGCTAAAAAAGAAAGATAGTTTTTTTAGATTATGCAGTTGATGCATTTTGTATTTGACCACAGATCTAGAGTCATAGTGAAGAAAAGTCATCTATTTAGAGGAACAATGGGTGCATTTGTTCTCTGTGCCATTATCTTTTTTTGTTTGTTATATGTACTGTTATCTCTTTTTGCATTGATGTTACCTTTCCAACATTCAATGTAAACAGTAAACACTAGCAAATTCAGTACTCCAACTAAAATGCTAAGCTGAAATGGGAAGACCATCTCATGCGCTATTGTAGGGGATAAGGATATATCTTTGAAGAGACTTTTGTGAAGCTAAAACATTCTTGTTCTCGTTCTTTGAATATGCTACTACTATGTATGTTCACGTTACTAGAGTTGTAGAAGCAGAGAACGGATGGTCGTTGTGGCACTACTACATTTGCCATCATGCACTATCTGTCTACTAATGCCAAGTAATACAACTTACATCATGAAAAAAAAAAAAAAAACCGAATGAAGGGAGTGAATTTGATTGATCTAAACATGGGTTTGTTTTCCTAAAACTTTCACAAATGGACTTGATAGAAGATCCAAACATGGTCCGATCGTTGCAAACTTATTGATTTTGTTTCATGTTTAATCTGCTGAATGCGACACTGACTACATGAAGGTGACGTCTTAGCCTCACTGTGAAAGGCTGAGACACAAAAGCCAGCAAAAGATCTTAAAAAAAGAAAAGAAAAGAACGACTGTCTATTTTAGGATAGTGGCGGAAGGCCAAGGAAGAGGGGCCACGTGTCAAGCAGGGATTAAATCTGATAGATTTTATTGGATGAGATTATATCGTGTGAGAACCAATTGTAAAGGCGAGGGATCTTATCCTTGCTAGTGTGGTCGCTTATTTATTTAAGTCGGAGCAGCACTCACTTGTGCTCTGCTCTCAAGTCTCTCTCTCTAGTCTCTACAAGCAGCAGTAGAAAATGGCACTGGTGAAACCCATCACGAATTTCAGCAATGTTGCAACAACAACAAGTCCCAAGTTCGGGAGGAGCGGCAAGGTGAGCAGCAGCATGATGATCAGAATGTCCTCCAAAAAGCCCGCTACTAAGAAAGCCATCAAGGAGACGCTGTTGGCACCAAGGTTCTACACCACCGACTTTGATGAGATGGAGACCCTTTTCAACACCGAAATCAACAACAATTTGAACCAGGTTGAGTTTGAGGCTCTGCTCCAGGAGTTCAAGACCGACTACAACCAGACCCATTTCGTGAGGAACAAGGAGTTCAAGGAAGCTGCTGATAACCTCCAGGGACCCCTAAGACAGATATTTGTCGAGTTCCTCGAGAGGTCTTGTACTGCTGAGTTCTCTGGCTTCCTTCTTTACAAAGAGCTCGGACGAAGGCTCAAGGTTGCTTGCTTGCTTGCTCTTTCATTTTTTTGTTTTCTTTTTTTGATTAATTCTCTGTCTGTCTGATATTTAAATCTCTAATGTTTTTGCAGAAAACCAATCCAATAGTCGCAGAGATATTCTCTCTCATGTCCAGGGATGAAGCCAGGCATGCTGGGTATGTGCAGTTCAATCTTTAATATTTATGATATGTCTTGTGTCCAGAAATATTCTACTGCTGGATTGTTTTGAATGACCCGCTCTCTCTCTATATCTCTTATTGCAGTTTCTTGAACAAAGGCCTCTCTGATTTCAATTTGGCACTGGACTTGGGCTTTCTGACCAAGGCCAGAAAATACACCTTTTTCAAACCAAAGTTCATTTTCTACGCTACTTATCTGTCTGAGAAAATTGGATACTGGAGATACATTACCATATACAGGCATCTCAAGGCTAATCCCGAGTACCAGTGCTATCCCATTTTCAAGTATTTTGAGAATTGGTGCCAGGATGAAAACAGACATGGCGACTTCTTTTCCGCACTCATGAAGGCACAACCCCAATTTCTAAATGACTGGAAGGCAAAGTTGTGGTCTCGATTCTTCTGCTTGTCGGTATTTCCTTGCTCATTATTTTCTTACTCCTACATCTTTGGTTGATCATTATTATAATATTTTAGTATGTTGCAAAACAAAATTTGTTAGAGGAAAGTACATGCTTGTGTTCTCTCTTTGCCAACCCATCTTACAAATTACATAGGCTTACAAATCTGTCATTTATTTCCCTATTCCTTGACTCCTCAACACTTCATTGTTTTCAGGTATATGTGACAATGTACCTAAATGATTGCCAACGGACAGCTTTCTATGAAGGCATCGGGCTCAATACAAAAGAATTTGATATGCATGTTATCATTGAGGTGAGCCTATAATTGCATTCGCTTTGCTTCCTTTCAGTCATGCATCAGACTTCAGGAGAATAAATTTGTGGACTAGATACTGCACACTGCGTCTGTTTCTATTAGCTATCTTTCTAATTATTTTCAAGTATGGTCAGTTGTCTTAATTCTGCCTCTTAGATACCAATACAATAGGTAGAAAGACCAAAATGACTTGTTGTGCTTGTTGAGAGATACATGAAATCATATGCTGGAAGAATGTTAGGATCTGGTTTTCTTTACGGAAGACCATAACACTGGCTTTTACCATATTGATTGACCAAGTCTTTTGTCTAATTCTTTAGACAAATCGCACAACAGCCAGAATTTTCCCAGCTGTGCTTGACGTTGAGAACCCAGAATTCAAAAGGAAACTTGACCGCATGGTGGAGATTAACCAGAGGCTCATTGCTGTTGGGGAGAGCGATGACATTTCCCTGGTGAAAAATCTGAAGTGGATACCAATTGTTGCTGCATTGGCCTCTGAACTTCTGGCTGCATACTTGATGCCACCCATCGAGTCCGGATCAGTCGACTTTGCAGAGTTTGAACCCCAAGTGGTGTACTAATTTTCTTACTCCAATGTCATCTCGTCTCATGATCAGCCAAGTGTTTCTGTTGGAGCATAGTTACTGTGCCTTACAAAACCCGATGAAAAAATGTTATGATACAATATGTTATTTCAGCGCATTGCTTCATAAGTTCAACTGTATTTGTAGTTAAGATATAAATTCCACATTGGGAAAATGACAGCCTATGTGTTTATAAGGGTTTAAGCTTCTGCATCTATTGTCAAATGGTTTTGAATAAGAAGACTACTTTATCAGTTAAAACTACGAACTTGTTCAAATGTGATTTTTTACGTTTACTTAGGGGAGGGAGAGGGGAAATGGCCTAAACAGTAACCTTTTCCATTTTCTAACTTTTGGTATCCCACCTTTCAAAAATATCAGAATTATGTCTCACGTTTCAATCTTTCTTTAGTTTTAATACCTGGAGCCGTTAATTCTCTAACGGAGTCTGCTTTTGAACCTTGTTTGACCAAACTACCCTTTCTTCAAGTAATTTATTTATTTATTTATTTTTTTACTTACTAAAACTTAAATTCTTACCAATTCTAAGAGCTAGCCTTCAACATGCCAATTCTTTCACCTAATGACAACATATCTAAATGCTTACTATTTTGGCGGAATCACTACTGTCTTAGTATGGAAAGTATTTTAAGTCCTAGTAAAGCAAATAATCAAACAGTCTATACAGTATTAGAACAAAATTTCAAAACTAAATTTTTTTACGAATATGGGGAACACTAAAGGAAATATATTTATTTAAACATAAATACAAACACATAACGCAGAGCCTCACACTGGGTAAACAGCTAAAGCTACTCATAATTGAAATTAAAATGCAAACTTACTTAAAAATAAGTACACCACACCAGATGACTAGGACTATACAATGCTTCTAGACACACTCTCGCTATTCATTGTTTATTTTAGTATACTAAAACACTCACATGAAATGAACTATTTTGAGACTTCAATACTCGTTGTGCTCTCCTTGCTTTCTTCTCGCATGCCTCCTTATGAGGGCTTATTTCATTTTTATAGAGGCCGGACTCCAGACTGTCGTTGAATTCCATACTGAAATTAGAGACAGGTGGAATCTTATTGCTGATAAGATTTTAACCTACTCTCTTTTTGAAAAGCTTTTGTCTGCTTGTCTTCATGCTTCGGCAACCACTTAATTCTTATCTTACATAAAGTTACTCGTGCACTAGCATTCACTCACCTAAAGTCTCTTGTCTTTATGCGTCAGCCTAATCTTCCATTATTTTATTGATGTTATGTAGTTCTTCATCACGAAAAGATGCTCCAGAGTTGGTGTATCCACCTTCTTCATCATATTCCATATCTGAGTCATATGATACTTTGTGCTTTTGCTCATTTTCTATCTTCTCCATCCACGTGGTGGTGGCCAGAGTCTCATCTATCTAAGGCTTTATAGAAATCACAATTTTCTGCAGATGGATTATTATAACTAGTAACCATTACTTTTTCTCTGCTAGCCAGAAGAGTGGCATACTGATCTCTTCGGATCAATCTCTGCATAATGTTTATCGCCATTGCTTTCATCCAAGGGATGCTCTGGTTTGACGATCCATTTCTTAGAGACGAATTGTTTTTGCATGTACGACCCTGGATTATTCTGACATAATGGTATGGAGAAATGTAACTCTTTTGTCCTTCCTCGGTCGTCCATTCCGGAGGGGTTGAGATAAACTTTAATCTTATAATATATCCTTCTGGCCTAATGTTCTTGACCTCATCATAAATTATTTCAAGAAGACTTTCTAGGTCTCTATTGGTTTTTGCCCAAAGATTATGAACAAAACCGTTTTCCACTAACCACAGCTTATGCTTCTAGGGATGTTCTGCTTGAATATCAAGCAAATATCTCCCATAGTAGGGACCTGCTATGACTAATAGGGTTGGCTGGAGAGTTTTCCTATTTTTAAAATCTCTTAAGAGATTATGAAAGCGGAACCATTCTAACTTTGATAAAGCATTATCGGAACTTTTGCACTTTCAGGATTCTCAATATATGAAACTTTGGGGATGCTTTTAGGATTTTGTTTCTTTTCTTCCATATTGTAGCTGTGAAGTTCTTCAGTTAATGCTTCAAGGGCTTGAAGCACAAGTGCTTCGTTCTGTTCACGAGAGGCAGTCAAGATGTTATCCATAATAACTGTTTGGTTGAATTGTAGAATTCTGCTGGTCTTGAATAATGGCTTCTCATCAATTCTCATGGGATGATTGAATATCTTCTTCATCTCAGTTACTACCGGTTGTTTTTTCTTGAAGGTTGCTAGGTAGCCTATCACGTGGTGATTTCTTCCTTCTATCTGCTGTTTGAGAGCTGACTTTCTTTGAAATCGGTCATGTGTGACCGTAGTTCTAGAATGCTGTAAAAACTCGTCTTCTGAATGAGTTTCATCTTGTGAGGATGCTTTGGATTTATTACTTTGATAATCGTCCCATCCTACTGGATCTGGTTGAATTCTTTTCAGAGGCTTTGCTTGATTCTATAGGAGAGTAAGATACTATGAATTGATTACCTGGTCCATCGTGTAGAGGTCCAATAGTTTTGTCTCCTCCTTTGTATCTCTCCCACATGGTTTTTGCTTTTAATCCCCCTTTCCTTGGGCACCGATCTTTCTTTTTCTTCAAAGTCTGGTCTTCTCCTTTCTTCAGGTTCTAGCCTTCTTCTTTCTTCAAGATATGGTTTTCTTCTTTTTTCAGGCTTCGGTTCTGGTCTCCTACTTCTCGGATTACGATCTTCACTCAGATAATTTTTGTAAGAGCGTCAGGCAGATAATTTTTGTCTCCACCCATTTTAACATCATATTCATATTGAGCTAAAAACATCTACCATCTAAGAATTCTTCCTCTATCAGCTACATCTGTGAGTTTATAGTTTTTGAAGTTTGTTACTCTTTTGTTATCAGTTTTAACCAGAAACTTATTTCCTAAAAAAGTTTATGCACCCTTAATGGATTTTATCAGGGCTAGTACTTCTTTATCTACTGTGGAGTAATTCAATTCTGCAGGATTGAACTTTCCTGACAAAATTTTATAAATATTTTCTTGATTTGTATATGGCGTGACCGCCAGCCCAGTAATAATCATTTGCATCAGTCTGTAGAACGATCAAATCATCTTCTTCTGGTAACTGCAATGGAGTGAGGTGTTTTGTGAGTTTTTTTATTTTCTTAACGGTGTTACTATCGTCGGTTGTAAATGACCATTTCCTTTTTGAGCTTGTCTTTGTAGAGAGAAGAGCAGTGAGACCGCTCACTTGAGGAATAAAATCTCTCGCAAAGTTAACAATTCCCAAAAATCTATGAAGAGATTTTGCGTCTGGGATATTGTCAGAGAACTGGCTGATTTTCTTAACAATATGTTCTTGAAGACGAATTTCTCCATCTTTTACATGTTTGCCGAGAAAATCTATTTCTCTTTTTATGAGATGAATTTTCTTTTGTTCAAGGATGATTCCCTGGACCATGAGCTTGCAAATTTGCTCAAGATGTCTCAGATGCTCATTCATAGTTTTAGAGAAGATAAGAATGTTATCAATGTAAACTATGCCGAAATCTGAGTATGGTTTAAAAATGTTATCCATCTTTCTTTGAAAGATAGATGGAACCTGCTTAAGTCTAAATGGCATTACTGGCCATTCGTAATGTCCTTGAGGAGTCTCAAAAGCTGTCAAGGCAATGGAATCAGAATGCATCCTAACTTGCCAGAAACCTGACTTTGCGTCAAACTTTGAAAATATTTTTGCTCTTTTCAGTCTATGGATGATGACTCTTACTTGTGCAATTTGATAGTCATCTTTGACCGTTTCCTTATTGACATCGCTGTAGTTTATAACCATTATTGTTTTTCCTCTTAATTGCTCTGCATCGTTTCTAATCAAGAATGTCAGAGCATGATGAGGGTTGTCTGAAGATCTAATTAGTTTCTTTTCAAGCAACTCTTAAACCTGAACTTCCATCTATGTCCTATCTTCGTCTTTATAATGAGGAATTGCTTGACATGGCATATCGCATTTGCGTCATGCATCTTTAGCTGACAATATACGGGGTCTCTTTCCCAGTATAACTGGAGATCCTCATTGATCATAGGCTTCAGTAAGTTTTCTATCTCAACAAGATTCGGAATTTTCTTTTGTTCTATCTTGTTTGCATATATCTTTAGATTGTGCTCTTTGATGAACTCTTCTTCACCGTCTGAGCTTTCTGAATCTTGAGGTTCTACCTCTGATTCTGAGTCTGAGTCTATTGAACTCATTGCTTCGTTTGGTATAATTTCTTGGTATCTCTTAATGCCAATACCGGTTGTAAAATCGGTTTAAAAGGGTGGTTTATAATCACCACGCTTTGCTGGCGACTTCTGCTATTGTTTTGTGAATCCTTTACTTGCAATACTAACAACGTCCATAAGTCTGGATTCCTAGTAGAACTTGCTGTCTTTCTCAAACCTAATCATTTGTACGTTTTGTACTATATTTTGCTGTAGTAGGAAGTCATTTCCTATTAGCATATCAGCACCTTGAGCTTCACATTGCCAGATTCTTTAGATATAAAGATTCCTCCTCCTATGGAAATTCTGACATTTTTGGCAAAATAATTCATGAAGATCTCATTATCTCCCATCCCAATTCCAGTAACATTTCTTTCAGACTTTTCCCAATATTCTTCAGGAATATCATATCTTTTTGCTAGACTATATCCTAAACCATTATCTATAAATGCATGTAGATGATATTTTTTATAATTGGGAAATTTCAGGCCAACGACGATATAATTCCTATATATACTAATCTGAACATGTTTTACTGGTTGGATTGTAGTCTCAGTCTCTGTGATTTCTATGAAAAAATTGATACTCCTTTCATTTTTCTGAGGAGATTCAGATTCTGCTACCGGATTTCTGGCTCGATTCTTCTACTGTCTTTTTGCATAATGAAGTTACTAACTTCATTTTAATCATAGAATATCTCATATTCCTGATCTACCAATGTATTTTCTTTTGTTTTTCTTCCTAGTTCTGCTATAAAACATTCTCGATGATAAGTTTCTCCTGTTTTTTCATAATACATGGGTATTGTGTTACTATCGTAATAGTTACAATAGTCACAGGTGAAGTTTCTTGGCTTTGGTTGAAACTCATTGATGTTATCAGTGGTTTCTTGTTTCCAATTTTGGATTTTTATATTGCGATCTTCATATTCTTCTTCAAAGTCTTCTGAAGTGCTTTCTGTATCGCTTTCTAATGGATATTCAAGAGAATATATTGATTCATTCTCTTTATCAGAATAGGCGACATCAAATCCTTTTAGATTTGCATATTCTATAGCCTCATCGTATTCTGCTATGAGAGCTTTAGAAAATCTGTTTTCTCTTTTAGGGCATTCATTCGCATAATGTCCTTCTGCCTTACAGAGCCAACATATGCAGGGCTTTGTTTTCTTGAAGTATTGGGGGTTTTTTCTTTAAAAATCTCTTTCTAGGAGATCCCTTTCCTCTGTTTCTTTCAAAGCTTTTTTCAAACTTTTACTTCTTTTTAGAAGTAAAATTGTGGTTGTATTTCTTGTTTCTAAATTTGCTCTTGTTTTTCCGATCTGCGTGGCTATGGCATCCCCACTGCGTCGGAGTATCCAATATTTTTGGACACATATTCTCAACTCCTCTAAGTTGTTTTTTTTTGCAGTTCTTGATTTTTGATTTTCAATACACTGCTTTCTTAAGAGATTTCTTACTCCGTCTGCTATTCCTCCAATAGTAAAGTACATGAGGGGATTTTCTTCAATGGACTGTGCTACAATATTATTCCAAGGTTATAGTAATTTTCTGTAGTATGTTCTGACGAGATTGTCATTTTCTAAATCTCCGATTGTGCATAAATAATTCTGGAACTCATTTGTATATTCTTCAAAGTATCTCATGTTGCAGATACTCAATTTTTGAATATTTGCTTTACCTCTTTCTTTAGATTGCTCGCTATGCCCTGTTATATCTCCACAAAATTGTGCATACATAGGAATAGCAAAATCCATCGGATTATTAGTCTGAGCTAGCCTTGTTGCCCACTCAGCCCATTTAGAGCTTCTCTTAAAGGATTTGTACCATTTCTGGACTATTCCTGTTAAGGTCGACTCATAATACGCATGAGAGTCTTCATAAGCGTATTTGGACATGACTAACGTTTGGGTTAGTTTCAAACTTGTAACCCAATCGTCTATGACTTTTCTTTTGTCTCACACTCTATCTATATCTAGATATACACCTCTTTCGGAGACTGCTTGTTCCCATTTTGGTTCTGTAGGAATGTACTTCTGAGAGCTCTGCTCTCCAAGTCTCCCTGTAGGCCCTTGTCCTTTAGGAAGTTTGATCTTTTCTTCTCTAATAATCTTAGTAAGATTATTTGTAATGTTTTGAATGATAGTGCTCCCTCCTGGTGGTCCTGCTTGGTTGTTACTTGTTTCTGCATCCATGGACGACTCACCTGGTTCTTCCTTAGCAGCCTGATATGGCAATATTTTTCTCTTATTTCTCCCAATTCAGGTTAAAGAAATATTTTTCATGATTTCTTCTAATCCTTCTATGGAATCAAGTCTCTGCTTGCGCATATAGCTCTTTTAATCCTTCTATCCTAAGCATTCTTATAGGTCTTTTTGAGTCTTCTTCTTTAAAAGACTCTTCAAGAACTGCTCTTGAAGTGCTTGCTTGCTCATCATTATCGAATAAATGCCTATGAAACTGAAAGCTTATTTTTCCTCCCATGTCTTCATAGATAGATTCATTCGAGCTCTTAATTTGTCTCTCAAGTGGTGCTAAATTACATTCCCTTGGGAATGACACTTCATGCCATTTGGTGACATGTTTTTATTGAGAATTATTCTTAGGATTAGTAAGGACAGATGTAGTAATGTCAGGGCTATTGATGAACCTAGTGTTTGGCGTTACGTTAGAACTCATCAACTTGTAATAAATTCTATAATCAACAGCTAGTTCCATCATGCCTTTCTTCATGGAAATTCCATCTATTTTGATTCTCAATCTTAAACAGTGGGCTGCGTCACTCAGATGAGTGGTGAAGTTTGGGAAGACATTAAAATATACAACATGATTGCATAGTGAGGCTTCAACTGTTCATAACACTCTTTTTGAAATCTGTTATTCTGTCATCTTGTAATATGCACAAGGCCGAACAGTCTATCCCATCTCTTGAAAAGTTTTTAATTGATACTTAGACTGCACCAATATACATGTAGGAATATTTTCTTTGAAAAGCTTCACTCACTTCTTTTAAAGTGATTAATCTGATGTCTGTTTCACCACCAGGTGCTGGGACTGTTAATTCTAATATCTTGAATATATGAGAATCCAAGATAAAAGATCCTTTCTTGTAGATCTCATTAAATCTAAATCGCGGGGCACATGCTTCCCTTACACTAGACTCAATTTCATTATAATCAAATTCTTGAGCATTTATGAGCTGTACAGGTGGTACAGTATGTCTCTTACTGAGTATTCTATTCAGCATTTTTATATCTCTTTTAGGAGTTTTGGATGCTATCCATTCGAGTAATTTAGGTTTGCTAAATTTAAACTCGCTTTCTACCTTTGCTGAAGGTATTATTGTAAGGACCCGTCCCGAAAATTCCCTCGGAAAATTCGAAACAGGTCTGAAAATAACCCGATTAAAACCAAATAAAAATCTCTTGGTTCCCAAACCGCCAACACCCACCCACTGGGGACAAGGTCCGATCAATTCTTTGGTCGTAAATTTTGGCGTAAAACTCCATTTTTAAACAAGTTTTACCTTTTCCGGAAAGTCAACAGTAAAATTTTAAAAATCAACTGTAATAGTAAACGTCAAAGTCAACGGTCAAAGTCAGACTTACTATTAACTTTACTATTTAACCTTTTACCATTACTATTTACCTTTTTTACTGTTTACTGTTTACTGACTTACTGTTTTACTGTTTACCATTCACCTTTTACTATTTTACTTTTTACCCTTCTCCTTCCTCCGTCGCCGACAGCCGCAGCACCGCCGCCACGCCGCCGGCAGCGCCACCACAGTGGCCCAAACACCTTAATTTCAACCCAAAATCCACCTAAAACGATCACCACCACCTCAAGAATACATCACCACCATTTCTGCCGCCAAAAGCCCACACAGCCGCCGCGAACAGCGGCCGATACGGTGGCCCATTTCCCCCAAACCTGCAATTCACCAAATTCCAACAATCCGAACCTCAAGCTATACAATTCCGACTCTAAATATCGTCCTAAATCCAATTACATCCTCAAATTACATCAATAACACCAAAATTTCAATCCCCCAAATTCAAACCCGAAAAACCCTAAAAATTCAAACTTGAATTCCTACTTACCGAGGTTGATTCGGACTAATTCCTTCCATGGAGTTGTCGAGCGGGACGAGGTCTTTCTTTTCCCCCTGGAATTAGGCCGATCGGTGGCCGGGGGTGCTAGTTTCGGGTCGACACAGTCGACCCCTCCCGAACTCCCACCGATCAAACCACGGCGAGCCCGGCCGCATAACTACCACAAAGGAGAAGAGGATGAGGAGGCGGTCCAAACGGGACCGGTGGAGCTCCGAACGGCGGCCGGACGGCGGAGAACCGAGAGCCGGTGCCGCTGTGTGTGGGGCTCGGGCTCGGGCCCGATCGGGGAAGAGAGAGAGAGCAAAAGAAAAGAGAAAGAAAGAAAAATAAAGGGAAAGGAATATTCTCCCAATTTTAAGAATATTCTCATTCTAGAAAATTCTACTCGTTTCTAGAAATTCCTCTCCCAATTTTACGTCATAACTTTTTCCTATGAACTCTAAAACAAACCTGCTACGAGTCTACACTACCAGATCCGAAAGTATGGCCGACGAAAAAAATTTCGTCGGCTATACCATCTGCCGACGAAATTTTCGTCGGCTATACGTCGTCGGAACAACCCCGTCGGCTATACTAATGGCCGACGAAAAAAACGAATTCGTCGGTTATAGTAGAGTATGGCCGACGACTGTACCGACGAAAATTTTTTTCGTCGGCCAAACCTGGGAGAAATTGCCGACGAATTTCGTCGGGTATTTTCGAGTATGGCCGACGAAATTCATTAAGTATAGCCGACGAATTAATAAATTTTCGTCGGCTATTGGGTGTTAACAATAGCCGACGATTCTGTCAATTTTCGTCGGCTATTTCCTCGAAATATATTAATATTTAATAGGCATTAATTAATTATAGCCGACGAAATAATGTAAATTTCGTCAGCTATACAACTTATAGCCGACGAAAATTGGTAAAATTCGTCGGCTATAGTTATTATAGCCGACGAAATAATGCCAAAATCGTCGGCTATTCTTGCATTTGAGGAAAAAAAATTAAATTATTTTCTAAATTACCATTCCAAGCAACCTGCAAATCACAAAAACAGTCCATGCATTTGCACCAACAAGAAACACGTCTAAATACCATTTTTATTAAATTCGTTCTAATATACATAAACCCTAAACCCTAATCATCACCTAAACTACTGAAGTCCAGCAGGTCATCCCCAGCATCCTGCTCTCCATCAGGCTCGTCATCCTGCTGACCGAACTCGGGAGGTTGAGGCATTGGAGGTTCCACTAACCGCTGAAACGGGGTCGGGGGTGGAAGGCCTTGGTTTTGTGCCGCGAACATCTCATACCACCAGGCTTGTTGGTTGTCGTAGTTTTGTTGCCGAATTCTTTCGCATTCGGCATGCCAACCGGCCATATCCAAATGATACTGTTGTGTTCTGCGGCGCATCTCGTCCTGATACTGCTGTGTTCTGCGGCGCATCTCCTCCTGATACTGCTGTGTGCTGCGGCGCAGCTCCTGTACTGTCTGGGACAAGGTCGCCAATTCTGCTGCCAATCGCTGCACTTCCCCCCTCATATGCTGGCTCTCCCCGCCTCCCTTAGTGGTCTTCAGAAGCCCTAGTCCAGAACTTCCCAAACCCCGGCAGTAGAAGTTGTTTGTCCGGTTTGGGAAGGCTGCGTCGAACATCCTCGCTGCCGTTTGGACACTGGACCGGTCGACATGGCGCATGGCTTCTTCCAGATCTGCCTCTGAAATGTTCGGTTGTGTCTCCCGAACTACTTGCTGGAACACCTCTTCTTCGGCCCGGTTGACCCTCTCCTAAGTGGACGGGAAAAAAAAATTAATATTATAACAAATATATAATTAAGTAAAATTAATAACTAAATTTTTTAAATTGTAATGAACGACTTACGAGCTGTTCTGTTGCTTGTGGATAAGCGATCTTGAACGTCTCCACGTACGGGTTGCTATCAGGATGATCTCTGAGCGCCTCCTCCTGATATTGTGCAAACGGCCGTGAACCAGCATGATGGGGGGTTGTGTTCCGGCGGCGGTTCTCAGAGTTTATCCGAGAACGTTGCTTCAAACAAATAATAAAATGTTAGAAAAATGCATCAAAAAATATTAGTGTAATAATTATAAAATAATTAAACTAATAATTAAAATTTTAACAAAATAAACATTTTTACTGAAGTTTAGTATTTACCTGCATAACTGGGTTGTTGAAGTCTACTGTCTTCAACCAACGCCACTCGTACTCCCGGAACATGAACTCCCTGGGAGTACCCATACGACCAAGGTAGTCGTATTCGTTATAGTGGGAACGCAGCTCGTTCTTCCACTCTTTGAACCTACGAAAAAAACAAAAGTGCATTAGAAATATTATTAATATCATAAAATATTAATAATTATAAGATAATTATAATATCATAAAAACAAACGTACCTCGAGTTCTGCTGGGTGTCCGCCCAATCCCGCCTGTGTTCGGCAATCTCGAAGAATGTCTGAAAAATAATATTTTATTAGTTTTACAATTGTAATAATACCGAAAATTATTAAATATGACGAGAAATAAATTAAATTTTTTAAATTACTCACCGACGCGGCGTTGTTCACCTCCCTCTTGATCTCTTGGAGCACATCAGCCCACCGGGTCCACAACATAGGGACTCTGTCCCTAATCAGTGACCCCACGCAACCCGAGTAGTCGCGTTTTTTCTTCCCCGGAACCTTCTGATTAGGAGGTTCGTTGATCTGAATCCTGCCGCTGCGCTCAACAGTTCTTCTGAGCGTGTCAAAACATATGACACCTCTCGTATTCCTCCGTGAACTGCTAGCGGCTGTCCCTATCACAAAAACGACGATTGGTTAATAAAATTAAATATTAGTGCGTTAATTTTAATAAAACATTTAATTAATAAAATCAAATGTTACCTGAAGTGGATGACTCGTCTGTCGACTTTCCTTTTCTCCTCGCCGAAATAAGGTGGTCAGGGTTCTCAAATGGCTGCTGCTGGTATGCCTCTGCAGCACTCACGTACTGAGGCATATCAGGCCATATGGGCACACCCTGATAGTCGACCTCCGGTATCGCCGGAATGTTGTACGGGAGGAAGAGCTGGTTTGGGAGAGTAGGAGCCTCAGTCGAGTCAGCAGCAGACTGAGTCGGACTCGGCATCGGCTCCCGATGAACCTCAGGCATACCAACCTGAGGAACGTCGGCAGCTATCTCCTCGTGAAATAGCTGCCGACTAAACCTCGGAGCCACGGAGGGACCGACATGCGGAAGTGAAGTGCTCGACGGCCGCCCCGCCTGGAGAAGGGTCTGGTGCCGAGAACTCACACTCCGTCGCGGCTGGTCTGCATCCACAGTCCTCCGCGGCTGGGATAAATCTACACTCCTCCGCGGCTGGCTGGTGGTCCTCTCAGGCTGGCTAGCGGTCCTCTCGGAGTCTGCGGAACCGCCGGAATTTCTAGAACCTCTAGATCTGCCGCCACGACGGCCTCCGAATAGGTTTCTTAATGCATCGGTCATCTAAAGCCCGAGGCATTAATACATTAATTGATATTAAATTATATTATATTAAATAACAAATTCTAATTAATATAATAACCAATAATACTAACATATTTTAATATAACAATTTATATACTAACATATTAAATTATATTATATTAAATAACAAATTCTAATTAAATATAATTAAGATATATATATAATTAAGCTAAATTATACAATTAAGTTATCAATTTATATAATTAAAAAAAACCAATTTATACGTATAAATTATACAATTACACCTAAATTATACAATTAAAATAAATTTGAAAACAATTACCTAAATTAACATAAATACCTAAAATTTATCTAAATTAACATAAATACCTAAAATTTACCTAAATTAACATAAATACGTAAATTATACCTAAATTAACATAAATACCTAAATTATACCTAAATTATATCTAAATTAATATTAATTAACATAAATGAAAAAAAAAAAAAAAAAAAACCTACTGCCGAATTGAAAATGGAAGGGAGGAGGAGGCCGGCCGGATTTGAGGAGGCTGGGCCGGAGGAGGGACACGCCGGAGGAGGGACAGGCCGGATTGGAGGAGGAAGAGGGAGGGTCGGCCGGATTGGAGGAGGAAGAGGGAGGCTGCCGGATTGGAGGAGCAAGAGGGAGGAGGGGGTTGCCGGATTCGAGGAGGAAGAGGGAGGAGGACGACGAGGCGAGCGGCGCTGGATCGGTTGGAGGATTTGGAAATATGCAGCAAATGGAGGCTAGGGTTCGGCTGCAACAAACTTATACCCGATAGTATAGCCGATGAAATCTATGAACTCGTCGGCTATAGTTTAGGTGCTCAGCAGCCGTCCGATCTCCCCCATCCAACGGCGGACAATGAAAAGGCGCGAATCACTAGAGTTTAGCCGACGAAATTACAATATTTCGTCGGCTATACTTTGGAAAATCACAGCCGTTGGATCTGAGCCATCCAACGGCAGACAATAAGCGGATCGCAAGAGTTTAGCCGACGAAATAAAATATTTCGTCGGCTAAACGTTTGGTCAAACTACGAAGTCAAACCTCTAAACCCTATAAATTAAAACGGAAATTGGCCTGTCTAAATGACGTTTTCTGGCCTTATCTTCAACAGAGAATAGTTTCAAATCGATGAGACGCGACTAATCGTATAAAAATTTTCCTCAAAATATTTACCGACCGTCAGGCTACCCATAGGAAAACGGGAGTAAAAAACAGTTAACCGCAACATTCGGCACACAGATTTTGTCGGAATCTTCTCATTTTTCAACCGTAGACGTATTTCGGTCATATCTTATTTAACGACACATTTGCATTTGAAGAGTCTACGTATAGTAACTATTTGAAACTATACATTCACTTAAACACTTAGTAAACAAGTTAAGGAACCTTAGTGCATATGTTCCGATTTTGAATCTAAAAGTTGGGAAAATCTATTCCAACCGTCAGATATCACCGTTAAGATTAAATACATTTGTGAAAAAAAATCCAACTACATCTGACGACGTTAACGGATCGATCGGGACGGTCAACCGGGTGAGTCAAACCTCTAAACGCTTTAAAACGGAAATTGGCCCGTCTAAATGATGTTTTTTGGCCTGATCTTCAACAGAGAATAGTTTCAGATCGATGAGACGCAACTAATCGTATAAAAATTTTCCTCAAAATATTTACCGACCGTCAGGCTACCCATAGGAAAACGGCAGTAAAAAACAGTTAACCGCAATATTCGGCACACAGATTTTGTCCGAATCTGCTCATTTTTCAACCGTAGACGTATTTCAATATTTCGGTCATATCTTATTTCACGACACATTTGCATTTGAAGGATGAAGCAATGGTTTGTCGATAGTGATAGAAAATGGAAGCTGAATTTTTTTGTTTTTTTTTTTAATCATAGCCGACGAAATCAAACCTAGTACTCGTCGGCTATTCTTTTGTCGTTTTCGGTCAAAAATAAAATAATTATTTTTCAATAAACTTATGGCCGACGAAATAATGAATTTTTCGTCGGCCATTGTACGTATAGCCGACGAAAAATTCATTATTCGTCGGCCATTATTGTATTGGCCGACGAAATAATGCATTTTTCGTCGGCTATTCTCTGAAAAAAAAAACCAAAAAAATCAGTAGTTTTACACCTCTCCTATTCCGATGTCCTGTTCACATATAACCAAAATTGAACATAAAAAACCAGAAACCCAACAGTCAACATATTTCAAATTTTTGTTTAAGGGGTTTGGAACCCAGCATAGCTGGGAGGCTCATCCCCACGCCCGTTCATTAGAAATGAGTTGATTACAAATGAAAGGATTACATCATTTAAATTACTTAATCCGTCGGATTGTAATCGGAATCATCGGATGAGTCTTCTTCGGTTTCTGAATTGCTCGATAGGGGTAATCTATGTCTTTCCTCACCACTAGAGTCCTCGTTAGTTTCTTCATTTGGATCAACATCAACAAGCAGTGGCTCTTCACGTCGAATTCGCACCGGCGTGTCTAGGCGAATAAAAGAGGAGTCAGGAATACCGTTTGAGTTGGGCTCTTGATACGCGGTGCCCCCTTCCTCGTTCTCTTCAGCCACTCCAAGTGTAGAAGCCCGGTAAATGTTGCGATGGTGGATAGTGTTGACTACTTTCCACGGGTCCCCCTTGGCGAGATCATCAAGATAAAACACTTGTTTAACCCATGTGGCTAAAACGAACGGGTCGTCCTCATACCATGATGTACTAGTGTTCACAGAACTTATGCCGTATTGATCGGTTTTCATGCTCTGCGGCCGTGTGTCAAACCATCTACACTTGAAAAGGTGCACTTTCATGCCTTCCCCGTAATGCAGTTCCACAACTGAATGGAGAACACCGTAATAGTCAACTCCACCATCCCCACCATGTGCCATAACCCCTGAATTTTGTGTTTTCAGTCCGTGGTCTCTGTCTTCACATCGAAATAACACACCATTCACCTTGCACGTCGCATAAACTTTTGAATAGACCGGCCTCCTCGCTAAAAGTCTGAGTTCGTGCGACCAATTTGGGTGATTATCATTTTCAATAAGGTCCATCTGCAACCATCAAAATCAACTATAAATATGAATAAATATACACAATAATATATGAACACGTATAGAATAGTGTTAAAGGTACGTACCCAGCGGCCGAAATACTCTGCGAATGTCTGGTTGTGGTAATCGAGATCACCTGCTACTCCTTCACAGCGTAGATGTATGTCCTTCCAAAACTGAACTTCTGGACAGTTGATTAGTACCCACCAATGTGCAATGGCTACCTCATAATCTTTCAACTTGTAGGAAACTGGCATGTTTCCACCGAGTACAACATCGTCGGAGAGTATGGAAAGATTGAACTGTGACGGTACATTTTCCTGTATGCTTTCCTGTAACGCTCCGAAATACAGCTTCATGTAGGTGACGCACTCGTGCGCAATATATGCTTCAGCTATACATCCTTCAGGTGCGGATCTGTTTTGGACAAAACCACCGTATTGTCCAAGTTGCCTATAAATCAAGTTTTTAAAGTGTTATGATAATACATTAACACTATATCACATATATTGATGAGAAAATTAACATAAGGTGTAAAATACGTACCTTTCCATCGGATACATCCAAGTGAAGTGCACAGGACCGGTAAGCAACAACTGCCGAGGAAGATGGATCATGAGGTGAGGCATGATGTCGAAAAAATTTGGAGGAAATATCATCTCAAATTTACACATGATATGAACGATGTCGTGTTGCATTTCCCGGAGGTCAGATTTTCTCACTTCCCGTGTGCATACCTTCTGGAAAAATCTTGCCAACGCTACTAACGGCTCCACAACGTGACGGGGAAGGAACGGTCGAATGAAAACAGGGAAGAGACGTTGTTGCAGGATATGATTGTCATGACTTTTCAACCCGTACTGATTGTTGAATTGTCTGTTGACACACTTGGCTATATTTCCAGCAAAGCCTGAAGGATACTTGGCCCGACTTATCCAATGGAAAATTTCTGATTTATGCTCAGGCTTGACGGTGTAAGGAGCTTGAGGCATTTTTCTCTTCCCTTGTTTCAACCATAGTGTTTTTCTAATATTCATGTTTTGCAGATCAGTGTGAGCCTTAGGACCCCCTTTCGTCTTCCCCTCCAAGTTCAGCGTTGTGCCCACCACACTTTCAGAAACATTTTTTTCTATGTGCATAACGTTTAGGAAGTGACGGATCAGCAACTCACACCAGTACGAGAGTTCCCACAATATGCTCCTATGTGTCCAGAATTTGTACTCCTCAGGCCTTTCAGGTATTTCCGCTACAATATCGGGATGATTGCTGAGGGGCCCAAAATCGTACTCATTAAGTCTTGCTAAAATTTCTCTTCCTGTCCATCTTCTGGGAGCACGGCCGTGTTCTTCGGTTCCATCAAATGCGGCGGACTCGTAACGCCAGTGGTGATCCGCCGGAAGGAACACACGATGACCCATTCGGCATATCTTGTTGCAATGAGGGGTGCTCCCATAATCGCTGAGGCACTCTGGACAAGCCTTGTATCCCCTAACAACGCTGCCCGACAACATCCCATAAGCAGGAAAATCACTGATGGTACCAATAACCATGACATGCATCTGGAACGTCTCCTGCTTGTACTTGTCAAAAGTGGGATGACCAACGTCCCACAATACCTTAAGCTCTTCAATCAATGGTCTCATATACACATCGAGACATTTCCCTGGGTAACCAGGCCCCGGAATCAACAACGTCAACATATTATATTCCTTCTTCATGCACATCCACGGAGGAAGGTTGTAAGGTACCAAAACCACCGGCCATATACTGTATGAAAGACTCATGGTGCCGAAAGGGTTGAACCCGTCGGTTGAGAGCCCGAGCCTAACGTTTCTGACATCTGACGCAAAATAAGGAAACTCATTGTTTATATGCTTCCAAGCCGCTCCGTCAGAGATGTGTGTCATGATATCTGCGTCTCCCGCGTCCCGCTCACCGTGCCACCTCATGGCTTTTGCGGTGGTTTCTGACATGTACAACCGCTCAAGCCTATCTCTCAACGGAAAATACCGAAGCACTTTCACAGGTTTCCTATTGCCTGCTCCCGTCAACTTATATCGGTCAGAATGACATATCGGACATGCGTCAAGGCTAGCAAGGTCATTCCCTTCTGCATCTTTACCCCAGAAGAGAACGCAGTCAAATGCGCATGCATGGATCTTAATGTAGGAAAGCCCTAGATCTTTGAGGATACTTCGGACCTGACGGTGATTGGTAGGATTACGATGACCCTCCTCCAACAACGAAGAAGTGTACTGTAGATATTCATCCACTTGTCTAATGCTCCCTTTTGTCTCGACTTTAATCCTCATTACCTCCATCACACTTTGAAGAACTGTCTTCTCAGAATTTGAAGACACAGGGGTCTGTTGCAATGCAATCAGTTTGTTGTACTTGTCAAAGGCAGCAGTGTTGACAACTTGTGGGAACGGCTGCACCGGGTCCTGCATATATTGTTCCCCACGTACACCGCTTTTAAAAGGAAACACGTGGTTGACGAATGCCATTATTGGATCGTTGGATGTACTACTACTGCCCGCCTCAAAATACTGCCCATGATCATGCGATCCATCTAATGATGGCTCACCGTGATATATCCAACGTGTGTACTTCGGCCAAAACCCATTACTCTTTAGGTGCTCCCATACTGTCCTAATCGGAAATCGACACATATCACTGCGACACTTACATTTCTTACACGGGCAATAATGGTAATTCCCCTTTGCATTTTCCTCGACGAACTGCATAAAATCCACAACTCCTGTAGTGTATCGTCGGTCATGCCTTGGAAGCGAAATCCAACTCTTATCTCGATCCATATATAGCCTGATAATAATATATATGTATAACTTTAATTAATAATAAATTAATTAACACATATATATATATATTACAATATATATTATTATCAACATCAACTCATATATATATATATATATATATACCATTAATTAACAACCATTATTTAAGTTCATTACACTATCAACAACCATTAATTAACATATTTATATATATTTTAACACTAATTAAAATAACATTATTAAATTAAAACACATAATTATACTCTAACTGAAAATCAACTCAACTACAACTCAAAATCAACATATATACATACATTCTAACACTAAAACAACAACAAAATAAAAAATCACTTACTATATCAAAATCACTAAAACTCAAAATCAACTCATGCAACTAAAACTCAAAATCAACATATATACACATATACGTACCTATATATAGCTCCACAATGTAAGAGAGGACGGATTTCAACAATACCCACAGATTTTTCACTCTTTCTCCCGTTTTTTTCCGTTTTTTTTGAAATGGGCAGCTTCTGTCCAGATTTGAAAATATAAAGACTTATAGCCGACGAAATTGTCAACTTCGTCGGCCATTCTTCTTAAATTTGTATAGCCGATGAAAACTTTAAATCGTCGGCCATTATTGGGGTATAGCCGACAAAAGAAAAAATCGTCGGCCATTTTTGTAGAATAGCCGACGATTTTTAATTTTTAGCGACGAAATAAAAATTCGTCGGCCATTCTATGGGAATAGTCGACGAAATTTTTTTTTTTGCGACGACAAAAATTTTCGTCGGCCATTCTTGGGAATAGCCGACGAAAAAAGTGTTTCGTCGGCCGTTTTTTTTTTTCGTCGGCAAAGCCCTTTTTTCTTGTAGTGCTACAAACTCCTTTTAACGTCTACTATCTCGTCGAGAAATAAAATCCTCAATTGGGTCAATCTATAAAAGTCAACCTTTGAACCCTTTGAATCGTAAAAATAAATTTTTGAAACGTCAAAATAATTTAAAACTTTTAGGGGGTATTTTAAGGTTCGGGTCGTTACAAACTACGCTCCTTACAAAAATTTCGTCTGTGAAATTTGCATAACCGCCAAGAATAAAGATAGGGGTACACACATCTCACTGCCCCATGCTTATAAGTTTCATGGCATACAACTTGCAAGGATACCAACTTGCAAGAATTTAGAATTAAAAGAAATCAACAATTTCATACCATACAATCGCAAACACCCCATATTTAATAACTTGTTCAATTAACAATTATCTCGTCATCTGAGATTAACCACAATCGACCAAATCAACCAAATCATCCTATAGTAATTTCAGACACCTAGATCATTTCCTAATGATGAAAGAATGAGAAAGAAACAAGTTTCTGATTATATATGGCCCCACTTAGCCACCACTCGACATTTAAATACTTGACATATAACTTATGGCTTAGTGAATCTTATTTCAAAAATATTTGATCAATTCACTTTCCATAGGCTAGGAAGGCCGAATTAAATTCCAAACAAAAATTTTCCACCTCAGGACATACAAATTATCCAAGAAATCATAACCAATTTCTTAACAAGATTCAAATCACTAACCATGAACACAGACCCCCATCAACCCTGCGGCCCCATTTTAAGGGAAAAATTATACCCGAAAATTTTGCCATGACTTCCCTTAACATGAACAATCCTACCTGTAGGAAATCTCAACATCACCTCCTAAATTCTCAATTCTAACATCCACATAGGGAGCCACCGTGCTCCCCATATTAACAAAATAAATTCCATCACAAAACTATCAATCTAAATTTAAGATGCAACTTGCAAACATTATATAATACGCCTAATCATTTCCAAACCCCTAGAGCTTACTGCTCATCGTAACCACAACTACCCACCAAATAAATACGACAGGGGTTCAACCGTTTGCATTTTCATTAAAAATAGAAACAATCGATCATAATACATAATCAATAAGCACAAGTACAATTCTCATCATATCAAGATGTCAATCAATTATAAATAGATCAAGCATACACAATAATTGACTACAACGATAACCTTACGAGCATCAATACAACCCCTCTCTTCTCATATTAGCCTCACGCATAATAAATCATAAAATACTTTAGTCAACAAAATATGTTTCACAAGCCAACATAAACCACAGTTTAAATCAATAGGTGTAATCACCATCGGTCCACTCCGAAATATTTTCATAACAAAATATCCAGCCCCGCTGGTTCGGGAATTTATTAAACAATTAAAATTCTCACAAAAGAAAATATTCCTGAAATCAAATAATAAAATGTCAAAATCAATCTCATCAGCTATATCATCATATCAGATACATCAGGGGAAAGTCAGCACCACCATATAACAGTAAGCCTCAGGCTCGGGTCGGAACCTTCCAGGGCTACTAAGTAGCGTCCAACGCTACTGCGTGGGTACTAGCTAGCCAACAAGACGACCCAGCCTCCAAGACTGCAGGTCGGAACCTCCCAGGGCTACTAAGTAGCGTCCAACGCTACTGCTAGCTAGTAATAAGACGACCCAGCCTCCAAGGCTACAGGTCGGAACCTCCCAGGACTACTGAAACAATGTCTCACTCTACCGCTAGCTAGCACAAGACGACCCAGATGTAACAGTGAGCCTCCCAGGCTCGGGTCGGAACCTCCCAATTTTATTAGATGTTGGAAGCGTGGTGGGCCCATAACCTACAGGTCCAAGGATCGAAACCTGACTCTGATACCACTGTAAGGACCCGTCCCGAAAATTCTCTCGGAAAATTCAAAACAGGTATGAAAATAACCCGATTAAAACCAAATAAAAATCCCTTTGTTCCCAAACCGCCAACACCCACCCACTGGGAAGAAGGTCCGATTAATTCTTTGGTCGCAAATTTTGGCGTAAAACTCCATTTTTAAACAAGTTTTACCTTTTCCGGAAAGTCAACAGTAAAATTTTAAAAGTCAACTGTAATAGTAAACGTCAAAGTCAACGGTCAAAGTCAGACTTACTATTCACTTTACTATTTAACCTTTTACCGTTACTATTTACCATTTTTATTGTTTACTATTTACTGACTTACTGTTTTACTGTTTACCATTACCTTTTACCATTTTACTTTTTACCCTTCTCCTTCCTCCACCGCCGACAGCCGCAGCACCGCCGGCAGCGCCACCACAGTGGCCCAAACACCTTAATTTCAACCCAAAATCCACCTAAAACGATCACCACCACCTCAAGAATACATCACCACCATTTCCGCCGCCAAAAGCCCACACAGCCGCCGCGAACGGCGGCCCATTTCCCCCAAACCTGCAATTCACCAAATTCTAACAATCCGAACCTCAAGCTATACAATTCCGACTCTAAACATCGTCCTAAATCCAATTACATCCTCAAATTACATCAATAACACCAAAATTTCACTCCCCCAAATTCAAACCCGAAATTCAAACTTGAATTCCTACTTACCGAGGTTGATTCGGACTAATTCCTTCCATGGAGTTGTCGAGCGGGACGAGGTCTTTCTTTTCCCCCCCGGAATTAGGCCGATCGGTGGCCGGAGGTGCTAGTTTCGGGTCGACACAGCCGACCCCTCCCGAACTCCCACCGATCAAACAACGGCGAGCCCGGCCGCATAACTACCACAGAGGAGAAGAGGATGAGGAGGCGGTCCAAACGGGACCGGTGGAGCTCCGAACGACAGCAGGACGTCGGAGAACCGAGAGCCGGTGCCGCTGTGTGTAGAGCTCGGGCTCGGGCCCGATCGGGGAAGAGAGAGAGAGCAAAAGAAAAGAGAATGAAAGAAAAATAAAGGGCAAGGAATATTCCTCCAATTTTAAGAATATTCTCATTCTAGAAAATTCCGCTCGTTTCTAGAAATTCCTCTCCCAATTTTATGTCATAACTTTTTCCTATGAACTCTAAAACAAACCTGCTACGAGTCTACAAACTCCTTTTAACGTCTACTATCTCGTCGAGAAATAAAATCCTCGATCGGATCAATCAATAAAAGTCAACCTTTGAACCCTTCGAATCGTAAAAATAAATTTTCGAAATGTCAAAATAATTTAAAACTTTTAGGTGGTATTTTAAGGTTCGGGTCGTTACAATTATAATTCTGCTAGCTACATTTTTTGCTAGAGTTTCTTCATTGATTATTTCAACTTTTGGGCTTTCTTTCATTTTGTCTACACACTACCAGAAAAAAGGCTTTTCCCGACGAAATTAAAAAAAACGGCCGACGAATTAAAATTTTCGTCGGTACTACCAACGAATAGCCGACGATTTTATTTTTCATCGGTAGAAAAATAAAATCGTCGGCCATAGTTTAACCATAGCCGACGATACTGTTTTTTCGTTGGTATAAACAAAAATCGTCTGCTATATTCATACTTCAGTCGACGATTTGGATTTTCGTCGGCCTTTCTCTGAAACATTAGCCGACGAAAACTTTTGAAATTTTGGCCGACGAAATTGACATTTTTGTCGGCTATAAGTATATATATTTTCAGATCTAGACAGCAGCTGGTCATTTAAAAAAAAACGAAAAAAAACGAAAAAAAAACGGGAGAAAGAGTGAAAAATCTGTGGGTATTGTTGAAATCCGTCCTCTCTTACATTGTGGAGCTATATATAGGTACGTATATGTGTATATATGTTGATTTTGAGTTTTAGTTGAGTTGATTTTGAGTTTTAGTGATTTTGATTTAGTAAGTGATTTTTTTGTTTTGTTGTTGTTTTAGTGTTAGAATGTATGTATATATGTTGATTTTGAGTTGTAGTTGAGTTGATTTTAAGTTAGAGTTTAATTATGTGTTTTAATTTGATGTTATTTTAATTAGTGTTAATATATATATATATGTTAATTAATGGTTGTTGATAGTGTAATTAACTTAAATAATGGTTGATATATAGTGTAACTTAAATAATGGTTGTTAATGGTATATATATATATATATATATATATATATATATATATATATATGAGTTGATGTTGATAATAATATATATTGTAATGTAATTAATTATTAAGGATTTATATATACATATATATATATATATATATGTATGTGTTAATTAATTTCTTGTTAATTAAATTTATATATATATATATATATATATATTATTTTCAGGCTATATATGGATCCGGATAGGAGTTGGATTTCGCTTCCAAGGCATGACCGACGATACACTACAGGAGTTGTGAATTTTTTACAGTTCGTCGAGGAAAATGCAAACAGAAATGAATACCATTATTGCCCGTGCAATAAATGTAGGTGTCGCAGTGATATGTGTCGATTTCCGATTAGGACAGTATGGGAACACCTAAAGAGTAAAGAGTTTTGGCCGAAGTACACGCTTGGGATATATCACGGTGAGCCATCATTAGATGGATCGCATGATCATGGACAGTTTTTTTAAGCGGGCAGTAGTAGTACATCCAACGATCCAACAATGGCATTCGTCAACGACGTGTTTCCTTTTAAAAGCGGTGTACGTGGGGAACAATATATGCATGACCCGGTGCAGCCCTTCCCACAAGTTGTCAACACTACTGCCTTTGACAAGTACAAAAAACTGATTGCATTGCAACAGACCCCTGTGTCTTCAAGTTCTGAGAAGACAGTTCTTCAAAGTGTGATGGAGGTAATGAAGATTAAAGTCGAGACAAAATCGACTATCAGGCAAGTGGATGAATATCTACAGTACACTTCTTCGTTGTTGGAGGAGGGTCATCGTAATCCTACCAATCACCGTAAGGTCCGAAGTATCCTCAAAGATCTAGGGCTTTCCTACATTAAGATCCATGCATGAACATTTGACTGCGTTCTCTTCTGGGGTAAAGATGCAGAAGGGAATGACCTTGCTAGCCTTGACGCATGTCCGATATGTCATTCTGACCGATATAAGTTGACGGGTGGCAATAGGAAACCTGTGAAAGTGCTTCGGTATTTTCCGTTGAGAGATAGGCTTGAGCGGTTGTACATGTCAGAAACCACAGCAAAAGCTATGAGATGGCACGGTGAGCGGGACGCGGGAGACGCAGATATCATGACACACATCTCTGACGGAGCGGCTTGGAAGCATATAAACAATGAGTTTCCTCATTTTGCGTCAGATGTCAGAAACGTCAGGCTCGGGCTCTCAACCGACGGGTTCAACCCTTTCGGCACCATGAGTCTTTCATACAGTATATGGCAGGTGGTTTTGGTAGCTTACAACCTTCCTCCGTGGATGTGCATGAAGAAGGAATATAATATGTTAACGTTGTTGATTCCGGGGCCTGGTTACCCAGGGAAATGTCTCGATGTGTATATGAGACCATTGATTGAAGAGCTTAAGGTATTGTGGGACGTTGGTCATCCCACTTTTGACAAGTACAAAGAGGAGACATTCCAGATGCATGCCATGGTTATTGGTACCATCAGTGATTTTCCTACTTATGGGATGTTGCCGGGCAGCGTTGTTAGGGGATACAAAGCTTGTCCAGAGTGCCTCAGCGATTATGGGAGCACCCCTCATTGCAACAAGATATGCAGAATGGGTCATCGTGTGTTCCTTCCGGTGGATCACCACTGGCGTTACGAGTCCGCCTCATTTGATGGAATCGAAGAACACAGTGGTCCTCCCAGAAGATGGACGGGAAGAGAAATTTTAGCAGTGCTTAATGAGTACGATTTTGGGCCCCTCAGCAATCATCCCGATATTGTAGCGGAAATACCTGAAAGACCTAAGGAGTACAAATTCTGGACACATAAGAGCATATTGTGGGAACTCCCGTACTGGTGTGAGTTGTTGATCCGTCACTTCCTAGACGTTATGCACATAGAAAAAAATGTTTCTGAAAGTGTGGTGGGCACAACGCTGAACTTGGAGGGGAAGACGAAAGACGGTCCTAAGGCTCGCACTGATCTGCAAAACATGAATATCAGAAAACAACTATGGTTGAAACAAGGGAAGAAAAAAATGCCTCAAGCTCCTTACACCGTCAAGCCTGAGCATAAATCAGAAATTTTCCATTGGATAAGTCAGGCCAAGTATCCTTCAGGCTTTGCTGGAAATATAGCCAAGTGTGTGAACAGACAATTCAACAATCTTTACGGGTTGAAAAGTCATGACAATCATATCCTGCTACAATGTCTCTTCCCTGTTTTCATTCGACCATCCCTTCCCTGTCACGTTATAGAGCCATTAGTAGCGTTGGCAAGATTTTTCCAGAAGGTATGCACACGGGAAGTGAGAAAATCTGACCTCCAGGAAATGCAACAAGACATTGTTCATATCATGTGTAAATTTGAGATGATATTTCCTCCAAATTTTTTCGACATCATGCCTCACCTCATGATCCATCTTCCTCGGCAGTCGTTGCTTACCGGTCCTGTGCACTTCACTTTGATGTATCTGATGGAAAGGTACGTATTTTACACCTTATGTTAATTTTCTCATCAATATATGTGATTTAGTATTAATGTATTATCATAACACTTTAAAAACTTGATTTATAGGCAACTTGGACAATACGGTGATTTTGTCTAAAACAGATCCGCACCTGAAGGATGTATGTTAGGAGCACAATGTGTGACGATATTACATGCTTATGCTCTCGTTTATGCTTTGTTTAACCCTTATTTGTCTAAGATAGAGTCATAATATAGTTAGTGTCAATTTTGGTAGAGTTTTGGTGAAATGTGCTTAATTGTCCGAAAAATGACTAAGTATGAGAAATCTGGAAAATAGTGCAAAATATGTCTTTTTCGCGATTTTGTGACGAGTACAAATATGATCTATCCTTGTCCGAATTTAATGAAATTTGGTGTGCTTTATATTCATATACTGAGGAATGTTGTGTTAAAATTTCAGATCAATCGGAGTTTGGGACGTCACCCAAAAGTTGGCTGCAAAACGGCAGTCCGAGCATTCCAATCCAGGGGCTTCCAGGATTTTCCTGGGACTTTGTCCCAACTTCGAAAAATCATTCCCGTCGACTCACAAGGAATTTGATCGAGATATTTTATGGGGAGATGGCCATATGTGTTTAGTTTATTTGAGACTTGGAATCGCATCAATCGGAGCTCCGAGGATGGAGATATGCCGGAGTTACTACAGCAACATCAAATCTGCCGATTCCAGGAACCTACTGCCCCCTTTTTGTGTTTTCTGTTTTTGATGGACCAAATGGTGTACAAATTCATATGTGATGATGATACAAGCTTAAGGAAGGTTAGAGGATGACACCAAGCCAAGGCATTGAAGAAAAAATCAGAAAAAGAAGTTTCCTAGAAGAACCAAGAAAGGAAGGAACCAAAACCTTGTTGCACAAGGATTACCTTTGCTGATTCGGACTAGGTTTGCTACCTAGGGTTTCTGCCGAATTTGCCTCTATAAATAGCCAACTTTTACACAGAAAAACTTGTCACATTCCAAAGCAAAAATCTAGCCAAAGCCCTACCTAAATTTTCCCAAGAATCCTACACAAAAACCCTAGCCAAAACCACCTCCACCACACCAAAGTTTCCTGCCGAAACCTTGTTTTCCTTGCTGCCGACACCACCACTGCCGAGCAGCAGCTCCATCCGACACCATCAACCACCGGATCCATACAAGACGAAGTCTCCAAGGTTTCTAATGTGTGATCCACTCCCTACTCTTGGTTTTGTAAATTTTTGTGTAGTTATGTTAAACTTTGTCTATGAAGTTAGCATGAATTCTTGGTTTCAATTTTTATGTCTATGTATGAATTAGATTGAAATTTGGTTTTATGATTTGTATGTTCAATGCGTTTTCTTTATCTTTATGTGGTGTTTGGATGTAAGAATACGGATTGCATGCTAAAGAGTAAGGAAAATATATGATGAACTAGTAATTAGGATTTTCGGCAAAAATATGTGTTAAATTGATTTTAGGGTTTTCTTGACTTGCTCTTTAAATTCGTGTGCTTAAAGATTGGTAGCCTATGTAAGTGCAATGCGTAGATTATTGATCTCATTAGTCGAAAATTAATATGGATTAAGTAATCAACGAGTTACTTAGTTTGTGTTGTTTTTCACGAGGGTTAGAGTAATTTAAATGAACATGCTTGTTGAAGAGATGATTGACAACCTTACTCTATTAACTTGTTTCCAACTAAAGAAAAAGACCTTGTGCTTAATTACTTGTCATGTTTATTTACGTCGGTTAGAATATTCAAAGATGACTAGCATAATTTTAAGGTTAGGCGGTTAGTCACTTAAAATACATGAGGAGTCTTAATCAATTAGTAGCCGGTTAGGAGCTAATTGGGTTGGAGTTAAGTTGAGTCTAGAACGCTTTAATACTTTGCCGTGAGTCTTACTTGCTTGTTTGTTATGTGTTTTGATTGCTTGTGTGTTAGTGCTTTGTGGAAGAATGTCGACCAAACTTGTAAATATTAGACTTAGGATTTATTTTCAGCAAGTTATTTCGTGTCTAGTGTTAAAGGGCAGCCCTTGCTGCCGAACCTCATCTTCATCCCCCATGATAAATTCGTATATATGTATATAAGTGTGACAATTGTGTGCATATTTGTTTGTGAATATTTGTGTTAACATTCCATATTTCAGGTACCCTTAATCCCCGGCTAGAACGATCCCTACTTATTCTATACTACTAAGGATTGTAGGGTTATTATTACTTGATGCTCGCTTCGGCGACTCGTCAATGTATAGCTGAAGCATATATTGCGTACGAGTGCGTCACCTACATGAAGCTGTATTTAGGAGCGTTACAGGAAAGCATACCAGAAGATGTACCTTCACAGTTCAATCTTTCCATACTCTCCGACGATGTTGTACTCGGTGGAAAAATGTCAGTTTCCTACAAGTTGAAAGATTATGAGGTAGCTATTGCACATTGGTGGGTACTAATTAACTGTTTAGAAGTTCAGTTTTGGAAGAACATGCATCTAAACTGTGAACAAGTAGGAGGTGATCTCGATTACCACAACCGGACATTCGCAGAGTATTTCGGCCGCTGGGTACGTAACTTTAACATTATTCTATACGTATTTATATATTATTGTGTATAATTATTCATATTTATAGTTGATTATGATGGTTGCAGATAGACCTTATTAAAAATGATAATCACCCAAATTGGTCGCACGAACTCAGACTTCTAGCGATGAAGCTGGTCTATTCAAAAGTTTATGCGATGTGCAAGGTGAATGGTGTGTTATTTCGATGTGAAGAGAGAGACATCAGACTGAAAACACAAAATTCAGGAGTTATGGCACATGGTGGGGATGATGGAGTTGACTATTACGGTCTATTCAAAATTTTCTGTCGACTTTCCTTTTCTCCTCGCCGAAATCAGGAGCTCAGGTCTCTCAAATGACTAATGATGGTATGCCTCCGCAACACTCATGTACTGAGGCATATCAGGCCATATGGGCACACCACGAAAGTCGACCTCAGGTATCGCAGGAATGTTATACGGGAGGTAGAGCTGATTTGGGAAAGTAGGCCCCTCAGTCGAGTCAGCAGCAGACGGAGCCGGACTCGTCATCGGCTCCCGATGAACCTCAGGCATACGGACCTGAGGAACGTCTGGAGCTATCTCGTCCTGAAATAACTGCCTACTGGACCTCGGAGCATCTGGTGAACTGTTCGACGGCCGCCCCGCCTGGAGAAGGGTCTGGTGCCGAGAACTCACAGTCCTCCGCGGCTGGGATGAATCCACAGTCCTCCGCGGCTGGGATGAATCCACAGTCCTCCGCGGCTGGCTGGTGGTCCTCTCAGGCTGGCTAAGGGTCCTGTCGGAGTCTCCGGAACCGGCAGAACTTCCAGAACCCCTAGATCTGGAAGAACGACGGCCTCCGAATAACTGTCTGAGTGCATCGGCCATCTGGAGCTTGAGGCATTAATACATTAATTAATATTAAATTATATTACATTTAATAACAAATTCTAATTAATATAATAACCAACAATACTAACATATTTTAAAACATACTAACAAATTAATATTTAAATTTTAACTAATTTTAAATAATACTAACCATTACCATAAATATAACCATTTATATACAAATATAACTATATTTCTTCATTAACATATATATACATACAAATAACCATTTATATATTAACAAAAATATAACCATTTATATAATTAGGCTACTAATTTATATATATAATTAATTTAACAATTTATATATAACAATTAAAATATACATTAACATATAACCAATATTAATAAATATATAACAATTTATATAATTAATCTACAAATTTATATATATAATTAATCTAACAATTTATGCATATAACCAATATATATAACAATTTAACACACACTTAAATATCTAGGAGGGGAAGGAGGAGGAGGGGGCCGGAGGAGGCCGGATTTTGTCCGGATGGAGGAGGAGGCCGGATGGAGGTGGAGGGGAAGGAACGGCGCCGATTTGAGGAGGAGGAGGACGAGCAATGGTTTAGGAGGAGACGCACGGCCGATTTGAGGAGCGGAGGAGGAGTTTTTACGGATTTAGGGTTGAAAAAGTCTGGCTGTTTTTATAGCAGAAAGAATAGCCGACGAATTAAAAGATTTCGTCGGCTATTCTTTGAATGTCGTCGGCCATTCTATGAACATCGTCGGCTATACTTTGGAAGATCAACAGCCGTCTGATCTGAGCCATCCAACGGCGGACAATAAAAAGGCGCGGATCGCAAGAGTTTAGCCGACGAAAATTATATTTCGTCGGCTAAACTGAGAGAATAGTCGACGATTTAAAATATTTCGTCGGCTAAACTCTGGAAAATCAACAGCCATTGGATTTGAGCCATCCAACGGCGGACAATAAAAAGGCGCGGATCGCAAGAGTTTCGCTGACGACATATAATTTTCGTCGGCTAAACTGTAGGTCAAACCATTAAGTCAAACCTCTAAACGCTTTCTGGCCTAGTTAAACGACGGTTTCTGGCCTCACCTTCAACAGATAATAGTTTCAAATCATTGAGACGCAACTAATCCTATAAAAATTTTACAAAATTGATTTATCGAACGTCAGGCTACCCATAGGAAAACGAAAGTAAAAAACAGTTAACTGCAACATTCGGCACACAGAGTTTATCGGAATCTTGTCATTTTTTAACCATAGACGTTTTTCATTATTTCGGTCATATCTTATTTCACAACATTTTTGCATTTGAAGAGTCTACGTATAGTAACTATTTGAAACTATACATTCACTCAAACACTTAGTAAACAAGTTAAGGAACATTAGTGCATATGTTCTGATTTTGAATCTAAAAGTTTAGAAAATCTATTCCAACCGTCAGATATCACCGTTAAGATTAAATACATGTATGGAAAAAAATCCAACTTCAGCTGACAACGTTAAAGGCTCGATCGGAACGGTCAACCTGGTAAGTCAAACCTCTAAACGCTTAGAAATGGTAATTGGACTGTCTAAATGACGTTTTTTTGCCTGACCTCTAAACATTTTTTTCTATGTGCATAACCTCTAAACATTTTTTTCTATGTGCATAACGTCTAGGAAGTGACGGATCAACAACTCACACCAGTACGGGAGTTCCCACAATATGCTCTTATGTGTCCAGAATTTGTACTCCTCAGGTCTTTCAGGTATTTCCGCTACAATATCGGGATGATTGCTGAGGGGCCCAAAATCGTACTCATTAAGCACTGCTAAAATTTCTCTTCCCGTCCATCTTCTGGGAGGACCACCGTGTTCTTCGGTTCCATCAAATGCGGCGGACTCGTAACGCCAGTGGTGATCCGCCGGAAGGAACACACGATGACCCATTATGCATATCTTGTTGCAATGAGGGGTGCTCCCATAATCGCTGAGGCACTCTGGACAAGTCTTGTATTCCCTAACAACGCTGCCCGACAACATCCCATAAGTAGGAAAATCACTGATTGTACCAATAACCATGGCATGCATCTGGAACGTCTCCTCCTTGTACGTGTCAAAAGTGGGATGACCAACGTCCCACAATACCTTAAGCTCTTCAATCAATGGTCTCATATACACATCGAGACATTTCTCTGGGTAACCAGGCCCCGGAATCAACAACGTCAACATATTATATTCCTTCTTCATGCACATCCACGGAGGAAGGTTGTAAGGTACCAAAACCATCGGCCATATACTGTATGAAAGACTCATGGTGCCGAAAGGGTTGAACCCGTCGGTTGAGAGCCCAAGCCTGACGTTTCTGACATCTGACGCAAAATGAGGAAACTCATTGTTTATATGCTTCCAAGCCGCTCCGTCAGAGATGTGTGTCATGATATCTGCGTCTCCCGCGTCCCGCTCACCGTGCCATCTCATAGCTTTTGCGGTGGTTTCTGACATGTACAACCGCTCAAGCCTATCTCTCAACGGAAAATACCGAAGCACTTTCACAGGTTTCCTATTGCCTGCTCCCGTCAACTTATATCGGTCAGAATGACATATCGGACATGCGTCAAGGCTAGCAAGGTCATTCCCTTCTGCATCTTTACCCCAGAAGAGAACGCAGTCAAATGTTCATGCATCGATCTTAATGTAGGAAAGCCCTAGATCTTTGAGGATACTTCAGACCTTACGGTGATTGGTAGGATTACGATGACCCTCCTCCAACAACGAAGAAGTGTACTGTAGATATTCATCCACTTGCCTGATAGTCGATTTTTTCTCGACTTTAATCCTCATTACCTCCATCACACTTTCAATAACTGTCTTCTCAGAACTTGAAGACACAGGGGTCTGTTGTAATGCAATCCGTTTGTTGTACTTGTCAAAGGCAGCAGTGTTGACAACTTGTGGGAAGGGCTGCACCGGGTCATGCATATATTGTTCCCCACGTACACCGCTTTCAAAAGGAAACACGTCGTTGACGAATGCCATTGTTGGATCGTTGGATGTACTACTACTGCCCGCCTCAAAAAACTGCCCATGATCATGCGATCCATCTAATGATGGCTCACCGTGATATATCCAACGTGTGTACTTCGGCCAAAACTCATTACTCTTTAGGTGCTCCCATACTGTCCTAATCGGAAATCGACACATATCACTGCGACACCTACATTTATTGCTCGGGCAATAATGGTATTCATTCCCGTTTCACAACTCCTGTAGTGTATCGTCGGTCATGCCTTGGAAGCGAAATCCAACTCTTATCCGGATCCATATATAGCCTGAAAATAATATATATATATATATATATTTATATATATATAACTTTAATTAATAAGAAATTAATTAACACATACATATATATATATATATATTAATCCTTAATAATTAATTACATTACAATATATATTATTATCAACATCAACTCATATATATATATACCATTAACAACCATTATTTAAGTTACACTATATATCAATCATTATTTAAGTTAATTACACTATCAACAACCATTAATTAACATATATATATATATATATATATATATATAATTAAACTCCACACACACAGGCGCACACACACACACACACACACACACACACATATATATATATATTTTAACACTAATTAAAATAACATCAAATTAAAACACATAATTAAACTCTAACTTCAAATCAACTCAACTACAACTCAAAATCAACATATATGCATACATTCTAACACTAAAACAACAACAAAACAAAAAATCACTTACTAACTCAAAATCACTAAAACTCAAAATCAACTCAACTAAAACTCAAAATCAACATATATACACATATACGTACCTATATATAGCTCCACAATGTAAGAGAGGACGGATTTCAACAATACCCACAGATTTTTCACTCTTTCTCCCGTTTTTTTTCGTTTTTTTTTTAAATGACCAGCTGCTGTCTAGATCTGAAAATATATAGATTTATAGCCGACGAAAATGTCAATTTCGTTGGCCAAAATTTCAAAAGTTTTCGTCGGCTAATGTTTCAGAGAAAGGCCGACGAAAATCCAAAATCGTCGACTGAAATATGAATATAGCCGACGATTTTTGTTTATACCAACGAAAAAACAGTATCATCGGCTATGGTTACACTATGGCCGACGATTTTGTTTTTCCACCGACGAAAAATAAAATCGTCCGCCATTCTATAGAATTACTGACGAAAATTTTTAGTCGTCGGCCGTTTTTTTTTTTTGTCGGGAAAAACCTTTTTTCTGGTAGTTAGAGTGGAAGAACGAGCTCCGTACCCACTTTACTGAATACGACAAACATGGTCGTATGGGTACTCCAAGAGAGTTCATGTTTAGGGAGTACGAGTGGCGTTGGTTGAAGACAGTAGACTTTAACAACCCAGTTATGCAGGTAAATACTAAACTTAACTATAAATGTTTATTTTGTTAATATTTTAATTATTAGTTTAATTATTTTATAATTATTACACTAATATTTTTTTATGCATTTTTCTAATATTTTATTATTTGTTTGAAGGAACGGTCTCGGATAAACTCTGCGAACCGCCTCCTTAACACAACCCCCCATCATGGTGGTTCTAGGCCATTTTCACAATATCAGGAGGAGGCGCTTAGAGATCATCATTTAAGCAACCCGTACGTAGAGACGTTCAAGAAGGCTTATCCATTAGCGACAGAAGAGCTTGTAAGTCGTTGATTACGATTTTAAAATTTTAATTATTAATTTTACTTAATTATATATTTGTTAGAATATTAATTTTTTTTTTCCCGTTCAATTAGGAGAGGGTGAATCGGGCCGAAGAAGAAGTGTTGCAGGAAGTAGTTCGGGAGACACAACCGAACATTTCAGAGGAAGATCTGCAAGAAGCCCTGAGCCAGGTCGACCGATCGAATGTCCAAACTGCAGCGAGGATATTCGACGTAGCCTTCCCAAAACGGTCAAACGACTACTACTGCCGGGGTTTAGGAAATACTGGAATAGGGGTCCTGAAGACCACTAAGGGAGCTCAAAAGAGAGGAGGCGGGGACACCCAACAAATGAAGAGGGAAATGCAGAGATTGGCAGAAGAAAATGCAAGATTGGCGGCCCAGTTCTAGAGATCACAGGAGCAACAACGCAGAACACAATAATATCATATGGAAATGGAGCGTTGGCATGCTGAATGCGAGAGAATTTGGCGATAGAACTACGCCGGCCAACAAAACTGGTGGTATGCTATGTTCGCGGCACAACAACAAGACCTTGAACCCCCACCCCCGTTTGAGCCGTTAGATGAACCTCGAATGCCGAGAGCTCCCGAGTTCATTCAGCAGGATGACGAGCATGATGGACAGCAGGATGGTGGCCAGGATTAGGGTTTAGGGATGGAACAAATTAAATAATTAATGAAAAACGTGTTTCTTGTTGGATTGTCATTGTGAATTGCAGGTTGCTTGGAATGGTAATTTAGAAATTAATTTAATTTTTTTCTCCAAAATGTAAGAACAGCCGACGACATTGACATTATTTCGTCGGCTATAACTGCTATAGCCGACGATTTTTAACAAATTTCGTCGGCTATAACTGTTATAACCGACGAAAATTACATTATTTCGTCGGTGGTCTATGTTAAATATTGACGGTTTCGTCGGCTATAACTAATTAATGCCTCTTAAAATATTAATATATTCCGACGAAATCTTCATGTCGTCGGCTATATTTCAGAACAAATAACCGACGAAAGAGAAGAGATCGTCGGCTATATTTTACGATATCGTCGACCATATGTGAAAATATCCGACGAATTTCGTCGGCCATTATGCCAAGGTTTGGTCGACGAAATGTATTTTCATCGGTGATAATGGCCGACGATTTCGTTATTTCGTCGGGCATATTTAAAAATGGCCGACGATTTCGTTATTGTCGTCTGGTTTAGTTATTACCGACGCCGGTTTATCGACGAATAATAGCCGACGTAAGTTTCGTCGGTAGAAGGAATACCCGACGAAAATTTTGAATAGTAGACGAAATTTTTTTCGTCGGCTTTTCTGTCTGATCTGGTAGTGACACTCTTTTGTAGATCTAAAATTTTTGCATTATTTCTTGAAATTTTTCTTTTATGTCTTTTCCTATTTCTTAAAGATAGGTATTGCTGTAATTTTATTGATGTATTATTGCTTCTACATTTTCAGCAAGTTTTTCTGTAGGACGGTAAAGACTTAAAGCATTTACGTCTTCTTGCTAGAATTTTAGTTATACTCTTTGCTTCATCCTATCCTGGAGATAAGAGTTTCTAAAAGTTTTCTCAAGTCTTCTTGAGTTTTCTCAATTCAGCTGCTTGCTGATTAATGTTAATAGTAAGATTCTATGTTGTTACTAATTTCTTTTCAATATCTGAAAGATATTACTTTTCTTTAAGGTAATTTAGTTTGACCTCAAGCCTTGATATTTTTGCTTGTATTTCTCTAAGTTGATTAATCCTAAGATTAAATCTCTCGAGTTGTTCTGTTACATTTTCATAAGTTTTATTTCTAAATAAGTGATCTAGAAATTTCATTATACTTGGTCTGGAAGGATCAAGTTCTTCTACTCCTATCTCTTTCTGGAGATGAATATGCTCGTCGTATAGAGTATTTAGAATTCTACAAGCGTATTCAATGGAGTATTGATTTTCTTGGATGTGTCTTCTGTGAAAGTACAAGTTCCACTTGTCACTTTCTTTTTCAATGCAGAACCTTGATAATTCTTGAGTTTTGGTTCTCTTTTGTTAGTTAAGAGAAGTCAACGACATAAGCCTTTTTTTAAACCTGTTTTTGAGCAAAACAGGCTCTGATACTAACCAGGACAGATCTAACCTGCGGCTCAAAATTTCAAGAGGTTCTTATTCTTGTTCCCAAATTTGTTCAAGATCTACAATCTGTCTTTCTAAAATATGGATGCCTTGTGTAAATCTAAAAATTATCTCCCAATATTTTTGTCTATGTCTAGGAAGCCTTTCTCTTAAGCTTTTTTAATTTTTTAAATTTTTATTTTTTGTCTTTAATTGTTTTTCAGTTAATTTGATATTTTCTAAATAAATTAATCGCTTTGAAGAAATAACTAATGATTAAAATTAACTGTTTACCTTCGGGTATAAATGATAGATTATATATTTGTAACATGCTAAATAAACAAATTCATACCCACCACACTCCGTCGAAATGTAAAAAGAATTTTTGAAAGACAAATTAAGAAAATAGAAAATAAGGGTATTCTAGTCTTTTAACAGTGTCAGCAGAATATTCCAACGAAATATTCTGTAATTTTAACGGAACTAACGTCATCTGATACTAATTTGATCTCTGTATAAGAATTTGAGACACTGTTTTGATGTTTTAGAAAGGTGAAGTACTGAAGATTAGAATGGTTAAAAGGTCAGACACCATTTCGTCAATTAATCCTTACTCGGGGGAAGACCAGAACAGTGCTTGGGATGCATATACTCCTCCGTGGCCGAGGTGATCCAAAGTAATAACCTGGTTGGCTGAATATTGTTCGGCTCGAATTTTAGATAAAAAGAACTCAAATTCGAAATGCGATAAACTTCACAGACATCCATTATACTTAGAATTTTGTTTTTCTCGTTCAGACAACAAAAGAAGTCGGAAGAAACTTAGCAGACTAGTTCTAGTCAGCTCTAGCTGACCTTGGCTAGTAGTGTAATGACACCTGTCTATTTTACATATTTCATTTAAAAAAAAACTACAGTTAAACCTTGATAAATGAATGTTCAATAAATTAATAACCTCGATTAAATAATAATTTTCGTTGGCCCCGACTCGGACCGATGTATATTATTAAGAACCTCGCTAAATACATAAGATAATAATTTTTTGGATATTGTACAATTCCGTTACAGGAACAACCGCGTTCAGAAACACACATGTATGTATAGTGTGCTTGAAGTTGTAGCTTGTTACATATAATTACTATGGATGACATAGGAATTTTGACCATGTTAGTCATTTTGACCAACAACTTACTTCAGTATTCGCCCAACCTTAAGGTTGTAAAGGCACTAAACACTGGTGTAGAAGACCTATTTAAGGTCTAGATGTCGAACAGTCTGTCGCTCTCTCCCATCGAGTGATGTGATGGGTTCGCCTCTTGCATGTTGAATATAGTAAAATAAATTTTGGCTATATATGAAAGAATTTGGTCTTGTACCAAGAACACTAACACATTGAGCATTTGAACAGTTGAACAAATGTTATACCTTAAGTTTTCAACTATGATATCACATATTGTTTTCACCCTTTTTTTTGTTATTCACAGCATGTTCATGTGCCGCTCTGACGGTTTTTACGCAGCCATAAACATCTTGCATTGCAAAATATAAAAATATCAGTATTATTCTAACACGATGCACAAAGAAACTGCAAAATTCGAAACTTGTCTGTGTATATTTTCTGATTCTTTCTTTCTTCTTCCAAGTCTTCAAATTCAGTATTTCTAAATGAGTATTCTGAAATTGGAAGACTTGTTTGTTTCACTTTTACAAATGTTGTTGCTCATTTCCACATCATTGTTAACGATTTTGATTGAAGGAAGACTGTCATTAGACCTCTCCTATTTCCACTTTTTCAGTCATGTCATCATGCTGGTTCTCATTGATATAAGCATGAATGCAGTCTTCTTGTATTTGATTGTGAAAATGTATGTAAATTAGAATGATTTGAGATTAACCATGAGCAGTATTTGAGGGACTTACATTTTCATCAACTATGTTATGCCAGAAACAAATATGTTCAGCCATGGATAGGAAAATTATTCAACGATTTCATAATTGTGAGTAATAGCCTTACAGATTCCATTGATGTCCTCAAACCTATGCCATTAAAGATTTGTTAGATTAAGCTCCACTTAATCCAAGACTCGAAAGACTCCTTAATTAGGCCTCTCTCCAAAACTTGATTTCTATATCTGTCTCTAAATTGGTGCACCACTGTCTATGTTGAAAAAAAAAGGCATAATAGCTAAAATACATCCTAAAACTTGGCTCAAATTGTCAATTTCCACCCGAACTTGTAATTGCGAAATTTTACTTTCTCAACTTGTCAAAAACTGCCGATTTGCACCCTATTCGTCAAATCTAACGGTTTCCATCCAATTAAGAGTCACATGCTTTGCACATGAGGGGTATTTTTTTATTTTATATTTATTTCATTTTATTAATAGAAATACACAAGAAATTTATTTTTGTATAATATTTTCTACAATTATATCATTGTATTTATGACTTAAAAACTACTTTTATTGAGATATTTGAGTTCTTTAGTCTTAAAAAAATTATATCATGTTTCTTATTAATTAAAATAGTGGTTCGACAATTCAATTTTAGTCATCTATATAATTTTTCTTATTGACAAATTATATCACGTAAAGTATGCATTATTTTGAAAAAAAAAGAAAGAAGAAAAGACTATTATGAGTAAGTAAACATAATTGTATAAAAAATAAATTATTTGTGTAATTTATTTAAAAAATGAAATAAATATAAAATTATGAAAATACCCCTCATTTGTTAGGCATATGACTATTAGTTGGATGGAAACCGTTAAACTTGACGAAGGGGTGTAAATCGGTAATTTTTAACAAATTGAGGAGGTAAAATTTCACAATCACAAGTTTGGAGTGTAAATTGATAATTTGAGCCAAACTAATCGTGCATTTTGGCTATTTTGCCGGAAAAAAAAAATAAACACGTAGGAATGCAGTATCGCGTGTTGGACATATATCGGAGACGCACATGCTAGGAGACGCAGGAATACACTTGGACACGCGACTGTTGTTTATACACGGTTTGGAAACGCAGAATCAGGTTGGACACGTGGGGTTGTAAAAGGGGACTCCGCCCACTGCTCTGAGTCTCTCTTCAGTCCTCTCGCGCGACCTCTCTCTCTGTCTCTCTCTTTCTCTCTCTTTTAGGTTGAAGATTTTGGATCGCTGCATCGGGTATGCTCTCTTATTTCTCTCTACTCTTCTTCTTCTCTGTTGATTGAGTTAAGAATCGGTTTAGGGTTTATGCGTTTGCGGTGCTTGATTTTGATTTTGATTAACGATTCTGTTGAATGTTCGTATTCATGTTCATGAGGTTTTATGCTGGAGAAGTCCATTTTTTCAATAATACACCAGAATGTTTGATCAAGTAGATACACACAACAGTGGAGAGACTAAGATAGGGGGCCGAAAATGGAGTAAATAACAGACTTTTGTAGACACTAGATTCAGTTTATAACCTAAAACTAAAACCCAGCTCAGAGAAAAAGCTAAAAAAAGAGTCAATTAGTAAGCACATACCTGATTTAAACATATCAAAGTAAGATGCTCCACAACAACAGAACTGGGGGATGTTAGATCAAAGACAGTGGTTTTAGGGAAGATGACAGTAACATTGCTAAAATAGGTCAGTAGGAAGACATACAGATGATGAGAAATGGAGACCTCTACTTCTCCGCTTAGTGGATATCTTGCCAACTGTTCTGTGCATTATTTGTTTTTAATGAATAATTAATATAGCAACATATGAAGGTTGGTGGATTTTCGGCTGTGGTTGAAAGTGGCCATAGCCCAAGAGAATGCATACTAGAATGCACGCTTTCTGTATATTATAGTCTTGCATTTGATTTCTGTTCATTTTCTTTTTATATGATTGATGCTTTTGGGGTGATCGATTGGGAAGGCTTTTAAATTCCATATGTGACGATCTAGATTTTATTAATAGGTTGCTTGATTTATTTGCTTCTCAAATTAAAGTTTTGGTTTGGTTGCTATTCAGTAAAGCAACCCAAATTAGAACACGTTGCCTACTCCTTTCTTTTCACGTGTTCTCTATTGATTTCTCTCGAACTAAACCCAACAGTTATTCATCAGTTCATCCTCATCTTTTTCTTTTATCCTGCTCTTTGTTCCCGAAAGAATGAACCTTCCTTCAATTACATGAAGGCTGCAGTTGAGCTGAACTTTCAAGAAATAGCTGTCAATTCTATTTCCTAAGAGACTCTGATTTCTCTATCGATCTAGACAGGCCTTTACTGTAAGACAATTTTCTGACCTTTCAGTATTAATCGTTCTTGTTTAAGCTATTATTGGATTGGTTGGTTCGTGATCTGTATTTCAAACCCCCTTTAATAGGTGGCTGGATTGCTATAGTAGATTGGGTTCTTGTATTTGGAGGTTTTGCACGATTTTTCTTGGTTTGTTTGGCTGCCGATATCGAAAGATTGAGGTAGGGAAAACCAAATTTTCTTTATAACTAGATTCTAATCTGGTTTCTATACTTGGGTGCTATGGTTTCATTGTTTCTATAAACCTCAAATGTTTAGACAATGATCTATCAAATTTGAGTGTTGATTCTTTTTGAGTATTGGTGATGTGTAACTTATGGAATGGATGATCATCAGTTGATCTTATTGTTTTCTTTCTTATTTTCGGCCTTTGATCCTGCCATGGAATTGGAAATTAGCTGGAGCTTTTCAAAACAAATTTAAGAACTATTACTCCTAACGCTGGTCTTCTTTTGTAAAGCACGTATAGTAGACTCTGTTTCTCTTCTATCTTTTTATTTTCTTGTTCTTATATGTAATCTCTCAGTGAACTTTCCACTTAAACAAGTTGAGGTTTGATTCGAGTTTGAATAAAAAAAAAAATTACTCTTTCCTGGTATTTCAATCTTTATCTTGGCTTGTGATGACAATTGATTATTGTCTTAAACAACTAGCAGACGTTTTTGTTCTTTTTCTATATTTACATTCATGGTCTGCGATCATCATCATGGTCTCGCAGGATTAATCGACCTTGAGAGGAGCTCAAATAGATATTATGGAATTGGGTGCTTCTGGAATTGGGTTCTTGTTCCATTTGCATAAATCGATTTGAATACAAAGATGGCTCCGGCTGCCGCTGGATTCTCAAGGTCAGTCAATGGGTTTGAACATATGATTTTATTCAAATACAACTGTACCTCCCTCGTACTTGTTCTTACACTCTTGTTTGATCTTGTTATCAAGATAAGATTCCTATATCATAATCATAGTACCTGGTCATACATGTCCTGATGCAGGAATTTGTTGCTCCGCTTGTGTTGTTTGGCCAAAAATGTTTTGGGGTCTCTCCCCTGTCATAGGCAGAGCTACAGGGTAATGCCGCCTTTCTTATTCTCAGCACATTCTGCTTTGGGGGGAAACTTGCCACCCACCAGATGCATGAGCACAACATCTTTCGAGCTCAATACACACAATGATGTTGTGCGGTTTTCATTTGGTGAGCCAGTTAGTGAAACTCAAGAGAACAATGTGGCTAAACGAGTTAAAATGTCCAAGAAGGCCAAACTCAATGAACTTCGATTTTATCGTCTCAAGGCCAAAAAGAAGATCAATTCTCCAAACCCACTAGTTAGGATTCGATACAAACTTGATAAGGTTTCGGATTCTTTCTTTTATGTATAGTTATTTATGTTCTCATCTTTGTAAATTTTTTGTTACATTCCTGTCAACCCTGTGTATTTTTCAGGCGAAACGAAAGGAAGCATGGTTGATAGAGAAGCTGAGGAAATTTCAGGTTCGCAAAGCTCCTACCGAAACACATGATCCTGAAATTCTAACTGAAGAAGAGAAGCATTATCTTAAGCGAACCGGTGAGAAAAAGAAAAATTATGTGCCTGTTGGAAGGCGGGGAGTGTTTGGAGGCGTTGTGTTAAATATGCATCTGCATTGGAAGAACCATGAGACCGTAAAGGTTGTTTGCAAACCTTGTATGCCGGGACAGGTTCATGAATATGCTGATGAGCTAACTCGGCTGAGCAAAGGCATTGTGATTGACATCAAATGTAATAATACTATTATTTTCTATCGGGGAAAGAACTATGTGCAGCCGCAAGTAATGTCACTGCCAGATACGCTGTCCAAAAATAAGGTAATCTCAGTCATCATTGGATTTTGCAATTTTCTTTTCCTGAACAGAGAAGTTAATGTGAAAAACTAAATGGGTAAGGAGAACTCTCCTGTCTAGTCCGTGAAATGGAGAGGTGGTGACAGCTTTTCCATGTTTTGTACCTATAGTTCACATTTTTTCTGTTCATTAATGTTTATGTATGGTCATTTAGTCTGAAGAATTTCAGCCTGTTAATTCTATATTTTGAGAGCCAAGTGTCAAAAAAAATTCATTATTTGGTCATGCCTGTAAGGTTTGTGAATACTAATCATCTACCCCTTTCAGTATCTGTTCAGTCCAATGGCTTCATGCGTTGTACGTCTCACATATGTTTTACTTTTCAATATGGCAGATCTTACCTTTCCCAAATTATGATAAGCTAGTTAAGGGATAGTTAGAAACGGAATTTTTATTTTTTTTAATTCCTAAAGAACCCTGCATCTCCTAGTCTCTCACACCAGCATTCTCCTTATTCGCCACTTCTGGTTTCACTTGCTTTAACAAGGCACATAATTAAATGTATCTGCATGCTTGCATGTGTTGTCCAATTGCAAAAATCAAAATCTGTATTGATTTGAAGCTATTACTACTCATTTCCTTTATTGTATTTTATTTTGTTCAGTGGCATTTGCCCAAGTTTTCTGTTATAGTTGTTTGGTTAGGCCATTATACACTAGAAGAACATCACCAGATTAGAAACGTATCTGTTATATAATTGTCTCTGATTTAAAATTTGCAGGCGCTCGAAAAATATCGGTATGAGCAGTCCCTCGAACATACGAGTCAGTTTATTGAAAAATTGGAGAAAGAACTAGAGGAATATCACCTGCATCTTGCCCGGTTTAAGAAAGTGAAAGAGGATGCGACACAAGATTCGTTGATCAATAGATGATTGCTGAGGTATTCTTCATTTGTCTGACAAACATGTTACTAGAATCTTTTGTTTCTGTATCCATGAAATGATGAAATCACATAGAATGTTGAAACATATGTATTGATAACTCATTACTTGCATTTCCTCGTTTGTTTATATAGTGTTGCATTAGACCAGCCTTTGTTGCTGAGGTTAGTAGGAACCCACCCCCCAGCTTTTGTGTTAGGAAAATATCTGGGTTTTTTTTTTTATTTATTTATTTATTTTAAATAATAATAATAATAAATATTGACAATGGCAACTGGGGCCTATCGAGGTAATGTGGGTTTTAGCTTTGTATTTTAAAACATTAGCCAACATGGAGTTAAATGCTATATTTTCTTTCTTTTTTTCATCCTGTGAAGCAACAGTACAAGTTCCTTTGAGATTTAATAGTATTTCCTGGAAAATAATAAAAGAAAAAAAGCATGTTCAGTGAGTCATGAGATTGAAATTAATGGGTAGTCAGAAACTGAAAATTGATTTTTTAATGGTCCACTCAGAAATAATGTAAGGGTTATAATTATATTATTGCCCTTAAAAGCAAAATAAGCATATTGTTGGCAACTCTAAATCTATTTCAAGTTGATGTTAAACAGTATTGCTGGTTATTCATGCTTTTGTTATCTTTCGTTTATCAGACATGTATAGATCATATTCCAAACTATTTGCCTTGTGTGTATCAAATCTTTATCTATATTCCAAACTTTTTTTGTTGTTGACATAGATTGCAATTTTTTTTCTGTGACAATAAATTTTTACCTTTCTTCTGATGGAACTATTATCCAAGCACATTGTACCTGCAAAACAACTTCATACAAATATTACCCTCTTGTGTCATCGTTAGTATAGGACAAGTAGGGATCGTTCAGTCCGGGGAAATCAAGGGCGTTCAATCACATAAAGCATTACAAAATCATATTGGGGGTTTGAAATTTGATTCTAAAACCTACTGAAAATTACGAAAATAAAACTTAAATTATATATTTACATGTGATCAACATCTTTCAAACAAAACACATCACACAAAAACTCACATGCACATAACAAACCGATCAAAGACAATAATACGGCAGCAACTTTATTGAATCCGATTTCATGCAATTTAGTTCCAATTATAACTAGAGCCTTTCGTGGTTCATCTAATCATTCAAAACTCCTCAATTATTTACAATTGGCTTCGTGCATAACCCTAGACATAGTGCTAATCAGTTTAAAGACACTTCGTGTAGAAATTAAACCAAGAAACACATAAGCACAATGAGTCGAATTGGAAACATGCAACAAGTATGGCGTCACCTCACATTGCTTCAACATGCATATTTTCTGAATTACTCTATCCCTTAGAACCAATACAAGATAAATCAACTTCGTGTGTAACTTACCTCATATTTGTGGTTCGGTAACATAAAGAATTAAACCCAAGATCAACCTAGCTAAAGCTTCACTTAACCCTAAAACTTGTTGTGCATACGAATTCAGAAAATAAACCAAATAAAATCATCAAATCATCAAACAAAGTTACTGCCCTATTACCATACAATCAATTCATCATACACATGTTCATCAATTAGACAAAAAGAAAATCAAAACACATAACAGAATTTTGGAAATCCAATGTAAAATTAATAAAACCAAATAACAAACCACAAATCCTTACAAACTTCATAGACAAAGTTAAGTAATTATACAGAAAATTACAAGCCATGAGAGATGAGTGAATCACACTTTAAAAGAAACCTTGAAGAGGAATCGGCAAAGGAAGATTCGGTGTCTTGCGATCGGAAATGGTGGTGAATGGTGGAATCGGCTTGAATTTTCTTTGGGATTTGTGGTGCTAATTGGACAGAATTTCGGCTAGTGAAAAGTGAGAGAGAAGAGATCCTTTTTCTGTGTAAAAATCGTCCAATATATAGAGGCCAAAGGGTGGCTGCAACTAGGGTTCACAAAACCTAGTTTTTCTTGAACTTATCCTGCTGGCAGATTTGACCTTCGAGTGAAGATTATGGAATATCTTTCTCTAGAAAATAGATATTGAGGTGATTCCAGTTGGGTTGGAAACTAGACTCCCGTAGCTTTCTATCCATATAAGGCTCGAACTCTGATTCATTGTGAGCTGTCCGGGAGAGTCCGTGGAAGTTGGATGACGTGCACAGAAATTCTGTCGAATTTGATCAGGATCTGTTGCGATTTTCTTCCTCTATTTTCTGCCGAAAATTCCCAATATAATGACTGAATAATTGAGCAATATCTCTTTAGGTTTTCCATGAATTAATTCAGCCAAAAATCTTGCACAAAAGATGAAATTCAGTCCACATTCGTAAGCCAAATCCATGTAGAACTCGGTTTAGGTTTTCTTCTTTCGGCAGACTTGACCTTCGTGCATTCAAACCGGCATAACTTTTTCCCCAGAGCTCCGATTGATGCGATTCTAAGTCCCAGAGAAAATAGACACGTAGAGCTTTCCAACGGCGTATGACACGTTCTCTGGTTCCAAGCTATGTGTCCCACAGAAATTCCGGAAGTCAGGTCACAGTCCCAGGAAAATCCTGGTAGTCTCTGGTGATCTTTGCTCAAACTGCTAAGTTGCAGCCATCGTTTGGGTGACTTCCCAAACTCCGATTGATCTGAAATTGTGACACAATACACATTAGCTTGCCAACTATATGCATACCAAATTTCATCAAATTTGGAAAATGATAGGTCAGTCAAAAACAGGCCTCAAAATCACGAAAACAACATATTTTGCACTTTTTCCTCAGATTTCTATACTTAGTCATTTTTCTGACAATTAAGCACACTTTTTTCAAAACTCTACCAAATTGACACTAAACTAAATTATGACTCTTTCTTAGGTAAATAAGGGTTAAACGAAGTATAAATGAGGGCATAAGCATATTAATATCGTCGCAAATTGTGCTACTATCAACTACCCCACACTTAGCTTTTGCTAGTCCCTTAGCAAAAAAAAAAAAAAGACTCAATTACTGCCCCTAAATGATTGTATCAAGATCTTTAAAACACATAGTTTTCAAGTTAAGCATTCTAATGTAAGCACAAAAATTCCCAAGTGTCATAGATAGTAATCATGATATGAATAAGTCAGAAGTGCGAAAAATAAGCATGTAATCATGTTGAGTTAATTCAATCCTCCTCACTAGACATATTCTCTTCTTTTCACACATGATTATGGCAATATTCACTCAAGGTATATGCAAGAGAACAGATTGTAAGGCAACAAATAGCTTGCATATTTCATCAAATAAAAGTACTTTGTGAATAGTATTTCCAAAAAAATCTCATGTAACAATTATGTGCACGAATGGACCAAAACCATATGCTTACTCTTGAGAAGATCTCCACAATCAAAGTTTACCAATCTTAAGAATCATGAAAAGATCAATATAAAGGGGATAATGAGATTAGGCACAAGGAATTCGAATTTAGAATAGTGGTGATAAAATGTCACCAAGACTTAGCAAAGCTCAATACACCTTATGACTTCAATTCGAGGGTCAAATTTTATCATGTTGGACCCAAAGTTCATTCTTTTCTTCCCCAAAACATTGTGAACAAGGACAAAGGTCAAATATATCAATAATAGACCTTCAATTATCAAACAACTCCAAATTCACAATAAAAACTCAATCCAAACTTTTCTTTTCTTTTGTTTGCCGAAATCTTTTATTCTTTGTTTCGGATCGAAATTTTATTTTCTTTTTCTGTCCGATTTCTTTTCTTTTTGTTTCTGTTTCGGCAACATATATTTCTTTTTATAATTTGGATTGGTTCACCCCACACTTGCTTCATGTCATCATCCCAAAGTACAATTCCACAATAAAATTCAGTTTTACCAAGTCTTGATAACAAGGGAAGGGGTTAAACTATTCTGAGTTCAAAGAATGTGTTTCATGGTGATGAAAGAAAATGGCTGAATATAGGCTCAATGGGGTTAAAAATAAGGAGTCCCACGACAGGCACAAATTAGGCACATGCTTTGTTTGGCTTTGGTGGTAATCCTAACAAGATTTTTTCAATCATATTCAAAATCATGGCAAGTTATGAATAATAGTCTCAAAAATCAACAAGAGCAAGTTCTAGCATTCTAGAGTCCATCAAAAAGCTATAGCACATAGTCATTGATTATGCAAAGAATAATGAGATTTGAAAATTTTCTTCTCATTTATAATAACTCATGAAGAAAACATATAGGCTCTAAAGCTCACATTGGATGTTATGGAATACAATCACCTCAAACAAGCATGTTTCTCATATATCAATCAAAATCTCACAAATTCATACCAATCATATTATCCATGAAACTCACAATTTAATCTCATGATCATGCAAAACCATCATCTATGCATTCAAAGATATAATCATCATAGACTTATTTAGGGGCACCTAAGACTCAAACAAAACAAAACAAACGAATTTTTTTTTCTTTTGCTTTTCTTTTTATGACTCAAACAATTAAAAGACTCAAAACATGTGAAACATATATCCCTATCCCACACTTAGAAAATTACATTGTCCTCAATGTAAATCAGAAATAAAGTTGTAACTTCTAAACATATGATAATTCAACAAGTTCCACGTTTATACAATTCAACCAAAAAGAGTTTAGGGATTTAGAAAATTCAAACTCTCGTTGATGGCTCCTTCACAATTTTGGTTGAAATGGGTTGCCTCCCATGCAGCGCTTAGTAGTTTATAGTCCTTTAGCCTAGACTCTTCTTCTCCATGTTCATGCCGATCTTGGTGGATCTTCAATGTCAATTTCCTAAAGTTGCTCTTCAAAAGGCTCATAATAAGGCTTAAGTCGATGACCATTTACCTTAAAAATTTTACCTAAAACTTTGCTTTTGATTTCTATAGCACCATGAGCAAATACGTTAGTCACAATATAAGGGCCAACCCAACGTGACCTTAATTTTCCAGGAAATAATCTAAGACGAGAATGATATAACAAAACTTTTTGGCCAATTAGAAACGTCTTTCTTCTTAGCTTCTTGTCGTGGTATATCCTCGTCTTCTCCTTGTAAATCCAAGACGCATCATATGCATCATTTCTGATTTCTTCAAGCTCTCCAATCTGCAATTTTCGGTGGATACTTGCATCATTAACATTCATGTTAAATTCTTTTATCGCCCACCATGCCTTGTGTTCCAATTCCACGGGGAGATAGCATGTTTTGCCATAGATAAGCCTAAAGGGAGACATCCCTATAGGTGTCTTGTAGGCAGTCCTATACGCCCACAAAGCATTCTCAAGTCTATCGCTCCAATCCTTCCTTGTTGGACCAACAGTTTTCTCTAATATTCGCTTGATCTCCCTATTTGATACTTCTGCCATTCCACTAGTCTGAGGGTGATATGGCGTTGACACCTTGTGAGTGACTCCATATTTCCTGAGCAAAGCCTCTATAGTTCTATTGCAAAAGTGAGAACCTCCATCGCTTATAAACACACGTGGTACTCCAAACCTAGAAAATATGTTAGTTCTCAAGAATCCTGCAACAACTTTAGAATCATTAGTCCTTGTGGCTTTCGCCTCCACCCACTTAGAAACATAATCAACCGCCAATAAGATATAAAGAAAACCTTTGGATGATGGAAAATGTCTCATAAAATCAATACCCCAAACATCAAATATTTCAACAATAATTATAGGGGAGAGAGGCATTTGATCTTTAGAACTGATATTACCTGTTCTTTAGCATCTATCGCATGTCATACAAAATGTATAAGCATCTTTGAAAAGTGTAGGCCAAAAGAATCCACAATCCAATACCTTAAGGGCAGTACGCCTAGGCCCAAAATGGCCTCCACACGCCTCAGAATGACAAAGAGCAAGGATCGGCTTATGCTCTTCTTGTGGGACACAACGTCGAATGATTTGATCACTACAATGCTTCTAAAGATATGGATCATCCCAAATGTAGTGCCTTGACATTTTTTTAATCCGTAACTTGGTATCCTGCGAAATGTTACTAGGAAAAGTCTTAGTAACTAAATAATTCACAATATCGGCATACCAAGGTGCGTGTGTCTCCAAACGAAAAAGTTGTTTATCCGGAAAAGATTCTTGCAAAGGCAACGTCTCTTCTTTTTGCACAATTCTGCTCAAATGATCCGCTACAACGTTTTCGCTTCCCTTCTTATCCTTAATTTCGATATCAAACTCTTGGATTAAGAGAATCCATCGAATCAAACGTGGTTTGACGTCTTTTTTCTTCATCAAGTACCTAAGGGCTGCATGATCAAAATAAACAATCACTTTAGAATTCAATAAATATGCACGAAATTTTTATAAAGCAAAAATAACAGCCAATAGCTCTTTCTCTGTGGTGGAATAATTCAATTGAGCATCATTCAAGGTCCTAGAGGCATAATATATGGCATTCGGCCTCTTGTCTTTTCGTTGACCAAGGACTGTTCCAACGGCATAGTCTGATGCATCACACATTAGCTCAAATGGAAGACTCCAATCTGGTAGCACCATTATTGGGGCCGATGTCAACAATGTCTTGAGCTTGCCGAAAGCTGCTTCACACTCTTCACTCCACACGAACGGAACGTCTTTCTGCAAAAGAGAACACAAGGGTTTTGCTACCAAGGAAAAATCCTTGATAAACCTTCGATAAAAACCTGCATGGCCAAGAAACGAACGTACCTCCCTCACAGTTGTGGGAGAGGGTAAGTGAAGCATAATATCAATCTTAGCCTTATCAACCTCTATTCTTTTTGCAGAAATTATGTGACCTAAAACTATTCCTTGATTAACCATAAAATGACATTTTTCCCAATTTAAAACAAGGTTTGTTTCAACACATCTTACCAAGATTAACTCTAAATTTTCTAAACATGCATCAAAGTCTTGTCCATAGACACTAAAATCATCCATAAACACTTCAATAATATTTTCAATATAATCAGAGAAAATGGAATACATACAACGTTGAAATGTACCTGGTGCGTTGCATAAACCAAAAGGCATACGTCGATAGGCAAACGTACCAAATGGACATGTGAACGTTGTCTTTTCTTGGTCATCCGGATGAATACAAATCTGATTGTACCCGCTATACCCATCCAAAAAGCAATAGAACTCGTGACCAGCCAATCTCTCAAGCATCTGATCCATGAAAGGCAAAGGCATGTGATCTTTTCTTGTAGTTGCATTCAACTTTCTGTAGTCAATACACATCCTATGACCTGTGACTAATCTCTGAGGCACGAGCTCATTCTTTACCACAGTAACTCCACTCTTTTTGGGTACAACTTGGACAGGTGAAATCCATTGGCTATCCGAGATAGGATAAATAACGCCACAATCTAACAATTTGATCACCTCGTCCTTCACAATCTTCATCATTGGTGGGTGAAGTCGTCTTTGGCCCTCTCTTGTCGGCTTGGCATCCTCCTCCAACAAGATCCTATGAAAACAAGTTGTAGGGCTTATTCCCTTGATGTCCGCCAACGTCCATCCTATGGCGGTTTTGTTTCTCTTAAGCACGTCGATCAATCTCTTTTCTTGCTGCTCGCTCAGCTTTGATGACACAATAACTGGTAAAGTATCATCATCTCCAAGATATGCGTATTTCAGATTATCAGGTAGAGCCTTAAGTTCTAATTTTGGGGCCTGTTCTACAGATGGTAACAATTTATTAGTGGTAATTGGAATTGATGTGAAACGTTTATACCTTAGATGAGGGATTGCCTCTAGCTCGCCAACAACATTCATGATGCTCGGCTCTAGTTCAAGCCGAGACTTGCCATTCCAATCCGTCGTCTCCTCTCTCTTTTGATTGTCAATTCTGGCCCCCATCTCAATAGCTAATTGCTATTGATCCATAGTTTCTGATAAAACCTGCGCAAGAATCAACAACATCAATAACATAGCAATGTTTTAAATCAGAAACCGGATACCTTATAGCTTCAAACACTTTGAAGCTAATAACTTCACCATCAAACTCCATGGTGAGGTTGCCTTCCGCAACATCTATCTTTGTTCTTGCGGTTCTCATAAATGGTTGCCCCAAAAGTAATTGAGTTGAGTTGTGGGGCGAATCTTCCATATGAAACACATAGAAATCTGCAGGAAATATCAGATTATTAACCTGCACAAGAATATCCTCAACATATCCCTCAGGATACTTGTTAGATCTGTCAGCTAGTTGTATAATCACATTGTCTCTCTTCAATTCTCCTAGACTTAGAGACTTATAAACATTGTAAGGCATCACATTAATTGACGCCCCTAAGTCTAGCAAAATGTTAGAAAAACAACATCGACCAATAATACAAGGAATTGTAAAACTGCCAGGATCTTTCATTTTGGGAGGAAGCTTTCTTTGTATAACGACAGAAACCGTCTCACTCATCTTCACAACTTGCTCCTCTCTTGTATGCCTCCTTGTTGTACAAATCTTTTTCAAAAATTTGGAATACTTGGGAATTTGCTTGATACACTCAAGTAATGGAATATTCACCTCCACTTTTCTGAAAATGTCTAGCACTTCCTCATCTGATTTCTCCTTCTTCGATTTAGCAAATCTAGAAGGAAAAGGCAAACACAAAGATTGGTTAGTATTAACTAAACCACTTGAATTAGAATTATTTACTTTATGTGTTTCTGAGGTGGCGGGATCTTTTTCCAAATCCCTTCTCTTCATCACGTCGAACTCCTCCTTGCTCGGCTTCTCTTTCTCGACCTCCTTGCCGTGAGTAGCAACATTGCTGCCATGGGTAGCCTTGTGGTTGCCGTGAGCAGCCACATCAACGTCTTCTTCATCATGCCCTTCCATGGTTTCTGATTTCTTAGTCGCTTTCGGTCCCTCTAACACTTTACCACTTCTTGTAGTGATAGACTTTGTTTGCTCATTCTTGGGGTTAGGGATCACTCCTCCGGGTAGTCTCCTTTGCTCTTGGATCTACCCATAAAATCCACGACCTTTCCCATTTGATTCTTCAACTCAGTAATATCTTTTGTGTTGGAGGTCGTAGATTGCAACAAAGTATGAGTTGCATCATTCAGAGATTTCAGCATAGCATCGTAGTTTGGATTCGATGATGCTTGAGCATTGTTGTAATATTGTTGCTGAGGTCTTGCAAATCCTTGGAACTGTCTTTGAGGTCTTGGTTGATATGCCATGCCTCCTTGGCTTGCTTGTGGTGGCACCAACGGTTGGGGGTTCTGAACATTGTTGTTATTAGCCCAACGAAAATTAGGATGATCGTTGAACCTCGGGTTGAAATTTCCAAACCGTTGCCCCCCTTGTTGTTGAGGAGAACCCAATGCATTGGCCTCCTCAAAGTGCTCGTCCGCTCCAAGTTGAGGGCATAAATCAGTTGCATGTCCTTCCATGCGACATACACCACAAACTTGAGCTTGCTTCTGCTTCATCATTTGCGTCATCATCTGCGTCATCTTCCCCATGTCTTCTCGAAGCTCCTTTATAGCCCTGGACTCTTCAAATCCGCTAGCCTCATTCACACGCTTAGAGGAAGTAGACCCGAACTGTTGTTGGTTAGTAAAATGCATCTCCAACAAGTTCTTAACCTCCTCCTTGCTCTTTTCCATTAAAGAACCTCTAGCAGCTGAATCAAGAAATCGTCTCTCCATAGGGCGCAAACCCTCATAAAAGTATTGCAGCAAAAGTCCCTCACGTATCCCATGATTATGACACGTTGCCACCAATGACTTGTACCTATCATAGTACACATCAAATGCTTCATCTGGTTCTTGTCTGATCGACGTAATCTCCTTCCGGATTTGTGTCACCCTTGATGAAGGAAAATATTTGGTGAGAAATTCCTTCACTATTGTGTCCCACGACGTCATCTTGCCAGGTGGAATAGCAAAGAACCACTCGGCTGTCCTATATTCAAGTGAGAAAGGAAATGCTTTCATCCTCATATGTTGCAAATCCGCTCCCGTTGGACACATAGTCTCACATCGAAACTCGAACTTCTGAATATGGCGATTTGGATCCTCTCCACTAAGCCCATAGAATTTCGGCAATTGATGGATAAATCCACCCTTCAACTCAAACTCAGCCGACTTACCAGTTGCAACAGCCGGATATGCTACATTGCTTGGTCTTGCCGCTCCTCCTTGTGGCGCATCAACTTGCCCATTTTCTTCTCTCAATGAAGTCATCTTGAATGTGGGATCAAGTAAATCAAAGTTCAAATATTGAATTGGTATGGGACTCTGAAGTAGCTCAAACTCTGGATCTTCGTGAAACAAAGGATTAAGTTCACACGAAGCTTCTGAAGGAAATGGTGATGGTGGTGTAACGAAATTTCTATCAAAAAGTGATGAGGTGGAAGATACAAACTGATGCTCTGGCGATGCTGAACATGCTTGACATAGAGTTGTTGGCAACTCTAGATCGTATATCTCTCCAATTCGATATAAACGGCCTCTAATGTCGCGTGACCAACTGGACATTCATGTACCTGAAATTATTCGAAAATCAAGTGTTTAGGCAAGGAATTCAAAAAAGAAAAATAAAAGTACGTGTGTAGTTAAAATTTGTGTAAGTGTTATTATTGTATAAGTATAGCTAACGAAATATATATAAGTATCACACAAGATTTTCAAGCTTTCACAAAATTCACAAGTAACAAACAAGAATTCGGTCCTAGTTGTCTAAGAGTGTTGAAAATAGTATGAGATTGCCGAACCTAGAGTCTATTTCTTTTTATTCACACAACTTTAAAATTCGAGGTACGTGGAGCAGTGGAGTTAACAGTGCAATGGACTGATGCAGCCCCTGGTAGTATCATGCTTTATCCGATATACCTAAAAAATTAAAGATGAATTTTGTTTTAAAGAAAATAGATTCGCATATGTTCAAGTTATTTTCTAGCGTCTAAAGTGAGGTGATGCTTCGGCACAAGCTGTCGACTAGGTCGTGCGGATTTTACTTTCAGAGGCGGTGTCGTTAAGATTCATGGAGAGCGAACTCTCTTTAGGAACTAGGCAGGTCTCGTTGTTGGTAACCACGGAGAGCGAACTCCCTATCGACTCACTCACCGACCGAGAATGAACATCAGTCTGTGGGCCTTGAGAACCAGTTTTACAAACCTGAGAACCAATCAATGAAAATAACTTGCCCCTTACTTATGTAAATCAAACAACGGATCCTAGCAGTCTACAAGTGTTGATCTAAGCTGCCCTCAACCTCATAAAAATAATACCAAGTTAGCGTCTTTATGCGTGGGGGGGGGACCTTTCCCACGTTTCCCAGTCTACACAAAAACATACCTAACATGACATCATTCGTATGAAGGGTTCAGGCTAAGATTAACAAAAGTGGTTTCACCTACATGTTACACTTTAGAAACTACAATAAATTCAAAATATACACAAGGACTACTAACTTTAGAAACTACAATAAATTCAAAATATACACAAAGACTACTAACTTCATAGAAATTTATCTAAGTGTTACAAACAATCACACATAACAATTATTGCACATATTTCGGCAAACTCAAGAAAACCAAAACCAACAACGAAATCGAAATCTCTTATTTACTATTACACGTCCAAAAAGTCCTATTATACATATCCCAAAACTAAGGAAAAATTATACACATCTAAAAATTGATACAAAGTTACAAAGTAACACTTCATGAATCGAAACATTTCAATTTCCCCGGCAACGGCGCCAAAAATTGATGGAACTATTATCCAAGCACATTGTACCTGCAAAACAACTTCATACAAATATTACCCTCTTGTGTCATCGTTAGTATAGGACAAGTAGGGATCGTTCAGTCCGGGGAAATCAAGGGCGTTCAATCACATAAAGCATTACAAAATCATATTGGGGGTTTGAAATTTGATTCTAAAACCTACTGAAAATTACGAAAATAAAACCTAAATTATATATTTACATGTGATTAACATCTTTTAAACAAAACACATCACACAAAAACTCACATGCACATAACAAACCGATCAAAGACAATAATACGGCAACAACTTTATTGAATCCGATTTCATGTAATTTAGTTCCAATTATAACTAGAGCCCTTTGTGGTTCATCTAATCATTCAAAACTCCTCAATTATTTAGAATTAGCTTCGTGCATAACCCTAAACATAGTGCTAATCAGTTTAAAGATACTTCGTGTAGAAATTAAACCAAGAAACACATAAGCACAATGAGTCGAATTGGAAACATGCAACAAGTATGGCGTCACCTCACCTTGCTTTAACATGCATATTTTCTGAATTACTCTATCCCTTAGAACCAATACAAGATAAATCAACTTCGTGTATAACTTACCTCATATTTGTAGTTCGGTAACATAAAGAATCAAACCCAAGATCAGCCTAGCTAAAACTTCACTTAACCCTAAAACTTGTTTTGCATACGAATTCAGAAAATAAACCAAATAAAATCATCAAATCATCAACCAAAGTTACTTCCCTATCAATTAGAAAAAAAGAAAACCAAAACACATAACAGAATTTCGGAAATCCAATGTAAAATTAATAAAACCAAATAACAAACCACAAATCTTTACAAACTTCATAGACAAAGTTAAGTAAATATACAGAAAATTACAAGTCATGAGAGATGAGTGAATCACACTTTAAAAGAAACCTTGAAGAGGAATCGGCAAAGGAAGATTCGGTGGGATGATGTCTTGCGATTGGAAGTGGTGGTGAATGGTGGAATCGGCTTGAATTTTCTTTGGGATTTGTGGTGCTAATTGGACAGAATTTCGGCTAGTGAAAAGTAAGAGAGAAGAGATCCTTTTTCTGTGTAAAAATCGTCCAACATATAGAGGCCAAAGGGTGGCTGCAACTAGGGTTCACAAAACCTAGTTTTTCTCAAACTTATCCTGCTGGCAGATTTGACCTTCGAGTGAAGATTATGGAATATCTTTCTCTAGAAAATAGATATTGAAGTGATTCTAGTTGGGTTGGAAACTAGACTCCCGTAGCTTTTTATTCATATAAGGCTCGAACTCTGATTCATTGTGAGCTGTCCGGGAGAGTCCGTGGAAGTTGGATGACGTGTACAGGAATTCTGCCGAATTTGATCAGGATTTGTTGCGATTTTCTTCCTCTATTTTCTGCCGAAAATTCCCAAGATAATAACTGAATAATTGAGCAATATCTCTTTAGGTTTTCCATGAATTAATTCAGTCAAAAATCTTGCACAAATGATGGAATTCAGTCCACATTCGTAAGCCAAATCCATGTAGAACTCGCTTTAGGTTTTCTTCTTTCGGCAGACTTGACCTTCGTACATTCAAACCGGCATAACTTTTTCCTCAGAGCTTCGATTGATGCGATTCTAAGTCCCAGAGAAACTAGACTCGTAGAGCTTTCCAACGGCGTATGGCACGTTCTCTGGTTCCACGCTATGTGTCCCACAGAAATTCCGGAAGTCAGGACACAGTCCTAGGAAAATCCTAGTAGTCCCTGGTGATCTTTGCTCAAACTGCCAAGTTGCAGCCATCGTTTGGGTGACTTCCCAAACTCCGATTGATCTGAAATTGTGACACAATACACACTAGCTTGCCAACTATATGCATACCAAATTTCATCAAATTTGGAAAAGGATAGGTCAGTCAAAAACAGGCCTCAAAATCACGAAAACAATATATTTTGCACTTTTTCCTCAGATTTCTATATTTAGTCATTTTTCTGACAATTAAGCACACTTTTTCCAAAACTCTACCAAATTGACACTAAACTAAATTATGACTCTATCTTAGGTAAATAAGGGTTAAACGAAGCATAAATGAGGACATAAGCATATTAATATCGTCGCACATTGTGCTCCTATCATCTTCCGCATTTCATCTCATCTCATATAATTGAACACATCACATATTGTATTCGTTATCTTTATTTGGTTAGTCGCTTTGATTCAGAATGTGCTACACTCGGATGAAACGGAAAACAAAAGAAGCAGTTGGAGTGACGGTGAAGCTAGAGATGATTACGCATCCGATAGCAATGAAGAGGCCTTCTTGGGAAGGATTGAAGATCAAGAACAATTGATTGGAAAAGGTCTTAGTTTTCTACGAATATGTTTTTAGTTGAACCTTCTCAGTGGATCATAAATGATGGCATTAAAGACCTCGCTTATTAAAGCGAAACCAAGGAATTTCTCCATACTTTTGGTCACTTGAGATCCCACAAATAGTAATTGGAATGCAAATTAGGAGAACAAAAGACCCTTGATATCTCAAAAATCACTTTGTGACCTGATGTTTCGCAAAAGATGCCTACAGCTTTCCTCATGACAGGAGGTTGATTTTTAGTTGCTTTACGAAAGAGGATGATGTCATTGGCAAAAATTATGTCAGATATTGCTGGGCCATCTCTTGACACTTTGGCAGGCTTCCACTAATGGTAAGCAAAAAATGAGGAGATAATGTGGGAGAGTCCTATGTGCAAAGAATAATATAAGGGGATAAAAGGGTCACCCTACATGAATCCACACTTTTAAGTGAAAAAGTCGGTCATCTCGCTAGCTCTGTACTTGATTGTCCACCCTGGACTAAAACACTGCATGATAAGAAGAGTGAGTTTGGTGCAGCTGAGCTTTTAAGTAAAAGCTGACTTATACTTATAAGTATAAGGTGGGTGAGAGCAACTTTTCATTTTCTATTGAAAATGATCCTTACTTTTTCAAAAAGCTACTGACATGTTGTATTACCAAACACAAAATTGACTTATACTTATAACCAGAGGAGCTTATAAGCTCTCCCAAACGCACCCTAAGAGGACTGCCTCTTAATTTTTAAACACAATTTCCCACAACATATCTTTTTAAATTGATATATGATTATATGACTATATGATATGCATTTTAGATGAAACGTACATGCAAAGTAGTCTTCATTGCTTGCTGCAAACATTTTCCATATTAATATTGTGCTTGAAAGTTTATAACCTTGGAATCATTTTGGTCCTTGCATGTCTATCAGGTTTTCAGAACTTTGAATATAGCTGAAATTCTGCTTTTAACATTAATCTGTTTTTTGGGTTGCAGATTGTTCCGTATTGTATGTAGTTCTTGGCTTTCAAATCCGTAATGATTACTGGAGTGTGGTGAAGATCTTGCTGTAGCTGTCAGCATTCAAGTGATCTAGCTACCACTCTGATTATGAACTAGTAGTTAACAGAGGTTACAATCTAGTTAGCAGTTCGGTGCATCAGTATCTGAAGTTTTATTTTGACCCATAGATTTCTAATTTTTTTTTGCCTTCCATAGTTTATCTTCTTGCCTAGTTTTGAAATTGATAATCTAAACATCATCAAATTCACTTGATTGTTGCAGTTTTCTTTTTTTAGTTTAAAGAACTGATTTGAGAAACCCGAGCAAGTTGATGATGAACATTTTGCATGGGAACTTGCTGTCCTTTGAAGAATGATGTGTACTTAATTTTATAATTAGATTACTAGGATTTCAGGTTATTTGAAGAAAATTTTGAGTATTGGAAGCTTTTGTAACCTCTGTCCAAAATAAAGCTCACTGCCTTCCCACCAAAGAAAAAACCATTTTTTTGTGTTCTTATCCCGAAACAAGTAAGAAATAGGGAGAAATAAATGGATTTGAAGGGGTCTGAGTCTCTGAGGAGCCAGAAAGATGATGAATTGAGTGCGCCTTAGAGTGGCAGTGGGGAAAGGGTATAAGGGGTGAGCGGTTTAGGATCTCATACACTAATTTTTTCACAAACTAAGATACTCCACCAAAATCTTTGTTGCTATCTATTTTCAAAGTGGTTGGCAATAAACAAAAACAGTAGCTTGTCAAAAAGATCTTAGCGCAGCAAAAGAAAGTCAGCTTGCGTGATTGATGTTCAATAATCCTTGCTTCTTGTTGTTGTTGTTGTTGTTGTGCTTGCTGATGACGATCCTTCTATCTCTGTCACTGTTTGTGAACATAATATGCTATTGTTAGTATGATTAAAAAAGATGCCGTAATCGCAAAAGCATTTAATAATAAACATAGTTGCATTAACAGGTGAAGACATAACATATTTTGATATGTGTGTGTTTGGGTCAAAGTTCTTTCTATTGGTTCTATCATTATATTAAAGGATAATGACATGAGTGGTACCTCACCTTTCAGTCTTTATAAACTTTGGTATCTCACGTTTGGAATATATCAGATTGGTACCCCATGTTTGAACCCTGACATAGCTTTGGTACTTGTGCTGTTAAAAGACAGAATATTCCTTTAGAATTTTCTGTTAACACTGTCAAAAAGACTAAAATACCCTTAATCCTTGTTTTTTTTATTGTTAAGTTTTGACGGAGCGTGGTGGGCCCATAATTTTGTTTATTCAGCATATTACATATATATAATTTATCCTCTGTACTCAAAGGTAAACAGTTAATTTTAATCATTAAAATATTTCTTCTCAGCGTTTAATTTATTTAGAAAATATTAGAATCACTGAAAAAGAATTAAAAAACAAAAAAGAGAAATTGAAAAAATTAAAAAGCTTCAGAGAAAGGTTACCCAGACATAGACCCTATTGGGAGATAATTTTTAGATTTACACAAGGCATCCATATTTTAGAAAGACATATCGTAGATCATGAACAAATCTTAGAACAAGAACAAGAACCTCTTGAAATTTTGAGCCGCTGGTTAGATCCGCCCTAGTTGGTATCAGAGCCTGTTTTGCTCAAAAACAGGTAAAGTAAAGGTTTATGCCACAAAGTTGGCTTCTCTCAACAAATAAAAGAAAGCCAAAGCAAAAAAATTATCAATCTTATTGCATAGAAAAAGAAAAAGAAAAGTGGAACTTGTGTTTTCACACAAGACATATCCAAGAAAACCAATACTCCATTGAATACGCTTGTAGAGTCCTAAACACTCTATACGACGAGCATATTCATCTCCAGAAAGAAATATGAGTAGAAGAACTTGACCCCTCTAGGCCAAGCATAGTTGAATTTCTAGATCACATATCTAGAGATAAGACTACTGAGAAAGTAAAAGAACAACTCGAGAGATTTAATCTCAGAGTAAATCAGCTAGAAGAAATTCAAACAAAGATATCAAAGCTTGAAATCAAGCTTGACTATTGTTGACAGTAGCCACAGAGGGGCTACAGCAGGCCCACAGACCCGCCGCTAGTGTACCAGGGGCCGAGCCAAGGCCCGGGACCAGATCACCAGCACCCGGCCTCGGGGTCCAGCAGTCTATCCTGCCACCAGGGGCCCGGGGACCGGGGGCGCCTGCCTACCAAAGAGGTCACCAAAGCTGCCCTTTGGTGTGCAAACAGAAGGGAACCAGTCCCACATCGAAGGGTACGGCCAGACCTCACTCCTGGCCACTTATATAAGGACCCCAACTACCCTCATTAATAGGTAACTGATCTTTCCTACCGCTTATATACGTGCTTAAGTTATATCTATTCCAACTATACTAACTTAGGCATCGGAGAGGAGAAGACCGGCCCGCCCAATATTCCCCTTAGTAAGTAGGTTTGCAGGAGATAGTACGAAGATTTACCTGTCTCTACCAGGCCCCAGGGTTTGTACAGAAACAATTGGCGCCGTCTGTGGGAAGTTTGGACAAGAAACCACGTAAGCACTATCGATGGCAGAGAGTTCGGAAGCAAGACAGGAAAGAAATACCACCGAGGAGCAGGGTGTTGCACCAGTGCAAACGCTTGTCTCCACCCCGGTCATTATGCGAGAGCAGCGCGGCGACCAGGGCGATCAGGAAGGCGAGAGTTGTGGGAGGCTGACCGGCACGCCGGGGCCAAACCACTACAGCTCGCGCGGCAAAGGCCCGGCAACTGAAGACAGGCCTGTGCACCGGGGCTTTTCTCTGACGTTCTCGGATGATCCGAGTGACCGAGAGGAGAGCCCGCGCTGCAACAGTGACCGAGACACCACGTACAGCCCCGACCAGAGCAGTATGGCGGGAGAGATACGGGCAATGGCCGCAGAGGTCAGTCGCCTGCGTGAGGAAGGCGACCGGGACATAGTCAAGTCCAACGCCCGATATGAAGAAATGGAGGCGGTGAACGCTGCCCTGGTAGCCGCCCTGGAGAGAGGACAACAGCGCAACGACGCTATGGTCAAGGCGCAGGCTCTCCCGCCAGTTCGATCTCAGCAGTTTGAAGCGGGGCAGTCATCGGGCGGTAGGCCCAGTGATCCCGGGCGAACGGATTCACCGGAAGGCACCACCCCGCCAAAGAGCACGCCGACGCCTCGCCAGCCCCACACTTCGTTCGAGGATGAAGCCGTGACTCCGACTGCACGGGCATTGCAGATGCTCGCCGACACTGTGTCGGATTTGAAGGCCCAAATGGAGGCCAACGAGAGAAGAGCGGCACGGCCGATGGAAGGCGCACGGTTCAACGAGCGCATGGGCCCCTTCTCGCACAGGGTTATGGAATCGGGGAGGTCCGGTAACCAGAAGTCCCTCAAGCTCACATACTCGGGGTCCGGCTGCCCGTACCAGCACCTGGATAGTTTCCGGTCCCAGACATGCGCCAAAGGCTACTCTGATGTAGTATGCTGCAACATTTTCCAGGAAACTCTGTCTGGGGAGGCGCTCAGCTGGTTTTATGAGCTTCCGGCAAATTCAATCGAGGCCTTCGAGCAGTTGGCCGACCGGTTTGTAGGCCGCTTCATCCTCAGGGTCGAGGGAGCCCGCACATCGACCATCCTCTTCAACTGCATGCAAGCGCCCGGAGAGGAATTGAGGACTTTCGTCAACCATTGGCAGACGGCGACGGCCGGGGTTGGAACCTTGACAAAGGTGTCGCCGAGATGGTGTTTAAGCAAGGGCTCTGGCCAGGAAAATTTTCATATGCCGTGCGGGTAGAACTCCCGCACGGGTATGACGAGTTGATGGAAATGGCCATCCGGCACGCCCAGGCCGATCACGAGACGTACGGGCAGCACCTGCTGAAGAGGAAGCGGGAAGAGCAGCAAGAAGACCACCCCCGGGAAGAGCACCCCCCACACCGACAAGAAGACAAGAGCAGCCAGCAGACCGAGAACCGAGCCGCCCGGCCAAGCCGGCCCAACAGAAATTGGGGGCAACGGCAGCAGAAGCCCTATCATGACCGACCCCAGAACGAGCACAAGCCGGCGCAGTACCGGTAATAACGCCCCCTGGCAATCATGCCAGCACAACCAGCCGGTCAAGAGGTCTTCACCGCTCTCACCTCTTCGTATGAGGATATTTTTCTCGAGAACGGGAACATCATTCCACCACCACCCAGGAGAAAGTACCCAAAGGGGAAGCTTGCCACGGCGCAAACGGGCAAGTACTGCTCCTATCATGATGAGGCTACTCATCGAACGAGCCAGTGCTGTGCTTTCAAAACAGCGGTGGAGGGTTTGATTAGTAACGGCCAGCTCCAACGGTATATAGGGGAAAGGAGAGCAGATCCCGACCGGGAGCAAGACCGGGGCTGGTAGACTCGCCGAGCCTCCAAGCGGTTAGTTTGGCATATCACCGGTTCGACCGTTGTAACATCAAGATGTATATACAAACTACTTTCAAGAAAAGTTCCACCAGTTCCACCAATTCAAGTATATTCATAGTCAAGGGATAATACAAGCAGAGGCCGTTCCGGCAAGTTTACAAAAAGAGCAAGGGCAAAACCCTAAGGAGCTACGCCTCCACCCTCAGTGGGAAATCCACCAGCCTCTCCGGATGAAGCAGCCGCGCCTTCAGCAATCTGAGGTCCACCCTCCCCTTCCGGTTGCTCTTCCGCCGACTGCTCATGGATATCCGACTGCTCATGAATATCTTCATCAGCAGCCTTCGACATCCGAGAAGTATCCAGGTACCCCTTCTGCTCCCATTCTGTGTACGCATCCGCGATGCCCGATTCCCTGGCCTTCTCTAGGATCTGAAGGAACTGATCGCTCTCATGATATTTGAGAACAACCCGCTCGTACAGTTCCGGGTCCTCTTCCCCGGCCGCAGCGGCAGAGGCGGCGCGCACAGCGGCAGCTCCCACCTGGAGCTCGTCCACCTAGGCCTCCAGTTCGGCCTTCTCCTCCTCAGCCAGCTCCTTCTCCCTCTCCAGGCTCCGGACCTGCTCCTCCAGCTTGGCCACCTGCTTCTTGGCCCTCTCCTCCAATCTGGCCTTCTCCCGCTCCAACCGAGACCTCTCTGCTTCCAGCTGCTCTTGGGCTTCTGTCAGCTCGGCCACCTGCCTCTTCAGCTCCTCGCTCGGATCGGGCTGGTACAGATTGTACAGCAGCTGCATAACAACAGAGGCAATTAAGCAAGCAGCAAAGGAAATAAGTTACGAGCGGTACAATAGCACCGGGCAATTCTTACCTGCAGAACCGACTCCTTGAACTTTTGGCGCTTCCCGCCCGCTAAGGCTCCGGTGACCTCAGCCCTGTCCAGACCAAGGCCGGCCAAGTCTGCCGCCAGCTGCCGGGCGAGTGCACTCTCCGGGCTTCCCCTCCGTGCCTCCGCAGGCGCGGGGCTACTCTGCCGGATAGCGGCAGCCTTCTCCCCAGCGGAACTCGATGCACCGCTAGTTACCTTGAGCCGTTTGGCCAGATTCTCACCGGACGACCCACCGGTCAGCGTCACCAGTGTGGAGGGAGGAACGTCTATGATCCTCCGCCTCTTCTCACCCTGGCCGTCAGGCGAAGAAGATTGCGCGCCTAAACGGGTTACCCAGGTGACGAGCGGGACTGACTCCAGCCGGTATGGAATCCGGCTCACTCCACCGGGAATCTTCAGTGGCCCCTCGGTAGTTTTGCCCTTACCGGGTCTCGCCTTGGGCGCAGCAGGATGGCTCTTCACACGCGCCAGGACGTAGCCCTCGTCCAACATCCATGGCCCGCGGTTCGGGATGAACCGTAAGCCGACCGGACTCCTCGTCCACCGAGGTCCGTGAAACGGCCTCGCCCTTCTCCTTCAGCCTCGCGAGAAGGTCTTCACCGTCCATGGATAGGGTTGTTTCGGGTTTGACGACCGCCCGGGAAGATGCACCTGCAGGACGAGCAAAGGTTAGTATTTAAAAGTCAGCAAAAGTGTCACCACTAGCACTCGCTACGCACCGAGATCTCGCCCGAGACAGCAATACTCCAACACTTCTCTCCGGATGAAGTTGTAAGAGCTCCGTTCGAGATCATCCCAACATCCGAGTATGGTCGTGATCCTCTCTTGCTCCAACTCGGACAGCTCGAACGATTGATCCCCAGGGGGCTAGAAGGCACCAGGAACCCGGTACACCTTACTCCTCTTCTGCCACTTACCGCCCGCCATCACCACCTTCTTCCTCCAGTTGTTATCCACCCAAGTAGGCATATTGGTGATGATAGGTTGAAAACACCGGGCGCTGAAGGACAGACAACCCCGGGACCCTCGCTTCTTCGAGTAGGACAACCTGTACAGTGCCCGGAATTCGTTTACCGTTGGCACACTCATCCCGGAAAACTCGTACAGGCAGCCGAGGCTCAGCAGTCGCCTCCACTGGAGCCCTGGAAGCTGCACGGGAGATACTTGCAGTGCACTGAGCATGTACTGCACGAAGTCTGGCAGCGGGAGTGAGAACCCGTGGCGAAACTAGTCTAGATGCACGGCAACCCAACCTGCCTCCGGGTTACAGGCTGACTCTCCGGGATTCAGGGGCCGTAGCGCCACCTCATCCGGGATACTCCACGTCTCCCGAAACGCAGCAATCTCTCCGGGGTTCATGCTACCCTCCGGCTCATCGCACACCACGGCACCCTTCCCTCTACCGATGGTGTAGCTCACGGGCGGAGCACCAGCAAGGCGCACCCCGTGCGGTATTTCCTCAGAACCTGAGGACCCGGAAGACGAAGCCCCGCTCCGGGAGCGGTCAGCGGCTTCAGACACCGGGGATTCCGAACCGAGCCAGTCCTCTAGTCTCTCCTCATCATCCACAATGGGACGCCTGTCGGTCGATTCGGAAGCCCCATCAGAACTTGCAGAAGACATTTTTAACCTAAGGGGAAGAAAAAAAAAACAAAACCCTAGCGCTGGTCAGCAACAGGTTAGAACAGCGCCCTCTGCGGCCTCTCCCTAAGTTTACCGCAGACGCTCCGCTTAAAACAACTCAGTCGGCGACAGAGATCCCCCCCCCCCCCCCCCCCCCCCGCAGCAAAAACACCGAAAAGAAAAACAAGAACAACACCAGGCAAAGAAAGCAAGATCTTACCGATTAGTATGCTTAACCGAGGAAAGTCCGCCCTGCGAAAGCGGCGAGCAATGATAGGAGAAGAGTAAAAGAGCACTTGAGGCAACGGATGTCGCGGGGCTCCTCCACAGAGTTTTCGCCGGATTTCTCTCTCTCTTATTCTCTCTGATCAAGCAGCAAAACAGAAATTGAGAAGGCAGAGGAGGCCTTTTTATAGAGAGGTCCGGTGCCCTAGGCGCTTGCAATACCCCCAAAACACGCAATCAGAGTAACTCAAACGACCGCGAATCCAGACCCTCCATCTCAGACCGCTCCCTACCAGCACGTGTCCCAGCGTCAGTAAACTGCCCACGCCATCATAACTGATGGGACTGATGGACTTCCTCCTTAAATGCATGTCAGCCACTTGTCCCGCCTGCTGGCGACAGGTAAGGGAGTTAGGAGCGGGAACCGAGGTGTCAGGCCCCCCCCCCCCCCCCCCCCCACCCCACCCACTTCCCCAGGCTCAATCGGCTGCATGGCATCTCTCACAGCTGAGTTTTTCAACCGCTTCGAGAGCATTGTTTCGGGTATGAGCCATCCATCCGGTTCCCTGGCAGTTCACGGTTAGGTATCATTCAACCGGCTGCATGGCATCTCTCACCGCTATGAGTTTTTCAACCGCTTCGAGAGCATTGTTCCGGGTATGAGCCATCCATCCGGTTCCATGGCAGTTCACGGTTAGGTATCATTCAACCGGCTGCATGGCATCTCTCACCGCTATGAGTTTTTCAACCGCTTCGAGAGCATTGTTCCGGGTATGAGCCATCCATCCGGTACCATGGCAGTTCACGGTTAGGTATCATTCAACCGGCTGCATGGCATCTCTCACCGCTATGAGTTTTTCAACCGCTTCGAGAGCATTGTTCCGGGTATGAGCCATCCATCCTGTTCCATGGCAGTTCACGGTTAGGTATCATTCAACCGGCTGCATGCCATCTCTCACCGCTATGAGTTTTTCAAACCGCTTCGAGAGCATTGTTCCGGGTATGAGCCATCCATCCTGTTCCATGGCAGTTCACGGTTAGGTATCATTCAACCGGCTCCATGGCATCTCACCGGTTAGGTAACATTCAACCGCCCCGAGACCATCTCACCGGTTATGATCATCCAACCGGCTCGAGAGCATTCTTCCGGGAACGAGATCCACCCGGCCCCATGGCATCTCACTGGGGGACTCGTCTCGATATGGCAGAACGCCCGGTCGAGGTCCGCCTGGTTCCATGGCATGAACCCGGTTATGAGAACATTCGACCGGCATGGGCTTTATACACTCGGGTGAGTTTACATCTAACACTTGTACTCTTGTCCAGCAGGATAAAAACCCTGCATCGCACTCAACTGCGGTCGATATGGGGCTCTACGGCGAGCCTTGTCACCTCAACGCCACCCCATTTCCTCATCGCTTATTCCAACACAAGCTGAGAAGAACTAGCAAGTGTTAACCGGTGCCTCAACAAACCGCAACACCGGGGCCACCTCCCCGCAGCCTAGCAATATGGACTCATCTCGATATGGCAGAATGCCCGGTCGAGGTCCCATACTCCTGGACTCGTCCCGATATGGCAGAACGCCCGGTCGAGGTCCCATGCTCTCCGCCTCGTACCGATTTGGCAGAACGCCCGGTAGAGGCCCAGTGAACTCCGCTTCGTACCGATATGGCAGAGCGCCCGGTCGAGATTCCATGCACACATCTATTGCATGGCGGATTTCAACGCCCCATTATCATTCCATGCACACATCTATTGCATGGCATCATCTCATATACTCTCCGGGTTTCACCCCACTCCATGCTCATATCACCACAACACTTGAGCACAGTACTACTTATATTGCAAACGTACTCATAAATTGTGCTCACCATCGGTAACAGGTACTCACCCCGGTCACGCCCAATCTTCAACGCGGACTTGGGGGACTGGGCACCGTTGGGTTGGTAACCCTGCGGGTCTGCGGGACAAGAGCAAGACAGATTAAGTCCCCATTCAAGATTGCACTTGACCGGGAACTTGGGGGACTTGTTGACAGTAGCCACAGAGGGGCTACAGCAGGCCCACAGACCCGCCGCTAGTGTACCAGGGGCCGAGCCAAGGCCCGGGACCGGATCACCAGCACCCGGCATCGGGGTCCAGCAGTCTATCCTGCCACCAGGGGCCCGGGGACCGGGGGCGCCGGCCTGCCAAAGAGGTCACCAAAGCTGCCATTTGGTATGCAAACAGAAGGGAACCAGTCCCACATCGAAGGGTAAGGCCAGACCTCACCCCTGGCCACCTATATAAGGGCCCCAACTACCCTCATTAATAGGTAACTGATCCTTCCTACCGCTTATATACGTACTTAAGTTATATATATTCCAACTATACTAACTTAGGCATCGGAGAGGAGAAGACCGGCCCGCCCAGTATTCCCCTTAGTAAGCAGGTTTGCAGGAGATAGTACCAAGATTTACCTGTCTCTACCAGGCCCCAGGGTTTGTGCAGAAACAACTATCTTAAAGAAAAACAATATCTTTCAGATATTGAAAAGAAATTAGTAAGAACCGAAAATCTTGCAAATAATATTCATCAACAAGCAGTTGATTTAACGGGTACGCAAGAAAATCTAAAACGACTTTTAGAAACCCTTATATCCCGTATAGGATGAAGCAAAAGGTTGAGCTAAGATTAAGACAAGAAGACGTAAAAGCTTTAAGTCTTTATCTTCCCACAGAAAAACTTGCTGAAAATGTTGAGGCAATAATACATCAGCAGAATTACAGCAATACCTATCTTCAAGAAATAGAGAAAAATATTGAAGAACAGTTCCAAGAACTAAGCATGAAAATCTCTAGCCTACAGAAGGGTATAGAAAAAATGAAAGAAAATTCAACCGTTGAAAAGATCAACGAAGAATCACTAACACAAACAGTAGCTAGTAAAATCATTATACCACAACCAAAGATAGAAAGTGGGTTCAAATTCAGTGAACCTAAGCTATTAAAATGGAAAGAATCCAAAAGAGATACAAAGATGTTAAGTAGAGTCTTTAGCAAAAGACATATTGTACTAGCAGTACAACTTATAAATGCTCAAGAATTTGAGTATAACGAAATTGAATCTAGCGTAAGGGAAGCCTCAGCACCGAAATTTAGATTCAATGAGATTTATAAGAAAGGATCTTTTATTATGGATTCTCACATATTCAAGATGTTAGAACTAACAGTACCAGCAACTGGTGGTGAAACAGACATCAGACTAATCACTTCTAGAGAAGTTAGTGAAGCATTCCAAAGAAAATATTTTTACATGCACATTGGTGCAGTCCAAATATCCATAAAACTCTTAGCAAGAGACGGTATAGACTGTTCGGTCTTGTGTATTCTGCAAGACGACAGAATAACAGACTTCAAGAAAAGCCTGTTTGGAACAGTAAAAGCTTCACTATGCAACCAGGTTGCATATTTCAATGTCTTCCCAAACTTCACCACTCATCTGAAAGACGCACCACATTGCCTAAGATTGAGAATCAAAACGAATGGGATTGCCATGAGACAAGGCATGATGGAACTTGCCATTGACTATAGGATCTATTACAAGCTAATGAGCTCCAATGTGACACCAAATACTAGATTCGTCAATAGTCCTGGTCTTACAACATCTGTCCTTACAAATCCTAGAAATAATTCCCAACAAAAGCACATCACAAAATGGGATGAAGTATCATTCCCTAGAGAATGAAATTTAGTACCTCCTGAGAGGCAGATACAAAGCTCTAATGCTTCCATCTATGAAGACACTGGAGGAAAAATAAGTCTCCAGTTCCATAGGCATTCTTTTGCGAACTATGAGCAAGCAAGTACTTCAGGATCAATTCCTGAAGAATCTTTTGAGGAAGAAGAAGACTCAAAAAGACCTATAAGGATGTTTAAGGTAGAAGGGTTGAAGGAACTCTATAAGCAGGCAGAAACTTGTGAAACCTTAGAAAGGTTAGAAGAGATAGTCAAAAAAGTTTCTTTAGTACAAACTAAAAGAAAAATTCTACCTTACCAAGCGGCAGAGGCAGAAGCAAGCACCATGGATGCTGAAGCAAGTACCATGGATGCTGAAGCAAGCACTAGCCAGCCACCATTGGCAGGAAACACTATCATCAACAACATTACCAATAACCCTACCAAGATCATTAGAGAAGAAAAAATCAAACTTCCTAAAAGACAGCCGCCTACAGGAAAGATAGGAGAAAGAAGCTCCCAAAAATACATTCCTACAGAACCACTCTGGGGACAAGCAATCTCTGAAAGAGGGGTTTATCTAGACCTCGATAAAGTAGGAGATAAAAGAAAAACCATAGATAACTGGGTAGGCAGTTTAAAGCTAACCCAAGCCCTGGTTTTATCCAAATTCCACTATAAAGAAGCCCACGCTTACTATGAAGCAACCCTAACGGGAATAGTTCAGAAATTGTACAATTCTTTTAAGAGAAGTAATAGTTGGGCAGATTGGGAAGCAAAATTAGCTAAGACTAATGACCCAATGGACTTCACTATCCCTATACACGCACAATTTTGTGGAGATATAACGGGACATAGTGAACAAAACAAGGAAAGAGCTAAAGCAAACATCCAAAATTAAGCATCTGCAATATGAGGTATTTTGAAGAATACACAAATGAGTTCCAAAACTACTATTGTACAATAGGAGATTTGGAAAACATAGATCTTATTAGAACATATTACAGAAAATTACCAGAACCCTGGAATAATGTTGTAGCACAATCCCTTGAAGAAAATCCTTTAGAATATTTTTCTATAGGAGGAATAGCAGAAAGAGTAAGAGACCTGTTAAGAAAACAGTGCACAGAAAATCAAAAGTCAAAAACTGCTAAGAACAACTCAGAGGAGTTGAGAACATGTGCCCAAAAATCTTAGACACACCAACACAATGGGGATGTCATCTCTACACTGATAGAAAAAATAAGAGCAGGTTTAGAAACAAGAAATACAATAAATTTACTTCCAAAAAGAAGTACAAGTTCAGAAAAAGCTCTGAACAAGAAAAAGAAAAAAGATCTCTTAGAAAGAGATCCACTACCAGATACGGACGAATAGCCGACGAAAAAATTTTCGTCGGCCTTTTTTTTTTTTCGTCGGCTATACCCTCTGCCGACGAAAATTTCGTCGGCCATAAGTCGTCGGTAATACGCCGTCGGTAATACCAATGGCCGACGAAAAAAAAAATTTCGTCGGCTATAGTTAAGTATGGCCGACGAGTCAAAAAATTCGTCGGGCAAAGGTCGGTAAAATAGCCGACGACTTTCGTCGGGTATTTTTGAGTATGGCCGACGAAATCCATTAAGTATGGCCGACGATTTACTAAAATTTCGTCGGCTATGGTGTTTTAACTATAGCCGACGATTTACCAAAATTTCGTCGGCTATGATGTTTTAACTATAGCCGACGATTTAATAAAATTTCGTCGGCTATGCTGTTTGAACTATAGCCGACGATTTAATAAAATTTCGTCGGCTATGGTGTTTTAACTATAGCCGACGATTTAATAAACGTTCGTCGGCTATGGTATTTTAACTATAGCCGACGATTTAATAAAATTTCGTCGGCTATTTCCTCGAAATATATTACTATTTTATAGGTATTAATTAGTTATAGCCGACGAAATAAGGCACTTTTCGTCGGCTATACAAGTTATAGCCGACGAAAATTGGTAAAATTCGTCGGCTATACTTGTTATAGCCGACGAAATAATGCAAAAATCGTCGGCTATTCTTGCATTTGGAAAAAAAAAAATTAAATTATTTTCTAAATTACCATTCCAAGCAAGCTGCAAATCACAAAAACAATTCATGCATTTGCACCAACAAGAAACACGTCTAAACACCATTTTTATTAAATTCGTTCCAATATACATAAAATATAATCCTAATTATCCCCTAAACTACTAAAGTCTAGGATATCATCTACAGCATCAGGCGCATCATCCTGCTGACCGAACTCGGGAGGTTGAGGCATTGGAGGCTCCACTAACTGCTGAAACGGGAGCGGGGGTGGACGGCCTTCTTGTTGTGCCGCGAACATCTCATAAATCCACTGTTGCTGGCCGTCGTTGTTGTATTGCCGAATTCTGGCGCACTCAGCATTCCAACGGACCATATCCAACTGATACTGCTGGGACTGATATTGTCTGCGGCGCAGCTCCTCTACTGTCTGGGACGAGGTCGCCAATTCTGCGGCCAATCGCTGCACTTCCCCCCTCATATGTTGGGTCTGGCCGCCTCCCTTCTTTTGACCTCCCTTAGTGGTCTTCAGGAGCCCTTGTCCAGAACCTCCTAAACCCCGGCAGTAGTACTCGTTGGACTGGTGTGGGAAGGCTGCGTTGAACATCCTCGCCGCCGTTTGGATATTGGTGCGGTCGACCTGGCGCACGGCTTCCTCCAAATCTGCCTCTGAGATGTCCGGTTGTGTCTCCCGAACTATTTGCTGGAGCACCTCTTGTTCGGCCTGGGTCACCCGCTCCTAATTGGACGGGGAAAAAAAATTAATATTCTAACAAATGGATAGTTAAGTAAAATTAATAATTTAAATTTTAAAATCATAATGAACGACTTACGAGATCGTCTGTCGCTTGTGGATAAGCGATCTTGAACGTCTCCACGTAGGGGTTGCAATCAGGATGATCTCTTAGCGCCTCCTCCTGATATTGTGCAAACGGCCTTGAACCGCCGTGATGGAGGATTGTGTTACGGCGGCGGTTCTCCGAGTTTATCCGAGACCGTTCCTTCAAACAAATAATAAAATATTAGAAAAATTCATCAAAAAATATAACTGAAATAATTATAAAATATTTAAACTAATAATTAAAATTTTAATAAAATAAACATTTATAATGAAGTTTAATATTTACCATCATAGCCGGGTTGTCGAAGACTACGGTCCTCAACCAACGCCACTCGTACTCCCTGAACATGAACTCTCTGGGAGTACCCATACGACCACGGTTGCCGTACTCATTATAGTGGGAACGGAGCTCGTTCTTCCACTCTTTGAACCTACGAAGAAAACAAAAGTGCATTAGAAATATTATTAATATCATAAAATATTTCTAATTATCAAATAAGACATTCCCAACGTACCTCGAGCTCTGTTGGGAGTCCGCCCAACCCCGCTTGTGTTCCGCAACCACAAAGTATGTCTGAAAGATAATATTTTATTAGTTTTATAATTATAAAAATACCGAAAATTTTTAAATATTACGATAACTAAATTAAATTTTTTTATTTACTCACCGACGCGGCGTTGTTCAACTCCATCTTGATTTCTTCGGGCACATCAGCCCACCGAGCCCACAACATAGGGACTCTGTCCCTAATGAGTGCACCCACGCAACCCGAGTAGTCGCGTTTCTTTTTCGCCCCAACCTCCTGATCAGGAGCTTCGTCAATCTGGATCCTCCCGCTCCGTTCAACCGTTCTCCTGAGCGTCTCAAAACTGATGACACCTCTGGTATTCCTCTGGGTTGAACTGCTAGCGCCTGTCCATATCACATAAACGACGATTGGTTAATAAAATTAAATATTAGTGCGTTAATTTTAATAAAATATTTAATTAATAAAATCAAATGTTACCTGAACCCGATGATTCGGTTGCCGTCGACTTTCCTTTTCTCCTCGCCGAAATCAGGAGGTCAGGGCTCTCCCATGGCTGCTGCTGGTATGCCTCCGCAGCACTCACGAACTGAGGCATATCAGGCCACTGGGGCCGACCCTGATAGTCGACCTCGGGTATCGCAGGAATGTTGTATGGGAGGAAGAGCTGGTTTGGGAGAGTAGGCCCCTCAGTCGAGTCACCAGCAGACTGAGTCGGACTCGGCATCGGCATCGGCTCCCGATGAACCTCAGGCATACGAACCTGAGGAACGTCGGCAGCTATCTCCTCGTGAAACAGCTGCCGACTAAACCTCGGCGCCACAGAGGGACCGACATTCGGAAGTGAAGTGCTCGACGGCCGCCCCGCCTGGAGAAGGGTCTGGTGCCGAGCACTCACACTCCGCCGCGGCTGGGCTGCATCCACACTCCTCCGCGGCTGGCTGGTGGTCCTCTCAGGCTGGCTAGCCGTCCTCTCGGAGTCTGGGGAACCCGCGGCATTTCCAGAACCGGCGGCATTTCCAGAACCTCTAGATCTAGAACGACGACCTCCGAACAACTGCCTAAATGCATCGGCCATCTAAAGCCAGACGCATTAATACATTAATTAATATTAAATTATATTATATTAAATAACAAATTCTAATTAATATAATACCCAATAATACTAACATATTTTAATATTTACCGATTTATATAATAACCAATTTATACATATAAATTATACAATTACACCTAAATTATATACAATTAAAATAAATTTTACAAAAATTACCTAAATTAACATAAAAACCTAAAAACTACATACATTAACATAAAAACCTAAATTATAACTAAATTAACATAAATACATAAATTATACCTAAATTAACATAAATACATAAATTCTACCTAAATTAACATAAATACATAAATTATAACTAAATTAACATAAATACATAAATTATATCTAAATTAATATAAAAACATAAATTATACCTAAATTAACATAAATACATAAATTAACATAAATACATAAATTATACACAAATTAACATATAAATACATAAATTATACCTAAATTAACATAAATACATAAATTAACATAAATACATAAATTATATACAAATTAACATATAAATACATAAATTATACCTAAATTAACAATTATATCTAAATTAACAATTATATATAATTTATTAACCATAATTTAATTTATTAATAATTAAATAACAAAAAAAAAAAAAAAAAAGGGGGCCGGCCGGTACCGAATCGGGGAGGAGGAGGAGGGGGAGGCGGCCGGAACAGAGAGGAGGAGGAGGAGGGTCGGCCGGGGCTGCCGGAACAGGGAGGAGGAGGAGGAGGAGGGGCGGCGGATCGAACCAAGGAGGAGGAGGAGGAGTCGCCGGGCTGCCGAACCAAGGAGGAGGAGGAGGAGGCGCCGGGCTGCCGGAATAGGGAGGAGGATCGACGGATGAAGGAGGGCCGGATTCGAGGAGGATAGGGAAAATCGGGCAAATGGAGGCTAGGGTTCGGCTGCATTTTACTTATACCCGATAGTATAGCCGACGAAATCGCTTTATTTCGTCGGCCATGATATAGTATAGCCGACGAAATAAAGCAATTTCGTCGGCCATGGTATAGTATAGCCGACGAATACAGTCATTTCGTCGGGCATACTATGTCATAGCCGACGAAATAATTTTCGTCGGCCATGCTATGGCATAGCCGACGAAATTACATAATTCGTCGGCTATAGTCTTCGTCCCTCAGAATCCGTCCGATCTCCCCCATCCAACGGTGGATAATGGGAAGGCGCGGATCACCAGACTTTAGCCGACGAAATATAACTTCGTCGGCTATACTTTTGGTCAAACAACAAAGTCAAACTTCTAAACGCTGTAAAACGGAAATTGGGCCGTCTAAATGACGTTTTTTGGCCTGACCTTCAACAGAGAATAGTTTCAGATCGATGCGACGCATCTAATCATATAAAAGTTTCCCCCAAAATATTTACCGACCGTCAGGCTACCCATAGGAAAACGGGAGTGAAAAACAGCAAACCGCAACATTCGGGACACAGATTTTGTCGGAATCTTCCCATTTTTCAACCGTAGCCGTATTTCAATATTTCGGTCATGTCTTATTTCACGACACATTTGCATTTGAAGGGTCTACGTATAGTAGGTATTTGAAACTATACATTCACTTAAACACTTAGTAAACAAGTTAAGGAACATTAGTGCATATATTCCGATTTTGAATCTCAAAGTTTGGAAAATCTATTCCAACCGTCAGATATCACCGTTAAGGTTAAATACATGTATGAAAAAAAATCCAACTACATCTGACAAAGTTGAAGGCTCGATCGGGACGGTCAAACCGCAAAGTCAAACCTCTAAACGCTTTAAAACGGAAATTGGCCCGTCTAAATTACGTTTTTTTGCCTGACCTTCAACAGAGAATAGTTTCAGATCGATGCGACGCATCTAATCGTATAAAATTTTCCCCCAAAATATTTACCGACCGTCAGGCTACCCATAGGAAAACGGGAGTGAAAAACAGCAAACCGCAACATTCGGGACACAGATTTTGTCGGAATCTTCCCATTTTTCAACCGTAGCCGTATTTCAATATTTCGGTCATGTCTTATTTCACGACACATTTGCATTTGAAGGGTCTACGTATAGTAGGTATTTGAAACTATACATTCAATTAAACACTTAGTAAACAAGTTAAGGAACATTAGTGCATATGTTCCGATTTTGAATCTAAAAGTTTGGAAAATCTATTCCAACCGTCAGATATCACCGTTAAGATTAAATACATGTATGAAAAAAAATCCAACTACATCTGACAACGTTAAAGGCTCGATCGGGACGGTCAACCGGGTGAGTCAACCCTTCAAATGCTTAGAAATGGAAATTGGCCCGTCTAAATGACGTTTTTTGGCCTGACGTTCAACAGAGAATAGTTTCAGATCGATGAGACGCAACCAATCGTATAAAAATTTTCCTCAAAATATTTACCGACCGTCAGGCTACCCATAGGAAAACGGAAGTAAAAAACAGCTAACCGCAACATTCGGCACACAGATTTTGTCGGAATCTTCCCATTTTTCAACCGTAGCCGTATTTCAATATTTTGGTCATGTCTTATTTCACGACACATTTGCATTTGAACGATGAAGCAATGGTTTGTCGATAGTGATAGAAAATGGAAACAGCTCTTTTTTTGTTTTTTTTTTAATCATAGCCGACGAAATCAAACCTAGTATTCGTCGGCTATTGTTTTGTCGTTTTCTGTTAAAAACTTATGGCCGACGAAATAGTTATTTTTCGTCGGCCATTGTTCGTAAATAATTATTTTTAAATAACTTATGGCCGACGAAATAGTTAGTTTTCGTCGGGCATTGTTCGTAAATAATTATTTTTATATAACTTATGGCCGACGAAATAGTTAGTTTTCGTCGGGCATTGTTCGTAAATAATTATTTTTAAATAACTTATGGCCGACGAAATAGTTAGTTTTCGTCGGCCATTGTTCGTAAAATATTTTTTTTTTAATAAATTATGGCCGACGAAATAATGCATTTTTCGTCGGACATTCTCTGTTTAGCCGACGAAATAATGCATTTTTCGTCGGCCATTCTCTAAAAAAAAAACCAAAAAAATCAGTGGTTTTACACCTCTCCTATTCCGATGTCCTGTTCACATATAACCAAAATTGAACATAAAAAATCAGAAACCCAACAGTCAACATATTTCAAATTTTTGTTTAAGGGGTTTGGAACCCAGCCTAGCTGGGAGGCTCATCCCCACGCCCGGTCATTAGAAATGAGTTGATTACAAATGAAAGGATTACATCATTTAAATTACTTAATCCGTCGGATTGTAATCGGAATCATCGGATGAGTCTTCTTCGGTTTCTGAATTGCTCGATAGGGGTAATCTATGTCTTTCCTCACCACTAGAGTCCTCGTTAGTTTCTTCAATTGGATCAACATCAACAAGCAGTGGCTCTTCACGTCGAATTCGCACCGGCGTGTCTAGACGAATAAAAGAGGAGTCAGGAATACCGTTTGAGTTGGGCTCTTGATACGCGGTGCCCCCTTCCTCGTTCTCTTCGGCCACTCCAAGTGTAGACGCCCGGTAAATGTTGCGATGGTGGATAGTGTTGACTACTTTCCACGGGTCACCCTTGGCGAGATCATCAAGATAAAACACTTGTTTCACCCATGTGGCTAAAACGAACGGGTCGTCCTCATACCATGATGTACTAGTGTTCACAGAACTTACGCCGTATTGATCGGTTTTCATGCTCTGCGGCCGTGTGTCAAACCATCTACACTTGAAAAGGTGCACTTTCATGCCTTCCCCGTAATGCAGTTCCACAACCGAATGGAGAACACCGTAATAGTCAACTCCACCATCCCCACCATGTGCCATAACCCCTGAATTTTGTGTTTTCAGTCTGAGGTCTCTGTCTTCACATCGAAATAACACACCATTCACCTTGCACGTCGCATAAACTTTTGAATAGACCGGCCTCCTCGCTAAAAGTCTGAGTTCGTGCGACCAATTTGGGTGATTATCATTTGCAATAAGGTCCATCTGCAACCATCAGAATCAACTATAAATATGAATAAATATACACAATAATATATGAACACGTATAAAATAGTGTTAAAGGTACGTACCCAGCGGCCGAAATACTCTGCGAATGTCTGGTTGTGGTAATCGCGATCACTTGCTACTCCTTCACAGCGTAGATGTTTGTCCTTCCAAAACTGAACTTCTGGACAGTTGATTAGTACCCACCAATGTGCAATGGCTACCTCATAATCTTTCAACTTATAGGAAACTGGCATGTTTCCACCGAGTACAACATCGTCAGAGAGTATGGAAAGATTGAACTGTGAAGGTACATCTTCCGGTATGCTTTCCTGTAACGCTCCGAAATACAGCTTCATGTAGGTAACGCACTCGTGCGCAATATATGCTTCAGCTATACATCCTTCAGGTGCGGATCTGTTTTGGACAAAACCACCGTATTGTCCAAGTTGCCTATAAATCAAGTTTTTAAAGTGTTATGATAATACATTAACACTATATCACATATATTGATGAGGAAATTAACATAAGGTGTAAAATACGTACCTTTCCATCGGATACATCCAAGTGAAGTGCACAGGACCGGTAAGCAACAACTGCCGAGGAAGATGGATCATGAGGTGAGGCATGATGTCGAAAAAATTTGGAGGAAATATCATCTCAAATTTACACATGATATGAACGATGTCTTGTTGCATTTCCCGGAGGTCAGATTTTCTCACTTCCCGTGTGCATACCTTCTGGAAAAATCTTGCCAACGCTACTAACGGCTGCACAACGTGACGGGGAAGGAACGGTCGAATGAAAACAGGGAAGAGACGTTGTAGCAGGATATGATTGTCATGACTTTTCAACCCGTACAGATTGTTGCATTGTCTGTTGACACACTTGGCTATATTTCCAGCAAAGCCTGAAGGATACTTGGCCTCACTTATCCAATGCAAAATTTCTGATTTATGCTCAGGCTTGACGGTGTAAGGAGCTTGAGGCATTTTTCTCTTCCCTTGTTTCAACCATAGTGGTTTTCTGATATTCATGTTTTGCAGATCAGTGCGAGCCTTAGGACCGTCTTTCGTCTTCCCCTCCAAGTTCAGCGTTGTGCCCACCACACTTTCAGAAACATTTTTTTCTATGTGCATAACGTCTAGGAAGTGACGGATCAGCAACTCACACCAGTACGGGAGTTCCCACAATATGCTCCTATGTGTCCAGAATTTGTACTCCTCAGGCCTTTCAGGTATTTCCGCTACAATATCGGGATGATTGCTGAGGGGCCCAAAATCGTACTGATTAAGTCTTGCTAAAATTTCTCTTCCTGTCCATCTTCTGGGAGCACGGCCGTGTTCTTCGGTTCCATCAAATGCGGCGGACTCGTAACGCCAGTGGTGATCCGCCGGAAGGAACACACGATGACCCATTCGGCATATCTTGTTGCAATGAGGGGTGCTCCCATAATCGCTGAGGCACTCTGGACAAGCCTTGTATCCCCTAACAACGCTGCCCGACAACATCCCATAAGCAGGAAAATCACTGATGGTACCAATAACCATGGCATGCATCTGGAACGTCTCCTGCTTGTACTTGTCAAAAGTGGGATGACCAACGTCCCACAATACCTTAAGCTCTTCAATCAATGGTCTCATATACACATCGAGACATTTCCCTGGGTAACCAGGCCCCGGAATCAACAACGTCAACATATTATATTCCTTCTTCATGCACATCCACAGAGGAAGGTTGTAAGGTACCAAAACCACCGGCCATATACTGTATGAAAGACTCATGGTGCCGAAAGGGTTGAACCCGTCGGTTGAGAGCCCGAGCCTGACGTTTCTGACATCTGACCCAAAATGAGGAAACTCATTGTTTATATGCTTCCAAGCCGCTCCGTCAGAGATGTGTGTCATGATATCTGCGTCTCCCGCGTCCCGCTCACCGTGCCACCTCATAGCTTTTGCGGTGGTTTCTGACATGTACAACCGCTCAAGCCTATCTCTCAACGGAAAATACCGAAGTACTTTCACAGGTTTCCTATTGCCTGCTCCCGTCAACTTATATCGGTCAGACTGACATATCGGACATGCGTCAAGGCTAGCAAGGTCATTCCCTTCTGCATCTTCACCCCAGAAGAGAACGCAGTCAAATGCGCATGCATGGATCTTAATGTAGGAAAGCCCTAGATCTTTGAGGATACTTCGGACCTGACGGTGATTGGTAGGATTACGATGACCCTCCTCCAACAACGAAGAAGTGTACTGTAGATATTCATCTACTTGCCTGATAGTCGATTTTGTCTCGACTTTAATCCTCATTACCTCCATCACACTTTCAAGAACTGTCTTCTCAGAACTTGAACACACAGGGGTCTGTTGCAATGCAATCAGTTTGTTGTACTTATCAAAGGCAGCAGTGTTGACAACTTGTGGGAACGGCTGCACCGGGTCCTGCATATATTGTTCCCCATGTACACCGCTTTCAAAAGGAAACACGTCGTTGACGAATGCCATTGTTGGATCGTTGGATGTACTACTACTGCCCGCCTCAAAATACTGCCCATGATCATGCGATCCATCTAATGATGGCTCACCGTGATATATCCAACGTGTGTACTTCGGCCAAAACCCATTACTCTTTAGGTGCTCCCATACTGTCCTAATCGGAAATCGACACATATCACTGCGACACTTACATTTCTTGCACGGGCAATAATGGTAATTCCCCTTTGCATTTTCCTCGACGAACTGCATAAAATCCACAACTCCTGTAGTGTATCGTCGGTCATGCCTTGGAAGCGAAATCCAACTCTTATCTCGATCCATATATAGCCTGATAATAATATATATGTATAACTTTAATTAATAATAAATTAATTAACACATATATATTACAATATATATTATTATCAACATCAACTCATATATATATATACCATTAATTAACAACCATTATTTAAGTTCATTACACTATCAACAACCATTAATTAACATATTTATATATATTTTAACACTAATTAAAATAACATCAAATTAAAACACATAATTAAACTCTAACTGAAAATTAACTCAACTACAACTCAAAATCAACATATATACATACATTCTAACACTAAAACAACAACAAAACAAAAAATCACTTACTATATCAAAATCACTAAAACTCAAAATCAACTCAACTAAAACTCAAAATCAACATATATACACATATACGTACCTATATATAGCTCCACAATGTAAGAGAGGACGGATTTCAACAATACCCACAGATTTCTCACTCTTTTTCCCGTTTTTTTTTAAATGAGCAGCTTCTGCCCAGATCTGAAAATATAAAGACTTATAGCCGACGAAATTACCAACTTCGTCGGCCATACTCATTTTCAGAGTATAGCCGACGAAAACTTTAAATCGTCGGCCATTCTTGTAGAATAGCCGACGATTTGCCACAAAATTTTTCGTCGGCTATTCTATTCAGAGTATAGCCGACGACAACTTTAAATCGTCGGCCATTCTCGAAGAATAGCCGACGATTTTTAATTTTTACCGACGGAAAAAAAATTCGTCGGCCATTCTATTGGAATAGCCGACGAAATTTTTTTTTGCCCGACGAAAAAAATATTCGTCGGCTTTTCTTCGATATAGCCGACGAAAAAACAGTTTCGTCGGCCGTTTTTTTTTTTCGTCGGTAAATCCCTTTGTTTTTGTAGTGATCTCTTAAAAAGATCTCTGAACAATCTCTTTCTAAGAGATCTCTTAGAAAGAGATTTTTTAAGAAAAAAACTCCGAAGAAAAATGCTTCTAGAGACACAAAGCCTTGTAGATGCTGGCTTTGCAAGGCTGAAGGTCATTATGCAAACGAGTGTCCTAAAAGGGATAAAAGATCTTCTAAAGCCCTTCTAGTAGAATACGATGAAGTCGTAGAATACGCAAACATAAAAGGGTTTGAAGTAGCCTATTCTGATGAAGAGAATGAATCTGTATATTCTCTTGAAGATACATCAGGCAGCGATACAGAAAGTACCTCTAACAGCTCCGGAGAAGAAAATGAATACAGTTATAGACCTATATTCATGTTGATCCAAAATTGGAAAGAAAAAACCACTGATAAAATCAATCAGTTTACTCCAAGGCCTGGAGCTTTCACTTGTGACTATTGCAAGTGTGAAGATAATAATACAGTACCCATGTACTGTAAAGAAACAGGAGAAACCTATCATAAAGAATGTTTCATAGCAGAAGTAAGAAGAAAAACAAAAGAACGTGACGCACATACACTAGTAAATCAAGAATATGATATATTCCTTGATCAAATCCAAAAACAGGATCTTGAGAAAAACCTCGAGAAAATGAAGTTAGAAACTAGCCTCGAGAAAATGAAGTTAGAAACTTCAAGAATTATAAAAGAAGAACCAAGTCCCTCCATAGTAGTACAAGAACGTAGCCAAACGGAGGTAAGACCTGAACCCCGTCAGAAACGTCTGAAGAATATTGGGAAAAGTCTGATAGAGCAGTTACTGGAATTGGAATGGGAGATAAGGCGTTTACAATGAGCTATGCAGCCAGAAACGTCAAGATCTCGATAGGAGGAGGAACCTTTACGTTCCAAAGAATTTGGCAGAGTGAAGCCCAAGGAGCCGATATGCTAATAGGAAATGATTTCCTACTTCAGCAAAGAATAATACAAACCCTCGAAATGATCGGGTATGAAAAGAACAACAAGTTATACTAGGAATCCAGATTACTGGATGCAGTCAGCATTGCAAGTAAAGGATTCACAGAGCAATATCAAAAGTCGCGAGCCAAGAGTGGTGATCGTAAAGCACCTATTGAACCGATTATGCAACCGGTATTAACATTTCAAGAACACCAAGAAATTGTGCAAAATGAAGCGACAACTTCAGAAGATTCATAACCAGAAAAAGAACCTCAAGATTCAGACAGCTCGGATGGTGAAGAAGAATTCATCCGAGAACACAATCTAAAAGTATACATTAATAAAATAGAGCAAAAGAAAATCCCAAAGCTCGTTGAGATAGAAAATCTACTGAAACCAATAATCAGTGAAGATCCCCAACTATACTGGGAAAGAGACCCGGTATATTGTCAGCTAAAAATGCATGATGGCAATGCAATATGCCATGTCAAAGCCATACCTCATTATAGAGATGAAGATCGAAAAGAAATGGAGAGTCAAATTCAAGAATTGCTTGAAAATAAATTAATTAGACCCTCAGATAGCCTTCATCATGCTCCAGCATTTTTAGTTAGAAACCATGCAGAACAACTAAGAGGAAAAGCAAGGATGGTCATAGATTATAGAGACGTCAATAAGAAAACTGTTAAAGATGGCTATCAAATTGCTCAAGTCAGAGTCTTGATAAATAGACTAAGAGGAGCAAAGATATTCTCAAAGTTCGATGCAAAATCAGGCTTTTGGCAAGTAAGAATGCACCAGGATTCCATAGCCTTAACAACCTTTGGAACTCCTCAAGGACATTACGAATGGCTTGTAATGCCGTTTGGACTTAAGCAAGCTCCATCTATCTTCCAAAGAAAGATGGATAACATATTTAAGCCATTCTCAGATTTCTGCATAGTTTACATTGATGACATTCTAGTCTTCTCTAAAACTATGAATGAACATCTGAAGCATCTTGAGCAAATTTGCAAGCTCATAGTCCAGAAAGGAATTATCCTTGGACAAAAGAAAATTTATTTTATAAAAGGAGAAATTGACTTTCTTGGCATACACGTCAAGGATGGAGAAATTCGTCTTCAAGAACATATAGTAAAGAAAATAAGCCAATTCCCTGACAATATCCCAGATGCAAAGTCTCTACAAAGATTTTTGGGAGTTGTTAACTTTGCGAGAGATTTTATTCCTCAAGTGAGTGGCCTCACTGCTCTTCTCTCTCCCAAGACAAGCATGAAAAAGAAATGGTCCTTTACAACGGATGATAGCAACAGCGTTAAGAAAATTAAAGAGCTCACAAAAATCTTCCCCCTTTGCAGTTACCTGAAGAAGGTGACCTGATTATTTTACAGACAGATGCAAATGATTATTATTGGGCAGGAGTAGTTTTAGCAATAGCGCCGAATACAAATCAAGAAAAGATTTGTAAATTCCTGTCAGGAAAATTTAATCCAGCAAAATTAAATTATTCCACATGAGATAAAGAGGTTTTAGCCCTAATTAAATCCATTAAAGGAGCAGAAGCCTTTTTAGGAAACAAGTTTCTTGTCAGAACAGATAATAAGAGAGTAAAAAACTTTAAGAACTATAAGCTTACAGATGCAGCTGATAGAGGAAGTGACAGGACCCGAACCAAATTTCACCCTGAAATCCGGGTAAGATCGTGCGGGGACCACCTTAAGACTAACTCTATCGATAAATCGATAAATAGATCTTAAGATGGACAACCCTAAAATCTGTAACAACCAAAACACTTCTAATTCCAGTTCCAACCTCAACACCTGGAGCCATCTGCTCCCCAAACACAACCACCGCCAAAGATAAACACAAAATCAAATTAATTTAATATTCAAAGGCTCACAGGTAATCAGAGCAATCTAACAAAATGAACTGGAACCACAAATGGAAATATAACAAGAAATGTAATATGAAAATAAAAAAATAAGGGATCACAGATCCCACCTAGCGGAAGCGACAACGATGATGACTATGCCTCGACTCCGAGTACTCTTGTCCTCTGATCACTACTCTGCACACTGGGCGATTTTAAAATGAAGGGCCCAGAGGAAAGTAAATTAAAAACACGTTAGAGTGAGTGGATAAAAATAAAACAATCTAATATAATACTTTAATTGAAAGTATCATATTACTTTCCCAATATTTTGTAAATAAAACCACATTGCATGCCTTTAATAAAACGTCCCACGTTTTAAGAAAATCATAATAATTAATCAGCCCCGCTGATATATCAAATAAACAAATAATGATTTTGTTTATATATGTATTTCAAAACGAAATATTTTTGAAAATCAATTAATAATATTTCACGACCAATCCCATTGGTCATATAAAGACCCAGCCCTGCTAGTTCGGGAATTTATTAAATTACAGAAAGTCTCATAGAGAAATATTCCCGAAAATCAAATAATATAAAATCATGACCAATCCCACTGGTCATATGATAGAATAGGAGAACGTTATTACCACCATTTAACAGTAGCCTCCAAGGCTAAGGGTCAAAACTCCAAGAGTCTCAATAGCGTCCTCACGCTATGCCCGTATACGTCGACCACCGAGCGTGAATCTGACCTATGTGGTGAAGTCATCACCTCGCATGGGCTCAGGCGACACTCTGCCCGTACACGTCGACCACCGAGCGTGAATCTGACTTATAGGGTCAAATCGTCACCTCGCGTGGGCTCAGGCGACACTCTGCCCGTACACGTCGACTACCGAGCGTGAATCTGACCTATGTGGTCAAGTCATCACCTCGCGTGGGCTCAGGCGACTAAGCTAGCATCAATATACACATATATCCCGACCCTGATATGGTGAAAATCCGAAAATAAAACTGAAAGTACGCTTCCCCTTATATATCATAAATCCGTACGGTCCCCGACCGCACATCTGAGGCTTATAATAATCATTCGTATAATAGCCTCGAAATATACTCATATATATCCGACATATCCAACATGCCGTAAAATAATATCAAAAAATTATATTTATAACGTCGACATGTCTCACATGTCGAAAATCATAAATAACGAAAATATAAAATCCCCGGAAATCTCATTTCCGGTCACTACCTTTAATTAAAACTCATTCAACATAATCAATTATAAATAATTAAAACATACCATTTCCGGAAATCTCATTTCCGGTTAAAATACGTACTACTAAAACAGTAGTAAATGTATAACCCAAAACCACATTTCTTTTAAATATCAATATCATTTTAATTATATGAATTCTCATGCTTCTCAAATCATTTATTTAAAATAAACTGCATTTCATTAAAATAATTATGCATGCATTTATTTAAAATAAAAATCCACTCACAGTACGGCCGAGCGTGCCGCTATTCCTCGCTCTCATTACGTCGAGTAATTTCTCGACCTGTAACAGAGACACAATTATAAATATTTCAAACTTAGGAATTAAATTATAAAAGTTAAATCTACAGACGTCCTCACTCGCACGAAACCTCCCAATTTTCTCTTTTTCAGTTATCGGTATAGGAATTACGCCTCAATACCGAAAATCTACGTCCGAAATTACTCAGGACACCCACCACGTGTCCGATTAATCCTTTTACTAGTTATTTCGTCGTAAAACCCCTTTAAAACAGCTTTTACCTTTTTACGGTAAGTCAACAGTAACTTTTAATGGTCAAACAGTAATTATTCTAGGTAAAACAGTAATTCTGAAAGTCAAACAGTAAATGGTTAAAATCCAATTACTATTGTTTCTGCCTAAACCCGGGGGTCTTGGTAGATACTTGATGAATCCGACTCGATCTCCTGCAATCCTGCTTACTAAGGGGAATACCGGGCGGGCCGGCCTTCACCTCTCCGATGCTTAAGTTAGTATAGTTGGAATATATATAACCTGGGCACGTATGTAAGCAGGGAGGGAGACAAGTTACCTCTTTATGGTGGTAGTTGAGGCCCGTATATAGGTGGTCAAGGGTGAGGGCTGGCCTTACCCTTCGATGTGGGACTGGTTCCCTTCTGTTTGGATATTCTGGTGCCCTCTTTGGCAGGCGGGCGCCCCTGGTCCCAGGATCCCTGGAGGCAGGATAGACCGCTGGGGCCCGAGGCCTGGTGCGGGTGGTCCGATCCTGGGTCCTGGTCCGGGCTCTGGTGCGCTTGCTGCGGGTCTGTGGGCCCTAGTGTAGCCTCTCTGGCTACTGTCAACAAGTCCCCCAAGTTCCCGGTCAAGTGCAATCTTGAATGGGGACTTAAGATCTGTCTTGCTCTTGGCCTGCAGACCCGCAGGGTTACCAACCTACCGGTGCTCAGTCCCCCAAGTCCGCGTTAAAGATTGGGCGTGACCGAGGTGAGTATCTGGATCTTTGAATGGGCGTTCCTAAAGTATCGACACGAGTCCCGGATGAACCATATTGGTGCGGGGCGGAGTTCACGGGAGCTCGACGGGCGTCCTGCCGTATCGGAACGAGTCCCGGATGTACTTGCAGACTAGCCTTCGGGGAGGCCTGTTGGTGCGTGGAATAGGCCAACAGGTGCCCGAAGGGTGTTATGGCCGCGCTGAGGCGTTTTGTTTTAACACTTGCTAGCTCTTCTCAGCTTTTGTTGTTTAAGCGTTGAGGTAATGTGCAGGTTTGTTAGCCTGCGGGGAGACTTGCTCTGTGTTAGAGAGACAATCTGCCCAGTGGAGTGGCGTTGAGATAACGAGTCTCGCCATGTATCCCCAAGGGTATCACAGTTCAGTGTGATGCAGGGTTTTTATCCTGCTGGACAAGAGTACATTGGTTAGATGTAAGCTCGCCCGGGTTTATAAAGCCCATGCGTTTTGAAGCCTCGCGTTGTTGCTGGCTCGTCCCTGCCCGTAGGCGTAGGGAATGACATCCGGTAGAATATTTTGGAGCTGGTTGAATGTCACATGCCCGGTGGAATGCCATAGTGCTGGGCGGATCTCGATCGGGCGGGCTGCCATATCGGGGTAAGTCCTCCAGTGAACTGGCATTCAGCCGGTGTAAGTAACCGTGACACGTCATGGTGTCGGGTTGATTCGAAGTTTGACCTTTGTGGAGCGAGGAGAGGGGACGCCTCGTTGCGTGCTCCTTGCTTACTAACTGTTGTTTGTGGGTGGGGTATGTGGCTGACATGCAATGAAGGGGGAGCCCATCAGTTCCATCAGTTATGATGGCATGGGGTCCTTTATTGATGCCGTGGACACGTGTCGGCAGGGGGCGGACTGAGATGGAGGGGATCGACGGCTGGGGTTGCCTGACCTTTGTTGTTGCCCTATTTATCGTCTCATCTGCTTTCTTCCTGCCGCACTTTGCTTTCTGCTCTCCTCTTCCATCTTTCGGCAGAACTGAACTTTTGTTTTGAGGTTTAATGGCGTCTGGGAGGTCTGCGCATTATGGCAGTGGCGTTCGTGGGCCTAGGAGGCACGAGCTGCGGGATGGTGATGGGACGATTGTCTGCGACGAAGCAGTCAGAAGTATGGATGAGAGGGAGATTAGGGAGTTTCGGTCGAGGTGGGATATCAACTCTTCCGTTAAGCTTCGAGGCTTGCATCCCGGCGAGCTGGCCTGTAATCCGGAGCCGGGCTGGGTCGCCGTTTTTGATGACCAGTTCCGCAACGGTCTATCGCTGCCGTTGCCGGGATTTGTCCAGTACATGCTGAGCTCACTGAATCTTTCCCCAGCCCAGCTTCCGAGCAATCAGTGGAGGCAGTTGCTTGGGCTTGGGTGCCTGTTCTGTTTGAGTTATATGGACTGGCCCACAGTTAATGAATTTCGGGCGCTGTACCGGATTTCTTACTGCAGAAAGGGCCAGTGCCGTGGTTGCGTGAATTTTGCCACGCGGGAGCATGGTGCTGCCATTACGCATCTGCCGGCGACGGTTTTGGATGGCTGGAGGAGGTCGGTGGTGCTGGCCGGTGGTAAGTGGCAGCGGACCTGGAGGGGTTATCAAGTGCCCGGGGCATATCAACCGATCGGGGACCAGACCTATGAATTGGAGAACCTGGACAAGCAACGGTTATTCCGTTTGTTTTATGGCTGGGACCATGATAGCCGGAGCACCTATAATTTCACTCGGTGGAACGTGCTGGAGGTGCTGGGGATGGGGAGAAAACCTACTAACGGTCCTCGGCCCGCGCTTAAAGTTGAGGAGACTATCGAGCCGGATGAGGAGCTGATAGCAGCGCGGTTGATGGAGATAGGGGAGGAGGCCGCAAAAGTCGTTCTTGACGTGGCTACCCAGAAGCGTACGGAGCATGCAAGGCCGGTGCCGCTAGTGTTCTCGGACGCTCATTATGGGAGGCGGCCGGGCGGTGAGAACAATTCTCCACTCCGCATTCGGGAAGTGCGGGCGGAGGGCCTCCCGGGGCCAGACCCTGTGGCGCGGCAAATGGCAGTGCGTACCTCGCGGGAGAGGGAATCGGTGGTTTTGCCCGAGCACCGTCGAAGCAGCCACGGTGAAAGTCCGGCAAAGAGAGCGAGGGTATTTGATGCGGGGGCGTCAAGCTCAGCTGGGCCGACGGGGCGAGCCATAGTCCCGACTGTGGAGGCGGGTGGTCGCAGGACTCAGGAACCGGAAACCGTTCGTAGCTCTGGTGGTGGATTTAGCAGGCTTGTGGCTGGTATAATCGAAACCTTGGGGCTCGACCGGGAGGGGTCCTGGACCGAAAATCCGGGTGAGAGTATGGCGGAGCCCGTGGGGCTGGCTCTACAGGTAAATGTTTTTCTGCGAGTCCTCTTCCGTGATGTGACATGAGCTGATGCTCCTTTTGCTTTCTTTTTTGGCAGCTGGCTCAGAGGTTTTATGTCGCCGGCCCCAGAATGGAGGCTGCCGCTGTCCTGGAGAAGCGGGTGGAGGAGCTGGGTGTTAAGGTGGGTGTGGCGGAAGCCGAGCTTGCGAAGGAAAGGGAGGAAGGCGGCCGGCTGAGCGCGGAACTCGTGCGGGAGAGAGAGGAAGCCAACCGACAGCTTGCCGCCCGTGATGGGAGGATTGTTGAGTTGGAGGCAAAAGTTTTGGAGCTGCAGGCCCAAATGACGGCGGTCGTTCGGGGACGGGAGAGGCTGGTGGAATCCGAACTTGCTGAAGTGGCCGATAAGGCCGTTGACGAGTTTCGGGAGTCGTCAGATTTTGAGGAGATGCTGGAGAAGGCTCGTACGGAGGGTATAAGTGACGCCTATCTGGAGTGGCGGGAGAAAGGGTGGCTTGACGCCGAGCGGATGGAGGCTGACATAGCCCTGATCGTGATGAGGGAGCAGGAGCGGGAGCTAAAAGGTGGCGGGTCGGGGGTTGTGGGTTCCGGGAGTGCTAGCTAGGTGTTTGCTCTGTACATATATCCTGTAATTGGTGTAGTCTCTTTAATGTCATAACTGCACATTGCAATGCTTGCCAATTACACTTTCGTTCCTTTTATGATTGCTACTATCTAGGGTAAAAGCGTAGGTGTTCGATATTCCACGGCCTGGTAGAATAGATGCCCGTAGCGTCTATGATGTGGAATGTTGCCGGGCCTACGGCCGCGGTGATCTGGTAGGGTCCCTCCCATGTTGGCTGCAAGGCCAATGGCTTTTTCTGGACCTTCCTCATGACCCAGTCGCCGACTTGCAGCTTTCTTTCCCGGACCCTTCTATCGTAGTACCGGGCGACCCGCTGCTTGTAGGTTTGGTTTCGCATGTGCGCTCGGTCGCGCCGCTCCTCGATGAGGTCCAGGTTGAGTAGTAAGCCGTCGGCGTTTGTGTCGGCGTCGTAATTCTCGACCCTGCCGCTGGGTATCTCAGTCTCCACAGGGAGCACTGCTTCACTCCCGAATGCCAAGCAGAACGGGGTCTCTCCTGTTGCCTCTGCTGCTGTTGTCCGGATGGCCCATAATACCGCGGGGAGTTCCTCGGCCCAGCATCCCTTTTTGGCATCCAGTTTCTTTTTTAGAAGAGTTTTGATAATCTTATTGACCGCTTCTGCCTGGCCGTTGGTCTGTGGGTGTGCTACCGAGGCAAATAGCATCCGGGTCCCCAGGGAGGCTGTGTACTGGATGAGATCTGCGTTGTTGAATTGCGTCCCATTATCCGTGATAATAGTCTGCGGCACCCCAAACCTACAGTAGATGTTTTTCCACAGGAATTTCTTAACCCGTTCCTCAGTGATCTTTATCAACGGTTCTGCCTCGACCCATTTAGTTTGGTAATCCACTGCCACAATGGCGTACTTGTATTGTCCTACTGCCACGGGGAAAGGGCCGATGATGTCTAATCCCCATTGTGCGAAAGGCCAAGGTGCCAACAGGATTGATAATGCGACTGCCGGGGCACGAGGTACCGAGGCGTACATGTGGCATTTGTGGCAGCCGCGTGATATTTTCCTGGATGCTGCCGCCATATCGGGCCAGAAATATCCCGCTCGGAGTGATTTGTGGGATAATGACCTTGCGCCGGAGTGATTACCGCATACCCCTTCGTGGATCTCTCGCATGATTGCTTCTCCTGCCTCCTTAGTCACACACCTCAGCTGGGGGAAGCTGTGGCCCCTTCGGTATAATTGGCCGTTAATGAGGCCATACCGGGCACACCGGAGGTGCAGCCTCCTGGCTTCCACCGCATCCTGGGGGCTGGTTTTGTCGGTCAGATACTTGACTATTGGGTCCATCCAGCTGGGTGGTACCTGTTCTACCGCGAATATTTCGGAGATGGTCTTGCTTATACTTGGCTTTTGGAGGGTCTCGATTTTAGCTCTCCGGTACTCTGGGGGGTAGTTTCCGGTTGCTAGCCTCGCAAGGGCGTCTGCATGCCTATTTGCATCCCGGGGGATATGTTGGATCTTGGTGCCGCGGAAGAGCCCGATCAGTGTTTTGGCCAAAGCCTGGTAGGAGGATAGCTGAGGATCTTTAACCTCGAACACCCCGTTCATCTGGTTGACTACCAAGCTGGAGTCGCTGTATATGTCCATGGATGAGATTCTCAGCTCCTTGGCCAGTTGCATACCGGCTATGAGGGCCTCGTACTCGGCAGCGTTATTGGAGGTGGTAAAAAGGAACCGTAGTGCATACTCGTACGATTGGCCGTCGGGCGAGATTATCAGGACCCCGGCCCCACTCCGTTTGGCGGTTACGGAGCCATCCACGTAAAGTTTCCAGCCGGTTGGCAGGTCTGGTTCGATCTTGGCGGTTTGTGCTGCCCCTGCGTCTTCGAGCGGGGCGGGATGGTCTTCTACCGCCATTGGGGTGAGCTCACATATGAAGTCCGCAGCAGCCTGTCCCTTGATGGCTGTTCGTGGGGCATAGGTGATGTCGAACTCCCCTAATTCGACTGCCCATCGTACGAGCCTCCCGCTGGTGTCTGGCTTTTGCAGGATCTGCCGCAGGGGGTGGTTGGTATATAAGGTGATGGGATGAGCCTGGAAATAGTGCCGGAGCTTCCTGGCGCTAACAATCAAGGCTAGAGCCAATCTCTCTATATCGGGGTACCGGCCCTCGGCTCCTGTAAGTCCCTTTCCCGCGTAGTATACCGGAAGTTCGAGCGTGCCCTCCTTTCTGACGAGAGCGGCGGAGACGGCGGCTGCGGATGCGGCTATGTAAAGGTACAACATTTCTCCCGGCAGTGGTTTGGATAGGAGAGGAACTGCAGCCAGGTATGCTTTGATGGACTGGAACGCTGCCTCATGCTCCGCAGCCCAGAGTATCTTCCTGGTTTGCTGTGCCTTGAGCAGTTTAAAGAACGGGACGCACTTATCGGTTAAACGGGAGATGAATCTGGCCAGGGCGGTCAACCGGCCGGTCAAGATCTGGACCTGGTTTCTCTCTCCTGGTGTTTCCATATCAAGGATTGCCTGGACCTTCAGCGGGTTGGCTTCTATCCCTCGCTGGCTGATGATGTGCCCTAGAAAAAGACCCTCTGAAATCCCGAAAAGACACTTCTTCGGGTTCAAGCGCATTCCGAATTTGAGCATTTTACCGATGACCACGGCCAAATCCCGGACGTGGGCCCCCGCAGTTAAGCTTTTGACCAACATGTCATCAACGTAAACTTCCACGGTTTTGCCCATCTCTTGTTCCAGCATTTGGTTCACCATCCGTTGGTAGGTGGCGCCGGCGTTCTTTAGACCGTACGGCATCCTCTTATAGCAGTAGGTGCCTCGGTCGGTTGTGAATGACGTGTGTTCTTCATCATCCGGGTGCATCCGTATCTGGTTGTACCCGGCGTAGGCGTCCATGAAGCTGAGCAGCTTGAAGCCGGATGTGGAGTCAATGAGCTGATCAATCCGAGGGAGCGGGAAGCTGTCCTTTGGGCACGCCCGGTTTAGATTAGTGAAGTCCACGCACATACGCCACTGACCGGCTGCCTTCTTCGGTACCATGACCACGTTGGCGAGCCAGCGCGGGTACTGGACTTCCCGGATGAAACCTATGCCCATGAGTTTCTGCACTTCTTCTCTAATCGCCTCATATTTTGCCGGGCTGAAAGACCTCCTTTTTTGCCTCGTCGGGGGGACGCTGGGTAATGAGTTTAGCCGGTGAACGGCTATCTCTGGGGATATGCCCGGCATGTCTTCGTAGGACCATGCGAAGACCGAACTGTGGGCCCGGAGAAAGGCGATGAGTTCTTCCCTGACGACCGGGTCGAGTTGTGTCCCTATCACTATGCTTCGGTCCGGGTGGTCTTTGGAAATACAGATGGCTTCGGTTTCCTCCACGGCCGAAGGTCGCTCTGGTTTCTCGGTGAACGTGAATCGCCTAACTCTACCTGGAGCGATGTCATCACGGGGATCAAGACTCAGATCCGGCGCTGGTACTTGCTGAGCGGTTGTAAAGACCTCGGCCCGCTTCCTCCCGTGGGTCAGGGCTTCTGCGTAGTACTTACGGGCGATTCTCTGGTCCCCGCGTATAGTTATAACTCCGGCTGGTGAAGGCATTTTCAACATCAGCATGTGGCCGGCAATGAACGTTTTGAGCCTCCATAACCCTGGCCGACCGATTATACCATTGTACGACGACAGGCAGTCGACGATGATGAATTCCAAATGCTCTGTTTTCGTTCTGTCTCCCTTGCCGAAAATGATTGGTAGGTAATCGGATCCTAGAGGCTGGACTACCTCACCGGAGAAGCTTATCAGCGGCTCGTTATCCTGGGATAACTTGTTCCTCCCTCTTTGCAATCCTCGGTACGCGTCTCGGAACATTACGTTGACAGAGGCTCCGGTATCGATCAGCATACGACTGGTTATCCAGTGGTCTATTTGGACCGTGATAAGGAAGGGGTCGGTGTGCGGTTGGATCACATCCTCCGGCTCTTCATCCTCATAGAAAGTGACCGAGTTCCATCCGGTTTTAGCGGCTTGGACGCTTCGTTCTCTGAAGGCGTAAATCTCCCTCCCCCGGATTGATCTCAGGCACCGCTTCTTTGAGCTCCGGGTGAGCTGACCGATATGGTCCCCACCGTGGATCATGTTAATGCTCCCGTGTACCTCGATCCACCCGGGGGTTCGTGTGCATATAGTCCCTATCGGCCGAGCTCGCGGTCGGTCCGCCCTGGGGCTGCCGGGGCGGGCTTGGTCTTGTACGACCGTCTTCTGCGGTTTCCGATCTGGGATCCGAAGGTCCGGTTCATAGGGTTTTCTTGCTGGCGATGGAACCGGGGCCCGTGGTGTCCGCTCTGCTGACACAGCTACCTGGATCCGAGCTGGGTGCCAAAAAGTTGGTCCTCTTCCTGGTCGGGGATCATTGTCGCTGCTTCGCCGGGGTTGCCACTCCGTTCGCGCCTCTATCCCCCTGGCGGCTACAGGTACCCGGCTGATATGTAGCCGCCCGGCTTTGCCTCCGTGAGTGGATGGCGGTACGCCATCTGAGATCCGCTTGGGCGCCTTGTTCCCATATGTCTCTTGTTCTGCCTGAGCATGCCTAACGGCCACGGTCATCAGCTCGTCGTACGCCAGCGGCCCCTGCGCTTGTAAGTCGTATGAAAGTTCCCCAGCTCTTAATCCTTGCTTGAAGGCCATCCCCGCAATCCTCTTATCCAAGTTTCTTACCCCGGACGTGGCGACCTGCCACCGGTTAACGAAGGTGCGTAATGGTTCGTGGTTAGCCTGCATGCAATCGAAGAGGACCGTCGATGGCTGGGCTGCCGTGGCTTTGAGGACGAACCGGCCGACGAACCTATCGGCCAACTGTGCGAAAGTTTCGACCGAGTCCATCGGTAGCTCGTAGAACCAATCCAGTGCCTCCCCTGCGAGCGTTTCTCGGAACATGTTGCAGCTCACGGCATCCGAATAGGCCCTAGCGCTTGTCTTCGACTTGAAGCTATCCAAGTGCCGGTACGGGCAGCTTGTTCCCGAGTATGTCAACTTCAGAGGCCTTTGGTCGCCAGATCCCCCCGTTTCCCGGATCCGGCGTGGGAAGGGTCCAGTGCGCTCGGTAAACCGTGCGCCGTCCTGCGGTCGCCCCGCCTTCCGCTCGCTGGTCTCCATGCGGCTTTTTATGTCCGATACCGAAGCGGAAAGTGCCTCGATCGTTCGCGCGGTGGAGCTATCCCGCTCATCTGATGCCTGATCTGCGCGGTACGGGAGCTTGACTGGGCCGGAATCTTTCAGAGCCTCTGAGAAGAGGGGTACGGGCATATGGACGGTCTTCCTCCTGCCCGTAGGCAGCCCTATCTCGAGATGCGGGAATTCGCTAGCCTTGCTCGCCGTGTGCGAGGCCGCCCGAGGAGTACCCAGCTGGCCTTCTCGCTCCAGGGTCGCTAACAGGGCGGCGGTTACTGCCTTCAGTTCCCGACTTCGGGCCTCTGCTTTTAACCGATCCTGATCGCCCTCCTTTCGCAATCGCTCAATTTCTGCCTTCATCTTTCTTATTTCCCCTGCTCCCACTGGGTCGGGATTCTCTGAGACTTTACGATCGTGAGCCTTGTTTTGAATAGGAGGAAGTGCGAACCTCGCACCGACCTCGGCCTTTATGCCACGGGCCGGGCCGGGGAACTGAATTCGCGCTTCCGGACTTCCTTTGCGGTCGGGGGAAAGAACGAACCTCGCACCGATCGCGGCCCCTGCGTGTGGGGCCCGGTCGGGGAACTGAATTCGTCCTTTCGATCCTTCCGTGCTTGTCTCTATCTTTCTTCCTTCCATGGCTTCCGGACTGCGGTTTTAGCGATCTCTTAAAGGGTCACCAGGGCCCTGCTTTCCGGCACAGCGACACTGACTTTTTGAACGAGTTCCCACAGACGGCGCCAATTGTTTCTGCCTAAACCCGGGGGTCTTGGTAGATACTTGATGAATCCGACTCGATCTCCTACAATCCTGCTTACTAAGGGGAATACCGGGCGGGCCGGCCTTCACCTCTCCGATGCTTAAGTTAGTATAGTTGGAATATATATAACCTGGGCACGTATGTAAGCAGGGAGGGAGACAAGTTACCTCTTTATGGTGGTAGTTGAGGCCCGTATATAGGTGGTCAAGGGTGAGGGCTGGCCTTACCCTTCGATGTGGGACTGGTTCCCTTCTGTTTGGATATTCTGGTGCCCTCTTTGGCAGGCGGGCGCCCCTGGTCCCAGGATCCCTGGAGGCAGGATAGACCGCTGGGGCCCGAGGCCTGGTGCGGGTGGTCCGATCCTGGGTCCTGGTCCGGGCTCTGGTGCGCTTGCTGCGGGTCTGTGGGCCCTAGTGTAGCCTCTCTGGCTACTGTCAACAACTATTTACCATTTACTTTTACTGTTTACTATTTACTTTTCACCTTTTACTGTTTCACTTTTACCTTTTACCGTTTCACTGTTCATCGTCTTCAACCTCTCGCCGCCGGAACAGCAGCGCCGCCACAAGAGGCCAAAACACCTCCAATCGATCCCAAATTCACCCAACACCATCGCCACCACCTCGGGGACTCATCCTCGACGTCCCCGCCACCAAAAACAGCCCCAGCCGCCGTACGGCGGCCCAAACTGTCCAACCTCCAATTCGCGCCAAAATCAACCATTTAACCATCAAACTACACTAATTCAACTCCTTTCAACCTCCTAAACACGAATTTAACATCCAAATTCACCAAAAACACCAAAATCACAACTCTCCAATTTAAACCCGAAACCCTAGAAAATTCACTTTCTAATTTCTCCTTACCTGCTACGAATTGGTTCAATTCCTTTGATGGAGAGGTAGTGCAGGTCAAGGCCTTCAATTCCCCCCAAGAATCGGGTGGAACCTTGGCCGGAGGAGGGAGAACCAGCCCAACTGGGCTTGATGTTCTTGGGCTGGAATCGGCCGAACGGGGGCGATTCCCACCGTGCCACCACCACAGACTTGAAGGGGAGGAGGAGACGGTCCAAACAGGACCGGTGGGGCCGCGAACGGCTGCCGGACGGCGAAGAACCGAGGGCAGCGACTCGGTCGGCCCTGCTCGGGCCGAGTCGGGGAGAAAAGAGAGAAAAAGAGAGAAAAAAAAAAGAAAAAGAAAAGAAAAAAAAGGAAAGTTTCCCGTTCGGGAAATTTTTCATTTCCCGCTATTTATACTCGTCCAAAAATCGGACAATTTCCGATTTTACATCGTAACTTTTTCGTACGAACTCCAAATTGAGCATGCTACGTGTCCACGAACTCGTTTCAACGTCTTCTACCTTGACAGGAAAAAAGAAAATCCTCGGTCGAGTCAACTTATTTAAAAGTCAACCTTTAGAATTTTCAAATCGTAAAAACAATTCTCGATGAGTAAAAGTAAGAGTAACCCAGTTAAAAGGTAATTCGAGGTTCGGGTCGTATCAGGAAGAGTTCTTAGATGGCAGATGTTTTTATCCCAATATGAATATGATGTTGAAATGATTGCAGGAAACAAGAATTATCTGCCTGACGCTCTCACCAGAGAAATGGCAATGTTCGAAAGGGATGAAGGCCGTAACCCAAGAAGCAGAAAGCCCGAACCTGAACCAGAAGTTGAAGAAAGAAGAAAGCCCGATTTCGGAACAAGAACTAGGCCTGAAGACAAAGGATCAAAGGACAAAGCCCTACAAGAGAGATACAGAGATGGAGACAAAACTGTTGGACCATTACATGATGGACCAGGTTACCAATATCTGGTATCATACTCTCCTGCTGGATCCAGTAGCGCCCCTGAAAAAATTCAGCCTGACCCGATAAGAAAATAAAATAATCTAGAAGATAAGCAATCTTCCAACCCAGAAGAAGAAACAATTGTAAATGAATATTTACAGTATCCCAGAGCTACAGTCACAAATGACTGGTTCCAAAAAAGACAGCCTTATAAGGCAAGAACCACTGACAGGATAGCATCCCTCAGATTACCAGCAGTAAAAGGACTGAGAAAGATTTTTAATCATCCTATGAGGATTTATGAAAGACCGATGTTCCGAACCAGCAGGAATTTGCAGCTCAATCAGAGAATTATCATGGATAATATTTTAGCTGCATCCCGAGAAAATAATGAAGCACTGGTACTACAAGCCCTGGAAACTCTAGCTGAGGAATTTTGCAGCTACAAGTTAGAAGAAAAGGAGCAGCATCTCAAAGAAAAGCTGGATATACGATACCTCGAGAACCCTGAAAGTGCTAAAGTCCCACTTTTAGCCCTATCGGAATCTGAATGGTTCAGTTTCCATAATCTCTTAGGAGATTTCAAGAACAGAAAGGCTCTTCCATCAACCTTGCTAGTAGTAGCAGGTCCTTATTATGGAAGATACTTGGTTGATGTTCAAGCAGAACATCCGCAGAAGAACAAATTATGGTTAATTGAGAATGGTTTTGTTCATAACCTTTGGACGAAAACCAACAAAGACCTATAAGGTCTCCTTGAAGCAATTTACCAGGCAGTCAAGAACATTAGACCAGATGGTTGTACTCTGAGATTAAAGTTCATTTCAACTCCTCCTGAATGGACAAAAGAGGAAGGGAGAAAGAGTTACATTTCTCCTTATCATTATGTCAGAATTATCCAGAGTTGTGCCTCTCAAGCACAAAAATGGTCATCAAGCAATGGAAGACCTAATCAGAGTATCCCTTGGATGAAGGCAATGGCGATAATTCGTATCCAGAACCTAATCCAGAAAGACGGTGACACTACCCTTCTGGCCAGAGGAGAAAAGATTATAGTTGCTAGCTATAACCATCCACCTCCAGAGTACTGTGATATGTATAAGGCCCTAGAAAGGCGAGAAATCGATGGTACGTTAGCAACTACCACATGGATAGAAAAATTGGAAAAAGAGCCAGAATTCAAGGATCCGTACGACTCAGATATGGATTCCGAAGAAAATAATGACTCTGGAGCATCTTTTGCTGATGAGGAATTGCACAACATCAATAATAGGATGGAATATTAGCCTCCAACGCATCAGGACAAGTAACTTTAGGTGAGTGGGATACATTTAGTGGAAGCCAACCCAGATGTAAGATAAGTATGTGAAATAAAGTTGTTGCCGACGCCTAAGGACAAGCTCTTTTAGAAAAGTGGAAGCCAGCTGCTAAGATAAAGATTCCTCCTGTCTGTTTTTCTTAATGGAATTCAATTCCGGTTTGAGATCCCCAGCATCCTGCTCTCCATAAGGCTCGTCATCCTGCTGACCGAACTCGGGAGGTTGAGGCATTGGAGGTTCCGCTAACCGCTGAAACGGGGCCGGGGGTGGAAGGCCTTGGTTTTGTGCCGCGAACATCTCATACCACCAGGCTTGTTGGCTGTCCTAGTTTTGTTGCCGAATTCTTTCGCATTCGGCATGCCAACCGGCCATATCCAAATGATACTGTTGTGTTCTGTGGCGCATCTCGTCCTGATACTGCTGTGTTCTGCGGCGCATCTCCTCCTGATACTGCTGTGTGCTGCGGCGCAGCTCCTGTACTGTCTGGGACGAGGTCGCCAATTCTGCGGCCAATCGCTGCACTTCCCCCCTCATATGCTGGCTCTCCCCGCCTCCCTTCTTTTGACCTCCCTTAGTGGTCTTCAGAAGCCCTAGTCCAGAACTTCCCAAACCCCGGCAGTAGAAGTTGTTTGTCCGGTTTGGGAAGGCTGCGTCGAACATCCTTGCTGCCGTTTGGACACTGGACCGGTCGACATGGCGCATGGCTTCTTTCAGATCTGCCTCTGAAATGTTCGGTTGTGTCTCCCGAACTACTTGCTGGAACACCTCTTCTTCGGCCCGGTTGACCCTCTCCTAAGTGGACGGGAAAAAAAAAATTAATATTATAACAAATATATAATTAAGTAAAATTAATAATTAAAATTTTTAAATTGTAATGAACGACTTACGAGCTGTTCTGTCGCTTGTGGATAAGCGATCTTGAACGTCTCCACGTACGGGTTGCTATCAGGATGATCTCTGAGCGCCTCCTCCTGATATTGTGCAAACGGCCGTGAACCAGCATGATGGGGGGTTGTGTTCCGGCGGCGGTTCTCAGAGTTTATCCGAGAACGTTGCTTCAAACAAATAATAAAATGTTAGAAAAATGCATCAAAAAATATTAGTGTAATAATTATAAAATAATTAAACTAATAATTAAAATTTTAACAAAATAAACATTTTTACTGAAGTTTAGTATTTACCTGCATAACTGGGTTGTTGAAGTCTACTGTCTTCAACCAACGCCACTCGTACTCCCGGAACATGAACTCCCTGGGAGTACCCATACGACCAAGGTAGTCGTATTCGTTATAGTGGGAACGCAGCTCGTTCTTCCACTCTTTGAACCTACGAAAAAAACAAAAGTGCATTAGAAATATTATTAATATCATAAAATATTAATAATTATAAGATAATTATAATATCATAAAAACAAACGTACCTCGAGTTCTGCTGGGTGTCCGCCCAATCCCGCCTGTGTTCGGCAATCTCGAAGAATGTCTGAAAAATAATATTTTATTAGTTTTACAATTGTAATAATACCGAAAATTATTAAATATGACGATAAATAAATTAAATTTTTTAAATTACTCACCGACGCGGCGTTGTTCACCTCCCTCTTGATCTCTTGGGGCACATCAGCCCACCGGGTCCACAACATAGGGACTCTGTCCCTAATCAGTGACCCCACGCAACCCGAGTAGTCGAGTTTTTTCTTCTCCGGAACCTCCTGATTAGGAGGTTCGTTGATCTGAATCCTGCCGCTGCCCTCAACAGTTCTCCTGAGCGTGTCAAAACATATGACACCTCTCGTATTCCTCCGTGAACTGCTAGCGGCTGTCCCTATCACAAAAACGACGATTGGTTAATAAAATTAAATATTAGTGCGTTAATTTTAATAAAACATTTAATTAATAAAATCAAATGTTACCTGAAGTGGATGACTCGTCTGTCGACTTTCCTTTTCTCCTCGCCGAAATAAGGTGGTCAGGGTTCTCAAATGGCTGCTGCTGGTATGCCTCCGCAGCACTCACGTACTGAGGCATATCAGGCCATATGGGCACACCCTGATAGTCGACCTCCGGTATCGCCGGAATGTTGTACGGGAGGAAGAGCTGGTTTGGGAGAGTAGGAGCCTCAGTCGAGTCAGCAGCAGACTGAGTCGGACTCAGCATCGGCTCCCGATGAACCTCAGGCATACGAACCTGAGGAACGTCGGCAGCTATCTCCTCGTGAAATAGCTGCCGACTAAACCTCGGAGCCACGGAGGGACCGACATGCGGAAGTGAAGTGCTCGACGGCCGCCCCGCCTGGAGAAGGGTCTGGTGCCGAGAACTCACACTCCGTCGCGGCTGGTCTGCATCCACAGTCCTCTGCGGCTGGGATGAATCTACACTCCTCCGCGGCTGGCTGGTGGTCCTCTCAGGCTGGCTAGCGGTCCTCTCGGAGTCTGCGGAACCGGCGGAATTTCTAGAACCTCTAGATCTGCTGCCACGGCGGCCTCCGAATAGGTTTCTTAATTCATCGGTCATCTAAAGCTCGAGACATTAATACATTAATTGATATTAAATTATATTATATTAAATAACAAATTCTAATTAATATAATAACCAATAATACTAACATATTTTAATATAACAATTTATATACTAACATATTAAATTATATTATATTAAATAATAAATTCTAATTAAATATAATTAAGCTATATATATAATTAAGCTAAATTATACAATTAAGTTATCAATTTATATAATTAAAAAACCAATTTATACGTATAAATTATACAATTACACCTAAATTATACAATTAAAATAAATTTGAAAACAATTACCTAAATTAACATAAATACCTAAAATTTATCTAAATTAACATAAATACCTAAAATTTACCTAAATTAACATAAATACGTAAATTATACCTAAATTAACATAAATACCTAAATTATACATAAATTAACATAAATACCTAAATTATACCTAAATTAACATAAATACCTAAATTATACATAAATTAACATAAATACCTAAATTATACCTAAATTAACATAAATACCTAAATTATACCTAAATTAACCTAAATACCTAAATTATATCTAAATTAACATTAATTAACATAAATGAAAAAAAAAAAAACCTACTGCCGAAAATGGAAGGGAGGAGGAGGCCGGCCGGATTTGAGGAGGCTGCGGGAGGGCCGGATTGGAGGAGGACGACGACGCGAGCGGCGGAGGATCGGTTGGAGGCGAGCGGTGGAGGATTTGGAAATATGCAGCAAATGGAGGCTAGGGTTCGGCTGCAACAAACTTATACCCGATAGTATAGCCGACGAATTAAAAAGATTTCGTCGGCTATACTTAAGAATAGCCAACGAAATGATTTAAGTCATCGGCTATACTTAAGAATAGCCGACGAAATATATGAACTCGTCGGCTATTCTTTGAATATCGTCGGCTATAGTTTAGGCGCTCAGCAGCCGTCCGATCTCCCCCATCCAACGGCGGACAATGAAAAGGCGCGGATCACTAGAGTTTAGCCGACGAAATCAAATATTTCGTCGGCTATACTTTGGAAATAGCCGACAAAATCAAATATTTCGTCGGCTAAACGTTTGGTCAAACTACGAAGTCAAACCTCTAAACCCTATAAATTAAAACGGAAATTGGCCTGTCTAAATGACGTTTTCTGGCCTTATCTTCAACAGAGAATAGTTTCAAATCGATGAGACGCGACTAATCGGATAAAAATTTTCCTCAAAATTTTCCTCAAAATATTTGCATTTGAAGAGTCTACGTATAGTAACTTGATGTGAGCCTAAGCTCGCACACAATAATAAACCCTGCAATCGTTAGTAGTGTAGACATAAGTAGGGATCGTTCTAGGCCGGGGATTAAGGGTACCTGTGATATGAAATTGTTAGACAAATATATACATATATACACACATAAACGTCACATATGGGGGATGGTATGAATCGACAGCTAGGCTGCCCTAAACTAGGTTTGGAACAAAAATTGAAAGAAAAGAAACAAGAAACAAAAAGGTCCTAGGTTCGGCAGCAATAGGCTGCCTCTAAATCATGCATAAAAACAGAAATTTAAAATCCTAAATTACTATATACAAGTTTGATCATCATCTCTCACGCATCACATAGCACAAAACACACAATTCACACACAAGCATTCATGTAAGACTCGACAATTTAGTTCAAGTTTCTTAGACTCTATTCAATTCCAATTTCAATTAGAGCCTCAACGGTCATCTAATCACTAGACTCTCTCTTAAATATTTTAGAAAACACTCAACGTCGAATCCTAAAATTATACTAGTCATGTTTGAAAACACTCAACGTCGAAGACAAACATAAAGAGTAATTACGCACAAGAGTCTATAAATTGGAGACATATCTTTAGGTATGGCGTCACTCATCCTATCAACATGCAAGTTCATGAATTAAGTAACCTTGATTTTAACAACCTAGAATTCAGTTCGATCGTTGCCTAACTCAATCCCAAATTATTAAGTTAAATGAAATCGCAACCTACACAAGTGCTAAGGCCCTAGCATCATGTAAACATTGATTTTTATGCACAAATTCAAGAACTAATCGAATAAAAACTAAAGAATACAAGAACATGTTACTGCTCTAATCTAACATACGAATTCAAGCATGCAATTGTTTGCAAAATTCATCACATAAATTCCAACAAAAATCACAATTCATGTTCATCATACAACACCAAACGAAAACAAAGTATTTTTATAACAACAAATGTGACTAAACCGAAAATCAAAATACAAGTCATAGGGATGGATCACACTTTAGAAACCTTGGAGAGCTTCGTCTTGGTGTGGTGAAAGAGGCTCGGCAGTGGCTAAGGCAGGGGATGGAATCGGTGGTGAATGGTGGAATCGGTGGACTTTGTATTTTAGGGTTTCGGTTTAGAACTTTGGTAGAACTTTTGGTAGAGTTTCGGCTAGTGTTTTGCAAGAGATGAGATGATTTTATTCTGAAATTCGTTGGCCTTTATATAGGAGAGGGGTGCCGGCTGCCCTAGATGCTCAAGGAAGTCAGAAAACCAAGTGGATTAAGGATTTGAAACCTTCCTTTCATAGTTCAATTAGGTTTTCTATTTCTGAATTTTTCTTCAAGGCTTGGGCTTCACATCTTTATGGACTTCTTGTATGATCATTGGACTTCAATTGATAGGTCTTGATCCACCAAAAATGCTTCAATTGCCGGCAGCAACATCAAACACACAATCTGCCTCTATTCGGCAGCTTCTCCTAGTGTGACTAGGAGAACTTCTTTCTTCAATTTTTTCTTCAATGCCATGGCCTAGTGTCTTTCTCTTCCCTTCATAAAACTTGAACCATCTTCAAAAATGCATTTGTGCACCATTTGGTCCATTAAAAACAGAAAACACAAAAAGGGGGCAGTAGATTCCTGGAATTGGCAGATTTGACCTTGTTGCAGTAATTCCGGCATATCTCCATCCGTGGAGCTCCGATTGATGCGATTCCAAGTCTCAGATAAACTAGACACATATGGCCATCTCCCCATAAAACAGTTGGGTCAAATTCCTTGTGAGTCGACGGGAATGATTTTTCGAAGTTGGATCAAAGTCTCAGGAAAATCCTGGAAGTCCCTGGATTGGAATGCTCGGACTGCCGTTTTGCAGCCGTCTTTTGGGTGACTTTCCGAACTCCGATTGATCTGAAATTTTAACACAACATTCCTCAGCATATGAATATTAAGCACGCCAAATTTCATAGAATTCGGACAAGGATAGATCGCACTTTTGCTCATCTCAAAATCACGAAAAAGACATATTTTGCATTATTTTCCAGATTTCTCAGACTTAGTCATTTTTCGGATTCTTAACCATTTTTCGCCAAACTCTACCAAATTAACACTAAACTATATAATGACTCTATCTTAGACAAATAAGAGTTAAACAAAGTATAAATGAGGGCATAAGCATGTAATATCGTCGCACATTGTGCTCCTATCAACTACCCCACACTTATCCTTTGCTAGTCCCTTAGCAAACTACATTAAACTAGACTCTAAACAAACTATTGCCCCTAACAATTTGTCTCAGGCTCGTATGTACACATAGCTTTCAAGTTAAATGCATGGGAATGCTAAGCACGAAAATTCCAAGCTTCATGAACATGTAACATCAATATGAACATATAAGAACAAAAGGTAAGCATGTAAACATGTTAAAGCTAATTCAAATCACCTCACTAGGCATACTCTCTTCTTTTCTCTCGAAGCATGGTAATTCACTCAATAGTATATGCAAGCGAAAGATAATGAATTACGAAGAGTAACTTGCATATATCAAAGAAACGAAAGCACTTTGTGAATTTTAATGGAAAAACCTCATATGACAACTATATGCACCAATGAACCAAAACCATATGCTTACTCTTGAGATAATCTCCACAATCAATTTTAACTGTCTTAAGAATCATGAAAAAGATCAATAAAAGGGTTGTAATGAGGCTAGGCTAAGAGGTATTCGATATTTGGATAAGGAGGCTCAAAGACGTCACTAAGGCCTTTAGCAAAGCTCGATCTCCTTATGTCTTCTCGCCAAGGGTCAAATTTTATCTTGTTGGAACCATACTTCATTCTTTTCCTCCCATAACATTACAACAATAATCAAGACAATAGCCATGCACAAAATTTTTTCTTTTCTTTTTCAAGCCGTGCCTTACATCTTTCTTTTCTTGCTCTCGGTATCTTTTTCTTTTTCTTTTGGTCCGAGCAAAAATGTTTCAAAATTTTTCATTCTTTCTTTTTCTAAGGCACGGCATACATATACACTTTTCATAAATTCATGGCTAAGTCTACCCCACACTTGTTCTTCTTCATCACTTCACGCAAAGACTCCTTCAAAAATCAAGCTTTGCCGACACACAATGGTCAAGACATCACTATACTAAGCTCATGGAAAGTGTTTAAGGGTGATGAAAGAAAAGGCTAATCGTAGGCTCAAAGGGGGTTTACTAAGGTGTCCCACGACGGGCTCCAATAGGGCTCATGCTTTATTTGGCAATGGTGGTAAACCTAAATGATCTTTATTCAATCACATTCAAAATCAATGTATTTTATGATATAAACGTTTCGAAAATCAACAAGAGTAAGTTCTAGCATACTAGAGTTCATTAAAAAGCTATTGGCACATAGTTATCGAATAATCAAAGAATTATGAGGTTTCATGCTTCCTAAGAATCTATCGAATTTTATCTTTTTATCGCTCAAGAAGAAAGCAAATTGGCACAAAAGCTCACATAGGTTATTTTTGAAGTAAATTAGCTAAAACATGCATGCTTTGTTAATCAACAAGTCCTACATGCTCCTACCAATCCACATAATCCATGAAACTTACAATTTTAATAGTATGCACAACCATCATCTATGTATGCAAAGAGGAGAAAAACATCATTGACATATTAGGGGCATCCTAAGACTCGAAACAAACAAATTTAAACACTCTATTTTTGTGGAACAATTTTCTGAAATTTTCTTTTCTAAACTAAGCACACGAAAACATAAACGGAATACGTTATCCCACCCCACACTTAGAAAATTACATTGTCCTCAATGTAAGCACAAATCTATATCGACGAATTTCCTAAGCATGCAATTGTCTAACATATTCCAACATATCATCACAAACCAAAGGAAAAGAGAAGGGTTAAGAAATTTCAAACTCTCGGTGATGGCTCCTTCACTTTTCTTTGATCGACATGGGTTGCCTCCCAAGTAGCGCTTTGTGTTTATAGTCCATAGCCTAGACTTTTCACCGTTCATATTGCATGTGTTCATCGTGCTCCAAAGTATCCCAAATCGGCATGAAGAAGTTCAATGAGAAGATCGGTGCAAGTGGCATCCGATTCGGTGCACGTAGATGGCATTGTATCCGGGTGCGTGTCCGGCCTCTGTATCGCCGTATCTGGCGTATCCAACCTGTATCCGGCCTCTTGTGCTCGTGTATCAACCCTGCCGGCAATGGCAGGTCCGGCAGGGGGTGGTGGTGCGGCTCTTGTGGGGTGCTGCTGCTCGGCAGCAAGGTTTGTGTCCGGTTTCAACATGCTCAAACTGCCGGCAATTGCAGGTCCGGCAGCTTGTTGTAGTGGTGTCATGGGGGCAGTAGATGGCTGCAACTCGGCAGCAGCTTGTGGGGCGTCTCCAAGAACAATTGTGTCTTCAAATGCATCAAAAGGTGCATGATAATGCTTGAGGCGATGGCCATTAACCTTGAAAGTCTTGTGGGTTTGCAAATCTTGAATTTCCACGGCTCCATGGGGGAACACACGAGCAATGACAAAAGGGCCAATCCAACGAGAGCGTAACTTTCCGGGAAAAAGTCTAAGGCGAGAGTGAAATAGAAGCACATGTTGTCCAACTTCAAACTTCTTACCACGGATCATCTTGTTATGGTAGGCACGTGTTTTTTCCTTGTAAATCCATGAGGCATCATAGGCTTCATTACGGATTTCTTCAAGTTCATTGAGTTGAAGCTTTCTATGAAGACCGGCATCATCAATGTTCATGTTGAAGGCCTTTATTGCCCATCATGCCTTATGTTCTAGCTCAACCGGTAAGTGACATGCTTTACCATAAACCAACCGAAAAGGAGACATACCTATCGGTGTCTTGTATGCAGTCCTACATGCCCACAAAGCATCATCGAGTCGATCACTCCAATCCTTCCTTGAAGGTCCAACGGTTTTCTCAAGTATTTGCTTGATCTCTCGATTACTTACCTCGGCCATGCCACTCGTTTGGGGATGATAAGGTGTAGACACCTTATGTGTGACTCCATACTTCCTCAATAAGGCTTCAATGGTGCGGTTACAAAAATGGGATCCTCCATCGCTAATCAAGACTCTTGGAACTCCAAAACGTGAAAAGATGTTGGCCTTGAGAAACTTGGCTACCACCTTGGCATCATTGGTGCGTGTAGCCCTTGCTTCGATCCACTTTGACACATAATCAACCGCAAGCAATATGTAGAGAAAGCCCTTACTTGAAGGAAACGGTCCCATGAAATCAATACCCCATAAATCGAAAATTTCTACCTCAATGATAGGCGTGAGCGGCATTTGGTCTCTAGCTCCAATGTTCCCCATTCTTTGGCATCTATCACATGCTTTGCAAAACATGAATGCATCTCTAAAAATCGTAGGCCAAAAGAAACCACAAGTGAGTACCTTCAAAGCCGTTTTCCTTGGTCCAAAATGCCCACCACAAGCTTCACTATGACAAAAAGCAAGGATGGATCGATGCTCATTCTCCGGCACACATCTTCGAATAACTTGATCACCACATTGCTTCCATAAGTATGGATCATCCCACAAGAAGTGTCGAGCTTGCTTCCTTATTCTTTGTTGTTGGTGGTTCGGCAACTCTTGTGGAAATCGGCGTGTGGCAAGAAAATTGGCAATGTCGGCATACCAAGGCTCAAGTACTTCAAGTCGAAAAAGTTTCTCATCCAGAAAGGACTCTACTAGGGGCAGCCGATCCACATCTTGTACAAGGCGACTCAAATGATCGGCTACAACATTCTCTACTCCTTTCTTGTCTTTAATCTCAATGTCGAACTCTTGAAGTAAAAGAATCCATCGAATAAGCCTCGGCTTAGCATCCTTCTTTGTCATGAGATATCTCAAAGCGGCATGATCACTATAAACAATAACTTTGGAATTCAAAAGATATGATCGAAATTTTTCCAAAGCAAAAATTACCGCTAAGAGTTCATTCTCCGTTGTTGTGTAGTTGAGTTGAGCGTCGTTGAGAGTCCTTGAAGCATAGTAAATGGCGCATGGCTTCTTCTCAATTCGTTGTCCAAGTACCGCTCCAAGTGCATAATCACTAGCATCACACATCAACTCAAATGGCTCGTCCCAATTAGGGGACACAAGAATCGGTGCCGTACACAAAAGTTGCTTCAAACGGCAAAAACTTGCCTCACATGCCTCCGACCACTCAAACGTCACCTCCTTTTGTAACAAGTTACTCAATGACTTGGCAATTGAAGAGAAGTCTTTAATAAATCTTCGATAAAACCCCGCATGGCCAAGAAAACTTCTCACATCCTTCACACACCTAGGGCTCGGCAATGCTTGTATGAGCTCCACCTTGGCTTTGTCAACTTCTAAGCCTCTTGCCGAAATTATGTGCCCTAGAACAATGCCTTGCGTGACCATGAAGTGACACTTCTCCCAATTGAGCACAAGATTTGTCTCTACACACCTCTCAAGTATCTTCTCCAAGTTTCCCAAACATGTATCGAAGGTGCTCCCATACACACTAAAATCATCCATAAATACTTCAATAATGTCTTCAATAAAATCCGAGAAGATAGCATACATACATCTTTGAAAAGTGCCGGGTGCGTTGCAAAGTCCGAATGGCATCCGCCGATAAGCAAACGTGCCAAATGGACAAGTAAAAGTGGTCTTCTCTTGATCGTCCGGGTGTATCATGATTTGATTGTAGCCACTATATCCATCAAGAAAGCAATAGTAAGAATGGCCGGCTAACCTCTCTAGCATTTGATCCATAAACGGCAAAGGCATGTGATCCTTCCTTGTTGTAGCGTTGAGCTTCCTATAGTCGATGCACATCCGATGATCGGTTACAAGTCTTTGTGGCACAAGCTCATTCTTCTCATTCTTGACAACCGTTACACCACTCTTCTTCGGCACTACTTGCACGGGAGATATCCACTTACTATCCGAAATTGGGTAGATCACCCCACAATCAAGCAACTTGACAATCTCTTCTTTCACAACTTTCATCATGGGAGGGTGAAGTCGACGTTGAGCTTCCTTTGTCGGCTTAGCTCCTTCTTCTAATAAGATGCGATGAACACAAGTAGTAGGGCTTATTCCCTTGATGTCCGCTAAGGTCCAACCTATGGCGGTCTTATACTTCTTAAGCACACGTATCAAATCCACTTCTTGCTTCTCACTAAGCATTGAAGACACAATAACCGGTAGTGTATCTTCTTCTCCAAGATAAACATACTTTAAGTGACTAGGGAGTTCTTTAAGTTCTAACTTTGGGGCCTCTTCCAGACTTGGTCGAAATTTTGTTGTGGCACTTGGAATTGACAAGAACGAGTTTCTCGGATACATTGGTGTGGCGTCGAGTTCGGCAGCCACCTCTCTAAGGCTCGGCATCATGGTGTAGGGTTCGGCAATGCTTGGCTCGGCCTCTTCTTGCACTCGTTCTCCCCTCTTGTCAAATCCGACCCCTTGCTCAATCGCTAATTGCTATGCGTCGAGCGAGGTCGACATAACTTGCTCGACCTCCTCCAAAACATCAATGGCACAACCCTCCTTCAAATCAACATTAGGGAACTTCATGGCGTCAAACACATTAAACTTGATCACCTCACCATCAAACTCCATAGTTAGGTTGCCCTCGGCCACATCTATCTTTGTGCGCGCCGTCCTCATGAATGGTCGCCCTAGTAGCAATTGAGTGCTATTGACCGGCGAATCCTCCATCTCAACCACATAAAAATCGGCGGGAAAAATCAATTGGTTGACTTGCACCAACACATCCTCCACATAACCCTCCGGATACTTGCTTGAGCGATCCGCAAGTTGAATAATGACATTGTCCTTCTTAAGAGGCCCTATACTCAACGTTTGATACACATTGAGTGGCATGACATTGATCGATGCTCCCAAATCCAACATCACATCCTCGAAACGAGTGTTGCCTATCACACAAGGCACATTGAAGCTTCCCGGATCCTTCATCTTTGGTGGCAACTTTCTTTGAATAACAGCCGATACCGTCTCGCTCATAGTCACCACACGAGTCTCCCTAGTATGCCTTCTAGCCGTGCAAAGCTCCTTCAAAAACTTAGCATACTTCGGTACTTGCTTAATGCACTCCAACAAAGGAATGTTGACTTGCACTTTCCGGAAAATCTCCAACACCTCCTCATCGGACTTATCTTTCTTCGTTCTAGCAAAGCGAGAAGGGAATGGCATGCTTGATGTTGGCACCCCTCCCTTGCTTGCTTGGTTTGGCACTAACTCATTCTTTGATATTGCAGGATCATACTCAAGCTCATTGCGCAGCCCCTTGTTCCTCATATTGTGGCCGGCATCACTCCCTTGCTCGGCAGTGTTCTTCTCGGCAGCAGCCCTGCCGGCTGCATGATGGCTCTCGGCTGCAGCATGGTTGCCGGCTGCAGCCCCCTCGGTTCCCTCAATATGGCTGCCGGCAATGACAGGTCCGGCAGCCCTCTCGTCATCTTCAATGCCCTTAAAAGTTACTCGCTTCTTCTTTGGACTTGTCGGAGGAAACAACTCTCTTCCACTACGAGTTTGAATCACTTTGGCTTGCTCGTTCCTCGGATTGGGAATTGTAATGCTTGGCAACTTCCCTTGCTCATTAAATCTTCCCATGAAATCCACAACTTGGCCCATTTGGGTCTTGAGCTCACCAATGTCCTTTTGATGATTTTGTTGCCCCGCGAGTAATGCTTGAGTAGCACTTGACAAAGATTGAATCAAAGCATCATAATTTGAATTGCTCGGTGCGGCTTGGCCTTGGCTCGGCCCTCCTTGGTGTTGGTTCGGCAATGCCCCAAAAGCTCCTTGGTTCGGCATATATGGCTGCCGAGGCACAAATGGTGGCCTCGGTACAAACGGTGCTCCTCCCTCTCTCGGTTGCATAGGTGCCCTAAGCACATTGTCATTGTTCGCCCATCGAAAGTTTGGATGATCATTGAACCTCGGGTTGAAATTTCCAAAACGTTGGCCTCCTTGAAAGCCAATAGCATTGCACTCCTCTACTCCCTCACTAACTCCAAATTGAGGGCATTGGTCGGTCTCATGGCTCTCGGTGCAAATTCCACATACACTCGCACGTTTCTTCATCAAATTACTCACCAAGTCGGTAAGCTTGTCCACTTTCTCCTCTAACTTTGAGCTCGAAGACGTCTCATGCACTTTCTCATTCCTTTGCACATTGCCTCGTGCCATGCCAAATTGTTGGTTGTTCAAGGCACGAACTTCCAACAAACTTCTTGCCGCACCAGCATTTAACTCCAAAAAGCTACCTCCCGCAGCCGAGTCAAGAAACTCTCTCTCCATGACACGCAATCCCTCATAGAAATATTGTAGCAAGAGCCCATCGCTAATGCCATGCGATGGACACAAAGAAACTAGGGACTTGAACCTCTTGTAGTAGTCGAAGAAAGTCTCATCTCCGGCCTGCTTCACACTAGTTATTTGCTTCCTCAGATCAGTGATACGTGAAGCAGGAAAGTACTTGAGCAAAAACTCATCCATCATAGTACTCCACGAAACAATGCGACCACTAGGCACCTCAAACAACCAATTCTTTGCTTGATCTTCTAATGAGAATGGAAAAGCCTTCATTTTGAAGTGTTGCAAATCGGTCCCTCTTGGACACATAGACTCCGTGGTGAAGTTAAACCACTGTAGATGCTTATTAGGATCCTCACTTGGCATCCCATAAAACGATTTCAGCTTATGGAGGAATCCACTCCTCAATTCAATCTCTCCAGTCTTGTCAGCTTCCAAGGGAGGATAAGTGATATTAGAAGGAGCAATACCAGCTCCAGCAACATGACCATTCTGTGATCGGATGGAGGCCATTATCTCTTCTTCTTCTTCTGATTCGGCAAAGGCCTCAAATTCTGGATTCTGAAGATCACAAGACGATGAAACTACTGATGGGGAGCTCGGCCCTGACTCAGATACTGACGGCACTAGGGGTGAACTCGGCAATGATGATGACACTGATGAACTGGTTGGTGACGATGGCGGTAATGGCACAAAACGAGCAATAGCGAGTTCTTGATCTAAACGTTGCAAACGGCCTTGAAGATCTCTTGTCCAAATACTAGATTCGGACATGCATTATTTCTGAAATTTGCAATATTTAAACAAGTTAGAACATCGTAAATAAATAGAGGACAAGAATATACATCATTACAAGCCACGACATTGGCGATTACACAACATATTTCAAACAATGATACACAAAATCACATTCGGCAAAGGCACATAAATTTCGGCAAAGCACAAGTATGGTTCGGCAATAAGAGAGCAAAATTCAAAACGTCCATGATCATGTAATCGCTAAGTCTAATTTCTTTTTAAAATTTGTTCTAACTCTTGAAGTACGTGGAGCAGAGGAGATAACGGTGCAATGGACTGATACAGCCCCCGGTAGTATCATGCTTAACCCGATATACCTCAAGAGTTTGAACCACACAATTTGTTTTGTCTTTTGAAGAAAATAGGCCACATATGTCAAGTTATGTTCTAGCGTCTAAAGTGAGGTGATGCTTCGGCACAAGCTGTCGACTAGGTCGTGCAGATTTTACGTTTCAAAGGTCATTAAAATCACGGAGGGCGAACCCCCTACAGGAACCAGGCAGGACTCGTTGTTGGACACCACGGAGGGCGAACCCCCTATCGACTCACTCACCGAGAATGAACATCAGTCTATGGGCCTTGAGATCCAGTTAAACAAACCTGAGAACCATATCTATGAAAATAACTTCCCCATACTTTGTAAAACAAACACGGATCCCTAGCAGTCTACAAGTGTTGATTAAAACCGCCCTCAACCTCATAGAAGTAATACTATTACCGAAGAAACGCTTATATGCGTGGGGGGGAAGTATCCCGCGTTTCCCAGTCTACATAGAAATGGCCTCCGACATAGCACCATTCACATGAAGGGTTTTGGTTATGATCAACAAAAGTGGCTTCACCTACATGTTACACTTTAGAAACTACAATAAACTCAAACATACACAACACTATCAACTCCCTAGAAATTAAACTAAGTGATTACCAACATACATCAATATACATCATGCAACTTCCGAAATTTAAACTCTACATGCCGAAGCATATTTCTACTTTACAAAATCCCAAAATAAAATTAAAATTTACAACTTTACAACTTCACAACAAAAATTTCCAGCAACATATATACACAACAAATTCATAAAACAAGCTTTTATAATCCCCGGCAACGGCGCCAAAAATTGATGTGAGCCTAAACTCGCACACAATAATAAACCCTGCAATCGTTAGTAGTGTAGACATAAGTAGGGATCGTTCTAGGCCGGGGATTAAGGGTACCTGTGATATGAAATTGTTAGACAAATATATACATATATACACACATAAACGTCACATATGGGGGATGGTATGAATCGGCAGCTAGGCTGCCCTAAACTAGGTTTGGAACAAAAATTGAAAGAAAAGAAACAAGAAACAAAAAGGTCCTAGGTTCGGCAGCAATAGGCTGCCTCTAAATCATGCATAAAAACAGAAATTTAAAATCCTAAATTACTATATACAAGTTTGATCATCATCTCTCACGCATCACATAGCACAAAACACACAATTCACACACAAGCATTCATGTAAGACTCGGCAATTTAGTTCAAGTTTCTTAGACTCTATTCAATTCCAATTTCAATTAGAGCCTCAACGGTCATCTAATCACTAGACTCTCTCTTAAATATTTTAGAAAACACTCAACGTCGAATCCTAAAATTATACTAGTCATGTTTGAAAACACTCAACGTCGAAAACAAACATAAAGAGTAATTACGCACAAGAGTCTATAAATTGGAGACATATCTTTAGGTATGGCGTCACTCATCCTATCAACATGCAAGTTCATGAATTAAGTAACCATGATTTTAACAACCTAGAATTCAGTTCGATCGTTGCCTAACTCAATCCCAAATTATTAAGTTAAATGAAATCGCAACCTACACAAGTGCTAAGGCCCTAGCATCATGTAAACATTGATTTTTATGCACAAATTCAAGAACTAATCGAATAAAAACTAAAGAATACAAGAACATGTTGCTGCCCTAATCTAACATACGAATTCAAGCATGCAATTGTTTGCAAAATTCATCACATAAATTTCAACAAAAATCGCAATTCATGTTCATCATACAACACCAAACGAAAACAAAGTATTTTTATAACAACAAATGTGACTAACCGAAAATCAAAATACAAGTCATAGGGATGGATCACACTTTAGAAACCTTGGAGAGCTTCGTCTTGGTGTGGTGAAAGAGGCTCGGCAGTGGCTAAGGCAGGGGATGGAATCGGTGGTGAATGGTGGAATCGGTGGACTTTGTATTTTAGGGTTTCGGTTTAGAACTTTGGTAGGACTTTTGGTAGAGTTTCGGCTAGTGTTTTGCAAGAGATGAGATGATTTTATTCTGAAATTCGTTGACCTTTATATAGGAGAGGGGTGCCGGCTGCCCTAGATGCTCAAGGAAGTCAGAAAACCAAGTGGATTAAGGATTTGAAACCTTCCTTTCATAGTTCAATTAGGTTTTCTATTTCTGAATTTTTCTTCAAGGCTTGGGCTTCACATCTTCATGGACTTCTTGTATGATCATTGGACTTCAATTGATAGGTCTTGATCCACCAAAAATGCTTCAATTGCCGGCAGCAACATCAAACACACAATCTGCCTCTATTCGGCAGCTTCTCCTAGTGTGACTAGGAGAACTTCTTTCTTCAATTTTTTCTTCAATGCCATGGCCTAGTGTCTTCCTCTTCCCTTCATAAAACTTGAACCATCTTCAAAAATGCATTTGTGCACCATTTGGTCCATTAAAAACAGAAAACACAAAAAGGGGGCAGTAGATTCCTGGAATCGGCAGATTTGACCTTGTTGCAGTAATTCCGGCATATCTCCATCCGTGGAGCTCCGATTGATGCGATTCCAAGTCTCAGATAAACTAGACACATATGGCCATCTCCCCATAAAACAGTTCGATCAAATTCCTTGTGAGTCGACGGGAATGATTTTTCGAAGTTGGATCAAAGTCCCAGGAAAATCCTGGAAGTCCCTGGATTGGAATGCTCGGACTGCCGTTTTGCAGCCGTCTTTTGGGTGACTTCCCGAACTCCGATTGATCTGAAATTTTAACACAACATTCCTCAGCATATGAATATTAAGCACGCCAAATTTCATAGAATTCGGACAAAATAGATCGCACTTTTGCTCATCTCAAAATCACGAAAAAGACATATTTTGCATTATTTTCCAGATTTTTCAGACTTGGTCATTTTTCGGATTCTTAACCATTTTTCGCCAAACTCTACCAAATTAACACTAAACTATATTATGACTCTATCTTAGACAAATAAGAGTTAAACAAAGTATAAATGAGGGCATAAGCATGTAATATCGTCGCACATTGTGCTCCTATCATAACTATTTGAAACTATACATTCACTTAAACACTTAGTAAACAAGTTAAGGAACATTAGTGCATATGTTCCGATTTTGAATCTAAAAGTTTGAGAAATCTATTCCAACCGTCAGATATCACCGTTAAGATTAAAAACATGTATGAAAAAAAATCCAACTACATCTGACAACGTTAAAGGCTCGATCGGGACGGTCAAACTGCAAAGTCAAACTTCTAAACGCTTTAAAACGGAAATTGGCCCGTCTAATTGACGTTTTTTTGCCTGACCTTCAACATAGAATAGTTTCAGATTGATGAGACGCAACTAATCGTATAAAAATTTTCATCAAAATATTTACCGACCGTCAGGCTACCCATAGGAAAACGGAAGTAAAAAACAGCTAACCGCAACATTCGGCACACAAATTTTATCGGAATCTGCTCATTTTTCAACCGTAGACGTATTTCAATATTTCGGTCATATCTTATTTCACGACACATTTGCATTTGAAGAGTCTACGTATAGTAACTATTTGAAACTATACATTCACTTAAACACTTAGTAAACAAGTTAAGGAACATTAGTGCATATGTTCCGATTTTGAATCTAAAAGTTGGGAAAATCTATTCCAACCGTCAGATATCACCGTTAAGATTAAATACATGTATGAAAAAAAATCCAACTACAGCTGACAACGTTAAAGGCTCGATCGGGACGGTCAAACTGCAAAGTCAAACCTCTAAACTCTTTAAAACGGAAATTGGCCCGTCTAAATGACGTTTTTTGGCCTGATCTTCAACAGAGAATAGTTTCAGATCGATGAGACGCATCTAATCGTATAAAAATTTTCCTCAAAATATTTACCGACCGTCAGGCTACCCATAGGAAAACGGCAGTAAAAAACAGTTAACCGCAATATTCGGCACACAGATTTTGTCAGAATCTTCTCATTTTTCAACCGTAGACGTTTTTCAATATTTCGGTCATATCTTATTTCACGACACATTTGCATTTGAAGGATGAAGCAATGGTTTGTCGACAGTGATAGAAAATGGAAGCTGCTCTTTTTTTTTTTTTTTTTTTAATCATAGCCGACGAAATAAAACCTAGTACTCGTCGGCTATTCTTTTGTCGTTTTCGTTCAAAAATAAAATATTTATTTTTAAAAAAAATTATGGCCGACGAAATAATGAATTTTTCGTCGGCCATTGTGAGAATAGCCGACGAAAAATTTAATTTTTCGTCGGCCATTATTGTAATGGCCGACGAACTAATGCATTTTTCGTCGGCTATTCTCTGAAAAAAAAAACCAAAAAAATCAGTGGTTTTACACCTTTCCTATTCCGATATCCTGTTCACATATAACCAAAATTGAACATAAAAAACCAGAAACCCAACAGTCAACATATTTCAAATTTTTTTTTAAGGGGTTTGGAACCCAGCCTAGCTGGGAGGCTCATCCCCACGCCCGTTCATTAGAAATGAGTTGATTACAAATGAAAGGATTACATCATTTAAATTACTTAATCCGTCGGATTATAATCGGAATCATCGGATGAGTCTTCTTCGGTTTCTGAATTGCTCGATAGGGGTAATCTATGTCTTTCCTCACCACTAGAGTCCTCGTTAGTTTCTTCATTTGGATCAACATCAACAAGCAGTGGCTCTTCACGTCGAATTCGCACCGGCGTGTCTAGGCGAATAAAAGAGGAGTCAGGAATACCGTTTGAGTTGGGCTCTTGATACGCGGTGCCCCCTTCTTCGTTCTCTTCAGCCACTCCAAGTGTAGACGCCCGGTAAATGTTGCGATGGTGGATAGTGTTGACTACTTTCCACGGGTCACCCTTGGCGAGATCATCAAGATAGAACACTTGTTTCACCCATGTGGCTAAAACGAACGGGTCGTCCTCATACCATGATGTACTAGTGTTCACAGAACTTATGCCGTATTGATCGGTTTTCATGCTCTGCGGCCGTGTGTCAAACCATCTACACTTGAAAAGGTGCACTTTCATGCCTTCCCCGTAATGCAGTTCCACAACTGAATGGAGAACACCGTAATAGTCAACTCCACCATCCCCACCATGTGCCATAACCCCTGAATTTTGTGTTTTCAGTCTGAGGTCTCTATCTTCACATCGAAATAACACACCATTCACCTTGCACGTCGCATAAACTTTTGAATAGACCGGCCTCCTCGCTAAAAGTCTGAGTTCGTGCGACCAATTTGGGTGATTATCATTTTCAATAAGGTCCATCTGCAACCATCAGAATCAACTATAAATATGAATAAATATACACAATAATATATGAACACGTATAGAATAGTGTTAAAGGTACGTACCCAGCGGCCGAAATACTCTGCGAATGTCTGGTTGTGGTAATCGAGATCACCTGCTACTCCTTCACAGCGTAGATGTATGTCCTTCCAAAACTGAACTTCTGGACAGTTGATTAGTACCCACCAATGTGCAATGGCTACCTCATAATCTTTCAACTTGTAGGAAACTGGCATGTTTCCACCGAGTACAACATCGTCGGAGAGTATGGAAAGATTGAACTGTGACGGTACATCTTCCTGTATGCTTTCCTGTAACGCTCCGAAATACAGCTTCATGTAGGTGACGCACTCGTGCGCAATATATGCTTCAGCTATACATCCTTCAGGTGCGGATCTGTTTTGGACAAAACCACCGTATTGTCCAAGTTGCCTATAAATCAAGTTTTTAAAGTGTTATGATAATACATTAACACTATATCACATATATTGATGAGGAAATTAACATAAGGTGTAAAATACGTACCTTTCTATCGGATACATCCAAGTGAAGTGCACAGGACCGGTAAGCAACAACTGCCGAGGAAGATGGATCATGAGGTGAGGCATGATGTCGAAAAAATTTGGAGGAAATATCATCTCAAATTTACACATGATATGAACGATGTCGTGTTGCATTTCCCGGAGGTCAGATTTTCTCACTTCCCGTGTGCATACCTTCTGGAAAAATCTTGCCAACGCTACTAACGGCTCCACAACGTGACGGGGAAGGAACGGTCGAATGAAAACAGGGAAGAGACGTTGTAGCAGGATATGATTGTCATGACTTTTCAACCCGTACTGATTGTTGAATTGTCTGTTGACACACTTGGCTATATTTCCAGCAAAGCCTGAAGGATACTTGGCCCGACTTATCCAATGGAAAATTTCTGATTTATGCTCAGGCTTGACGGTGTAAGGAGCTTGAGGCATTTTTCTCTTCCCTTGTTTCAACCATAGTGTTTTTCTAATATTCATGTTTTGCAGATCAGTGTGAGCCTTAGGACCCCCTTTCGTCTTCCCCTCCAAGTTCAGCGTTGTGCCCACCACACTTTCAGAAACATTTTTTTCTATGTGCATAACGTTTAGGAAGTGACGGATCAGCAACTCACACCAGTACGAGAGTTCCCACAATATGCTCCTATGTGTCCAGAATTTGTACTCCTCAGGCCTTTCAGGTATTTCCGCTACAATATCGGGATGATTGCTGAGGGGCCCAAAATCGTACTCATTAAGTCTTGCTAAAATTTCTCTTCCTGTCCATCTTCTGGGAGCACGGCCGTGTTCTTCGGTTCCATCAAATGCGGCGGACTCGTAACGCCAGTGGTGATCCGCCGGAAGGAACACACGATGACCCATTCGGCATATCTTGTTGCAATGAGGGGTGCTCCCATAATCGCTGAGGCACTCTGGACAAGCCTTGTATCCCCTAACAACGCTGCCCGACAACATCCCATAAGCAGGAAAATCACTGATGGTACCAATAACCATGACATGCATCTGGAACGTCTCTTGCTTGTACTTGTCAAAAGTGGGATGACCAACGTCCCACAATACCTTAAGCTCTTCAATCAATGGTCTCATATACACATCGAGACATTTCCCTGGGTAACCAGGCCCCGGAATCAACAACGTCAACATATTATATTCCTTCTTCATGCACATCCACGGAGGAAGGTTGTAAGGTACCAAAACCACCGGCCATATACTGTATGAAAGACTCATGGTGCCGAAAGGGTTGAACCCGTCGGTTGAGAGCCCGAGCCTAACGTTTCTGACATCTGACGCAAAATAAGGAAACTCATTGTTTATATGCTTCCAAGCCGCTCCGTCAGAGATGTGTGTCATGATATCTGCGTCTCCCGCATCCCGCTCACCGTGCCACCTCATGGCTTTTGCGGTGGTTTCTGACATGTACAACCGCTCAAGCCTATCTCTCAACGGAAAATACCGAAGCACTTTCACAGGTTTCCTATTGCCTGCTCCCGTCAACTTATATCGGTCAGAATGACATATCGGACATGCGTCAAGGCTAGCAAGGTTATTCCCTTCTGCATCTTTACCCCAGAAGAGAACGCAGTCAAATGCGCATGCATGGATCTTAATGTAGGAAAGCCCTAGATCTTTGAGGATACTTCGGACCTGACGGTGATTGGTAGGATTACGATGATCCTCCTCCAACAACGAAGAAGTGTACTGTAGATATTCATCCACTTGCCTGATGCTCCCTTTTGTCTCGACTTTAATCCTCATTACCTCCATCACACTTTGAAGAACTGTCTTCTCAGAATTTGAAGACACAGGGGTCTGTTGCAATGCAATCAGTTTGTTGTACTTGTCAAAGGCAGCAGTGTTGACAACTTGTGGGAACGGCTGCACCGGGTCCTGCATATATTGTTCCCCACGTACACCGCTTTTAAAAGGAAACACGTGGTTGACGAATGCCATTATTGGATCGTTGGATGTACTACTACTGCCCGCCTCAAAATACTGCCCATGAACATGCGATCCATCTAATGATGGCTCACCGTGATATATCCAACGTGTGTACTTCGGCCAAAACCCATTACTCTTTAGGTGCTCCCATACTGTCCTAATCGGAAATCGACACATATCACTGCGACACTTACATTTCTTACACGGGCAATAATGGTAATTCCCCTTTGCATTTTCCTCGACGAACTGCATAAAATCCACAACTCCTGTAGTGTATCGTCGGTCATGCCTTGGAAGCGAAATCCAACTCTTATCTCGATCCATATATAGCCTGATAATAATATATATGTATAACTTTAATTAATAATAAATTAATTAACACATATATATATTACAATATATATTATTATCAACATCAACTCATATATATATATATATATACCATTAATTAACAACCATTATTTAAGTTCATTACACTATCAACAACCATTAATTAACATATTTATATATATTTTAACACTAATTAAAATAACATTATTAAATTAAAACACATAATTATACTCTAACTAAAAATCAACTCAGCTACAACTCAAAATCAACATATATACATACATTCTAACACTAAAACAACAACAAAACAAAAAATCACTTACTATATCAAAATCACTAAAACTCAAAATCAACTCATGCAACTAAAACTCAAAATCAACATATATACACATATACGTACCTATATATAGCTCCACAATGTAAGATAGGACAGATTTCAACAATACCCACAGATTTTTCACTCTTTCTCCCGTTTTTTCCGTTTTTTTTTAAATGGGCAGCTTCTGTCCAGATCTGAAAATATAAAGACTTATAGCCGACGAAATTGTCAACTTCGTCGGCCATTCTTCTTAAATTTGTATAGCCGATGAAAACTTTAAATCGTCGGCCATTATTGGGGTATAGCCGACAAAAGAAAAAATCGTCGGCCATTTTTGTAGAATAGCCGACGATTTTTAATTTTTAGCGACGAAATAAAAAATCGTCGGCCATTCTATGGGAATAGTCGACGAAATTTTTTTTTTTGCGACGACAAAAATTTTCGTCGGCCATTCTTGGGAATAGCCGACGAAAAAAGTGTTTCGTCGGTTTTTTTTTTTTTTTCGTCGGCAAAGCCCTTTTTTCTTGTAGTGCTACAAACTCCTTTTAACGTCTACTATCTCGTCGAGAAATAAAATCCTCAATTGGGTCAATCTATAAAAGTCAACCTTTGAACCCTTTGAATCGTAAAAATAAATTTTTGAAACGTCAAAATAATTTAAAACTTTTAGGGGGTATTTTAAGGTTCGGGTCGTTACAAACTACGCTCCTTACAAAAATTTCGTCTGTGAAATTTGCATAACCGCCAAGAATAAAGATAGGGGTACACACATCTCACTGCCCCATGCTTATAAGTTTCATGGCATACAACTTGCAAGGATACCAACTTGCAAGAATTTAGAATTAAAAGAAATCAACAATTTCATACCATACAATCGCAAACACCCCATATTTAATAACTTGTTCAATTAACAATTATCTCGTCATCTGAGATTAACCACAATCGACCAAATCAACCAAATCATCCTATAGTAATTTCAGACACCTAGATCATTTCCTAATGATGAAAGAATGAGAAAGAAACAAGTTTCTGATTATATATGGCCCCACTTAGCCACCACTCGACATTTAAATACTTGACATATAACTTATGGCTTAGTGAATCTTATTTCAAAAATATTTGATCAATTCACTTCCCATAGGCTAGGAAGGCCGAATTAAATTCCAAACAAAAATTTTCCACCTCAGGACATACAAATTATCCAAGAAATCATAACCAATTTCTTAACAAGATTCAAATCACTAACCATGAACACAGACCCCCATCAACCCTGCGGCCCCATTTTAAGGGAAAAATTATACCCGAAAATTTTGCCATGACTTCCCTTAACATGAACAATCCTACCTGTAGGAAATCTCAACATCACCTCCTAAATTCTCAATTCTAACATCCACATAGGGAGCCACCGTGCTCCCCATATTAACAAAATAAATTCCATCACAAAACTATCAATCTGAATTTAAGATGCAACTTGCAAACATTATATAATACGCCTAATCATTTCCAAACCCCTAGAGCTTACTGCTCATCGTAACCACAACTACCCACCAAATAAATACGACAGGGGTTCAACCGTTTGCATTTTCATTAAAAATAGAAACAATCGATCATAATACATAATCAATAAGCACAAGTACAATTCTCATCATATCAAGACGTCAATCAATTATAAATAGATCAAGCATACACAATAATTGACTACAACGATAACCTTACGAGCATCAATACAACCCCTCTCTTCTCATATTAGCCTCACGCATAATAAATCATAAAATACTTTAGTCAACAAAATATGTTTCACAAGCCAACATAAACCACAGTTTAAATCAATAGGTGTAATCACCATCGGTCCACTCCGAAATATTTTCATAACAAAGTATCCAGCCCCGCTGGTTCGGGAATTTATTAAACAATTAAAATTCTCACAAAAGAAAATATTCCTGAAATCAAATAATAAAATGTCAAAATCAATCTCATCAGCTATATCATCATATCAGATACATCAGGGGAAAGTCAGCACCACCATATAACAGTAAGCCTCAGGCTCGGGTCGGAACCTTCCAGGGCTACTAAGTAGCGTCCAACGCTACTGCGTGGGTACTAGCTAGCCAACAAGACGACCCAGCCTCCAAGACAGCAGGTCGGAACCTCCCAGGGCTACTAAGTAGCGTCCAACGCTACTGCTAGCTAGTAATAAGACGACCCAGCCTCCAAGGCTACAGGTCGGAACCTCCTAGGACTACTGAAACAATGTCTCACTCTACCGCTAGCTAGCACAAGACGACCCAGATGTAACAGTGAGCCTCCCAGGCTCGGGTCGGAACCTCCCAATTTTATTAGATGTTGGAAGCGTGGTGGGCCCATAACCTACAGGTCCAAGGATCGAAACCTGACTCTGATACCACTGTTAGGACCCGTCCCGAAAATTCTCTCGGAAAATTCGAAACAGGTATGAAAATAACCCGATTAAAACCAAATAAAAATCCCTTTATTCCCAAACCGCCAACACCCACCCACTGGGAAGAAGGTCCGATTAATTCTTTGGTCGCAAATTTTGGCGTAAAACTCCATTTTTAAACAAGTTTTACCTTTTCCGGAAAGTCAACAGTAAAATTTTAAAAGTCAACTGTAATAGTAAACGTCAAAGTCAACAGTCAAAGTCAGACTTACTATTCACTTTACTATTTAACCTTTTACCGTTACTATTTACCATTTTTATTGTTTACTATTTACTGACTTACTGTTTTACTGTTTACCATTACCTTTTACCATTTTACTTTTTACCCTTCTCCTTCCTCCACCGCCGACAGCCGCAGCACCGCCGGCAGCGCCACCACAGTGGCCCAAACACCTTAATTTCAACCCAAAATCCACCTAAAACGATCACCACCACCTCAAGAATACATCACCACCATTTCCGCCGCCAAAAGCCCACACAGCCGCCGCGAACGGCGGCCCATTTCCCCCAAACCTGCAATTCACCAAATTCTAACAATCCGAACCTCAAGCTATACAATTCCGACTCTAAACATCGTCCTAAATCCAATTACATCCTCAAATTACATCAATAACACCAAAATTTCACTCCCCCAAATTCAAACCCGAAAAACCCTAGAAATTCAAACTTGAATTCCTACTTACCGAGGTTGATTCGGACTAATTCCTTCCATGGAGTTGTCGAGCGGGACGAGGTCTTTCTTTTCCCCCCCCCCGGAATTAGGCCGATCGGTGGCCGGAGGTGCTAGTTTCGGGTCGACACAGCCGACCCCTCCCGAACTCCCACCGATCAAACAACGGCGAGCCCGGCCGCATAACTACCACAGAGGAGAAGAGGATGAGGAGGCGGTCCAAACGGGACCGGTGGAGCTCCGAACGGCAGCAGGACGTCGGAGAACCGAGAGCCGGTGCCGCTGTGTGTAGAGCTCGGGCTCGGGCCCGATCGGGGAAGAGAGAGAGAGCAAAAGAAAAGAGAATGAAAGAAAAATAAAGGGCAAGGAATATTCCTCCAATTTTAAGAATATTCTCATTCTAGAAAATTCCGCTCGTTTCTAAAAATTCCTCTCCCAATTTTATGTCATAACTTTTTCCTATGAACTCTAAAACAAACCTGCTACGAGTCTACAAACTCCTTTTAACGTCTACTATCTCGTCGAGAAATAAAATCCTCGATCGGATCAATCAATAAAAGTCAACCTTTGAACCCTTCGAATCGTAAAAATAAATTTTCGAAATGTCAAAATAATTTAAAACTTTTAGGTGGTATTTTAAGGTTCGGGTCGTTACAATTATAATTCTGCTAGCTACATTTTTTGCTAGAGTTTCTTCATTGATTATTTCAACTTTTGGGCTTTCTTTCATTTTGTCTACACACTACCAGGCTTTTCCCGACGAAATTAAAAAAAACGGCCGACGAATTAAAATTTTCGTCGGTACTACCAACGAATAGCCGACGATTTTATTTTTCATCGGTAGAAAAATAAAATCGTCGGCCATAGTTTAACCATAGCCGACGATACTGTTTTTTCGTTGGTATAAACAAAAATCGTCTGCTATATTCATACTTCAGTCGACGATTTGGATTTTCGTCGGCCTTTCTCTGAAACATTAGCCGACGAAAACTTTTGAAATTTTGGCCGACGAAATTGACATTTTTGTCGGCTATAAGTATATATATTTTCAGATCTAGACAGCAGCTGGTCATTTAAAAAAAAACGAAAAAAAACGAAAAAAAAACGGGAGAAAGAGTGAAAAATCTGTGGGTATTGTTGAAATCCGTCCTCTCTTACATTGTGGAGCTATATATAGGTACGTATATGTGTATATATGTTGATTTTGAGTTTTAGTTGAGTTGATTTTGAGTTTTAGTGATTTTGATTTAGTAAGTGATTTTTTTGTTTTGTTGTTGTTTTAGTGTTAGAATGTATGTATATATGTTGATTTTGAGTTGTAGTTGAGTTGATTTTAAGTTAGAGTTTAATTATGTGTTTTAATTTGATGTTATTTTAATTAGTGTTAATATATATATATATATATATGTTAATTAATGGTTGTTGATAGTGTAATTAACTTAAATAATGGTTGATATATAGTGTAACTTAAATAATGGTTGTTAATGGTATATATATATATATATATATATATATATATATATATATGAGTTGATGTTGATAATAATATATATTGTAATGTAATTAATTATTAAGGATTTATATACATATATATATATATATGTATGTGTTAATTAATTTCTTGTTAATTAAATTTATATATATATATATATATATATATATATATATTATTTTCAGGCTATATATGGATCCGGATAAGAGTTGGATTTCGCTTCCAAGGCATGACCGACGATACACTACAGGAGTTGTGAATTTTTTACAGTTCGTCGAGGAAAATGCAAACAGAAATGAATACCATTATTGCCCGTGCAATAAATGTAGGTGTCGCAGTGATATGTGTCGATTTCCGATTAGGACAGTATGGGAACACCTAAAGAGTAAAGAGTTTTGGCCGAAGTACACGCTTGGGATATATCACGGTGAGCCATCATTAGATGGATCGCATGATCATGGACAGTTTTTTTAAGCGGGCAGTAGTAGTACATCCAACGATCCAACAATGGCATTCGTCAACGACGTGTTTCCTTTTAAAAGCGGTGTACGTGGGGAACAATATATGCATGACCCGGTGCAGCCCTTCCCACAAGTTGTCAACACTACTGCCTTTGACAAGTACAAAAAACTGATTGCATTGCAACAGACCCCTGTGTCTTCAAGTTCTGAGAAGACAGTTCTTCAAAGTGTCATGGAGGTAATGAAGATTAAAGTCGAGACAAAATCGACTATCAGGCAAGTGGATGAATATCTACAGTACACTTCTTCGTTGTTGGAGGAGGGTCATCGTAATCCTACCAATCACCGTAAGGTCCGAAGTATCCTCAAAGATCTAGGGCTTTCCTACATTAAGATCCATGCATGCGCATTTGACTGCGTTCTCTTCTGGGGTAAAGATGCAGAAGGGAATGACCTTGCTAGCCTTGACGCATGTCCGATATGTCATTCTGACCGATATAAGTTGACGGGTGGCAATAGGAAACCTGTGAAAGTGCTTCGGTATTTTCCGTTGAGAGATAGGCTTGAGCGGTTGTACATGTCAGAAACCACAGCAAAAGCTATGAGATGGCACGGTGAGCGGGACGCGGGAGACGCAGATATCATGACACACATCTCTGACGGAGCGGCTTGGAAGCATATAAACAATGAGTTTCCTCATTTTACGTCAGATGTCAGAAACGTCAGGCTCGGGCTCTCAACCGACGGGTTCAACCCTTTCGGCACCATGAGTCTTTCATACAGTATATGGCAGGTGGTTTTGGTAGCTTACAACCTTCCTCCGTGGATGTGCATGAAGAAGGAATATAATATGTTAACGTTGTTGATTCCGGGGCCTGGTTACCCAGGGAAATGTCTCGATGTGTATATGAGACCATTGATTGAAGAGCTTAAGGTATTGTGGGACGTTGGTCATCCCACTTTTGACAAGTACAAAGAGGAGACGTTCCAGATGCATGCCATGGTTATTGGTACCATCAGTGATTTTCCTACTTATGGGATGTTGCCGGGCAGCGTTGTTAGGGGATACAAAGCTTGTCCAGAGTGCCTCAGCGATTATGGGAGCACCCCTCATTGCAATAAGATATGCAGAATGGGTCATCGTGTGTTCCTTCCGGTGGATCACCACTGGCGTTACGAGTCCGCCTCATTTGATGGAATCGAAGAACACAGTGGTCCTCCCAGAAGATGGACGGGAAGAGAAATTTTAGCAGTGCTTAATGAGTACGATTTTGGGCCCCTCAGCAATCATCCCGATATTGTAGCGGAAATACCTGAAACACCTAAGGAGTACAAATTCTGGACACATAAGAGCATATTGTGGGAACTCCCGTACTGGTGTGAGTTGTTGATCCGTCACTTCCTAGATGTTATGCACATAGAAAAAAATGTTTCTGAAAGTGTGGTGGGCACAACGCTGAACTTGGAGGGGAAGACGAAAGACGGTCCTAAGGCTCGCACTGATCTGCAAAACATGAATATCAGAAAACAACTATGGTTGAAACAAGGGAAGAAAAAAATGCCTCAAGCTCCTTACACCGTCAAGCCTGAGCATAAATCAGAAATTTTCCATTGGATAAGTCAGGCCAAGTATCCTTCAGGCTTTGCTGGAAATATAGCCAAGTGTGTGAACAGACAATTCAACAATCTTTACGGGTTGAAAAGTCATGACAATCATATCCTGCTACAATGTCTCTTCCCTGTTTTCATTCGACCATCCCTTCCCTGTCACGTTATAGAGCCATTAGTAGCGTTGGCAAGATTTTTCCAGAAGGTATGCACACGGGAAGTGAGAAAATCTGACCTCCAGGAAATGCAACAAGACATTGTTCATATCATGTGTAAATTTGAGATGATATTTCCTCCAAATTTTTTCGACATCATGCCTCACCTCATGATCCATCTTCCTCGGCAGTCGTTGCTTACCGGTCCTGTGCACTTCACTTTGATGTATCTGATGGAAAGGTACGTATTTTACACCTTATGTTAATTTTCTCATCAATATATGTGATTTAGTATTAATGTATTATCATAACACTTTAAAAACTTGATTTATAGGCAACTTGGACAATACGGTGATTTTGTCTAAAACAGATCCGCACCTGAAGGATGTATGTTAGGAGCACAATGTGTGACGATATTACATGCTTATGCTCTCGTTTATGCTTTGTTTAACCCTTATTTGTCTAAGATAGAGTCATAATATAGTTAGTGTCAATTTTGGTAGAGTTTTGGTGAAATGTGCTTAATTGTCCGAAAAATGACTAAGTATGAGAAATCTGGAAAATAGTGCAAAATATGTCTTTTTCGCGATTTTGTGACGAGTACAAATATGATCTATCCTTGTCCGAATTTAATGAAATTTGGTGTGCTTTATATTCATATACTGAGGAATGTTGTGTTAAAATTTCAGATCAATCGGAGTTTGGGACGTCACCCAAAAGTTGGCTGCAAAACGGCAGTCCGAGCATTCCAATCCAGGGGCTTCCAGGATTTTCCTGGGACTTTGTCCCAACTTCGAAAAATCATTCCCGTCGACTCACAAGGAATTTGATCGAGATATTTTATGGGGAGATGGCCATATGTGTTTAGTTTATTTGAGACTTGGAATCGCATCAATCGGAGCTCCGAGGATGGAGATATGCCGGAGTTACTACAGCAACATCAAATCTGCCGATTCCAGGAACCTACTGCCCCCTTTTTGTGTTTTCTGTTTTTGATGGACCAAATGGTGTACAAATTCATATGTGATGATGATACAAGCTTAAGGAAGGTTAGAGGATGACACCAAGCCAAGGCATTGAAGAAAAAATCAGAAAAAAAAGTTTCCTAGAAGAACCAAGAAAGGAAGGAACCAAAACCTTGTTGCACAAGGATTACCTTTGCTGATTCGGACTAGGTTTGCTACCTAGGGTTTCTGCCGAATTTGCCTCTATAAATAGCCAACTTTTACACAGAAAAACTTGTCACATTCCAAAGCAAAAATCTAGCCAAAGCCCTACCTAAATTTTCCCAAGAATCCTACACAAAAAACCTAGCCAAAACCACCTCCACCACACCAAAGTTTCCTGCCGAAACCTTGTTTTCCTTGCTGCCGACACCACCACTGCCGAGCAGCAGCTCCATCCGACACCATCAACCACCGGATCCATACAAGACGAAGTCTCCAAGGTTTCTAATGTGTGATCCACTCCCTACTCTTGGTTTTGTAAATTTTTGTGTAGTTATGTTAAACTTTGTCTATGAAGTTAGCATGAATTCTTGGTTTCAATTTTTATGTCTATGTATGAATTGGATTGAAATTTGGTTTTATGATTTGTATGTTCAATGCGTTTTCTTTATCTTTATGTGGTGTTTGGATGTAAGAATACGGATTGCATGCTAAAGAGTAAGGAAAATATATGATGAACTAGTAATTAGGATTTTCGGCAAAAATATGTGTTAAATTGATTTTAGGGTTTTCTTGACTTGCTCTTTAAATTCGTGTGCTTAAAGATTGGTAGCCTATGTAAGTGCAATGCGTAGATTATTGATCTCATTAGTCGAAAATTAATATGGATTAAGTAATCAACGAGTTACTTAGTTTGTGTTGTTTTTCACGAGGGTTAGAGTAATTTAAATGAACATGCTTGTTGAAGAGATGATTGACAACCTTACTCTATTAACTTGTTTCCAACTAAAGAAAAAGACCTTGTGCTTAATTACTTGTCATGTTTATTTACGTCGGTTAGAATATTCAAAGATGACTAGCATAATTTTAAGGTTAGGCGGTTAGTCACTTAAAATACATGAGGAGTCTTAATCAATTAGTAGCCGGTTAGGAGCTAATTGGGTTGGAGTTAAGTTGAGTCTAGAACGCTTTAATACTTTGCCGTGAGTCTTACTTGCTTGTTTGTTATGTGTTTTGATTGCTTGTGTGTTAGTGCTTTGTGGAAGAATGTCGACCAAACTTGTAAATATTAGACTTAGGATTTATTTTCAGCAAGTTATTTCGTGTCTAGTGTTAAAGGGCAGCCCTTGCTGCCGAACCCCATCTTCATCCCCCATGATAAATTCGTATATATGTATATAAGTGTGACAATTGTGTGCATATTTGTTTGTGAATATTTGTGTTAACATTCCATATTTCAGGTACCCTTAATCCCCGGCTAGAACGATCCCTACTTATTCTATACTACTAACGATTGTAGGGTTATTATTGCTTGATGCTCGCTTCGGCGACTCGTCAATGTATAGCTGAAGCATATATTGCGTACGAGTGCGTCACCTACATGAAGTTGTATTTAGGAGCGTTACAGGAAAGCATACCAGAAGATGTACCTTCACAGTTCAATCTTTCCATACTCTCCGACGATGTTGTACTCGGTGGAAAAATGTCAGTTTCCTACAAGTTGAAAGATTATGAGGTAGCCATTGCACATTGGTGGGTACTAATTAACTGTTTAGAAGTTCAGTTTTGGAAGAACATGCATCTAAACTGTGAACAAGTAGGAGGTGATCTCGATTACCACAACCGGACATTCGCAGAGTATTTCGGCCGCTGGGTACGTAACTTTAACATTATTCTATACGTATTTATATATTATTGTGTATAATTATTCATATTTATAGTTGATTATGATGGTTGCAGATAGACCTTATTAAAAATGATAATCACCCAAATTGGTCGCACGAACTCAGACTTCTAGCGATGAAGCTGGTCTATTCAAAAGTTTATGCGATGTGCAAGGTGAATGGTGTGTTATTTCGATGTGAAGAGAGAGACATCAGACTGAAAACACAAAATTCAGGAGTTATGGCACATGGTGGGGATGATGGAGTTGACTATTACGGTCTATTCAAAATTTTCTGTCGACTTTCCTTTTCTCCTCGCCGAAATCAGGAGCTCAGGTCTCTCAAATGACTAATGATGGTATGCCTCTGCAACACTCATGTACTGAGGCATATCAGGCCATATGGGCACACCACGAAAGTCGACCTCAGGTATCGCAGGAATGTTATACGGGAGGTAGAGCTGATTTGGGAAAGTAGGCCCCTCAGTCGAGTCAGCAGCAGACGGAGCCGGACTCGTCATCGGCTCCCGATGAACCTCAGGCATACGGACCTGAGGAACGTCTGGAGCTATCTCGTCCTGAAATAACTGCCTACTGGACCTCGGAGCATCTGGTGAACTGTTCGACGGCCGCCCCGCCTGGAGAAGGGTCTGGTGCCGAGAACTCACAGTCCTCCGCGGCTGGGATGAATCCACAGTCCTCCGCGGCTGGGATGAATCCACAGTCCTCCGCGGCTGGCTGGTGGTCCTCTCAGGCTGGCTAAGGGTCCTGTCGGAGTCTCCGGAACCGGCAGAACTTCCAGAACCCCTAGATCTGGAAGAACGACGGCCTCCGAATAACTGTCTGAGTGCATCGGCCATCTGGAGCTTGAGGCATTAATACATTAATTAATATTAAATTATATTACATTTAATAACAAATTCTAATTAATATAATAACCAACAATACTAACATATTTTAAAACATACTAACAAATTAATATTTAAATTTTAACTAATTTTAAATAATACTAACCATTACCATAAATATAACCATTTATATACAAATATAACTATATTTTTTCATTAACATATATATACATACAAATAACCATTTATATATTAACAAAAATATAACCATTTATATAATTAGGCTACTAATTTATATATATAATTAATTTAACAATTTATATATAACAATTAAAATATACATTAACATATAACCAATATTAATAAATATATAACAATTTATATAATTAATCTACAAATTTATATATATAATTAATCTAACAATTTATGCATATAACCAATATATATAACAATTTAACACACACTTAAATATCTAGGAGGGGAAGGAGGAGGAGGGGGCCGGAGGAGGCCGGATTTTGTCCGGATGGAGGAGGAGGCCGGATGGAGGTGGAGGGGAAGGAACGGCGCCGATTTGAGGAGGAGGAGGACGAGCAATGGTTTAGGAGGAGACGCACGGCTGATTTGAGGAGCGGAGGAGGAGTTTTTACGGATTTAGGGTTGAAAAAGTCTGGCTGTTTTTATAGCAGAAAGAATAGCCGACGAATTAAAAGATTTCGTCGGCTATTCTTTGAATGTCGTCGGCTATTCTATGAACATCGTCGGCTATACTTTGGAAGATCAACAGCCGTCTGATCTGAGCCATCCAACGACGGACAATAAAAAGGCGCGGATCGCAAGAGTTTAGCCGACGAAAATTATATTTCGTCGGCTAAACTGAGAGAATAGTCGACGATTTAAAATATTTCGTCGGCTAAACTCTGGAAAATCAACAGCCATTGGATTTGAGCCATCCAACGGCGGACAATAAAAAGGCGCGGATCGCAAGAGTTTAGCTGACGACATATAATTTTCGTCGGCTAAACTGTAGGTCAAACCATTAAGTCAAACCTCTAAACGCTTTCTGGCCTAGTTAAACGACGGTTTCTGGCCTCACCTTCAACAGATAATAGTTTCAAATCATTGAGACGCAACTAATCCTATAAAAATTTTACAAAATTGATTTATCGAACGTCAGGCTACCCATAGGAAAACGAAAGTAAAAAACAGTTAACTGCAACATTCGGCACACAGAGTTTATCGGAATCTTGTCATTTTTTAACCATAGACGTTTTTCATTATTTCGGTCATATCTTATTTCACAACATTTTTGCATTTGAAGAGTCTACGTATAGTAACTATTTGAAACTATACATTCACTCAAACACTTAGTAAACAAGTTAAGGAACATTAGTGCATATGTTCTGATTTTGAATCTAAAAGTTTAGAAAATCTATTCCAACCGTCAGATATCACCGTTAAGATTAAATACATGTATGGAAAAAAATCCAACTTCAGCTGACAACGTTAAAGGCTCGATCGGAACGGTCAACCTGGTAAGTCAAACCTCTAAACGCTTAGAAATGGTAATTGGACTGTCTAAATGACGTTTTTTTGCCTGACCTCTAAACATTTTTTTCTATGTGCATAACCTCTAAACATTTTTTTCTATGTGCATAACGTCTAGGAAGTGACGGATCAACAACTCACACCAGTACGGGAGTTCCCACAATATGCTCTTATGTGTCCAGAATTTGTACTCCTCAGGTCTTTCAGGTATTTCCGCTAAAATATCGGGATGATTGCTGAGGGGCCCAAAATCGTACTCATTAAGCACTGCTAAAATTTCTCTTCCCGTCCATCTTCTGGGAGGACCACCGTGTTCTTCGGTTCCATCAAATGCGGCGGACTCGTAACGCCAGTGGTGATCCGCCGGAAGGAACACACGATGACCCATTATGCATATCTTGTTGCAATGAGGGGTGCTCCCATAATCGCTGAGGCACTCTGGACAAGTCTTGTATTCCCTAACAACGCTGCTCGACAACATCCCATAAGTAGGAAAATCACTGATTGTACCAATAACCATGGCATGCATCTGGAACGTCTCCTCCTTGTACGTGTCAAAAGTGGGATGACCAACGTCCCACAATACCTTAAGCTCTTCAATCAATGGTCTCATATACACATCGAGACATTTCTCTGGGTAACCAGGCCCCGGAATCAACAACGTCAACATATTATATTCCTTCTTCATGCACATCCACGGAGGAAGGATGTAAGGTACCAAAACCATCGGCCATATACTGTATGAAAGACTCATGGTGCCGAAAGGGTTGAACCCGTCGGTTGAGAGCCCAAGCCTGACGTTTCTGACATCTGACGCAAAATGAGGAAACTCATTGTTTATATGCTTCCAAGCCGCTCCGTCAGAGATGTGTGTCATGATATCTGCGTCTCCCGCGTCCCGCTCACCGTGCCATCTCATAGCTTTTGCGGTGGTTTCTGACATGTACAACCGCTCAAGCCTATCTCTCAACGGAAAATACCGAAGCACTTTCACAGGTTTCCTATTGCCTGCTCCCGTCAACTTATATCGGTCAGACTGACATATCAGACATGCGTCAAGGCTAGCAAGGTCATTCTCTTCTGCATCTTTACCCCAGAAGAGAACGCAGTCAAATGCGCATGCATGGATCTTAATGTAGGAAAGCCCTAGATCTTTGAGGATACTTCGGACCTGACGGTGATTGGTAGGATTACGATGACCCTCCTCCAACAACGAAGAAGTGTACTGTAGATATTCATCCACTTGCCTGATGCTCCCTTTTGTCTCGACTTTAATCCTCATTACCTCCATCACACTTTGAAGAACTGTCTTCTCAGAACTTGAAGACACAGGGGTCTGTTGTAATGCAATCAGTTTGTTGTACTTGTCAAAGGCAGCAGTGTTGACAACTTGTGGGAACGACTGCACCGGGTCCTGCATATATTGTTCCCCACGTACACCGCTTTCAAAAGGAAACACGTTGTTGACGAATGCCATTGTTGGATCGTTGGATGTACTACTACTGCCCGCCTCAAAATACTGCCCATGATCATGCGATCCATCTAATGATGGCTCACCGTGATATATTAGAAGTTAGACAACTAATCAGTATTGTATCAGGAATCTAATTAGAAGACTTAACTCTCAAGGAATGTCCTTAATGGGAGGACTCTTTAGGGTTAATGATTCTATATAAATAGATAGTATTGGTCCCTGTTATCACCACGAGACATAGCGTAAGTTCTGTCCATTGAGAAGCTTATTGTGGTGACTAACAGAAGGCCTTGCCTAGTACTTTTGTGTTTCAGGTTTATATCAATGGAAGGAGCTATGATTCATAATGATGGTAAGTTTACTCAAAGCTAAAAGTCTAACGATTATGGTTATGCATATGATATATTGTATTGTGAACATTCACAATTTGGTTTACAAATTGGTATCAGAGCCATAAAAGTTCACAAAATTTTCAGTTTTGCATAACAAAATCGTTTTAGGGTTTTCTTAAACAAAAGTTTTGCTTTACGGGTTAATGGGCTTTCCCTGTTAACCAATTCTTGGCTCGACCCACAAGCAAGCGCGGATCCAGTCTCGACCCGCTCGCCAGAAGTAAACCGCTCGTCAGAATTGACTGTGGCGGATGTATCCTGGCGGATGAGTTCGCAACAGTGGCGGATGAGTTCGCAATAGTGGCGGATGAGTTCGCAACAGTGGCGGATGTATTCATAACATATAAAGAAGATAGAGCGGAGACTGGATTGGAAGCGCTGGAGACTTTTACGTCTCTTATGGGATTCAAAACCCGATTGCTGTGGATCAAGAAAGCCAAGAAATAGTTGATGCATCAAGTTTATAGCTTCCGCTGTGTTCTGTAGCAAATTGGGGAAAAAGCAAAACAGGTTTTTCTGGAATTGTTGTTTTCAATTCAAGCATGTATATCTATATATATATATATATTGCATAAGAACCCTAGAGCACTCCCAGCGTGCACATAAGTTGGTGATTGTGTTGTTCTGTGGCTGGATGATATTTCAATACAGATTATGCTCTATGGAATTGAATTGAAGTATGTGTTCTGTAATTGACAATGATGCATGTAGTCATTAAAGTCTCCCAAAATTTATGCATTGAAAAAATTTTTACAGGCATAAGAGCTTAGTTTTCTTACAAAGGGTAACCTGGATAGAAATCAAGTTTTCAAGCTCAAACAAGTTTGTGATTTTCTGTTGGTATAAATGAATATATTGCACAAAGCATTTTTCATTGATATTTCCAGGAGATCATATGGTATAACAAACTGAAAGTTGTGTTTTGTATTTTAAATATTGCTTTTTATCTTCCAAAGAAGTGTCGAAGCATGATTTTAGAATGCAAACAGCAGTAAGCATATTTGATAAGAATAAATCAGGATACTTGGAATTTAATCTTCTGTCTAAAGATGTGGATTTGGTTCCTTGAATAACATGTTTTTATCAAGTGTGGCTTATTGATGAAGATTTACAGAATGCTAAGTTTCTGCTCAAAAGTGTTACTTAGTATTGTTTTATGGATATGGACTGATATAAATGCAAGTATAAATGTATTGAGTTTTCTGAATGTTTTGTTTTATGAGTGTTTCTGTTATGGTTTGATTAACTTAAACTAATTCATAAAACACTGAAAACTCTAAAAGCTTTACAAAATTAAGAACTCACAAAAACTTTTTCTTTTGCTCCTTAGGTAACACCTACATGACCTTCAACAATGTCTTAGTGCTTACTGGTTCAAACTTTAGAGCCTGGAGAGATTCTGTAGAAAACTACATTTCTATGCATGAGACAATAGGATTCTGTTTTCTTGAAGAACAACCTGATACCCCTGCAGAAGATGATAAACCCTCAGTCAAAGCTCACCATAAGAAGTGGATGAGATCTAATATGATGGCCAAAAATGTGATTAGAAGTTCTATGTCTAGATCAGTGAGAGGTTGTGTTGAGGAACCAGAATTAGCTACTGATTTCATTGAGGCTGTGGCAGCTAAGTTTAAAGAAAGTGAAAAAGCTGAAATAGCTAGGCTGAGCAAAGACTATCATACCATACAATACTCTGGAACAGGACCTGAGGGTGTAAGAGGGCATATAATGGAGTTGATTAACATCAACAACAGGCTGAGAGAGATGTTAGTGGGAGTAAAAGATCAATTGTTGGTGCATCATGCACTGAACACGCTCCCTAGCAGTTTTGACAACCTCAGAACAAGTTATAATGCTCAAAAGGAAAACTGGACCCCAGATGAACTCATCTCAATCTGTGTTGATGAGGAATCTAGGATCAAGAAAAACCAGTCTCAGTCCCTCACAGTCAACCTAGTTGAGAAGCCTAAGAAGAAAAAGACTCAAAACAAACTCAAGCCTACCAAAACCATCACCAAGGCATCTGCAGCCACAGGACCAAAAGAAAACAGACCATTCAAATTCAAGTGCTACTTTTGCAAGAGAGTAGGTCACATGAAAAAGGACTGTACAGGTTATAAGGCTTGGCTAGCTAAAAAGGGTAAGAAAATTTCTAATACAGTATTTTCCTTAGAAATTAATCTTATAAATGTTGAACCCCAGTCTTGGTGGATAGATTCTGGTTCTCCTATTCACGTCACTAATTCCTTGCAGGGATTCACAAAGAGGAGAGTCCCAAGAAGTGATGAGGTGAACCTGAGAGTGGGCAATGGCGTGCGAGTGGGAGTCAAAGCCATAGGAACCCTCAAGCTTGATCTAGGATATGAAAATCTTTTAATTTTGGATAATGTTTATTATGTACCTTCCATTAGAAGGAATTTAGTTTCAGTTTCTCAGCTGATTAAAGCTGGTTATAGACTTTTGATGGATAATAATGGAATTATTATTTCTAGAAATTCAAAACAGATTGGTTCTGGTGTGATATTGAATGATTATTTACAGCTTAATTGTTCTATGTCTCAACAAGAGATTTCTCTCGTTGAAAAAGAAAACACTAACAGTACTAATGCCTTGATTGGTGTTAAAAGAACCAAACAAAATGAAAAGTCTGCATATTTATGGCATAGAAGACTCGGCCATGTTTCAAAAGAGAGACTGAAAATTCTGGTTAAAAACAATATCCTAAATGAATTGGATTTTTCTGATCTTAATGATTGTGTGGAATGTTTTAAGGGAAAAATGACAAATAAAAGAAAGAAGACTGCAGTAAGAAGCCAAAATTTACTGGAACTCATACATACTGATATCTGTGGTCCATTTAAACACCAAACTATCTGTGGTAATGTGTATTTCATTACATTCATTGATGATTTCTCTAGATACAGTTATGTTTCTTTACTATCAGAAAAATCTCAAGCACTTGAAGCTTTTAAAATCTTCAAGACTGAGGTAGAGAATCAACTAGAGAAAAAAATCAAAACAGTAAGATCGGATAGAGGTAGAGAATTTTATGGAAAATATACAGAAAAGGGTCAACAGAAGGGTCCATTTGCCTTGTATTTACAAGAGCATGGAATTAAAGCTCAATATACAACACCCTATAATCCACAACAGAATGGTGTTGCAGAGAGAAAGAATAGAACCCTTCTAAATATGGTTAGATGTATGATGTGTACAACTGGCTTACCAAAATTCTTATGGGGAGAGGCCTTGAAAACTGCAAATTACATTTGCAACAGAACACCTAGTAAGGCCATTGAGAAAACTTCTTTTGAATTATGGTGTGGTAGAAAACCAAGTCTTTACCATTGTCATGTATGGGGCTGTAATGCAGAAGCTCGGATTTATAATCCAAACTTGAGCAAGCTTGATCCCAAATCCATAAGCTGCTATTTCATAGGTTATCCAGAAAAATCTAAGGGCTATAAGCTGTATTCTGCTAAACATAAGCCTAGAATTTTTGAAACTCATCAAGTCAAATTCTTAAATGAAAAAGCTCACAATACAGAATATGAGGATTTATCCTTAGATTTTGAAGAAATTGTGACTGATGAGGATTGGGAAAATGTTTTGCCTTTTGAAACTGAAGAAATAGCAGATGACATCATTATAGAAAATCAAAATGCAGCAGATCAAGAAATTGATCAGGAAATGCAAATTGATGAGCAACCAACTGTTGCAGCATCTCACATTATAGAACCACAAAATGATCTTAATCCTGAACTTAGAAGATCCAAACGAGCTAGAAAATCAAAATTTGGGGGGGAAGATAGTGATTACATTGTCTACTTGGCTGAAGCAGACATTAATGAAGACTGTGCAGAAGACAATGATCCAACAAATTTTGATCAAGCAGCAGCAAGTCAAGATTCTGTCAAGTGGCAGGAGGCCATGCAAGCTGAGATTGATTCTATGGAGAAGAATGGAGTCTGGGAATTAGTTGAACCTGATTCTAGACAGAAGCCAATAGGTTGCAAATGGGTTTATAAAACCAAGAGAGATGCAACTGGAAGTATTGAGAGGCATAAAGCAAGGCTAGTGGCAAAAGGATTCTCACAAAAGGAGGGTATTGATTACACTGACATTTTCTCCAGTCTCATGTAAAGACTCCTTCAGGATTATCATGGCCTTGGTGGCACATTATGACATGGAGCTGCGTCAAATGGATGTCAAAACAGCATTTTTAAATGGAGAGCTTGAGGAGGTAATTTACATGAAGCAACCCGAAGGATTTATTGAAGCTGGAAATGAGAACTTAGTCTGTAGATTAAGAAAATCTATCTATGGTCTAAAACAAGCTTCTAGGCAGTGGTATAAGAAATCTGATTCAGTAATTTCTTCTTTTGGCTTTACTGAAAATCTAGTGGACGAGTGCATTTATTTAAAAACAGTAGGGAACTAATTTATATTCTTAGTACTGTATGTGGATGACATACTTTTGGCCAGTAGCAATCTCAAGCTGCTTAAAGATACCAAGAGCTTTCTGTCAAAGAATTTTGACATGAAAGATTTAGGTGAAGCATCCTATGTACTAGGAATAGAAATTAAAAGGGACAGAGCACAAAAGTTGTTGGGATTATCTCAGCAGAATTACATTACTAAAGTTCTTAAAAGATTTAGTATGGAAAAGTGTTCAAATGGAGAGGTTCCCATGTCTAAGGGTGATAAACTCACTAAGAGTCAGTGTCCACAAAGTGAAGCTGAGAAAGAGAACATGAAAACAAAACCATATGCTAGACTTGTTTGAAGTCTCATGTATGCTCAAGTCTGTACCAGACCAGACTTGGCATTTGCTGTTGGAATGCTGTCAAGGTTTCAGTCAAATCCAGGACCAGAACATTGGGTGGCTGGAAAGAAAGTTCTTAGATATTTACAGAAAACAAAGAGTCACATGCTTGTGTACAGAAGAGTTGAGAATCTGAAAATTGTTGGTTTCTCAGATTCTGATTTTGCAGGGAATTTTCCAGACTCAAACAAGTCAACTTGTGGTTATGTGTTCATGCTGGCGGATGGAGCAGTTGCTTGGAAAAAAATGAAATAAACTTTAATCACAACCTCCACCATGCAAGCTGAATATATAGCAGTATATGAAACAATGTGTGAAGGGCTCTGGATTAGGAATTTCCTAGAGCAGACTAAAGTATTGAGTCACATTGTGGCGGATGCACTTGTTATATACTGTGATAATGAGGCTGCTGTGTTCTTTAGCAAGAACAATAAAAGATCCAGCAACTCAAAACACATAGACTTGAAATATTATAGTGTTAGAGAAAGAGTCAAGCATGGTGAGGTAACTGTTTTGGATATAAACACAAATTCACAGCTTGCAGACCCTTTCACTAAAGCACTACCAGTGAAGGTATTTAAGAAGCACGCAGAGAGCATTGGATTTCTTCCAAACTTAGATGCTTAGGTTTAGTGGGAGTTAGGACCAGTAGGAGCAAACTTAAAAATATTTTGTTTTCTGAGTTCTTGTGTTTCCAGTTGTGATATCAGTTCAAATTGCAACTTATTTTTGTAATGACAGTTTTTAAAATAAAAGTTGAGGTATTTCAGAATTTTATGTTGCTGCAGCTTTATGATTGTTCTGAAAATAATTGTTTTATGGTTCTAGTCATATATATACTGGCTATCAGATGATCTCATTCATGTTTAGCATGAAACTACAGTACAAGCAAAGTTGAGATTATTGGTGTTCAGAAAATTTGCTTGAGTTCTGGTTTAAAGAACATAAAGTAGGACTTGATATATGTTTCTTACTTGTCAATACACATTAACATATATTTCAATACTGCATGACTGACATATGTGGATTACAGAAGCTTGTGTTGTAGTACAGAACCTCTGCATTTTTGTCAAAGTGTAACTTGGTTCTTGCTCTGCATAAGTGACTGTAATTTGACCATGTTGTGAAGGGATTTTTGGTTCATTTGTTTTTCGGCGCACACTACAGTAGGTAGAACATTTGTTGTCATTCTCAAGTGCGAGTTATCATTTATGGCGAGTGATAGTCCAAGTGGGAGATTGTTAGATCAATATGGACTTATCACATATTAAATGATAATTATGCTTAATGACAATATCTATTTCTACATGGAAACAAATACAGAACTATATCCAGTTAATAATGATTTCGTGTATTAGATCATTATTATAAGGAATCCTATTCATAGTCTAGAAGTTAGACAACTAATCAGTATTGTATCAGGAATCTAATTAGAAGACTTAACTCTCAAGGAATGTCCTTAATGGGAGGACTCTTTAGGGTTAATGATTCTATATAAATAGATGGTATTGGTCCCTGTTATCACCACGAGACATAGCGTAAGTTCTGTCCATTGAGAAGCTTATTGTGGTGACTAACAGAAGGCCTTGCCTAGTACTTTTGTGTTTCAGGTTTATATCAATGGAAGGAGCTATGATTCATAATGATGGTAAGTTTACTCAAAGCTAAAAGTCTAACGATTATGGTTATGCATATTATATTGTATTGTGAACATTCACAATTTGGTTTACAACCGATTCATGATTGGCATTTACATTGATCTCAAAATGGTAAGGTTCTCCCTCCTTGTCAATGATTTCTTCAGGCAGCATTTGTTCACTCTGAATTGAAGCACCACAGCTGACTGTTCTATTCTGTAAAAGTGTCCAAGAATCGTTTGTTTCCATATCACCAAAAAGAAAATATGAATTTAATGTGTTTGACTTGTATTCTTGTGGATTGAGTGTGTTCAATTGTGATACGGTTTTTTGGTCTGGTCCTCTGATCCGATCAATTGGTTGATTGTTAAGGAGAAAACCAATTATCTCCACATTGTCTCCTTCTCTAGGGAACCTAGAAGAAGTTGAAGGTATATCGCTAAATATATTGTAACCAAAATGAAGTGATACAGATAATAAAGGGGAAAAAACTAATTATGTGTGTGTATAATTATTCATCCAATTGAAGAAAAAAAAAAAACTATGCTCTCTCTTAGGTTTTGAGCGACCGCCGCCGTGGGTAGCGAACAATCACACCTTACTTCATCTTAGATGGAGCCAAATCCTGAATTCTTCAAGGCTATCGGAAATTTCAAGTATGGCTATGGCCACCTTTCATCGCTTTGTTCACTCGAAGCCTGGATATGAAATTCTCAAACTCAAGACTATGGTCTCTGATCTGGCCGGCTCACCATTGATACTGGGATGTGTTGTTTTTGAAGAGGTGGCTTTGTATAATTGCCTTGATGGGGGTACGTGGGTTGGCGGCCTGGATTAAATTGCAAACGCTGGCGTGGTTGCTATGCCGATGTGGATTTGTCTCTGCTGCAGGTTTTGTTACCGGATGGCGGAGACAACATTGACATTGATGAGATTGGCTCGAAGTCAAGTTGGTTGTGGGTTATGGTGGCTGACGGATCGGATGATCCATCTTATGCAGCGGTGCATCAGCACTATGGTGGTTGGTGGATCGGATGATCCACCTTAGAGCTTCCGCACCCATAAATTGGGTTTGCTCAAACAATACGTAGGGCTAGAAGCAAATTTTACTCCAAGCAAATTAATTTCATATTTTGCTCAAGTAAATTGATTTTTACACACACTCATTCACAATTTGCTTTAACAATTTAATTTTGTCTTGTTGTGTAATTATTAAATTTTTTTACCGGATATATATATAACTAATAATAATGTACCACGTGTCGTTATCGATACGATATTATACAAGATTTCCGATAACATTTTCGACTAATAGAGAATTGACACGTGCCACTACCACGTGTCATTGTTGGTAAAACAATTGATCCAGATTTCCGTTGATATTTTCGACCAATTGGCTATAAAACAGTTCAATATCACTCATTATATACTCACACCATTGTGAAGAATCCGAACAGATAACTCATCCATCAATCTAAACACTTAGCGACATTTCTTTGTTCATCTGCACCAATGAATCTTTTCAGCTTCCACAATTTTTTCAAGCGAAGACAACGTCAACAAGAAGAAGATGACCATATGGAGCAATCATTCGTCAATCAGGTGATCATGGCGGAAGCACAACACGACGATGAACCAACACGACCAAGCGGTTCACGTCGCGGTAAAAAACCGAATAAGAAACATCAGAGGCTATCTAGGGGATGCAATCTCATGCAAAATTACTTCATCGAATGTCTAATCTTCGACGCGCAAGACTTTCGCCGGAGGTACAGGATGAGCAGAGACCGATTCAACATTATCATGACGGACCTCTGCAACCACGACCAATCATGGCACCTAAGAGAAGACGTCACTGGTTTGCTAGGGCTACTTCCCTAACAAAAGATGACCAGGTGAGAGGACCCGTCCCAGGATTTCCCTCGGAAACCCGAAACAGGTCCAAAATATAACCTATTCACCAACAAAAACATCTCTTTGCTCCCATACCGCAACCTCCCACCCACTGGGAACAAGGACTAACATAATTAACAATTTAAATCAAGTAATATTTTGTTTTATATTCAAAACAATACACTTTTAAAATCCAATAATAATGTTTCACGACCAATCTCATTGGTCATATAAAACCAAGCCCCGTTGTTTCGGGAATTTATGAAATAACAGAAAGTCTCATAAGAGAAAATATTTCCGAAACTCAAATAATATAAAATTATGACCAATCCCATTGGTCCTATAATAAAATAGGGAAAACGTCATTACCACCATTTAATATTAAGCCTCCCAGGCTAAGGGTCGAGCCTCCAAGACTCTCTATAGTGTCCCACGCTATGCCTATACACGTCGACCACCGAGCGTGAATCTGACCTATGTGGTCAAGTCGTCACCTCGCATGGGATCAGGCGACTATGCTAGCTAGCATCAATATATATATGGACCCTGATATGGTGAAAATCCGAAAACAAAACCGAAAATACGTTTCCCCTTATATGAAATAAATCAGTACGGTCCCCGACCGTATATCTGAGGCTTATAAATATCATAAATAAAATAATAGCCTCCAAAGATATACACATATACCGACATGTCCCACATGTCATAAAATAATATCGAAAAATAGAAAAATATATCAATAACATCGACATGTCTCACATGTCGTGAAATCACAATTAACGAAATCATGAAATTCCCGGAAATCTCATTTCCGGTCCTTTAATTATAAAGATAATCAAAATGCTCAAATATGATTTAACAAATCATACTATTTCTGGAAATCTCATTTCCGGGTAAAATTACGTACTATTTATAATAGTAGAAAATATATACCCCAAATCCATATTTTTCTTATATATTAAATGAACACATCATAATCATATATGAATTATCGACTCTCGATAATTCATACCAAGCTCAGAAAATCATTTAATTAAGATAAATTTTCTTTTAATAAAATATTCAGGCATGTATTTATTTAAAATAAAATCCACTCACTATATACCTATATTTCATACGTATTATACTAAAATTTAACTCGTATTTAATGTTAATATAGGGAGGTTTACTCACCTTAATTTACCAGAAATGGTAAATATCCGTTCAGGATCGAGTCGGATTGAATCGCTGCAGTTCCGGAATCAGGTCAAAATCGGTCACCAGTCAAAGTCCAGTCAACGGTCAACGTCAGTCACCGGTCAACGATCAACTCAGTCAACGGTCAACGTGGGCTGGGTCGGGTCTGACCCGGGTCGGCTCGGTCAACGGCTGAAACGGATCGGGGAGAAATCTGTTCGATCCGTGCGATTCGACGTGAACTAGAGCGATCCACCTACACAGGGAGGCGCACAAGGAGAAACCCAGCCGAGCGGTGGGTGGCACACCCCGGGGCGTCGCCTGCAGCACCGCCGCACTCGGTGGCCGAACTTCCCAACCTCGCCGCGCCGCGCACGATGCTCCCCCTTGGTCAATCTTCAGCTCAAACTGACGAGCATAGAGAGACGAGTAAGATGTGGGGTGGCGCTCGAGCAGTGGTGGCCGGACGGAGGAGATCGGAGCGTCGGCGATCCGGATCGGGGAGAAGGAAGATGAACAGTAAATTTGCTATAGTAAATAGTAAATTCCCGAAATGGAAACTCTCTATCTCTCCCTTTCCCGAAAAATTCCTCCTTTTTATAGTAATTTTTTCTGAAATAGTAAATAATTTCAACATGCCATAACTTCTTCATACGACGTCCATTTCACGCGTGCTTCGTGTGTACGAACTCGTATCGTCGCGCTCTACAACTTTCGTGATGGAAACTTTTCAAAAATTATAACGGATCATAAATTCAACTTTCCCCCCACTAAAACTTAAAACATTTTTCGAATTTAACCTTCAAATATACTTCCGATATCGCGTGACAACTAAAATAAAAGCGTACGAAATTCCAATACTCGTAATTCAATTAAATTGAGCTCGGGATGTGACACCAGGGTTCTACGAATGCTGGCGTACGGGTCAACTGTGGATCAATGTATTGAAATTACAAGGATGGGGAAATCGACTACCCTCCAATGTATGAAGGAGTTTTGCAGCAAAGTGGTTCACCTCTATAGTTCAAGATACCTCCGCAATCCAACACCGGCAGACCTCATGCGACTACTGGGTAAAGACGAACACCGAGGCTTTCCAGGTATATTGGAAGCATCGACTACATGCACTGGGAGTGGAAGAACTGTCCAACCGCCTATCAAGGGACATACTCGTGGGGAAAGGGTCGCCCAACGATTATCCTAGGGGCGGTTGCCTCGTATGATACGTGGATATGTCACAGTTTCTTTAGGTGTCCTGGAGCTAAAAATGACATTAGCGCACTCCACCTATCAAATGTGTTCTCAGAGATCCTTGCCGGAAGAGGCCCAAGTGTCGTCTACGAAGTCAACGGACAGAGGTACTCGACAGCTTATTATCTGGCTGACGGAATATATCCAAGGTACTCTACATTTGTCAAAACAATTCCCAATCCCCAGACACCGCAAGATAAGCTTTTCTCAAAGAAACAGGAGGCATATCGGAAAGATGTGGAGAGGGCATTTGGTATCTTGGAATCTCGATGGGCAATTATACGTCATAGTTGTACAATGCACCATAAATCGGTAATGACTACCATCATGTTAGCTTGCATTATATTGCATAACATGATTGTTGAGGAAGAGTACGTGGAGGATGAGGAAGAAGAAGACCTGCAAAACCCATCGAGGGCTTTCCAGGTTTATGATGGACCGGTGGATGTACAAGGGAATCAAATTCGTTTTGGAGCCAATCAGTAAAGATGGAGCCAATATACAACGGTTTCACGACCGTGTTACCGATCTCGAATCTGTTTACATCCATAGAGAGCTCCAGAGAGACTTGATGAAACACATTTGGAGGGTGGAAAAGGGTGAAATACTCTAAATATGTTTTCTTATGTATTTTCATTTCGTTTATGTTTAATTTAAGTATGTGTTTTAATTTAATGTGTATTTCAATTTCATCTTAATAAATAAATTGCATTTTTATTTCTCGAAAATTTAAATTACATAAAAATTAAATTTAGTACAATACTATAACTATCATGGAAATAGCACGCGGCTTAGGTGATAACAATCCGAATATATTTCATCGGTAGGTTGATCTTGACTAGCTCCTCCTTCATTAAGGATTTCTAGTTTCCTCTTGGTAAAATACCTTTTCGAGATTGGGGTCATAGCCTCCAAATCCATTGTCATAATCCTTGTGTCATTCTCTTATTTCTTCAATCGTAACTCTTCTTCCGCCCTTGCTTTCTTCCGCTTTTGAATGTCTATATACTCCGCGTAATAATTAAGCTCACTTTCATTATGCGCTAGCTTCTTAGCGTGTCATGATGCTTAGTCACATGCAATGGTAGGCAAAACCTCAACTCGTTGCTCAATAGGAGTCTTACCCTGTTTCTTTTGGCGCCTAGCTTCCTTTGCCGCCTTGGTTCCCATTGGTCTAGGCGGACTAGAGGAAGCTGCCGTGTTGCTTTCAGGTGTCTCATTCACTTGGTCGTCATCCAAATTGATGGATGGAGATGATTCGGTAGCGGAACGAGTAGCGTGGTAAGTACTTGTATATGGAGATTGAGTAGTAGGTAGCACCGCAACGAAAGATGGATGATCATTAACCACTTCCCAACATTCAAAGTATGTAAACTTTTTCTTCTTGGCATTATATTAACATGATTGAGTTTGTCTTTCCTAATGAAAAACTTATATTAGGTACATATTTAATTACATAATTTAAACAAATTGGATAAAATAAATAATGTAACAAATTACATATATCAAAACAAATAATGTAAATAATGCTACATATTTAAACAAATTAGATATATAAATTACATAATTTAATTAGATATATAATCGAATAAAAATTATAATATATGATAAAACAATGTAAACTTACTTCATCCATTAACAAAGTGCCGTTAGCTATACGTTGTCGTGCTGCCGCCAAATATTCGCCCCATTTTTGCAAGAGTAGCTTGAACTTGTTGTAGTGAGAAGCGAGCGCGATTCGGGTCCTCGGCTCCTTCGGAGGTTTCTCACCTAGTGCTAGCTTCCAATTTTGCATATAATCGGCATGAATTGTTGTAGTGAGAAGCGAGCGTGATTCGGGTCCTCGAGCACCTCTCCTCCTCCTGCTTGCCGGTGCAAGATGCTCTTATGTGTCCAGTTTTGAATGATTTCTTTCTAAATTTGGGACGGTTTTTTGGAAGGTTTCCAACGACCTATGGAGCCGGAAGAAACTGGCTTTTGCCGATGGGATTTTGGTCTGACGGCGGCTGCGTTGAAGGCTCTGCAATGGTGACGGCGTGGTGGTTGACGTTCTTGCCCTTAGAGTTTGGTATGGTTGGCCTTATGAGGACTTGGGCTTATACCAAGTCCAAATGTATTAGTTGGTTGATGTGGGCTCTTCTTTGAGGATTGGCTTGGTTGAATTGGATCTTTATGACTCATCGTCAGATCTTTTTTTTTTGAATTAAGGGCATATTCAATTCATGGGTTGTTACACTTTATTCATGCTTTACCGTTAGTGATTAAAGTCTGTGAAAATAAAGGTGTTATAAACGATCTTCAGAAAGTGGATATATTTTTTATGGTTGAATTCCTAGGTGTAACTATGTTCTTAATTGTCACATGGAGTAATTCTTATTGTCACCCCAATTATGGATTTTATTCATTATACTGTTTGCTGAATATAATATATTGACTACTGATTCAAAAAAAAAAGGCAAAAGACGTGTAATATGTTCTATTAGGTAGGATGACTAATTCGATCTTGTAAGATTCCATCATAGGAACAACCGCGTTCAGAAACACACATGTATGGTGTGCTTGAAGCTGTGACACGATCTGAAAATTGTAGCAATAGCTTGTTACATATAATTACTATGTAAGACATAATCGTTAATCATTTTGAACAACAACTTACTTCAGTATATTCAAATGAGTATTCTAGAATTGGAAGACTTGTTTGTTTCACTTTTACAAATGTTGTTGCTCCGTTGAGTTGTATTTCCACATCATTGTTAACGATTTTGATTGAACGAAAACTATTCTCCTTTGTTGAGAAACGAAAGATGTCATAGACCTCTCTTATTTCCACTTTTTCAGTCATCATGTCATGTTGGTTCTTATTGGTATAAGCATGAATGCAGTCTTCCTGTACTTGATTGAGAAAATGTATGTAAATTAGAATGATTTGAGATTAACCATGAACAGTATTTGAGGGACTTACATTTTTATCAACTATGTTATACCAGAAACAAATATGTTCAGCCATGGATAGGAAAATTATTCAACGATTTCATAATTGTAAGTAATAGCCTTACAAATTCCATTGATGTCCTCAAACTTCTGCCATTAAAGATTTGTTAGATTAAGCTGCACTTAATCCAACTTATAAGTAGGTGAATAATATTTAATTGTACCGAGATTTTTTGTGATTAAAATTTAACACTTTTAAGGTGGCTAAGTTGAGACAATATCGGTATAGTTGATCAACGGGCCACGCTTGTCACCGTTTGATATTGTATCAGAGCAAGTCCCTTTCCAATTGATTCCCCAGCGTATGGGCTTTCCCCAAGCATAATGGGCCCAAAATTTGGGTTCATCAAACATACTAAGTGTCCGCTGTGAGCCTTGGACCGCATATATTAATTTCCGATGTGGAAATTGGACCAAATCCGCATATACCAATTTCTGTTGTCGGAATTGGACCGAATAAATTACACGTACAAACCTCCAATGAAAATTAGGTTGCACGTGAGGAGAGTGTTGAAGAGGAGAGATCTCATATAAAAAAAGTGACAAGATAAAATATAACTTTTAAGTGGGTGGATTATACCCAATTGTACCGAACCTTTTTGTAATTAAAAGCCAACACCTTTAAAGTGGCTAAGTTGAGACAGTATCGGTACAGTTGATCCACGGACTACGCTTGTCACCGTTTGATAATATCAAATATTTCTTAGTGTTAGTGTGTTACTACGTATGTAATAAGAGCGTTTCCATGTCCCACTTGATTAATACTTCATAAGTTCCTAGCGTCTTATAGATTAAGCTTTGTTTAATATCACCCTTTTAAAATATAAAACATGTGTATGCTTTAGGTGTTCTTTAACACAAGTCTTACAATTGTTCATGTTTTTTTTTTGAAGGCTCTCCTTGGTTACACACTTACAGGCCACCAGGGCAACATAAGCTCAAGTCTAAAACCCGACCGGACCCGCTCCGTTTAAAATAATATACATAAACAGAACATCTAAAAAGTAAAAGAATGTTACTATCGGGACCTCTACATTTACTCACTTAATCTCTTTGTATTTTCAATTATTAGATTACATATATGTCCTCTTATACAATGATTATTAAGGACAATATTTATATCAAAACCATATTATATTTATGTTCTCTAAAAACTTTCCAATTCAATAAACTAATGAGATTATTAGAAAAAAGGCTATCCACATTTGAAAATTAGAAAAAAAGCTCCTTGTTTTTCACTTTATAAATAAGGACATTATTTTAATATGTTTATCATAAAAAGGTCTATTCTATTTCACCAAATTATAAAAAATGGCTATTTTTAGTATCATTAGGGACCATAATACCCTTTTCTTGTTTTTTTTTGGTTCTTTCTTATATGATCCGATCAAAACTCTCTCTCTCTCTCTCTCTAATTCAAAACTCTCTCTCTCTCTAATGTTCAAAACTCTCTCTCCCCTCTCTCTCTCTCTCTAAAGTTCAAAACTCTCTCTCCTCTCTCTCTCTCTCTGCTTCGTCTTCACCAACTCCACCTCGCCACTCATCTCCCTCGCCAGCCAGTACTTCGGTCTCTTCACTAACGTCCCCGTCGTCGTGCTGTTCCTCGCCGTCGAGTTCGACTCCGACCGCAACCCCGATTTTAACTACCCCGACGGAAACCACATCGGAATCAACCTCAACAACATCAAGTGGGGCGATCACGATCTCTACAGCACGACGAGCTCCTCGGAGAACGAAGACGACGATCGCAAATCGAGATCCGAGATGGGGACCTGGTCCAATTTCGACGCATCAGTTCGGCCGAGTCGGTGGTGGCGCAGCCGTCCCAAGCGGTGCAGATGTACGCGCCGAGCATGAGGTTCGAGGGGAGTACTTACCGGAGTAGTGAAATCTCGAATATGAAAATGGTGGTGAGGCATAGAGACTTGAATGATCAATTACTACCGTAACTATTTCTCAAACTTACTAGCTTCAATCAGCCGGAGATCAAGTCTCGATATGAAAATGGTTTGTTGTTTTGGTGTGTATGATTTGAATTAGATTTGCTTAAGAATCTGGTGTCGAAGAATCGCGGAAGTAATTATGGTTGTATATTCTGTTTGATTATCATGTTATTAATGTAATGTTGCACACCATGTATTTGTGAAAATGCCTCTGTCAATTCAGTAGTACATTTGGTTTCGATAAGAAGTTTTGTGGTTGGGGGACATTGTTTTATGAGCACTTCCTTTATGTACTATGAAAAAATTAAGATCATCTCTTTCTTTTCTTGGAATGTAATTGTTGTGTCTTCGGCATTGCAGAATTGATGACTGATAGAGCATATGCTAATTGGTGGACATGTATCATTGCTATGCAATTCAAGTTACTTGTATAGTTATTCATATAGTTACTCGGATAGTTACTTGAACAACCTTAGTAACTATCATCTGAGTAAACTATTCTGTGTAACTATGTTAGTAACTATATATATAATTATCAATTTTGTAACTACGTTAGTAACTACCAATTTTGCAACTATCTGTATAACTACCTTGGTAACTATCAATTTTATAACTACCTTAGTAACTATCTTAATAACTATCATCTGAATAAATTATTTTGTATAGCTACCTTAGTAACTATCTTAGTAACTATAATCTGAGTAAACTATTCTAGGTAACTATGTTAGTAACTATCAATTCTTGTAACTATCTGTGTAACTACATTAGTAACTATCTTAGTAATTATCAATTTTGTAACTATTTGTGTAACTACCTAAGTAATTATCTTAGTAACTATCTATTCTGTGTAACTATATTATTAAGTATCTTAGTAACTATCAATTGTGTAACTATCTTAGAATCTATCAATTTTATAAATGTCTTTGTAACTATGGTAGTAACTATCTTAGTAACTATCAATTTTGTTACTATTCTGTGTAACTATGTTAGTAATTATCTATTTTGTAACTATCTGTGTAACTACGTTAGTAACTATCTTAGTAACTATCATCTTTTATTACTAACCATCATCTCTTAGTAACTACGTTAGTAACTATCTGTGTAACTACGTTAGTAACTATATTAGTAACTATCAATTTTTATTACTATCTGTGTACCTTAGTAACTATCATATGAGTAAACTATGTTAGTAACTATCAATTTTATAACTATTTGTGTAACTATGTTAGTAACTATCTTAATAACTATCATCTGAATAAACTATTCTTTGTAACTATATTAGTAACTATCTTAGTAACTATCAATTTTGTAACTATCTGTGTAACTATGTTAGTAACTATTATTTGAGTAAACTATTATTTGTAACTATGTTGGTAACTATCTTAGTAACTATCAATTTTGTAACTATCTGTGTAACTACTTTAGTAGCTATCATCCTTGTACATATTCTGTCTAACCACCTTAGTAACTATCATCTTATTAAACTATTATGTGTAACTATCTTAGTAACTATTAATTTTGTAACTATCTGTGTAACTACCTTAATAACTATCAATTTTGTAACTATCTGTGTAACTACCTTAGTAACTATCATCTGAATAAACTATTATGTGTAGCTATGTTAGTAACTATCTTAGTAACTATCAATTTAGTAAATATATGTGTAACTATGTTAGTAACTATTCTAGTAACTATCATCTGAAAATATATTATGTGTAACTATGTTATTAACTATCTTAGTAACTATCGTTTTGAGTAACTATTCTATGTAACTATGTTAGTAAATATCTAAGTAACTATTAATTTTGTAATTATCTTATTAACAAGTTACGATGATAGATATATGGATAAAAGTTGTACTGCAGCAAGCGGGTGACAATAAGCAATGATAGAAAAGCAGTGGCACATTACACCCCAACTTCTTAAATCAATTTCCAAGAACTTAAAGACACCCAAATAAGTCGGAGTTGACGAGGAGGTGGTAGTACTCCATGGAGTTCCGCTGTGGCCACCACCTGGCGTCGCCAGAGCTCCGGGAGGCCATGAGAGCCTTGGCCTCGTCAGAGAAGCGGTGGACGAGGTGCGAGAAGAGAGTAGTCGCCGCCGCATTGTGGACGAGGACGGCGGCGAGGAGTAGGAGAAGGAGCAAAGATCGAGGAGCCACCATGACGTCTCAGAGAGTGAGAGTAAGATCTAGAGAGAGAAAGAGTAGGAGAGAGAGAGAGTGAGAGAGTGATTTGAATCGGAGGAGGAAGGTGGAGAGAGAAGAAGAAGACGTGGATTAAGAGAAAGAGAGGGTAAATACTACATACGCGGCTCTCCGACCCGCTCCGATCCATCACCGCCCTCACTCTCCAGCTCTCCACTCCACCTCTGAGCTCCTCCACCACACCCTCCGCGCCCTTCGCCTCTCCAAGAAGCTCCACGACCTCGCCGCCGCACCGGAGAAGCTCGATCTCGCAAAGGCTTCTCAGCTGCATTGTGAGATCTTGTCTCTCTACCACGAGTACAACCTCGTCGGCGTCGTAGGCGGTGTCGATTGGGGTTTTGATTATATAGAGAGAGAGAGAGAGAGAGAGAGAGAGGGGGAGAGACAGAGATTGGAGTTTTGATTATATAGAGAGAGAGAGGTGGTGTCAAATGGCTGGGGTGGAGAGAGAGACGAATAAGTTTTTTTTTCTTCTTTTAATCAGTGGCATATTTGTAATTATTTTATGTTCTAAGGTTATTTGTTTACTAGTGCCCTTTTTTATAAACATGTCAAACTTTAGGCATTTTTTCTAATTTTGAGCCTCTAAAAGCCCTAAATTATAAATACCCGTAAACTAATAGATTGCAGTGTTATTATTTTCCTTATCTATATTTATTTTATAATTTTAATACATACACATTTAATTATAATTTACTACGTACAAATTTTATTTCTTTATCTATTCTTATATATTTTCCTGCAGCTTAATATATAGACATCTGTTCTAGGAGAAAAGGAATATATGCAAAACGTAACCTTTATTGATAGATAAAGAGACCTTTATATAGGTATTACATCAAATATCCCGAATAATCAGAGATTCCCTATCTACTAAGGTAACTACCAATCTAGTCTAATTAGGTCAAGACACACATATGAAGTTACGGAATTAACCTTCCTTGAACAACATCTATATATTTAATAATTATTAAAAATATGATTGAGAACTAACTTGTGACATAAAAAAAAATTATATAGGTTTAACTCATATATAAACAAGATGATGTAGTATATGTATTTTTTATTTCAAAATTAAATTAAATAACTATTAGAGAAATATCGTGGGGGCACATAAATTAGAGAGTCAAAAGAACAGAGAATAGAGATTTGCTTGTAAATAAAAAAAATAATTCAAGAAGTGGAGGCACATGTAAAAAAGAAAAGTAAAAAAAATTCAACAAATAGAAGTTCAATGAGTGAATAAAAAGTAAAATAAGTAGTTTATTATAATTTAATTGAGAGGAGATTTAGCGAGTAAATATATGTATTCAAAAATCAAATTGAGGTGTGAAGAGCATAAGAGATCCCAATAGCAAATAAAAACCCTCTCTCCGCGGGCAAATAAACTCATATTTGAAGAGACAGTTAGAGGTGCAGTTGAGACCGAAGACAAATCTCTTCAGGTACCATTTCTTATTTCTATACAATTTTTTTTATTTTTTTATTTATTTTTTATCTCTTATATTTTACTCTTGGGTCTAATGACAACTTTGAGATGCCTTTCCTAAATTTTCTATTGGTTTATCTTATTATGGGTTTATGTTTCTTATTTTTTTTTGAGTTTTATCGGTTTTGATTTGCTATATCCTATGAAGTACGGACACGTATCAGAGATGAAACGCGCCTGGACACGCGAACTGTTGTTTATACACGGTTTGGATACGCGCGTGTCCTCCATGGACATGCAGAATCGGGTTGGACACGTGGGGTTGTAAAAGGGGACTCCGCTCACTGCTCTGAGTCTCTCTTCAGTCCTCTCGCGCGACCTCTCTCTCTGTCTCTCTCTTTCTCTCTCTTTTAGGTTGAAGATTTGGGATCGCTGCATCGTGTATGCTCTCTAGCTTATTTCTCTCTACTCTTCTTCTTCTCTGTTGATTGAGTTAAGAATTGGTTTAGGGTTTATGCGTTTGCGGTGCTTGATTTTGATTTTGATTAACGATTCTGTTGAATGTTCGTATTCATGTTCATGAGGTTTTATGCTGGAGAAGTCCATTTTTTCAATAATACACCAGAATGTTTGATCAAGTAGATACACACAACAGTGGAGAGACTAAGATAGGGGGCCGAAAATGGAGTAAATAACAGACTTTTGTAGACACTAGATTCAGTTTATAACCTAAAACTAAAACCCAGCTCAGAGAAAAAGCTAAAGAAAGAGTCAATTAGTAAGCACATACCTGATTTAAACATATCAAAATAAGATGCTCCACAACAACAGAACTGGGGGATGTTAGATCAAAGAGAGTGGTTTTAGGGAAGATGACAGTAACATTGCTAAAATAAGGTCAGTAGGAAGACATACAGATGATGAGAAATGGAGACCTCTACTTCTCCGCTTAGTGGATATCTTGCCAACTGTTCTGTGCATTATTTGTTTTTAATGAATAATTAATATAGCAACATATGAAGGTTGGTGGATTTTCTGCTGTGGTTGAAAGTGGCCATAGCCCAAGAGAATGCATACTAGAATGCACGCTTTCTGTATATTATAGTCTTGCATTTGATTTCTGTTCATTTTCTTTTTATATGATTGATGCTTTGGGGGTGATCGATTGGGAAGGCTTTTAAATTCCATTGGAGTAAGATCCAATGATCAATATTGAATTTTGGGTTGGTAATGCAGAATTGCAGAAATTCAGTGCTTTTTCAATTCCAGTTTGAAGTTTAAAAATATTTATTTCTTGAGTAATTCTTGTTTGCCTTTTGCGTTAGAAGGTAAATGTCGTATAGAAGTCGTGGAGGGGGAAGGGGAGGATATACTGGACAATCGCTATTCTAAGGAAGAGCCCTTTGTACCATTTCCTGTGAGTTTATGTTTCTACAGTTTTGACTTCAGCACAAGGTTGCTAAGCGACAGTTGATTCTTGATCTTGGTTTTCCTTTATTTTAAATTAGATTTACTTGTCTTTTTTTTTTTTTTTCTATTTATTGAGTTGTTTGCTAATTGCTAATGACGTCTTTCCTTGGTAATGGGTAACGTATAGGATTTCTTCATGATTCCTTCTTAAAAAAAAAATAATAATAAGATTTCTTTATAAATGGTTTAGATATTATGCTTACGTGCTTAGTTTTTACAAAGAATATGAACTTGATGTCTTGATAATACTCAGTATTTTCTATCTCTTTTTTCACTAAAATGGGTGTAGGAATTTAGTGTCGTTAATCTTCCATTGTGAATTCAGTGTCCTAGAATTTCATTAGATCTTAGTTCATACAAAATAGTTTTCTGGCTCCTCTACCACTTTTCTCATCAAATGTGAGACTTGTTTTGCAGGATATTCAATTACCTGATGCAGGAGGTATTTTGTCTGAGTTCGATCAAAAGAAAAACAAAGGTTTGAAGGAGGAAGAAACATTAATTAGAGATACTCTGAATTGGCTAATGAAATCTGAATATTCCGAATATAATCTTGACAAGACTGGTCAGTGTTTTCCTGGTTTGGTATTTTTTATTGGTTCATATGGTGACAGAATTATGTTCATTGGATTGATATTATCCAAATATTTTATTTGTTTGCTACATAGGAAATCATGCATGTTATACAAATAGACAAGCAACTTGTAACACTACTACTGTGCCCAGTACACATAATTCCGACATGAACAATATATCAATGGCTGTGCGCAGATAGAAATACATATTTATAAAGAATCTGAAATTAGCGTATAATTATTATTTATATTTTTGATTGCAACACAAATGCACTCATGTTCCAAAACCATGTATATGACTGATATGCAATAAAACATTAAGTAAAAGTCAGACCGTCATGAAAGTGTTAGAAGTTTTAGACAGTTTGTAAGTGAAATCATAATATAGTCACTTTATGTATCAACGAAATTTTTGTTGTTATTAGTGAAAATCATAATCTTGCTTCTAAGTTAATTGTTACCACTTTTCACTGTATTTTGCTGATATATTTCTATCTGTCAAATATAATCTTGCTTCTAAGTTAATTGTTTTAGACATTTCTGTCAAATCATAATCTTGCTTCTAAGTTAATTTTTACCACTTTTCACTTTTCAAAGTCCATATTCAAAATCAAACAATTCTTCAACTTGCGGTTTCTGGTAGACAAGACAAAGATGTTGAAATATCCGAGGGAAGCAAGCGAAAGGCTAAGAGAGAAATTGAATCTTTCAAACAGTATTTGGTTCTCAGTATGTTTCCGATTGAATTGACTAGAGGTTTGTAATGTGAAGACTAATAAGAATAATGTGATGGTATCCAATATTCTAACTTTATTTTTATGCTTTATTTTTGCATTTCACATACTCATCAATGCAAAATGGAATTTCAGGTTCAAATGTGCGGCAAGTGAGCAGAGAAAATGTTAAATGGGATAAACGGGACACAGGTATCATGAGATTGAAGCTTCATTAATTATATTTTACTTTTGTTTTGTTCTGTTTCTGAGGAGTGGGGGGTACTTATCAGTTTAATTATGGATACTTATCAGTTTGGTTATGGACTTTGACAGAAATGTCTGAGATGTATTGGAATCAAATTGAAAAGCGAGAACAGAATTTGGTATGAGATGTCCTAATTTCTCTTACTACCTGCAATAATTGTGTAATAAATTACTGTGACATCTATGGAATCGATCCAAATTTAAATTTTGAAGATGTTATTTTTTGTAGTTGCAGTTTAACCATTTTGTATTCATTCCTTGGTAATCATCTTTGTTGCCTTGAAGGTTGCAAAGAAACAGAAAGAAGGCGAAAAGGATGAGGAAGAGGATGAGGATGCGGATGCGGATGCGGAAGAGGAGGAAGATGAAGACCCCAGTGATGATGATTATCAGCAGGTTTTTACAGAAAGTTTGGATCTTATATGTTCTTTGAGCCTTTAAATTCAGTTGATTTAGGTCATGATCTTAGATGGTACCTTGCTATTCCATAAGCTGTATTAGACAGAAAGCCAATAGTATAAGCGGTAAATCAAACTGATAAGTACCCATTTCTAACTTTCTTAACCTTGATACGGATTGACTTCAGTCTATAGATGGTATTTTATGTATTATCCTTATTTCGTAAGATCTTAATGAACTGAACCCATTTCTATATTGTTGGGTGATACTGATCTTCAGGAAACCACTTTGACTCTTTCTTTAGTGTCAGTTGACTATGAGAGTTGAGGATATATATATATATATATATATATATATATATTTTTTTTTTTAACTGCTTGAATCTTAACCTGGGAAATATGATGCAAATAATAAATAGATTGGCTACACATGGTGAACATTAGTTATCCTTCCATTGTTTTAAAAATGAAACCATTTCAATATGGTGGTTGGTTGTGTTTCGTTATGTTCGCTCTTGAGATTGTCATTCCTTTATATTTGGTACACTGTTGAGCTGTGTTACAACTACTCGAGTTTACTTTGATCTTACAGAACAGGGATTTTGATGATGATGAGGATGATTTTAATCCAGAAGAAGATGATGGTATGAAGATTTGTTTTTGCAGAATGAATTTAGTGTTTCTTCTTGCACTATGGTACTTTTGATTTGGGGAATCCGAGCAATCCAACTGGTATTGATCGAGCTCACACTCATATTGATGCAGATGAACCTATTTTGGACGATGATTAGATGGTGTTGCGTACAACCTGGTGAAGAAGATTACAGATTTACCACCTCTTAATTTCTCTTCAACTATCATGATTTTTACCTCTTAGCCTTAGGCTTGTACTTGTAACTACCAAATTTTATGGGCAAAGTTGCGGTTAATATTACTATATTAGAGTACCATAATCAACTATCTCAAAGCTTATTGAATCTCTTGGTTGGTCGAGTGTTTCTGTTCTTTACTAGTGGTCTCTAAACGGGGTTTTCTGGGCAAGTGAATTCAGAATCATAACGATGTTACAGAATGATCTCGACCATATGAAAACCTTCTTCACAATGCAGCAATCAGGTAGTATCACTAGCCTAAATAGATCATTAAAGATCAACAGAACAAGTAAAATGTAGGGAAAAAGGTAAAAGCTGCAGCTTCGTAAGTTTGATACTTCTACTGCAAGTAATTCTTAAACCGGAATCTGACAAGCCATCTGTCACGTGGGTTCCACGTAACCAAGCGCGGGGTCAGTCGGGAACGTGAAGGGCACTCATCGAATTCAGGTCAGCCATGTTCCGACAGACCCACCCAAACCCAGCTGGACTCGCTTCTTGTTCTTCGACTTTGAAACAAGCCTAAGCACAGAGAGGTTGAGGTTCAGAATCAAACCGTGTTAGGGTATTAACCCCAACTGAACCGAAAAGGAAAGGAAAGGAAATGGAAAGAAAACAAAGAACCAAAAATTCTGATTATATTCGACAAATGAGCCAACAGCTCTCAGACAATACACAGAGAGCTGAATAGCTATCACGTGCTGCGCACATGACCAAAACCGGAAGGTTGAGGATTGAAACGGACGTGGCACGCGTACGTGGACGATCACTTGATGTGTGACATCAACGGCCATCACCTGATGGCAACGGCCGTCGTCGGTCACGGCGGTAGTGTCTGGGCCAAGAGCTCCAGCTTCTCTCAGGCTTCTTATACAACTCTTTCTCTAGGACTACATAATATAGTTTCACTAGTCCTTTGTATATAATTCATGTTGTTTACTTAGATCAGTGTATATGATCAACAGAACAAGTATATACGAGCTTTGTGTTACGGTTCAAGTATATTGCAGAACACTATAGAAGATTGACAAGCAAATATGCCAAGACGTTGATATGCATTGTGGTATAGAATATTGATGATTGTATGTGCTACAATTTAGTTTAAGATGTGGTGGTGATTCGGAGTGAGGTAGGTTAATATATCTATTGATATGCAGTTCAAGCAGGAAAAAGCTGCCGTGATAATGAAAGATTTTGATGAGCCAGGATCTCTTGCCCCAACTGGACTGCACCTTGGTGGTACAAAGTATATGGTTATTCAGGGAGAGAGTGGAGCTGTGATTCTTGGAAAGAAGGTTTGTTCATTTGCACTCATGCAGTAATAGGTGATCAGTTTGATTGGCTAGTTCCATTCTTCGGGGATTAGATCGCCAATTTCCACATTTATCGAGTTTTCAACTGAACAGTTGAATGTGTTGGGTCTAAGACATAATGGTAGTAGCTCATTCTACCTTGTTCCAATAATTCTACTTTCTTGTTTGATGCTTTCCATGACAATTTGGGAAATGATATGTCTTAGTTAGTCGTTGTTGATCATAATCTCACGTGATCAACACCTAACGAAAACAAACAAAGGATTGTCGATTGCATGACTATTTCGGTTTGGCAGACAGTACTATGTAAATTTTCAAAACCTTTAAAAAATAAAAAATAAAAAATAAAAATTCACAAAACCTAAAAAAATCAACACAGTAGGTATGCGTTTGAGGACATTTTGGTTCTGGTGGTAGTAGGTGTTTCTCTCAAGATTAGCCAGCATGAACCTCTTCGTTTCTATTGTTTCTTTTCTATGTTTTGCCACAGTCCTTTACGATGTCTAGTAGGGTTGGGCGTTTAGGCCCGAAGAACTGAAAACCCAGCCCCAAAATTCAAAAAAAGCTCGAAACTAGCCGAGTTTAAATTTTTTAAGGACCGGCCCAAAATTCTAAAAGTTGGTCCGACCTCGGGCCTTATTTTTTTTAGGACCGAAAGCTCGGCGCGGCCCGAAATTGGCCTGAATAGCCCGTCAAGCCATCACCCATTCAGCCGGGCCCAGGCCATCACCCTTTCACCCAGAGTCCTAGACCCAGGTCCCAGGTTGACCACGACCAGCCCTACTCCCTAGTGCCCTCACTCAGTCACTCCCCTCAGTGCCCTCACTGCCCTGCGCCGACGCGCGTCCCTCACTGCCCTCACGTCGATGCGCCTCCTCTAGTCCTCCCTACGCGTCCGGCTCCGTTTCTGCCTCCACCATGCGCGTCCGTCTCCGTCTCGCCCTCTGGCTGCACGGCTGCGCGGCTGCACCTGCGTCTCCTTCTCGTGACTCTCCTCCATTCCTCCGTCTCGCAATCCTCAGCCAGCAATCCAGGGTCCTCTCCAAATCAGGCATCTCAGATTCTCAATTATCATGTATGTGTCACTGAGTGATGTAATTGTGTAATTGTTTATTCATTTGTGTAATTGTGTAATTGTTGGGATATAATCGTTCCCATCTAAGGATAGCAGCTTTGATCACATTGCAGCACATACATTTACATTTCGCGAATTGGCAACTGCAACAAAGAATTTCATAGCAGATTTTTTTTGTGGGTAAAGGAGGTTTTTGGCCCAAAAAAGCCCGAAAACCCTGCTCAGCCTGTTATGGTCGGGTTCGGGCCGGTTCTCATCCTCTGAAAAACTCGGCTATGCTCGATCCAACCCGAAGGTGTCGGGTTTTGGGTCGGGTTTCGCAAAATTTGGGCTCAATCCGGCCCGCGCCCAGCCTTTTTGTCTAGGATTCATTGTTTTCAAAAAAGAGTATGATATTAGCACTAGACTCTGCGGTGCGTTTGGATGAAAAAAAATCCTAAAATCCTTAGGAATTTATAGGAGTTGATATGAAAATAAGGATATAAATGTCTTTTACCGAAGAATCATTGCAGTAGACATGTAACATTGGATTGGGCAATTTTTTTTCCTTTTTTTTTTTGACTAAATGGTGGTTTTCCCCTTTGTTTTAATTAGCCCAAAAGATAATATTATTAATAATAATATAATAACTTCCTTATATCAGTAGATGAATTGATGTGATTAAACCCAAGCATATTCTAAATTCGTCCAGAGTGTGTTTGGATGAGAGGATTAGTGAGAGAATTTAATTGAAAGTGAGGAATCTTTTCTCTCCCGATCTAAAACTTTCTCATTCCATCTCTCGTGATCTGAAACTGACTGACTAACTAACTAACTAATTCTCTCTCTCTCTCTCTCTCTCTCTCTCTCTCTCTCTCTCTCTCTCTCTCTCTCTCTCTCTCTCTCTCTCTCAGCTTCATCTTCACCGAGTTTTCTCTGATGGCCGGTCCTTTCTTCGAAGATAATTTCTCAATTTTTATAAAACTTTATACATTTGCACACAATTCATAAATTAATAAATAATAAGTAGTAGGTCATTATGTTCTCATAAATGATAAAATAATTCTATTAAAAATTATTAATTTATATACTTGATAGGTATATGTGAATCGAATTTGTATTATTTTATAAATTTAGTGAAATATATTAATTTAGCACGTGGTTCTCAAGTTGGGATTGTCAAAAAATATTATTTTAGCGAGGTTAACAATTTATCGGGTATTAATTTGATGAGGTTCTACTGTATACAATTCACCGCCCTCTAATAAAAGCTCCACCGAGGGTCCAGTATAGATCCAACATTGTATTGTAGATGACGTACATCTAGAAAAAAAAAATCCAACGAGATTCCAATATGATACACGAAAATTCTGGTAATCGAATTTCAGATTCCATCCAGCAATGACCGAAGTCTGTGTCCAGTGGTCGGGCATGTAATCGGGCAAATTTCTCTCTTTCGTTTTCTCTCTTTATTATTATAAGTTTATAACTAAAGAGTAAGGGTAATATAGTCTCAAAAATATATAAGAAAAAAATAACTTCTTGTATTATTTGGGCAATAGAGTGGTTATCTTGTGTTCAATTGATCAATATCTTAGAGCGGTTGTTCAAATGAGCAAAGAGGTCCTCAAATTAATTAGTATTAAATGGTTATTTGGATTAGAAAATACAAATAATTAGACATTTTGGAAATTATTCAATTGAATGTGATGACATGGTATATACCATGTTTAAAAAAAAAAAAAAAAAAAAGAGGATATATAGGTTTCACACCTATCTCCTGTCGTGGGTCGAACTCATGACCTAATAGTCTACTTCCTAGGTAATGAGACTATTTTTACCACTTGAGCTATCTCATTTCGTCACATGGTATGTGCCATGTAGGATGTCACGTAATTTAGTATCAATTTTTTGTAAAACTTTTTGGTGCATGTAGCACTACTCATAGTAGATATAATAATTACAATTTTACGAACTCAGTTACAAGTTTGAGGAATGATACACTACATTAATGACTATTTTATAACTTTAAGATAAAATTGATACATGTTATGCATTTAACAGACCATAATCTAATACCCCTTATATAAGATACATGTCTGTTTTAATTTGACTAATTTACAATCAGAACATCCTACTAAGCAAACTCCATGTCACCAGAAAAAGTAAAGAAAAGTGTTTAATTACTTGCATATATAACTTTATTTCTTTAATTTTAGAATGAAACTTGCATATATAACTTATCTTATGCACCTATATATGTTTCGATCTATTGGAGTTACATATGTTTCTTCTTGATTGAAGACATGGATTGTGTTGGTGTTGGCTTACACATAGTGGGCTTGGCCCAAAGTGATCATGTGAGCAGCACATATACTAGGTTAATTATGCCTTGTGAAGACATATATATATATATATATATATATATATATATATATATATATGCTTCTTGAGACCAGCCGTATTAGAGAGGAAATTGAACAGAGAGAAACAAAGAAAATTGTAGAGCCATTCTTTCTTCTCCTTCTCCTTATTCTCTTGGTGGTGATGCAGCTATTGGTGAAGTTCCTAGAGAGCTTGATTATTGGGGGTTGTTGTGTATTATAGTTGAAGAGAATAGTAATAGGATTGGGTGTATTAGTCTGGGTGGAGAGAGTTATTATTAACTCTAGTTGTTTGTTTCTCATATTGATCATAGTGGAATATTTGCCAGCTCCGAGAGTGGATGTAGCTCAATCACATTGATTGGGTGAACCACTATAAATCTTGTGTCTATGTGTTTCTTTTCTTTATTGTTCCATATTGATATTGCTGTTTGTTTACGCTTCCGCATAACAAACTGGTATCAGAGCACTTGTTCTGAACTGAGATTTGATTATTGAGTGGAAATCATGGTTGACGGTGAAGATAACAAAAAGAAAGGGAGTGTGACGTCTTCAGGTTCTTCCTGGGCTAGACCATCAATTGGCAATGCCAAATTTGAAGTTGAAAAGTTCAATGGAACAAATAATTTTGGCTTGTGGCAGTGTGAGATGATGGATGTCTTGTGTCAACAGGAATTGGATATTGCTCTTGAAGACAAACCAGAGGACATGACTGATCTGGAATAGAAGCAGATTAATAAGTGAGCTTGTAGAGGGAAACTTCGGCAAAGGAGCTATGGAAGAAATTAGAAGATCAATACATAGTCAAAAGTGCTGAAACTTGGTTTCACCTGAAGAGAAGGCTTTTCCGGTTCAACTACAAACAAGGTATCTCTATGACTGAACACATCAATGATTTCAATAAGATACTTGCAGATTTGGTTAATTTAGAAGTTCAAATTGATGATGAGGGTAAAGCTTTGTGTTTGCTGAATTCTCTTCTTGACGTGTATGAGCATTTGATTACAACATTGTTGCATGGAAAGAATGAAGTGAAATTTGATGATGTGTGCAATTCATTAATTAATAATGAGTGTAGAAAGAAGGAGAAGCAATTAGATAACGTGTCGGGTGAAGTACTTGTGGCAAGAGGAAGATCAGATGATAGAAAGTTTAGTGGAAATAGAGGTAAATCTCGTTCCAAGTCCAGAGGTAAATTTCCTGCAAAAGATGAATGTGCTTTTTGTCGTCAAAAGGGGCATTGGAAGAAAGATTGTCCTAAGTTGAAGACTAGAGATAAGAAAAACTCAGAAGTGAATGTGGCAAAATTTGAAGATGATGAAGACTTTGATTTTGCTTTGAGTTGTGCTGATTACTTCGATGACATTGAGATTGATTTGGCTTTGGCTTTGGCAAGTTTATTGGCACTTGATTATTCTGACAGATGGGTAATGAATTCGGGTTGTACCCACCAACATGTGTCCTAACAAGGAATGGTTCTCTGCTTTGCAGGAATTGGATGGCGGACTAGTTCTTCTGGGTAATGACAGTCCTTGCAGAACTAGAGGGCTTAGTACAGTGCGTCTCAAGATGTATGATGGGAGTGTTAGAGAATTAACAAACGTTCGATATGTTCCGAACTTGAAGAAAAATCTGATTTCTTTGGGAACTTTGGAGTCAAAGGGGCACATAATTATATTGAGGAATGGTGTTGCTAAAGTTGTCTCTGGTTCACTTGTGATAATGAAGAGTACTAGAGAAAGAAACTTGTATTTTCTACAAGGGAGTACAGTGACAAGTGAAACAGTAGTTTCTGAGATTATAGATGATGTGGCACTTCTAGATTATGGCATATGCGTCTTGGACATGCTGGTGAGAAAGCTATGCAGGGATTGATGAAGCAAGGTTTGTTAAAAGGTGCAAAGACTTGCAAGTTGGAATTTTGTGAACATTGTGTATTGGGAAAACAGACTAGAGTGAAGTTTGGTACAACAATTCATCAGACTAAAGGAGCTTTAGATTATGTTCACACATATGTATGGGGACCTACAAAGACGACATCTTTGGGAGGTAACCGGTATTATGTTACTTTTGTTGATGACTTCTCTAGAAGAGTATGGATGTACACCATGAAGCATAAAGATGAAGTCTTAGATATATTTGTGAAGTGGAAGAAGATGATTGAGACTTAGAGTGGTCGGAAAATTAAGAGGCTCAGGTTAGATAATGGTGGTGAGTACAAGTCTGACCCGTTCTTGAAATTGTGTCAAGATGAGGGCATTGTGAGGCACTTCACAGTTAGAGGAACACCGCAACAAAATAGGGTAGCAGAACGCATGAATCAGACTTTGTTAGAGAAGATTCGGTGTATGTTGTCTAATGCTGGATTTGACAAAGAGTTCTGGCCAGAGGCAGTTACATATGTAGGCCATTTTATCAACAGACTGCCTACAGCTGCAAACGAGGGCAAAAAACTCCTATGGAGGTATGGTCTGGAAAACCTGCTACTGATTATCATTACTTACATATTTTTGGTTGTCTTGCTTATTATCATGTCAGGGAAAGCAAGCTTGATCCTAGAGCAAAGAAAGTTATTTTATTTGGCTTTAGTGATGGTGTAAAAGGATTCAGGCTATGGTGTCCAGATACGAGAAAGATTATTGTGAGCAGAGATGTTACATTTGATGAGTCTGCCATGTTTAATCAGGGTGAGTAGAATAATTCTGAAAAACAGAAGATGACCACCGAGAGTTTGAAGCAAGTGGAGCTTAAGAAAAATGCTAATGAAGTTCAAGGTGATTCAGAAAAACCTACAGTTAATGATTCAACTAATAAAGTTACAGGTATTGAAGTAAAGGCTCAAACCCAAGAGTCTATACAGCAAGATGAACCTATTGCATTGAGAAAAGGAAAGAGGAATGCTCCAAAGCCAGCTTGGCTTAATGATATGGTGACTTATGCACTTCCAATGACTGAAGAAGAAATTCCTACTACTTATGAAGAAGCTGTAATACATGCAGATAAGGTGGGGTGGGAAAAGGCTATGCGTAAGGAGATGAAGTCTCTTCATAAGAACAAGACTTGGGAGTTGGCTCAGTTACCACATGGGAAAAGAGCAGTTGGCTGCAAGTAGGTATTTGCTAAAAAGGAGGGATCTCGGTACAAGGCTAGATTGGTAGCTAAGGGCTATGCACAGAAGGAAGGAATAGACTACAATGAGGTATTTTCACCAGTTGTGAAATATTCTTCCATTCGTATTCTTTTAGCCTTGGTTGCACAGTTTGATCTTAAGTTAGTACAACTTGATGTTAAAACTGCATTTTTACATAGTGAATTGAATGAGGAGATCTATATGAGTCAGCCAGATGGTTTCAAAGTTGTTGGTAAGGAAAAATGGGTTTGTAAACTGCAGAAATCGTTGTACGGCCTAAAGCAGTCTTGTAGGCAGTGGTACAAGATATTTGATAAGTTTATGTTTGGTCAGAAGTACACTAGAAGTCTTTATGATCCATGTGTTTATTTTCGCAAGCTACAGGATGGTACTTTCATTTATTTGTTCTTATATGTTGATGATATGTTGATTGCATCTAAGAGCAAGGTGGAGATAAATAAACTGAAGTCACAATTGAGTGGTGAATTTGAGATGAAGGATTTGGGAGAAGCAAAGAAGATTTTGGGCATGTAAATTGAAAGAGACAGATCTAAAGGTAAGATTTGTTTGTCATAGAAACAATATTTGAAGAAGGTACTACATCGGTTTAACATGGTTGATAAAACTAAACCTGTAAGTACACCTCTTTCTTCTCATTTCAAGCTTAATTCTTCTATGTCTCCTAGCACTGATGATGATATAAAAATATATGGCTAAAGTTCCGTATGCTAGTGTTGTTGGTAGCTTGATATATTCTATGGTGTGTACTAGACCAGATATTTCACAGACGTTAAGTGTAGTGTGCAGATATATGCATAATCCAGGTAAAGGCCATTGGGAATCAGTAAAATAGATTCTACTGTATATTCTTGGTACTGTGGATGTTGAAATAGTGTTTCAGTAGAATCTATTTTACTGATTCCCAATGTCCAAATCACCTGCGTAATCAGAGTCAACATACATAAGTACCAAGAATATACAGTAGTTGATATGATGAATCAATGTGCTGTTGGATATTTTAACATCCACAGTACCAAGAATATACAGTAGAATCTATTTTACTGATTCCCAATGGCCTTTACCTGGATTATGCATATATCTGCACACCACACTTAACGTCTGTGAAATATCTGGTCTAGTACACACCATAGAATATATCAAGCTACCAACAACACTAGCATACGGAACTTTAGCCATATATTTTTTTATCATCATCAGTGCTAGGAGACATAGAAGAATTAAGCTTGAAATGAGAAGAAAGAGGTGTACTTACAGGTTTAGTTTTATCAACCATGTTAAACCGATGTAGTACCTTCTTCAAATATTGTTTCTATGACAAACAAATCTTACCTTTAGATCTGTCTCTTTCAATTTACATGCCCAAAATCTTCTTTGCTTCTCCCAAATCCTTCATCTCAAATTCACCACTCAATTGTGACTTCAGTTTATTTATCTCCACCTTGCTCTTAGATGCAATCAACATATCATCAACATATAAGAACAAATAAATGAAAGTACCATCCTGTAGCTTGCGAAAATAAACACATGGATCATAAAGACTTCTAGTGTACTTCTGACCAAACATAAACTTATCAAATATCTTGTACCACTGCCTACAAGACTGCTTTAGGCCGTACAACGATTTCTGCAGTTTACAAACCCATTTTTCCTTACCAACAACTTTGAAACCATCTGGCTGACTCATATAGATCTCCTCATTCAATTCACTATGTAAAAATGCAGTTTTAACATCAAGTTGTACTAACTTAAGATCAAACTGTGCAACCAAGGCTAAAAGAATACGAATGGAAGAATATTTCACAACTGGTGAAAATACCTCATTGTAGTCTATTCCTTCCTTCTGTGCATAGCCCTTAGCTACCAATCTAGCCTTGTACCGAGATCCCTCCTTTTTAACAAATACCTACTTGCAGCCAACTGCTCTTTTCCCATGTGGTAACTGAGCCAACTCCCAAGTCTTGTTCTTATGAAGAGACTTCATCTCCTTACGCATAGCCTTTTCCCACCCCACCTTATCTGCATGTATTACAGCTTCTTCATAAGTAGTAGGAATTTCTTCTTCAGTCATTGGAAGTGCATAAGTCACCATATCATTAAGCCAAGCTGGCTTTGGAGCATTCCTCTTTCCTTTTCTCAATGCAATAGGTTCATCTTGCTGTATAGACTCTTGGGTTTGAGCCTTTACTTCAATACCTGTAACTTTATTAGTTGAATCATTAACTGTAGGTTTTTCTGAATCACCTTGAACTTCATTAGCATTTTTCTTAAGCTCCACTTGCTTCAAACTCTCGGTGGTCATCTTCTGTTTTTCAGAATTATTCTACTCACCCTGATTAAACATGGCAGACTCATCAAATGTAACATCTCTGCTCACAATAATCTTTCTCGTATCTGGACACCATAGCCTGAATCCTTTTACACCATCACTAAAGCCAAATAAAATAACTTTCTTTGCTCTAGGATCAAGCTTGCTTTCCCTGACATGATAATAAGCAAGACAACCAAAAATATGTAAGTAATGATAATCAGTAGCAGGTTTTCCAGACCATACCTCCATAGGAGTTTTTTGCCCTCGTTTGCAGCTGTAGGCAGTCTGTTGATAAAATGGCCTACATATGTAACTGCCTCTGGCCAGAACTCTTTGTCAAATCCAGCATTAGACAACATACACCGAATCTTCTCTAACAAAGTCTGATTCATGCGTTCTGCTACCCTATTTTGTTGCGGTGTTCCTCTAACTGTGAAGTGCCTCACAATGCCCTCATCTTGACACAATTTCAAGAACGGGTCAGACTTGTACTCACCACCATTATCTAACCTGAGCCTCTTAATTTTCCGACCACTCTAAGTCTCAATCATCTTCTTCCACTTCACAAATATATCTAAGACTTCATCTTTATGCTTCATGGTGTACATCCATACTCTTCTAGAGAAGTCATCAACAAAAGTAACATAATACCGGTTACCTCCCAAAGATGTCGTCTTTGTAGGTCCCCATACATATGTGTGAACATAATCTAAAGCTCCTTTAGTCTGATGAATTGTTGTACCAAACTTCACTCTAGTCTGTTTTCCCAATACACAATGTTCACAAAATTCCAACTTGCAAGTCTTTGCACCTTTTAACAAACCTTGCTTCATCAATCCCTGCATAGCTTTCTCACCAGCATGTCCAAGACGCATATGCCATAATCTAGAAGTGCCACATCATCTATAATCTCAGAAACTACTGTTTCACTTGTCACTGTACTCCCTTGTAGAAAATACAAGTTTCTTTCTCTAGTACTCTTCATTATCACAAGTGAACCAGAGACAACTTTAGCAACACCATTCCTCAATATAATTATGTGCCCCTTTGACTCCAAAGTTCCCAAAGAAATCAGATTTTTCTTCAAGTTCGGAACATATCGAACGTTTGTTAATTCTCTAACACTCCCATCATACATCTTGAGACGCACTGTACTAAGCCCTCTAGTTCTGCAAGGACTGTCATTAACCAGAAGAACTAGTTCGCCATCCAATTCCTGCAAAGCAGAGAACCATTCCTTGTTAGGACACATGTTGGTGGGTACAACCCGAATTCATTACCCATCTGTCAGAATAATCAAGTGCCAATAAACTTGCCAAAGCCAAAGCCAAATCAATCTCAATGTCATCGAAGTAATCAGCACAACTCAAAGCAAAATCAAAGTCTTCATCATCTTCAAATTTTGCCACATTCACTTCTGAGTTTTTCTTATCTCTAGTCTTCAACTTAGGACAATCTTTCTTCCAATACCCCTTTTGACGACAAAAAGCACATTCATCTTTTGCAGGAAATTTACCTCTGGACTTGGAACGAGATTTACCTCTATTTCCACTAAACTTTCTATCATCTGATCTTCCTCTTGCCACAAGTACTTCACCCGACACGTTATCTAATTGCTTCTCCTTCTTTCTACACTCATTATTAATTAATGAATTGCACACATCATCAAATTTCACTTCATTCTTTCCATGCAACAATGTTGTAATCAAATGCTCATACACGTCAAGAAGAGAATTCAGCAAACACAAAGCTTTACCCTCATCATCAATTTGAACTTCTAAATTAACCAAATCTGCAAGTATCTTATTGAAATCATTGATGTGTTCAGTCATAGAGATACCTTGTTTGTAGTTGAACCGGAAAAGCCTTCTCTTCAGGTGAAACCAAGTTTCAGCACTTTTGACTATAACTGATCTTCTAATTTCTTCCATAGCTCCTTTGCCGAAGTTTCCCTCTACAAGCTCACTTATTAATCTGCTTCTATTCCAGATCAGTCATGTCCTCTGGTTTGTCTTCAAGAGCAATATCCAATTCCTGTTGACACAAGACATCCATCATCTCACACTGCCACAAGCCAAAATTATTTGTTCCATTGAACTTTTCAACTTCAAATTTGGCATTGCCAATTGATGGTCTAGCCCAGGAAGAACCTGAAGACGTCACACTCCCTTTCTTTTTGTTATCTTCACCGTCAACCATGATTTCCACTCAATAATCAAATCTCAGTTCAGAACAAGTGCTCTGATACCAGTTTGTTATGCGGAAGCGTAAACAAACAGCAATATCAATATGGAACAATAAAGAAAAGAAACACATAGACACAAGATTTATAGTGGTTCACCCAATCAATGTGATTGAGCTACATCCACTCTCGGAGCCGGTAAATATTCCACTATGATCAATATGAGAAACAAACAACTAGAGTTAATAATAACTCTCTCCACCCAGACTAATACACCCAATCCTATTACTATTCTCTTCAACTATAATACACAACAACCCCCAATAATCAAGCTCTCTAGGAACTTCACCAATAGCTGCATCACCACCAAGAGAATAAGGAGAAGGAGAAGAAAGAATGGCTCTACAATTTTCTTTGTTTCTCTCTGTTCAATTTCCTCTCTAATACGGCTGGTCTCAAGAAGCATATATATATATATATATATATATATATATATATATATATATATATATATGTCTTCACAAGGCATAATTAACCTAGTATATGTGCTGCTCACATGATCACTTTGGGCCAAGCCCACTATGTGTAAGCCAACACCAACACAATCCATGTCTTCAATCAAGAAGAAACATATGTAACTCCAATATGTAGAATCAGTAAAACATATCCAACAGCACATTGATTCATCATATCAACTACTGTATATTCTTGGTACTTATGTATGTTGACTCTGATTACGCAGGTGATTTGGACAAGTGCATATCAACTACAGCTTATGTATTTACTCTCGCTAGTGGAGCAGTGAGTTGGAAGTTGAATTTGCAACATACTATTGCTTTGTCAACTACATAAGCTGAGTATATGGCTGTAACAGAGGGTGCAAAAGAAGCTCTTTGGTTTCGTGGATTACTTGACGACTTGGGTGTTGATAGGAGCACAATGTGCGACGATATTATATGCTTATGCCCTCGTTTATGCTTTGTTTAACCCTTATTTGTCTAAGATTGAGTCATAATGTAGTTAGTGTCAATTTTGGTAGAGTTTTGTGAAAAATGGTTAAGAATCCGAAAAATGACTAAGTTTGAGAAATCTGGAAAATAGTGTAAAATATGTCTTTTTCGCGATTTTGAGATGAGCAAAAGTTTGATCTATCCTTGTCTGAATTCTATGAAATTTTGTGTGCTTAAAATTCATATGTTGAGGAATGCTGTGTTAAAATTTCAGATCAATCGGAGTTCGGGAAGTCACCCAAAAGTTGGCTGCAAAAGGGCAGTCCGAACATTCCAATCCAGGGGCTACTGGATTTTCCTGGGACTTTGTCCCAACTTCGAAAATTCATTCCCGACGACTTGCATGGAATTTGGCCGAGATATTTTATGGGGAGATGGCCCTATGTGTCTAGTTTACGTGAGACTTGGAATCGCATCAATCGGAGCTCCACGGAGGGAGATATGCCGGAATTACTGCAACAAGGTCAAAGCTGCCGATTCCAGGAACCTACTGCCCCCTTTTTATGTTTTCTGTTTTTAATGGACCAAATGGTGCACAAATGCATATGTGAAGATGGTCCAAGCTTTATGAAGGGAAGAGGAAGACACTAGGCCATGGCATTGAAGAAAAGCATGAAGAAACAAGTTCTCCTAGTCACACTAGGAGAAGCTGCCGATTCTGGCAGATTGCTGCCTCTGTGTGCTGCCGGCATTGTGGGGCATTTTCAATGGATCAAGACCTATCAATTGAAGTCCAAGATCATACAAGAAGTCCATGAAGATGTGCAGCCCAAGCCTTGAAGAAAAATCAGAAAAAGAAAAATCAAGAATGCAAATCTTTATTCAACAAGGAAACATAAACCTACAAGGAAACCTATTCTTTGTTTCCCCTTCTTGTGGCCGGCAGCCTCTCACCCCTATTCCTATATATATAGCCATCTCTTATTCAGAAAAACATCATCTCATCTTTTGCAAAGCACTAGCCCTAAACTCTACCAAAAGTTCTACCAAAGTTCTAAACCAAAACCCTAAAATACAAGTCCACCGATTCCACCACTTCTCACCACCGATTTCAGTCCTTGCCTCAGCCACTGCCGAGCCTCATTCACCACACCAAGACGAAGCTCTCCAAGGTTTCTAAAGTGTGATCCATCCCTATGACTTGTATTTTTATTCTTGGTTTAGTCACATTTGTTGTTATAAAAATACTTTGTTTTCGTTTGGTTTTGTATGATGAACATGAATTGCGATTTTCATTGGAATTTATGTGATGACTTTTGCAAATAATTGCATGCTTGAATTCGTATGTTAGATTAGGGCAGTAACATGTTCTTGTTTTTTTTAGTTTTTATTCGATTAGTTCTTGAATTTGTGCATAAAAATCAATGTTTACATGATGCTAGGGCCTTAGCACTTGTGTAGGTTGCGATTTCATTTAACTTAATAATTTGGGATTGAGTTAGGCAACGATCGAACTGAATTCTAGGTTGTTAAAATCAAGGTTACTTAATTCATGGAACTTGCATGTTGATAGGATGAGTGACGCCATACCTAAAGATATGTCTCCAATTTATAGACTTTTGTGCTTAATTACTCTTTGTGTTTGTCTTCGACGTTGAGTGTTTTCAAACATGACTAGTATAATTTTAGGATTCGACGTTGAGTGTTTTCTAAAATACGTAAGTAAGTCTAGTGATTAGATGACCGTTGAGGCTCTAATTGAAATTGGAATTGAATAAAGTCTAAGAAACTTAAACTAATATTGCCGAGTCTTGCATGAATTCTTGTGTGTGAGTTGTGTGTTTTGTGCTATGTGATGCGTGAGAGATGATGATCAACATGTACATAATAGTTTAGAGTTTAAATTCCTGCAATTTAATTTTCGTACCATAGTGTAGAGGGCAGCCTAGTGCTGCCGATCCTATCTCAATCCCCCTTGATTTCGTGTGAATATGTATATATGTATATAAGTGTGACAATTGTGTGCATATATGTTTGTGAATATTTGTGTTAACATTCTCATGTTTCAGGTACCCTTAATCCCCGGCTAGAACGATCCCTACTTATTCTATACTACTAACGATTGTAGGGTTTTTGATTGTTTGAGTCGCTTCGGCGGTTCGACCAATTTTTGGCGCCGTTGCCGGGGATTATAAAAGCTTGTTTTATGTTATTGTTGTGTATATAATGTTGCTGGAAATTTTTGTTGTGAATGTGTAAAGTGTAAATTTTAAGTTTATTTTGGGATTTTGTAAAGTAGAAATATGCTTCGGCATGTAGAGTTTAAATTTCGAAAGTTGCATGATGTATATTGATGTATGTTGGTAATCACTTAGTTTAATTTCTAGGAAGTTGATAGTGTTGTGTATGTTTGAGTTTATTGTAGTTTCTAAAGTGTAACATGTAGGTGAAGCCTCTTTTGTTGATCATAACCAAAACCCTTCATACGAGTGATGCCATGTTAGGTATGTTTTTGTGTAGATTGGGAAACGGGCCCTGCAATGTTGGAATTAGTCCATCGTTGGCCCCCCACGCATAAAGACGCTAACTTGGTATTATTTTTATGAGGTTGAGGGCGGTTTTAATCAACACTTGAGACCGCTAGGGATCCGTGTTTGTTTTACAAAGTATGGGGAAGTTATTATCATAGATATGGTTCTCAGGTTTGTTTAACTGGATCTCAAGGCCCATAGACTGATGTTCATTCTCGGTGAGTGAGTCGATAGGGGGTTCGCCCTCCATGGTGTCCAACAACGAGTCCTGCCTGGTTCCTGTAGGGGGTTCGCCCTCCGTGATTGTAATGACCTTTGAAACGTAAAATCCGCACGACCTAGTCGACAGCTTGTGCCGAAGCATCACCTCACTTTAGACGCTAGAACATAACTTGACATATGTGGCCTATTTTCTTCAAAGATAAAACATGTTGTGTGGTTCAAACTCTTGAGGTATATCGGATTAAGCATGATACTACCGGGGGCTGTATCAGTCCATTGCACCGTTATCTCCTCTGCTCCACGTACTTCGAGAGTTAGAACAAATTTAAAAGAAATTAGACTTAGCGATTACATGCTCATGAACTTTCCGATTTTTCTACTCTTGTGGCCGAACCATATTAATTCTTTGCCAAAATTTTTGTTCTTTGCCGTGTGTTCTTGTGTGTTGCCGATTGTGACTTTGTATATCATTGTTTGAAATTTGTTGTGTAATCGCCAATGCCGTGGCTTGTAATGATGTATATTCTTGTTTTCTATTTCTTTACGATGTTCTAACTTGTTTAAATGTTGCAAATTTCATAAATAGTGCATGTCCGAATCTAGTATTTGGGCAAGAGATCTTCAAGGCCGTTTGCAACGTTTAGAGCAAGAACTCGCTATTGCTCGTTTTGTGCCATTACCACCATCGTCACCAACCAGTTCATCAGTATCATCATCATTACCGTCCTCCCCTATTGTGCCGTCAATTTCATCATCAGTGCCGAGTTCACCATCAGTTGTGTCATCGTCTTGCGATCTTCAGAATCCTGAATTTGAAGCCTTTGCCGAATTAGAAGAAGAAGAAGAGATCATGGCATCAATCAGATCACAGAATGGTCATGTTGCTGGAGCTGGAGTTGCTCCTTCTAATATTACTTATCCTCCCTTGGAAACTGACAAGACTGGAGAGATTGAATTGAGGAGTGGATTCCTCCATAAGCTGAAGTCATTTTATGGGATGCCGAGTGAGGACCCTAATAAGCATCTACAGTGGTTTAACTTCACCACAGAGTCTATGTGTCCAAGAGGGACCGATTTGCAACACTTCAAAATGAAGGCATTTCCGTTTTCTCTAGAAGATCAAGCAAAGGAGTGGTTGTTTGAGGTGCCTAGTGGTCGCATTGTTTCGTGGAGTACTATGATGGATGAGTTTTTGCTCAAGTACTTTCCTGCTTCACGTATCACTGATCTGAGGAAGCAAATTACTAGTGTGAAGCAAGCCGGAGATGAGACTTTCTTCGACTACTACAAGAGGTTCAAGTCCCTAGTTTCTTTGTGTCCATCGCATGGCATTAGCGATGGACTCTTGCTGTAATATTTCTATGAGGGATTGCGCGTCATGGAGAGAGAGTTTCTTGACTCGGCCGCGGGAGGTAGTTTTTTGGAGTTGAATGCCGGAGCGGCAAGAAGTTTGTTGGAAGTTCGTGCTTTGAACAACCAACAATTTGGCATGGCACGAAACAATGTGCAAAGGAATGAGAAAGTGCATGAGACTTCTTCGAGCTCAAAGTTAGAGGAGAAAGTGGACAAGCTTACCGACTTGGTGAGTAATTTGATGAAGAAGCGTGCAAGTGTTTGTGGAATTTGCACCGAGGGCCATGAGACCGAACAATGCCCTCAATTTGGAGTTAATGAGGGAGTTGAGGAGTGCAATGCCATTGGTTTTCAAGGAGGCCAACGATTTGGCAATTTCAATCCAAGGTTCAATGATCATCCTAACTTTCGATGGGCGAATAATGACAACGTGCTTAGGGCACCTATGCAACCGAGAGAGGGAGGAGCGCCGTTTGCGCCGAGGCCACCCTTTGTGCCTCGGCAACCTTATCAGCCGAACCAAGGAAACTTTGGGGCTTTGCCGAATCAACAACAAGTTGTGCCATATCAAAGTCAAGGAGGGCCGAGCCAAGGCCAAGCCACAAGCAATCCGAACTACGATGCTTTGCTTCAATCTTTGTCAAGTGCTACTCAAGCATTACTCGCGGGGCAACAAAATCATCAAAAGGACATTGGTGAGCTCAAGACTCAAATGGGGCAAGTTGTGGATTTTATGGGAAGATTCAATGAGCAAGGAAAGTTGCCAAGCAACACGATTCCAAATCCGAGGAACGAGCAAGCCAAGGTGATTCAAACTCGAAGTGGAAGAGAGTTGTTTCCTCCAACAAGTCCAACGAAGAAGCGAGTGACTTTCAAAGGCATTGGAGATGACAAGAAGGCTGCCGGACCTGACATTGCCGGCAGCCATAATCATGAAGCCGAGCACAATGCTGCCGGCAACAACCTCCATGCCGAGAAGGAGGACCGAGCTGCCGAGAGGGAATTGAGTGCCGAGCAGGAAAGTGTGGCCGGCAAGATTGTCAAAGGAGGGGTACCATCATCTAGTGCCCCATTCCCTTCTCGATTTGCTAGAACAAAGAAGGATAAATCCGATGAAGAGGTATTGGAGATTTTCCGGAAAGTGCAAGTCAACATCCCTTTGTTGGAATGCATTAAGCAAGTACCGAAGTATGCGAAGTTTTTGAAGGAGCTTTGCACGGCTAGAAGGCATACTAGGGAGACTCGTGTGGTAACTATGAGCGAGACGGTGTCGGCCGTTATTCAAAGGAAGTTGCCACCAAAGATGAAGGATCCGGGGAGCTTCAATGTGCCTTGTGTCATAGGCAATACACGGTTTGAGGATGTTATGTTGGATTTGGGAGCATCGATCAATGTCATGCCACTCAATGTGTATCAAACGTTGAGTATAGGGCCTCTCAAGAAGGATAATGTCATCATTCAACTTGCGGATCGCTCAAGCAAATATCCGGAAGGCTATGTAGAGGATGTGTTGGTGCAAGTCAACCAATTGATATTCCCCGCCGATTTTTATGTGGTTGAGATGGAGGATTCGCCGGTCAACAACACTCAATTGCTTTTAGGGCGACCATTCATGAGGACCGCGCGTACAAAGATAGATGTGGCCAAGGGCAACCTAACTATGGAGTTTGATGGTGAGGTGATAAAGTTCAATGTGTTTGACGCCATGAAATTTCCCAATGTTGATTTGAAGGAGGGTTGTGCCAGTGATGTTTTGGAGGAGGTCGAGCAAGTTATGTCGACCTCGCTCGACGCATAGCAATTAGCGATTGAGCAAGGGGTCGGATTTGACAAGATGGGAGAACGAGTACAAGAAGAGGCCGAACCAAGTGATGCCGAGCAAGAATGTGCAACGGCAACCAATGATGCCGAGCCATATACAATGCTGCCGAGCCTTAGAAAAGTGGCTGCCGAGCTAGACGCCACCCCTACTTACATGAAGAACTCGTTCTTGTCAATTCCAAGTGCCACAACAAAATTTCGACCAAGTGTGGAAGAGGCCCCAAAGTTAGAACTAAAAGAGCTCCCTAGTCATTTGAAATATGCTTATCTTGGAGAAGGAGATACACTACCGGTTATTGTGTCTTCAATGCTTAGTGAGAAGCAAGAGAAAGATTTGATTTATGTGCTTAAGAAGTACAAGACCGCCATAGGTTGGACCTTAGCGGATATCAAGGGAATAAGCCCTACTACTTGTGTTCATCGTATCTTGTTAGAAGAAGGAGCTAAGCCGACAAAAGAAGCTCAACGTCGACTTCACCCTCCCATGATGAAGGTTGTGAAAGAAGAAATTATCAAGTTGCTCGATTGTGGGGTGATCTACCCAATTTCGGATAGTAAGTGGATATCTCCCGTGCAAGTAGTGCCAAAGAAGAGTGGTGTAACGGTTGTTAAGAATGAGAAGAATGAGCTTGTGCCACAAAGACTTGTAACCGGTCATCGGATGTGCATCGATTATAGGAAGCTCAACGCTACAACGAGGAAGGATCACATGCCTTTGCCGTTTATGGATCAAATGCTAGAGAGGTTAGCCGGTCATTCTTACTATTGCTTTCTTGATGGATATAGTGGCTACAACCAAATCATGATACACCCGGACGATCAAGAGAAGACCACTTTTACTTGTCCATTTGGCACGTTTGCTTATCGGAGGATGCCATTCGGACTTTGCAACGCACCCGGCACTTTTCAAAGATGTATGTATGCTATCTTCTCGGATTTTATTGAAGACATTATCGAAGTGTTTATGGATGATTTTAGTGTGTATGGAGGCACCTTCAATGCATGTTTGGGGAACTTGGAGAAGATACTTGAGAGGTGTGTAGAGACAAATCTTGTGCTTAATTGGGAGAAGTGTCACTTCATGGTCACTCAAGGCATTGTTCTAGGGCACATAATTTCGGCAAGAGGCTTAGAGGTTGACAAAGCCAAGGTGGAGCTAATTCAAGCATTGCCGAGTCCTAGGTGTGTGAAAGATGTGAGAAGTTTTCTTGGCCATGCGGGGTTTTATCGACGATTCATCAAGGACTTCTCTTCAATTGCCAAGCCATTGAGCAACTTGTTACAAAAGGAGGTGACGTTTGAGTGGTCGGAAGCATGTGAGCAAGCATTTTGCCGATTGAAGGAGTTACTATGCACGGCACCCATACTTGTGTCACCTAATTGGGATGAGCCGTTTGAGTTGATGTGTGATGCTAGTGATTATGCACTTGGAGCGGTACTTGGACAACGAATTGATAAGAAGCCATGCGCCATTTACTATGCTTCAAGGACTCTCAACGATGCACAACTCAACTACACAACAACGGAGAAGGAACTCTTGGCGGTAATTTTTGCTTTGGAAAAGTTTCGATCATATCTTTTGAATTCCAAAGTCATTGTTTATAGTGATCATGCCGCTTTAAGATATCTTATGACGAAGAAAGATGCTAAGCCGAGGCTTATTCGATGGATTCTTTTGCTTCAAGAGTTCGACATTGAGATAAAAGACAAGAAAGGAGTAGAGAATGTTGTGGCCGATCATTTGAGTAGACTTGTGCAAGAGGAGGATCGGCTGCCCCTTTTAGAAACCTTTCCGGATGAGCAACTTTTTCGACTTGAAGTACATGAGCCTTGGTTTGCCGACATTGCAAATTTTCTTGCCACAAACCGATTTCCCAAAGAGATGCCGAGCCACCAACAAAAGAGAATAAGGAAGCAAGCTCGACACTTCTTGTGGGATGATCCGTACTTATGGAGGCAATGTGGTGATCAAGTTATTAGAAGATGTGTGCCGGAGAATGAGCATCGCTCCATCCTTGCTTTTTGTCATAGTGAGGCGTGTGGAGGTCATTTTGGACCAAAGAAAACGGCTTTGAAGGTACTTTCGTGTGGATTCTTTTGGCCTACAATTTTCAAGGATGCATTCATGTTTTGCAAAGCATGTGATAGATGCCAAAGAATGGGGAACATTGGAGCTAGAGACCAAATGCCGCTCACGCCTATCATGGAGGTGGAAATTTTTGATTTATGGGGTATTGATTTCATGGGACCGTTTCCTTCAAGTAAGGGCTTTCTCTACATATTGCTTGCGGTTGATTATGTGTCAAAGTGGATCGAAGCAAGGGCTACACGCACCAATGATGCCAAAGTGGTAGCCGAGTTTCTCAAGACCAACATATTTTCCCGTTTTGGAATTCCAAGGGTCTTGATTAGCGATGGAGGATCCCATTTTTGTAACCGCACCATTGAAGCCTTATTGAGGAAGTATGGAGTCACACATAAGGTGTCTACACCTTATCACCCCCAAACAAGTGGTATGGCCGAGGTGAGTAATCGAGAGATCAAGAACATATTGGAGAAATCGGTTGGACCTTCAAGGAAGGATTGGAGTGATCGTCTCGACGATGCTTTGTGGGCTTATAGGACCGCGTACAAGACACCGATAGGTATGTCTCCTTTTCGGTTAGTTTATGGCAAAGCATGTCACTTGCCGGTTGAGTTAGAGCATAAGGCTTTCAACATGAGCATAGATGATGCCGGTCTTCATAGGAAGCTTCAACTCAATGAACTTGAAGAAATTCGCAATGAAGCTTATGACGCCGCTTGGATATACAAGGTGAAAACAAAGGCTTACCATGATAAGATGATCCGGGGTAAAAAGTTTGAGGTTGGTCAAAAAGTTCTCCTATTCAATACTCGACTTCGACTCTTTCCGGGTAAGCTTCGTTCTCGATGGGTTGGACCTTTCATAATCACTAAAGTATTTTCACATGGAGCCATTGAGATTCTTAACCCGAGCACCAACAAAGAGTATAAGGTTAATGGGCATCGCTTGAAGCCGTACTATGATTCATTCCAAGATTGTGCCATTGCGTCCCAAACCTTTCATGATCCCGTGCCACCACCACCACACCTAGAGGCTGCCGGACCTGCAATTGCCGGCAGCATCACCATGAGACCGGACACACTTTCACAAGCCGTACCCGACACCACCCTGCCGGATACGCACAAGTCTGCTGAGCTGCTGCCCCTGTTTTCTGCCGTACCACCACCCCCCGCCGGACCTGCCATTGCCGGCAGGGTTGACACAAGGCCACAAGAGGCCGGACACAAGCTGGATACGCCGGATACGCCGGCAGAAGGGCCCGATACGCCACCTAGACCGGATACGGCAAACAGCACCGAACAGAATACCACATGCCAAAGTCTTCTCATTGAACTTCTTCTTGCCGATTTGAGTTGCTTTGGAGCACGATGAACACATGCAAAACACGGTGAAAAGTCTAGGCTATGGACTATAAACACAAAGCGCTACTTGGGAGGCAACCCATGTCGATCAAAGAAAAGTGAAGGAGCCATCACCGAGAGTTTGCAATTTCTTAACCCTTTTCTTTTCCTTTGATTTGTGATGATTTGTTGGAATATGTTAGTCGATTGCATGCTTAGGAAATTCATTGATATTGTTTTGTGCTTACATTGAGGACAATGTAATTTTCTAAGTGTGGGGTGGGGTAACGTATTCCGTTTGTGTTTTTGCTTTCGTGTGCTTAGTTTAGAAAAGAAAATTCAGAAAATGTTCCACAAAAATAGAGTGTTTAAATTGTTTGTTTCGAGTCTTAGGATGCCCCTAATATGTCAATGATGTTTTTCTCCTCTTTGCATACATAGATGATAGTTGTGCATACAATTAAAATTGTGAGTTTCATGGATTTTGTGCATTGGTAGGAGCATGTAGGACTTGTTGATTAACGAAGCATGCATGTTTTAGCTAGTTTGTTTCCATAATAACCTATGTGAGCTTTAGAGCCAATTTGCTTTCTTCTTGAGTGATAAAAAGATAAAATTCAATAGATTCGTAGGAAGCATGAAACCTCATAATTCTTTGCATATTCGATGACTATGTGCCATAGCTTTTTAATGAACTCTAGTATGCTAGAACTTACTCTTGTTGATTTTCAAAACGTTTAATCATAAAATACTTTGATTTTGAATATGATTGAATAAAGATCATTTAGGTTTACCACCATTGCCAAATAAAGTATGAGCCCTATTGGAGCCCGTCGTGGGACACCTTAGTAAACCCCCTTTGAGCCTATGATTAGCCTTTTCTTTCATCACCCTTAAACACTTTCAATGAGCTTAGTATAGTGATGTCTTGACCATTGTGTGTCGGCAAAGCTTGATTTTCGAAGGAGTTTTTGCGTGAAGTGATGAAGAAGAACAAGTGTGGGGTAGACTTAGCTAGAAAAGTATATGAAAAATTGTATGTGAGCCGTGCCTATGAGAAAACAAAAGAAGAAAAAAATTGAAATCGGACAGAAAAAAAGAAAAGAGAAAAATCAAGTCCGAAAGATGAGAAAAGAAAGAGGCACGGTTTCAAAAAAAAAAAAAGAGAAAATTGCTAAGTCTAGTCTTGAAAAAGTGTTGTGAATTTGTGAGTTTTGTTTGCATGTGAAGGTCTACTATTGTTATATTTTGACCTTTGTTCATATTCACTATGTTTTGGGAAGTAAAGAATGAAGTATGGGTCCAACAAGAAGAAATTCGACCCTTGGTGAGAAGACAAAAGGAGATTTGAGCTTTGCTAAAGTACACGGTGACGTTTTTGAGCCTCCTTATCCAAATATCGAATACCTCTTAGCCTAGCCCCATTACAACCCTTTTATTGATCTTTTTCATGATTCTTAAGATGGTTAAATTTGATTGTGGAGATTATCTCAAGAGTAAGCATATGGTTTTGGTTCATTGGTGCACATAGTTGTTACATGAGGTTTTTCCATAAAAATTCACAAAGTGCTTTCGTTTCTTTGATATATGCAAGTCACTCTTTGTAATTCATTATCTTTCGCTTGCATATACTTATGAGTGAATTACCATGCTTCGAGTGAAAAGAAGAGAGTATGCCTAGTGAGGAGGATTGAATTAGCTTAACATGTTTACATGCTTACCTTTTGCTCTTATATGTTCTTATTGATGCCACATGTTCATGAAGCTTGGAATTTTCGTACTTAGCATTTTCGTGCATTAACTTGAAAGCTATGTGTACATACGAGCCTGAGACAAGTTGTTAGGGGCAATAGTTTGTTTAGAGTCGTAGTTTAATTTAGTTTGTTAAGGGACTAGCAAAGGATAAGTGTGGGGTAGTTGATAGGAGCACAATGTGCGACGATATTATATGCTTATGCCCTCGTTTATGCTTTGTTTAACCCTTATTTGTCTAAGATTGAGTCATAATGTAGTTAGTGTCAATTTTGGTAGAGTTTTGTGAAAAATGGTTAAGAATCCGAAAAATGACTAAGTTTGAGAAATCTGGAAAATAGTGTAAAATATGTCTTTTTCGCGATTTTGAGATGAGCAAAAGTTTGATCTATCCTTGTCTGAATTCTATGAAATTTTGTGTGCTTAAAATTCATATGTTGAGGAATGCTGTGTTAAAATTTCAGATCAATCGGAGTTCGGGAAGTCACCCAAAAGTTGGCTGCAAAAGGGCAGTCCGAACATTCCAATCCAGGGGCTACTGGATTTTCCTGGGACTTTGTCCCAACTTCGAAAATTCATTCCCGATGACTTGCATGGAATTTGGCCGAGATATTTTATGGGGAGATGGCCCTATGTGTCTAGTTTACGTGAGACTTGGAATCGCATCAATCGGAGCTCCACGGAGGGAGATATGCCGGAATTACTGCAACAAGGTCAAAGCTGCCGATTCCAGGAACCTACTGCCCCCTTTTTATGTTTTCTGTTTTTAATGGACCAAATGGTGCACAAATGCATATGTGAAGATGGTCCAAGCTTTATGAAGGGAAGAGGAAGACACTAGGCCATGGCATTGAAGAAAAGCATGAAGAAACAAGTTCTCCTAGTCACACTAGGAGAAGCTGCCGATTCTGGCAGATTGCTGCCTCTGTGTGCTGCCGGCATTGTGGGGCATTTTCAATGGATCAAGACCTATCAATTGAAGTCCAAGATCATACAAGAAGTCCATGAAGATGTGCAGCCCAAGCCTTGAAGAAAAATCAGAAAAAGAAAAATCAAGAATGCAAATCTTTATTCAACAAGGAAACATAAACCTACAAGGAAACCTATTCTTTGTTTCCCCTTCTTGTGGCCGGCAGCCTCTCACCCCTATTCCTATATATATAGCCATCTCTTATTCAGAAAAACATCATCTCATCTTTTGCAAAGCACTAGCCCTAAACTCTACCAAAAGTTCTACCAAAGTTCTAAACCAAAACCCTAAAATACAAGTCCACCGATTCCACCACTTCTCACCACCGATTTCAGTCCTTGCCTCAGCCACTGCCGAGCCTCATTCACCACACCAAGACGAAGCTCTCCAAGGTTTCTAAAGTGTGATCCATCCCTATGACTTGTATTTTTATTCTTGGTTTAGTCACATTTGTTGTTATAAAAATACTTTGTTTTCGTTTGGTTTTGTATGATGAACATGAATTGCGATTTTCATTGGAATTTATGTGATGACTTTTGCAAATAATTGCATGCTTGAATTCGTATGTTAGATTAGGGCAGTAACATGTTCTTGTTTTTTTTAGTTTTTATTCGATTAGTTCTTGAATTTGTGCATAAAAATCAATGTTTACATGATGCTAGGGCCTTAGCACTTGTGTAGGTTGCGATTTCATTTAACTTAATAATTTGGGATTGAGTTAGGCAACGATCGAACTGAATTCTAGGTTGTTAAAATCAAGGTTACTTAATTCATGGAACTTGCATGTTGATAGGATGAGTGACGCCATACCTAAAGATATGTCTCCAATTTATAGACTTTTGTGCTTAATTACTCTTTGTGTTTGTCTTCGACGTTGAGTGTTTTCAAACATGACTAGTATAATTTTAGGATTCGACGTTGAGTGTTTTCTAAAATACGTAAGTAAGTCTAGTGATTAGATGACCGTTGAGGCTCTAATTGAAATTGGAATTGAATAAAGTCTAAGAAACTTAAACTAATATTGCCGAGTCTTGCATGAATTCTTGTGTGTGAGTTGTGTGTTTTGTGCTATGTGATGCGTGAGAGATGATGATCAACATGTACATAATAGTTTAGAGTTTAAATTCCTGCAATTTAATTTTCGTACCATAGTGTAGAGGGCAGCCTAGTGCTGCCGATCCTATCTCAATCCCCCTTGATTTCGTGTGAATATGTATATATGTATATAAGTGTGACAATTGTGTGCATATATGTTTGTGAATATTTGTGTTAACATTCTCATGTTTCAGGTACCCTTAATCCCCGGCTAGAACGATCCCTACTTATTCTATACTACTAACGATTGTAGGGTTTTTGATTGTTTGAGTCGCTTCGGCGGTTCGACCAGGTGTAATGCAAGACTATGTGGATGTTTATTGTGATAGTCAGAGTGCTATTCATTTAGCAAAGAACCAAGTTACTCATAATCGCATTAAACATATTCATGTCAGATTTCACAAGATTCGTCAATTGGTGGAGGATGGTGACATATAACTCCAGAAAGTTGGAACTGAAGATAACCCTGCTGATTTGTTGACAAAGTCAGTTCCATTGAGTAAGTTCAAGTATTGCTTGAACTTGATTGGTGTTTGTAGCATTTGAGTCCCTACAGGGAAGTTAGAGCGGCAAATTGGACTATGACATTATTATTTGTTCCTTATGATACATGTTCATTGTTGAGGCTATATATGATGTGAAACCAAGGTGGAGACTGTTGGTGTTGGCTTACACATAGTACATAGTGGGCTTGGCCCAAAGTGATCATGTCACTACCAGAAAAAAGGCTTTTCCTGACGAAATTAAAAAAAACGGCCGACGAATTAAAATTTTCGTCGGTAATTCCAACGAATAGCCGACGATTTTATTTTTCGTCGATGGAAAAAACAAATCGTCGGCCATAGTTTATTATAGCCGACGATACTGTTTTTTCGTTGGTATAAACAAAAATCATCGGCTATATTCATATTTCAGTCGAAGATTTGAAATATCGTCGGCCTTTCTCTGAAACATTAGCCGACGAAAACTTTTGAAATTTTGGCCGACGAAATTGACATTTTCGTCGGCTATAAGTCTATATATTTTCGTCGGCTATAAGTCTATATATTTTCGTCGACGAAATTGTCTCTCGTCGGCTATGATTTAAAACAAAAACAAAAAACAAAAAATGACCAGATTCCATTTTCTATCACTAACGATAAACCATTGCTTCATCCTTCAAACAGAAAAAAGTCGTGAAATAAGATATGACCAAAATGATAAAATACGTTTACGGTTGAAAAATGACAAGATTCTGATAAAATCTGAGTGTCGAAAGATGCGGTCAAAGGTTTTATTCCTTCGTTTTCCTAATGGTAGCGTTACCTTCGGTAAATATTTTGAGGAAAATTTTTATACAATTAGTTGTATCTCATCGATTTGAAACTATTATCTGTTGAAGGTCAGGCAAAAAAACGTCATTTAGACAGTCCAATTACCATTTCTAAGCGTTTAGAGGTTTGACTTACCCGGTTGACTGTTCTGATCGAGCCTTTAACGTTGTCAGCTGAAGTTGGATTTTTTTCCATACATGTATTTAATCTTAACGGTGATATCTGACGGTTGGAATAGATTTTCTAAACTTTTAGATTCAAAATCAGAACATATGCACTAATGTTCCTAAACTTGTTTACTAAGTGTTAAAGTGAATGTATAGTTTCAAATAGTTACTATACGTAGGCTCTTCAAATGCAAAAATATTGTGAAATAAGATATGACCGAAATAATGAAATAGGTCTACGGTAGAAAAATGACAAGGTTCTGATAAAATCTGTGTGCCAAATGTTGCGGTTAACTGTTTTTTACTTTCGTTTTCCTATGGGTAGCGTGACGTTCGTTAAATCAATTTTGTAAAATTTTTATATGATTAGTTGCGTCTCATTGATTTGAAACTATTATCTGTTGAAGGTCAGGCAAAAAAACGTCATTTAGACAGTCCAATTACCATTTCTAAGCGTTTAGGGGTTTGACTTACCCGGTTGACCGTTCCGATCGAGCCTTTAACGTTGTCAGCTGAAGTTGGATTTTTTTCCATACATGTATTTAATCTTAACGGTGATATCTGATGGTTGGAATAGATTTTCTAAACTTTTAGATTCAAAATAAGAACATATGCACTAATGTTCCTTAACTTGTTTACTAAGTGTTTGAGTGAATGTATAGTTTCAAATAGTTACTATACGTAGATTCTTCAAATGCAAAAATGTTGTGAAATAAGATATGACCGAAATAATGAAATACGTCTACGGTTGAAAAATGACAAGGTTCTGATAAAATCGGTGTGCTGAATGTTGCGGTTAACTGGTTTTACTTTCGTTTTCCTATGGGTAGCGTGACGTTCGTTAAATCAATTTTGTAAAATTTTTATATGATTAGTTGCGTCTCATTGATTTGAAACTATTATCTATTGAAGGTGAGGCCAGAAACCGTCGTTTAACTAGACTAATTTCTGTTTTTAAGCGTTTAGAGGTTTGACTTAGTGGTTTGACCTACAGTTTAGCCGACGAAAATTATATTTCGTCGGCTAAACTCTTGCGATCCGCGCCTTTTTATTGTCCGCCGTTGGATGGCTCAGATCCGACGGCTGTTGATCTTCCAAAGAATAGCCGACGATATTCAAAGTATAGCCGACAACATTCAAAGAATAGCCAATGAAATCTTTTAAATCGTCGGCTAAATTCTTGCGATACGCGCCTTTTTATTGTTCGCCGTTAGGTGGCTCAGATCTGACGGCTGTTGATCTTCCAAAGTATAGCCGACGAAATCTTTTAAATCGTCGGCTATTCTCTCTGCTATAAAAGCTGAAAGTCGTAGCAGCCCGATTTTTTTCTCTCCTAAACCCTAAAACATCTCCTCCTCCTCCTTCTCCTCCTTCTCCTCCTCCTCCGGCCTTCCCCTCCTCCTTCTCCTCCTTCTCCTCCTCCTCCGGCCTTCCCCTCCTCCTTCCCCTCCTCCTCCTCCTCCTCCTCCTTCTCCTCCTCCTCATTCCCCTCCTCCTTCTCCTCCGGTCCTAAGGTAATTTTTTATTTTTTTTTACAATTTATTTTAATTGTATAATTTAGGTATATAATTTAGATATTTAAGTGTGTGTTAAATTGTTATATATATTGGTTATATATATAAATTGTTAGATTAATTATATATATAAATTTGTAGATTAATTATATAAATTGTTATATATTTGTTAATATATACACATATTTGTATATATATATATATATATATATATGTTAATGTATATTTTAATTGTTATATATAAATTGTTAAATTAATTATATATATAAATTGGTAGCCTAATTATATAAATGATTATATTTATGTTAATATATAAATGGTTATTTGTATGTATATATATGTTAATGATGAAATATAGTTATATTTGTATATAAATGGTTATATTTATGTTAATGGTTAGTATTATTTAAAATTAGTTAAAATTTAAATATTAATTTGTTAGTATGTTTTAAAATATGTTAGTATTATTGGTTATTATATTAATTAAAATTTGTTATTTAATGTAATATAATTTAATATTAATTAATGTATTAATTTATTTGTTTCTAGATGGCCGATGCATTTAGACAGCTATTTGGAGGCCGTCGTTCCAGATCTAGGGGTTCTGGAAGTTCTGGCGGATCCGGAGACTCCGAGAGGACCCCTAGCCAGCCTCAGAGGACCACCAGCCAGCCTCAGAGGATTGACTCATCCCAGCCGCGGAGGAGTGTGAGCAACCGGCACCAGACCCTTTTATCGGCGGGGCGGCCGTCGAGCAGTTCATGTCCCCCTCTTCGGCCAGATCCTCCGAGATGTAGTATGATACGCCCCGAACCGTGTTTAACTTTTCAATAATTTTATTTTATTTTTACGTTCCCGGGAGTTGTTTTACAGTTACGAAATTCCTAAAAGTTGACTTTTTATAATTTGAGTCTATCGAGAATTTTCTTGCTACGTTGGATAGCACACGTTAAAACGAGTTCGTGGACATGTAGCACACTAAATTCAGAGTTCGGATGAAAAAGTTACCATGTAAAAACCGTAACTTTCCAAATTTAGTCGAGTATAAATAGTCGGAAAAGGAATTTCCGAAAACTGGAAAAAAATTTCTTTTCTCTCCTTTTTCTTTTCTTTCTTTCTTTTCTCTCTTTTCTTCCTCTCTTCCTCCCGACGCGCGACCACCGACATCACCACTGCCTCCACGCGTCTGCGCCGTCCGGTGACAATCGGGAAGAAGAACCCCAGCATCGAGTTCGTCTCTTCCTCCTCTACCTCCCTATCCCAGCCGCAGCACGTGTCGTGGCCCGAGGAGGACGCAGCGGGCGACTTTCAGTCCGGCCTTGGACCGATCAGAGCTCTGTTTTCCGGCCTCGAGCGGGTGCAATCCGTACATCTTCTTGAAGTCTGAGAGATGTGTGTCAAACCCTCCAAAGGGTTCAATTTGGAATAGGTAAGGAGAAATTCGAATTAAAATTTCTAGGGTTTTGGAGTTTCGGTTTTGGGTGATTTTAATTGTGAAGTTGGTGTAATTGTAGATTGAAATTGAGTTTGTGATGTTGTTTGGAACTGAAATTGTGTAAATTGATGGTTGAATTGTTGGAATTTGGAGAATTTGTAAATTGGGGATTTTTGGCCGCCGTGTCAGCCGCCATTCGTGGCGGCTGCACGGGTGTGGTGCGGCCGAGGTGATGCGAGGCGACTTCCTGAGGTTATGGTTGTTGTGTTAGACGAAATGGGCGTGATTTTGGCCCTGTGGCGGAGCTGCTGCTGTAGCGGCGGCGGCGCTGCCACTGTGGCGGCGGCGGTAGGTAAAATGGTAAATTAGAAAGGTAAAAAGGTTAAATGGTAAATGGTAATTGATAAATGGTAACTCAGTAAAAAGTAAATGGTAAAAGTTAGACAGTAACAGTAAAAAGGTAAATTGTAAATTCGAAAGTTACTGTCAGGATTATGAGTTACTGTTTAACTAAATTACTTACTATTTAACTCACGTTAAATGAAGAATAATTACGAGTAATTGAATATTACGACGATTTGATCAGTAAGTGATTAAACGGTCGTAAACTGGTTTAAGCGGACGCATAAAGTTTAACCGAGAGTTTCGTACGAGTGAGGTCCTGTAAATTAAGTTTTTATAATTCGATTTCCGAGTCTAGAATATTCTAAATATATATTTTTACAGATCGAGAGGAGACTCGACGTGAGGAGAGCTCGGATCAGCGACAGACCTAATCGTACAGTGAGTGGACTTTTATTTTAAATTGATGCATGCATGAATCTTTTAATATCGGGGGAATTTATATATTCATTGGTTTATTTTGAAATTGATATAGATTGTCGAAGGTCGATAATCTAATTTAAATTACCGATTTCCTTTTTATCGAATTTGAATCGATTTATGTATTAAGTCAATTAATTTGATATTATCAAAATCTATATACATATAGATATTTAGCCGGAATTGAGATTTCCGATGATTATATGATTTCACTTGGTTTTGAATATCATGATATATGGGATATGTTGATTTCATTTATTTTCTACGAGGCTATGATTATGTTTAAGTATATTTATAAGCCTCAAAAGTGCGGTCGGGGACCGTACTGATTTATGATTTATTAGGGGAATTGTACTTTGATTTGTTTTCAGATTTTCACCATACCAGGGTCCGGATATGTTTATTGATGCTAGTTAGCTTAGTCGCCTGAGCCCACGCGAGGTGATGACTTGACCACATAGGTCAGATTCACGCTCGGTGGTCGACGTGTACGGGCACAGTATAGAAAGTCTTAGAGACTGACCCTTAGCCTTGGAGGCTCAGTATAATATGGTGGTTGACATTCCCCTATATTTTACGTGATTTCTTTAAACAGCCAATAGGATTGGCTCACTGATATATATGTTTCTTAACCAGCGGGGCTGCGGTTTTTATTTTATCGATATATGATATAAATGAGTTTCGTTGAAGCATGCATCATGGTTTTTATTCATGAAAATAAGGAAAGTAATATATAGTTATGTTTATTGATTTTGTCCACTCACGCTAATGTTTTAAATTACTTTCTCTGGGCTCTTTGTTTTAAATTGCCCAGTTTGCAGAGTCGTTCGGTACTAGAAGGACGCAAAACTTATAGTTCCTTTTCCGCTGTCAGAGATCGTAGGTTACTTAATTAACCTACTTGTAGTATATTTCTTTTGTATAGTCGCTCTGATACGTTTGTGAGTTGTAGTAAAATAAAGTTTATTTACTTATGGGTTATGACCCAAATATGGTAATCGTGTGTTGTTATAAATTTTAAATGTCTATTTTTGAAGTTGAATTTCTGATTGTTCTGATGGGAGTTGTTGTGATTTGGGAAGCAGATGGCTCCAGGCGTTGAGGTTGGAAATTGCTTTTGAAGTGTTTTTGTTTGTTACAGGTTTTAGGGTTGTCCATTTTAAGATTTGCTTTTCCGATTTATCGATAGAGTTAGTCTTGAAGTAGTCCCCGCAGGACCTTATCCGGATTTCAGGATGAAATCTGGTTCGGGTCCTGTCATAGTACGCAACTATTTCAGGACGACATAGCTCCAGACGTTCATCAAGTCCGTATGCCTGAGGTTCATCGGGAGCCGATGACGAGTCCTGCTCCGTCTGCTGCTGACTCTACTGAGGGGCCTATTCTCCCTAATCAGCTATACCTGCCATACAACATTCCTGCCATACCCGAGGTCGACGAGCGTGGTGTGCCCATATGGCCTGTTAGGCCTCAGTACGTGAGTGTTGCGGAGGCATACCATTATGAGCCATTTGAGAGACCTGAGCTCCTGATTTCGGCGAGATTAAAAGGAAAGTCGACAGACGGGTCATCGAGTTCAGGTAACATTTGATTTTATTAATTAAATGTTTTATTAAAATTAACGCACTAATATTTAATTTTATTAACCAATCGTCGTTTATGTGATAGGGACCGCCGCTAGCAGTTCAAGCAGGAATACGAGAGGTGTCATATGTTTTGATACGCTCAGGAAAAGTGTTGAGACCAGCGGAAGGATCCAGATCAACGAACCCCCTGTTGATGTCATAATTTGGTTCGACAGTTAAAACTGACTTTTCAACCCTTTCCGTGTACGACGCGGCAAAGACTCCACGTCGGACTCTGACCTTTCAACGCTCCGAAAACCTTATTCGAGAAGTGTAGAGAATCTTCACACGTAATCGTGAGGTGCCTAATTTAGCATTCCACATTCTTATTCCTGGTATTCCAGTCTTCAAGCTTGGACTATCACTAAGTGATTACCTCACCATCTCGCATGGCGAGAGTAGAGCACATCACGACTTAACCGTTAGAGAAACATACTCAAAGAGAGACTAGAGCCTCAGACTCGAAGGTCGGTAGGTCGACGTCCAAGGTATGTGTACGACCTTTAGAGCCTCAGGCTCAAAGGTCGGTAGGTCGACGTCTACGGTCGACTTCCAGAACCTTCAACCCTAGACATCGACCAGGTCACTTGGTGACGTATCGGCAGGTCGAGGGTATGCCCTCGCCAACTTCCCCACGTGTCAAAGTCCGAGTCCGAAAGTTCTTTCCCTCGACGTCATGGGCATGGGTCGAGAGTGGCGAGTACCTGAGAGTGATTAAATGAGTCTGACCTCAAAGTCCGAAAGTTCTTTCCCTCGACGTCATGGGCATGGGTCGAGAGTGGCGAGTACCTGAGAGTGATTAAATGAGTCTGACCTCAAAGTCCGAAAGTTCTTTCCCTCGACGTCATGGGCATGGGTCGAGAGTGGCGAGTACCTGAGAGTGATTAAATGAGTCTGACCTCAAAGTCCGAAAGTTCATTCCCTCGACGTCATGGGCATGGGTCAAGAGTGATGAATGAAGGTGACGTCAGTCACCTACCCAAGAGTGATGAAAGGAGGGTGACATCAGCCACCAACCACCCACTCAATCAGACCCATCCCTTGTCAGACCCATCCCTAAGGTGTCAGGACTCAGAAAAGCATGGTGGACATCCTGATTTTGAGGAAGAGCCCATGCTCTCCCTTTCCACGTCAGCGAGCTCACTCCCTATAAATACCAAGCCTTCACCAGGCTGCAAAAGGGGCTGGATTTCTTCACTTCTTCTTCTTTCCCGAAAATTATGTCAAAGAACATAGTATCTCTTTCTCTCTCTCTCCTGGTTGAGATGTCAGGGACGCTTCACTCTATGGCTCACATGATCATCAACACTTCTTTCATGTACATTCCATGACATTCCACCGACTTGAGGCGGAGGCATCCCAAGTCTGTCCGAGGAGCCCCGAGACACAAGGAGTGGTGAGCATGAGAAGGTGGTCTAACACGAGTGTGGTTACGACGAACCTCCTCAGCCATCAAGTGGTCGTCCCTCACCATCGAGCATAGGTCGACACCCCCCATCAAGCAGGGGAAGCCTTGCTTCACGTGGAGGAAGCCAACCATCCAGTGGTCGTCCTTCACCAACCATCAGGTGGACGACTCCCACCATCAAGTAGAGGAAGTCCAGGGCCGAGCATCGACTTCGCCTAAATAGAATGTAAACAACAACGATCATGCTCTCGCAACCCCTCACTAGATGAGGGGAGCCCCCGAGACACAAGGAGTGGTGAGCAGGAGAAGGTGGTCTAACACGAGTGTGGTTACGACGAACCTCCTCAGCCATCAAGTGGTCGTCCCTCACCATCAAGCATAGGTCGACACCCCCCATCAAGCAGGGGAAGCCTTGCTTCACGTGGAGGAAGCCAACCATCCAGTGGTCGTCCTTCACCAACCATCAGGTGGACGACTCCCACCATCAAGTAGAGGAAGTCCAGGGCCGAGCATCGACTTCACCTAAATAGAATGTAAACAACAACGATCATGCTCTCTCAACCCCTCACTAGATGAGGGGGGCCCCCGAGACACAAGGAGTGGTGAGCAGGAGAAGGTGGTCTAACACGAGTGTGGTTACGACGAACCTCCTCAGCCATCAAGTGGTCGTCCCTCACCATCGAGCATAGGTCGACACCCCCCATCAAGCAGGGGAAGCCTTGCTTCACGTGGAGGAAGCCAACCATCCAGTGGTCGTCCTTCACCAACCATCAGGTGGACGACTCCCACCATCAAGTAGAGGAAGTCCAGGGCCGAGCATCGACTTCGCCTAAATAGAATGTAAACAACAACGATCATGCTCTCGCAACCCCTCACTAGATGAGGGGAGCCCCCGAGACACAAGGAGTGGTGAGCAGGAGAAGGTGGTCTAACACGAGTGTGGTTACGACGAACCTCCTCAGCCATCAAGTGGTCGTCCCTCACCATCAAGCATAGGTCGACACCCCCCATCAAGCAGGGGAAGCCTTGCTTCACGTGGAGGAAGCCAACCATCCAGTGGTCGTCCTTCACCAACCATCAGGTGGACGACTCCCACCATCAAGTAGAGGAAGTCCAGGGCCGAGCATCGACTTCGCCTAAATAGAATGTAAACAACAACGATCATGCTCTCGCAACCTCGCACTAGATGAGGGGAGCTAGAGACCTAGACCACCGATGTCTACCATCAGTCACCTTCGATGGACTACTAAGGCATGACACATTCCACCCTCGCACATCTCCAGTCATCCCAGGTGGACGACGAGGACAGCATACATGGACAAACGAAGCGAAGATCCATTACAAGTGAAAACCCCACCACTTTACACGTTGGATTTCAACGAAAGTCTCGTTGACCCGTTGGTGTTAAAAATCGGCACCAACAAAATGGCGCCGTCTGTGGGAAAATGAACGCTTAGCGCGTGCTCACTAGTTCGATGAGAAAGGAAGGTTATATCATGCGTGAGATGCCTTGGATGCTGAAGAACCTTCAATGTTCGAAGTCTTGCCCAGGACTGCGAGTACACCCATTAAATGGGACAGGGGGCTTCTTAACTTTTTGTCGCATGTACCTTTACTTAACTTAGGTTCACATCTACTAATTTGTATTCTTGGTTACTCACATATCGGCAGATAAAAGATGAGATAAAGACAAGGTAGAATGTGTGAACATTCATAAAGAAAAAGCGGAGTAAGGATGTGTACCCCCACGCAGGCGAGGGGTGGAGAAGAGGAAATCCACCAACTTTCGCAAGAGTCGATCGAGGATTTCACTTTCCGCACCAACCGAAACTTGGACTCCTCACATCCATATTCACGAGTCTCGGTCCATATACTTTCGCTTGGCGGCAGGCGATGACTTGATTATCATCATTCGAGCGCGACCATTAACTTCAAGCGAGATGCAATGGTCTGATCAAATTGGGAGACTCGACAATTGGTGTATTCACATGCATGCCATGCACGCTACTTGGAATAGATAATCTCACTATTAGAGGTCCAGCAACCACCATGCTTCCAACAACCCCAAGTCACTCGATGATGTCCCATCACGACGTGGATAAACCTCAGACCCCCAGCCGACGAGAAGGCCACTACTCAACGAAGTAGCTGCTTTGGGAGGAATCAAACACCTCCAACCTTCAATGCTTGGCAGCCTAAGAGACCAGCGTGTGTTTAACCTCAACGACATATGAAGTAGCTTGAGGCATGGAGCAGACCCCTGGAGGTCTGGCAACGACCTTGCCACCCGCAACAATTTGCAAGTCAAAAAAGCAAGTTACATCCCGATCGGTACACCCTACTCTCAATTAATTGTTAGTCTGATTATAGTTATTACAACGTGCATCCCACCTTTTTAAGGATTGCCTTGACATGCCAAGACTAGTGAGTCTTCAAGCACCAGTAGGCGTCGGTTAGCCTTAGAAGGCCGAGGGCTCAATTTTATTAAGTTCTAATGTGTACATCTTGTATGATATTCTATACTATAGGAACTATATATCTATACGCTAGTTGCATGCCGTAAGTTATGTTGAGATCAAAATTTGCACAAACGAATTAGCTCGAAAATATATCCCTATATTCAACAATTCGGCAAAGACCCCCGTGCTAAGCATATGACTACTCAGTTCTTGTTACGTCAGCTCATTACTGATGAATATGTGTCAATGCCCAGACGCGGACCATATGGGGTACCCGTTCCACAAATCTATCTATGTAAACTCCTAGAAGTTTATTGGAACATAATGGTATAGCTATCTCAGCAGAAGTCCATCTAAGATAAGTGTAGTGGTGGTCTTAGTAGACAACCTTGACCGTCTAACATTGAAGGAAACTAATTGAGCTACCAGATGAAGGAGCCTCGCTAGTCGAGACCAATTCACATAGTGCCCTCGAGGTGCAACCCACTTAAATCACCAGGTGAAAAAAGAAAAAAAATCTCGCTAACCGAGACCAACCTACGAGAGTGTACTCGAGGTCTAATTCACCTAGCTCGACAAGTCAGAAAGTCTTCATAGCCGAGTTTAACTCCTGAAGGGCACTCACGGCTCATCGACTTTTAGCTGCCAATGGCAAAAGTTTTTTGAACCGCTGTTAGCTAGAGGTCTTACATTCCCTTATAGGTTGTGTTAATCGTTTAGTGGAATTAGCACGTATAAGGATGATGCACTTAGATGCAAGTCAAGAGTCAATAGTTAGAGCTCAAAAGGTTTGATCAATCCTCATCCTCTGTTAAGGGTGAAAACATTTCAGTCTATCGAGACTACTCATAAATGAGTTTATTCTCTTATCAAGAGCCTTCATCGTTCAAGGCTTTCATCACTCGGGGACGAGGAAGTCAGCCTAACCTACGTAAGACCTCATAGTTCCACCTCCAAGCAACTATGAGAGTGGTCTACCATCTCTAAAGAAACATATCTATGCACAGCAAGGTTAGTTTCTTTTATGGTATGCTCTTTTCCATTCGCTAGGAACCACCTACCCAAACTTAGGTTCACCAAATTCTTCTCTCATTTGAGTTCCCTACCCAACATAGGCCTAGGTTGGCCGTGAAACTGGGGGCTTGTTGATGTCATAATTTGGTTCGACAGTTAAAACTGACTTTTCAACCCTTTCCGTGTACGACGCGGCAAAGACTCCACGTCGGACTCTGACCTTTCAACGCTCCGAAAACCTTATTCGAGAAGTGTAGAGAATCTTCACACGTAATCGTGAGGTGCCTAATTTAGCATTCCACATTCTTATTCCTGGTATTCCAGTCTTCAAGCTTGGACTATCACTAAGTGATTACCTCACCATCTCGCATGGCGAGAGTAGAGCACATCACGACTTAACCGTTAGAGAAACATACTCAAAGAGAGACTAGAGCCTCAGACTCGAAGGTCGGTAGGTCGACGTCCAAGGTATGTGTACGACCTTTAGAGCCTCAGGCTCAAAGGTCGGTAGGTCGACGTCTACGGTCGACTTCCAGAACCTTCAACCCTAGACATCGACCAGGTCACTTGGTGACGTATCGGCAGGTCGAGGGTATGCCCTCGCCAACTTCCCCACGTGTCAAAGTCCGAGTCCGAAAGTTCTTTCCCTCGACGTCATGGGCATGGGTCGAGAGTGGCGAGTACCTGAGAGTGATTAAATGAGTCTGACATCAAAGTCCGAAAGTTCTTTCCCTCGACGTCATGGGCATGGGTCGAGAGTGGCGAGTACCTGAGAGTGATTAAATGAGTCTGACCTCAAAGTCCGAAAGTTCTTTCCCTCGACGTCATGGGCATGGGTCGAGAGTGGCGAGTACCTGAGAGTGATTAAATGAGTCTGACCTCAAAGTCCGAAAGTTCATTCCCTCGACGTCATGGGCATGGGTCAAGAGTGATGAATGAAGGTGACGTCAGTCACCTACCCAAGAGTGATGAAAGGAGGGTGACATCAGCCACCAACCACCCACTCAATCAGACCCATCCCTTGTCAGACCCATCCCTAAGGTGTCAGGACTCAGAAAAGCATGGTGGACATCCTGATTTTGAGGAAGAGCCCATGCTCTCCCTTTCCACGTCAGCGAGCTCACTCCCTATAAATACCAAGCCTTCACCAGGCTGCAAAAGGGGCTGGATTTCTTCACTTCTTCTTCTTTCCCGAAAATTATGTCAAAGAACATAGTATCTCTTTCTCTCTCTCTCCTGGTTGAGATGTCAGGGACGCTTCACTCTATGGCTCACATGATCATCAACACTTCTTTCATGTACATTCCATGACATTCCACCGACTTGAGGCGGAGGCATCCCAAGTCTGTCCGAGGAGCCCCGAGACACAAGGAGTGGTGAGCATGAGAAGGTGGTCTAACACGAGTGTGGTTACGACGAACCTCCTCAGCCATCAAGTGGTCGTCCCTCACCATCGAGCATAGGTCGACACCCCCCATCAAGCAGGGGAAGCCTTGCTTCACGTGGAGGAAGCCAACCATCCAGTGGTCGTCCTTCACCAACCATCAGGTGGACGACTCCCACCATCAAGTAGAGGAAGTCCAGGGCCGAGCATCGACTTCGCCTAAATAGAATGTAAACAACAACGATCATGCTCTCGCAACCCCTCACTAGATGAGGGGAGCCCCCGAGACACAAGGAGTGGTGAGCAGGAGAAGGTGGTCTAACACGAGTGTGGTTACGACGAACCTCCTCAGCCATCAAGTGGTCGTCCCTCACCATCAAGCATAGGTCGACACCCCCCATCAAGCAGGGGAAGCCTTGCTTCACGTGGAGGAAGCCAACCATCCAGTGGTCGTCCTTCACCAACCATCAGGTGGACGACTCCCACCATCAAGTAGAGGAAGTCCAGGGCCGAGCATCGACTTCACCTAAATAGAATGTAAACAACAACAATCATGCTCTCTCAACCCCTCACTAGATGAGGGGGGCCCCCGAGACACAAGGAGTGGTGAGCAGGAGAAGGTGGTCTAACACGAGTGTGGTTACGACGAACCTCCTCAGCCATCAAGTGGTCGTCCCTCACCATCAAGCATAGGTCGACACCCCCCATCAAGCAGGGGAAGCCTTGCTTCACGTGGAGGAAGCCAACCATCCAGTGGTCGTCCTTCACCAACCATCAGGTGGACGACTCCCACCATCAAGTAGAGGAAGTCCAGGGCCGAGCATCGACTTCGCCTAAATAGAATGTAAACAACAACGATCATGCTCTCGCAACCTCGCACTAGATGAGGGGAGCTAGAGACCTAGACCACCGATGTCTACCATCAGTCACCTTCGATGGACTACTAAGGCATGACACATTCCACCCTCGCACATCTCCAGTCATCCCAGGTGGACGACGAGGACAGCATACATGGACAAACGAAGCGAAGATCCATTACAAGTGAAAACCCCACCACTTTACACGTTGGATTTCAACGAAAGTCTCGTTGACCCGTTGGTGTTAAAAATCGGCACCAACAAAATGGCGCCGTCTGTGGGAAAATGAACGCTTAGCGCGTGCTCACTAGTTCGATGAGAAAGGAAGGTTATATCATGCGTGAGATGCCTTGGATGCTGAAGAACCTTCAATGTTCGAAGTCTTGCCCAGGACTGCGAGTACACCCATTAAATGGGACAGGGGGCTTCTTAACTTTTTGTCGCATGTACCTTTACTTAACTTAGGTTCACATCTACTAATTTGTATTCTTGGTTACTCACATATCGGCAGATAAAAGATGAGATAAAGACAAGGTAGAATGTGTGAACATTCATAAAGAAAAAGCGGAGTAAGGATGTGTACCCCACGCAGGCGAGGGGTGGAGAAGAGGAAATCCACCAACTTTCGCAAGAGTCGATCGAGGATTTCACTTTCCGCACCAACCGAAACTTGGACTCCTCACATCCATATTCACGAGTCTCGGTCCATATACTTTCGCTTGGCGGCAGGCGATGACTTGATTATCATCATTCGAGCGCGACCATTAACTTCAAGCGAGATGCAATGGTCTGATCAAATTGGGAGACTCGACAATTGGTGTATTCACATGCATGCCATGCACGCTACTTGGAATAGATAATCTCACTATTAGAGGTCCAGCAACCACCATGCTTCCAACAACCCCAAGTCACTCGATGATGTCCCATCACGACGTGGATAAACCTCAGACCCCCAGCCGACGAGAAGGCCACTACTCAACGAAGTAGCTGCTTTGGGAGGAATCAAACACCTCCAACCTTCAATGCTTGGCAGCCTAAGAGACCAGCGTGTGTTTAACCTCAACGACATATGAAGTAGCTTGAGGCATGGAGCAGACCCCTGGAGGTCTGGCAACGACCTTGCCACCCGCAACAATTTGCAAGTCAAAAAAGCAAGTTACATCCCGATCGGTACACCCTACTCTCAATTAATTGTTAGTCTGATTATAGTTATTACAACGTGCATCCCACCTTTTTAAGGATTGCCTTGACATGCCAAGACTAGTGAGTCTTCAAGCACCAGTAGGCGTCGGTTAGCCTTAGAAGGCCGAGGGCTCAATTTTATTAAGTTCTAATGTGTACATCTTGTATGATATTCTATACTATAGGAACTATATATCTATACGCTAGTTGCATGCCGTAAGTTATGTTGAGATCAAAATTTGCACAAACGAATTAGCTCGAAAATATATCCCTATATTCAACAATTCGGCAAAGACCCCCGTGCTAAGCATATGACTACTCAGTTCTTGTTACGTCAGCTCATTACTGATGAATATGTGTCAATGCCCAGACGCGGACCATATGGGGTACCCGTTCCACAAATCTATCTATGTAAACTCCTAGAAGTTTATTGGAACATAATGGTATAGCTATCTCAGCAGAAGTCCATCTAAGATAAGTGTAGTGGTGGTCTTAGTAGACAACCTTGACCGTCTAACATTGAAGGAAACTAATTGAGCTACCAGATGAAGGAGCCTCGCTAGTCGAGACCAATTCACATAGTGCCCTCGAGGTGCAACCCACTTAAATCACCAGGTGAAAAAAGAAAAAAAATCTCGCTAACCGAGACCAACCTACGAGAGTGTACTCGAGGTCTAATTCACCTAGCTCGACAAGTCAGAAAGTCTTCATAGCCGAGTTTAACTCCTGAAGGGCACTCACGGCTCATCGACTTTTAGCTGCCAATGGCAAAAGTTTTTTGAACCGCTGTTAGCTAGAGGTCTTACATTCCCTTATAGGTTGTGTTAATCGTTTAGTGGAATTAGCACGTATAAGGATGATGCACTTAGATGCAAGTCAAGAGTCAATAGTTAGAGCTCAAAAGGTTTGATCAATCCTCATCCTCTGTTAAGGGTGAAAACATTTCAGTCTATCGAGACTACTCATAAATGAGTTTATTCTCTTATCAAGAGCCTTCATCGTTCAAGGCTTTCATCACTCGGGGACGAGGAAGTCAGCCTAACCTACGTAAGACCTCATAGTTCCACCTCCAAGCAACTATGAGAGTGGTCTACCATCTCTAAAGAAACATATCTATGCACAGCAAGGTTAGTTTCTTTTATGGTATGCTCTTTTCCATTCGCTAGGAACCACCTACCCAAACTTAGGTTCACCAAATTCTTCTCTCATTTGAGTTCCCTACCCAACATAGGCCTAGGTTGGCCGTGAAACTGGGGGCTTGTTGATGTCATAATTTGGTTCGACAGTTAAAACTGACTTTTCAACCCTTTCCGTGTACGACGCGGCAAAGACTCCACGTCGGACTCTGACCTTTCAACGCTCCGAAAACCTTATTCGAGAAGTGTAGAGAATCTTCACACGTAATCGTGAGGTGCCTAATTTAGCATTCCACATTCTTATTCCTGGTATTCCAGTCTTCAAGCTTGGACTATCACTAAGTGATTACCTCACCATCTCGCATGGCGAGAGTAGAGCACATCACGACTTAACCGTTAGAGAAACATACTCAAAGAGAGACTAGAGCCTCAGACTCGAAGGTCGGTAGGTCGACGTCCAAGGTATGTGTACGACCTTTAGAGCCTCAGGCTCAAAGGTCGGTAGGTCGACGTCTACGGTCGACTTCCAGAACCTTCAACCCTAGACATCGACCAGGTCACTTGGTGACGTATCGGCAGGTCGAGGGTATGCCCTCGCCAACTTCCCCACGTGTCAAAGTCCGAGTCCGAAAGTTCTTTCCCTCGACGTCATGGGCATGGGTCGAGAGTGGCGAGTACCTGAGAGTGATTAAATGAGTCTGACATCAAAGTCCGAAAGTTCTTTCCCTCGACGTCATGGGCATGGGTCGAGAGTGGCGAGTACCTGAGAGTGATTAAATGAGTCTGACCTCAAAGTCCGAAAGTTCTTTCCCTCGACGTCATGGGCATGGGTCGAGAGTGGCGAGTACCTGAGAGTGATTAAATGAGTCTGACCTCAAAGTCCGAAAGTTCATTCCCTCGACGTCATGGGCATGGGTCAAGAGTGATGAATGAAGGTGACGTCAGTCACCTACCCAAGAGTGATGAAAGGAGGGTGACATCAGCCACCAACCACCCACTCAATCAGACCCATCCCTTGTCAGACCCATCCCTAAGGTGTCAGGACTCAGAAAAGCATGGTGGACATCCTGATTTTGAGGAAGAGCCCATGCTCTCCCTTTCCACGTCAGCGAGCTCACTCCCTATAAATACCAAGCCTTCACCAGGCTGCAAAAGGGGCTGGATTTCTTCACTTCTTCTTCTTTCCCGAAAATTATGTCAAAGAACATAGTATCTCTTTCTCTCTCTCTCCTGGTTGAGATGTCAGGGACGCTTCACTCTATGGCTCACATGATCATCAACACTTCTTTCATGTACATTCCATGACATTCCACCGACTTGAGGCGGAGGCATCCCAAGTCTGTCCGAGGAGCCCCGAGACACAAGGAGTGGTGAGCATGAGAAGGTGGTCTAACACGAGTGTGGTTACGACGAACCTCCTCAGCCATCAAGTGGTCGTCCCTCACCATCGAGCATAGGTCGACACCCCCCATCAAGCAGGGGAAGCCTTGCTTCACGTGGAGGAAGCCAACCATCCAGTGGTCGTCCTTCACCAACCATCAGGTGGACGACTCCCACCATCAAGTAGAGGAAGTCCAGGGCCGAGCATCGACTTCGCCTAAATAGAATGTAAACAACAACGATCATGCTCTCGCAACCCCTCACTAGATGAGGGGAGCCCCCGAGACACAAGGAGTGGTGAGCAGGAGAAGGTGGTCTAACACGAGTGTGGTTACGACGAACCTCCTCAGCCATCAAGTGGTCGTCCCTCACCATCAAGCATAGGTCGACACCCCCCATCAAGCAGGGGAAGCCTTGCTTCACGTGGAGGAAGCCAACCATCCAGTGGTCGTCCTTCACCAACCATCAGGTGGACGACTCCCACCATCAAGTAGAGGAAGTCCAGGGCCGAGCATCGACTTCACCTAAATAGAATGTAAACAACAACAATCATGCTCTCTCAACCCCTCACTAGATGAGGGGGGCCCCCGAGACACAAGGAGTGGTGAGCAGGAGAAGGTGGTCTAACACGAGTGTGGTTACGACGAACCTCCTCAGCCATCAAGTGGTCGTCCCTCACCATCAAGCATAGGTCGACACCCCCCATCAAGCAGGGGAAGCCTTGCTTCACGTGGAGGAAGCCAACCATCCAGTGGTCGTCCTTCACCAACCATCAGGTGGACGACTCCCACCATCAAGTAGAGGAAGTCCAGGGCCGAGCATCGACTTCGCCTAAATAGAATGTAAACAACAACGATCATGCTCTCGCAACCTCGCACTAGATGAGGGGAGCTAGAGACCTAGACCACCGATGTCTACCATCAGTCACCTTCGATGGACTACTAAGGCATGACACATTCCACCCTCGCACATCTCCAGTCATCCCAGGTGGACGACGAGGACAGCATACATGGACAAACGAAGCGAAGATCCATTACAAGTGAAAACCCCACCACTTTACACGTTGGATTTCAACGAAAGTCTCGTTGACCCGTTGGTGTTAAAAATCGGCACCAACAAAATGGCGCCGTCTGTGGGAAAATGAACGCTTAGCGCGTGCTCACTAGTTCGATGAGAAAGGAAGGTTATATCATGCGTGAGATGCCTTGGATGCTGAAGAACCTTCAATGTTCGAAGTCTTGCCCAGGACTGCGAGTACACCCATTAAATGGGACAGGGGGCTTCTTAACTTTTTGTCGCATGTACCTTTACTTAACTTAGGTTCACATCTACTAATTTGTATTCTTGGTTACTCACATATCGGCAGATAAAAGATGAGATAAAGACAAGGTAGAATGTGTGAACATTCATAAAGAAAAAGCGGAGTAAGGATGTGTACCCCACGCAGGCGAGGGGTGGAGAAGAGGAAATCCACCAACTTTCGCAAGAGTCGATCGAGGATTTCACTTTCCGCACCAACCGAAACTTGGACTCCTCACATCCATATTCACGAGTCTCGGTCCATATACTTTCGCTTGGCGGCAGGCGATGACTTGATTATCATCATTCGAGCGCGACCATTAACTTCAAGCGAGATGCAATGGTCTGATCAAATTGGGAGACTCGACAATTGGTGTATTCACATGCATGCCATGCACGCTACTTGGAATAGATAATCTCACTATTAGAGGTCCAGCAACCACCATGCTTCCAACAACCCCAAGTCACTCGATGATGTCCCATCACGACGTGGATAAACCTCAGACCCCCAGCCGACGAGAAGGCCACTACTCAACGAAGTAGCTGCTTTGGGAGGAATCAAACACCTCCAACCTTCAATGCTTGGCAGCCTAAGAGACCAGCGTGTGTTTAACCTCAACGACATATGAAGTAGCTTGAGGCATGGAGCAGACCCCTGGAGGTCTGGCAACGACCTTGCCACCCGCAACAATTTGCAAGTCAAAAAAGCAAGTTACATCCCGATCGGTACACCCTACTCTCAATTAATTGTTAGTCTGATTATAGTTATTACAACGTGCATCCCACCTTTTTAAGGATTGCCTTGACATGCCAAGACTAGTGAGTCTTCAAGCACCAGTAGGCGTCGGTTAGCCTTAGAAGGCCGAGGGCTCAATTTTATTAAGTTCTAATGTGTACATCTTGTATGATATTCTATACTATAGGAACTATATATCTATACGCTAGTTGCATGCCGTAAGTTATGTTGAGATCAAAATTTGCACAAACGAATTAGCTCGAAAATATATCCCTATATTCAACAATTCGGCAAAGACCCCCGTGCTAAGCATATGACTACTCAGTTCTTGTTACGTCAGCTCATTACTGATGAATATGTGTCAATGCCCAGACGCGGACCATATGGGGTACCCGTTCCACAAATCTATCTATGTAAACTCCTAGAAGTTTATTGGAACATAATGGTATAGCTATCTCAGCAGAAGTCCATCTAAGATAAGTGTAGTGGTGGTCTTAGTAGACAACCTTGACCGTCTAACATTGAAGGAAACTAATTGAGCTACCAGATGAAGGAGCCTCGCTAGTCGAGACCAATTCACATAGTGCCCTCGAGGTGCAACCCACTTAAATCACCAGGTGAAAAAAGAAAAAAAATCTCGCTAACCGAGACCAACCTACGAGAGTGTACTCGAGGTCTAATTCACCTAGCTCGACAAGTCAGAAAGTCTTCATAGCCGAGTTTAACTCCTGAAGGGCACTCACGGCTCATCGACTTTTAGCTGCCAATGGCAAAAGTTTTTTGAACCGCTGTTAGCTAGAGGTCTTACATTCCCTTATAGGTTGTGTTAATCGTTTAGTGGAATTAGCACGTATAAGGATGATGCACTTAGATGCAAGTCAAGAGTCAATAGTTAGAGCTCAAAAGGTTTGATCAATCCTCATCCTCTGTTAAGGGTGAAAACATTTCAGTCTATCGAGACTACTCATAAATGAGTTTATTCTCTTATCAAGAGCCTTCATCGTTCAAGGCTTTCATCACTCGGGGACGAGGAAGTCAGCCTAACCTACGTAAGACCTCATAGTTCCACCTCCAAGCAACTATGAGAGTGGTCTACCATCTCTAAAGAAACATATCTATGCACAGCAAGGTTAGTTTCTTTTATGGTATGCTCTTTTCCATTCGCTAGGAACCACCTACCCAAACTTAGGTTCACCAAATTCTTCTCTCATTTGAGTTCCCTACCCAACATAGGCCTAGGTTGGCCGTGAAACTGGGGGCTTGTTGATGTCATAATTTGGTTCGACAGTTAAAACTGACTTTTCAACCCTTTCCGTGTACGACGCGGCAAAGACTCCACGTCGGACTCTGACCTTTCAACGCTCCGAAAACCTTATTCGAGAAGTGTAGAGAATCTTCACACGTAATCGTGAGGTGCCTAATTTAGCATTCCACATTCTTATTCCTGGTATTCCAGTCTTCAAGCTTGGACTATCACTAAGTGATTACCTCACCATCTCGCATGGCGAGAGTAGAGCACATCACGACTTAACCGTTAGAGAAACATACTCAAAGAGAGACTAGAGCCTCAGACTCGAAGGTCGGTAGGTCGACGTCCAAGGTATGTGTACGACCTTTAGAGCCTCAGGCTCAAAGGTCGGTAGGTCGACGTCTACGGTCGACTTCCAGAACCTTCAACCCTAGACATCGACCAGGTCACTTGGTGACGTATCGGCAGGTCGAGGGTATGCCCTCGCCAACTTCCCCACGTGTCAAAGTCCGAGTCCGAAAGTTCTTTCCCTCGACGTCATGGGCATGGGTCGAGAGTGGCGAGTACCTGAGAGTGATTAAATGAGTCTGACATCAAAGTCCGAAAGTTCTTTCCCTCGACGTCATGGGCATGGGTCGAGAGTGGCGAGTACCTGAGAGTGATTAAATGAGTCTGACCTCAAAGTCCGAAAGTTCTTTCCCTCGACGTCATGGGCATGGGTCGAGAGTGGCGAGTACCTGAGAGTGATTAAATGAGTCTGACCTCAAAGTCCGAAAGTTCATTCCCTCGACGTCATGGGCATGGGTCAAGAGTGATGAATGAAGGTGACGTCAGTCACCTACCCAAGAGTGATGAAAGGAGGGTGACATCAGCCACCAACCACCCACTCAATCAGACCCATCCCTTGTCAGACCCATCCCTAAGGTGTCAGGACTCAGAAAAGCATGGTGGACATCCTGATTTTGAGGAAGAGCCCATGCTCTCCCTTTCCACGTCAGCGAGCTCACTCCCTATAAATACCAAGCCTTCACCAGGCTGCAAAAGGGGCTGGATTTCTTCACTTCTTCTTCTTTCCCGAAAATTATGTCAAAGAACATAGTATCTCTTTCTCTCTCTCTCCTGGTTGAGATGTCAGGGACGCTTCACTCTATGGCTCACATGATCATCAACACTTCTTTCATGTACATTCCATGACATTCCACCGACTTGAGGCGGAGGCATCCCAAGTCTGTCCGAGGAGCCCCGAGACACAAGGAGTGGTGAGCATGAGAAGGTGGTCTAACACGAGTGTGGTTACGACGAACCTCCTCAGCCATCAAGTGGTCGTCCCTCACCATCGAGCATAGGTCGACACCCCCCATCAAGCAGGGGAAGCCTTGCTTCACGTGGAGGAAGCCAACCATCCAGTGGTCGTCCTTCACCAACCATCAGGTGGACGACTCCCACCATCAAGTAGAGGAAGTCCAGGGCCGAGCATCGACTTCGCCTAAATAGAATGTAAACAACAACGATCATGCTCTCGCAACCCCTCACTAGATGAGGGGAGCCCCCGAGACACAAGGAGTGGTGAGCAGGAGAAGGTGGTCTAACACGAGTGTGGTTACGACGAACCTCCTCAGCCATCAAGTGGTCGTCCCTCACCATCAAGCATAGGTCGACACCCCCCATCAAGCAGGGGAAGCCTTGCTTCACGTGGAGGAAGCCAACCATCCAGTGGTCGTCCTTCACCAACCATCAGGTGGACGACTCCCACCATCAAGTAGAGGAAGTCCAGGGCCGAGCATCGACTTCACCTAAATAGAATGTAAACAACAACAATCATGCTCTCTCAACCCCTCACTAGATGAGGGGGGCCCCCGAGACACAAGGAGTGGTGAGCAGGAGAAGGTGGTCTAACACGAGTGTGGTTACGACGAACCTCCTCAGCCATCAAGTGGTCGTCCCTCACCATCAAGCATAGGTCGACACCCCCCATTAAAATTTTAATTATTAATTTTACTTAATTATATATTTGTTAGAATATTAATTTTTTTTTTCCCGTTCAATTAGGAGAGGGTGAACCGGGCCGAAGAAGAAGTGTTGCAGGAAGTAGTTCAGGAGACACAACCGAACATTTCAGAGGAAGATCTGCAAGAAGCCCTGAGCCGACCGATCGAATGTCCAAACTGCAGCGAGGATATTCGACGCAGCCTTCCCAGACCGGTCAAACAACTACTACTGCCGGGGTTTGGGAAGTTCTGGAATAGGGGTCCTGAAGACAACTAAGGGAGCTCAAAAGAGGAGAGGCGGGGACACCCAACAGATGAAGGGGGAAATGCAGAGATTGGCAGAAGAAAATGCAAGATTGGCGGCCCAGTTCCAGAGAACACAGCAGTATCATATGGAAATGGAGCGTTGGCATGCTGAATGCGAGAGAATTCGGCGACAGAACTACGCCGGCCAACAAAATTGGTGGTATGCTATGTTCGCGGCACAACAACCAGGTCTTGAACCCCCGCCCTCATTTTAGCCGTTAGATGAACCTCGAATGCCGAGAGCTCCCGAGTTCATTCAGCAGGATGACGAGCATGATGGACAGCAGGATGCTGGCCAGGATTAGGGTTTAGGGTTTAGGGATGGAACAAATTAAATAATTAATGAAAAACGTGTTTCTTGTTGGATTGTCATTGTTAATTGCAGGTTGCTTAATTTAGAAATTAATTTAATTTTTTTTCCCCAAAATGTAAGAACAGCCGACGAAATTGACATTATTTCGTCGGCTATCACTGCTGTAGCCGACGATTTTACCAAATTTCGTCGGCTATAACTGTTATAACCGACGAAAATGACAGTATTTCGTCGGTGGTCTATGTTAAATAGTGACGGTTTCCTCGGCTATAACTAATTAATATATATTAAAATATTAATATATTCCGACGAAATTGACATTTTCGTCGGCTATATTTCAGAACAAATAACCGACGAAACAGAAGAGATCGTTGGCTATATTTTACGATATCGTCGGCCATATGTGACAATATCCGACGAAATTTCGTTGGGCATTATGCCAAGGTTTGGTTGACGAAATGTATTTTCGTCGGTGATAATGGCCGACGATTTCGTTATTTCGTCGAGCATATGTGAAAATGGCCGACGATTTCGTTATTGTCGTCGGCTTTGGGTATTACCGACGCCGTTTTATAGCCGAATAATAGCCGACGAAAGTTTCGTCGGTAGAAGGAACACCCGACGAAAATTTTGAATAGTAGACAAAAATTTTTTCGTCGGCTATTCTGTCCGATCTGGTAGTGTGTACTAGGTTAATTATGCCTTATGAAGACACACACACACACACACACACATATATATATATATATATATATATATGTACACACACACGCTTCTTGAGACCAGTCGTATTAGAGAGGAAATTGAACAGAGAGAAAGAAAATTGCAGAACTATTCTTTCTTCTCCTTCTCTTTATTCTCTTGGTGGTGACGCAGCTATTCCATTGGTGAAGTTCCTAGAGAGCTTGATTGTTGGGGGTTGTTGATTATTGTAGTTAAAGAGAATAGTAATAGGATTGGGTGTATTAGTCTGGGTTGAGAGAGTTATTATTAACTCTAGTTGTTTGTTTCTCACATTGATCATAGTTGAATATTTGCCGGATGTAGCTCAATCACATTGATTGGGTGAACCCCTATAAATCTTGTGTCCCTGTATTTCTTTTCTTTATTATTTCATATTGATATTACTGTTTGTTTACGCTTCCGCACAACAGATTATTGTGTAGCCGGCCATGCATTAAGCAGTCAGTAGATCGATGGAGCAAGGCAGCTAGGAGTGCAATAAATAGATATATAGAGATAGATTTGAGTGAAGTGCACGTAATTGCTCTGTTTCTGGATCATGAAGAAGTTAACTTAATTGTACGTATTGTTTCGTTTTGTTTGCCAACCCAGATCGAGAACTATCTTCTCCAAAACCAAGAGAAAGCTGGCATTATATTGGGAATTCAAATTCATTCATATAAACGCGTTGGTGCGCACAGGCCAGGCCAGGGGACCAAACCATCTTAATCTGTTTGTAGGCGCAGCTAGCCAGCATGACTTTGTCATTGCTGCTTTAATTAATTTCCAAAGTAAAAGGGCTAGCAAGGGCTCCCTGATCGAGCTTTAGGGTTAGGTCATCGAGGAGTGTGGGATGCAGAGAGAGATGGATCCAGCTAGCTAACCAAGTAGCAAATTGGCCGTGTACGTTCTCTCTCTATCTCTATCTCTATATATCTATGTATCATTATGTTACTCTGTTCGTGTGTTTGCGTCCATAATCATATCATCAGGTCCCCGCGCGCCATACTATATGATGATGACGATCGATCGAGATATTACTTGGAAGCTAGCCCAGTGGGTGCTTCCATTGTTGACTCGTACACCTTCCTAGCTTCCATATCTGTCTATCTCATTGCATGCCTTTGCTCATCATCGATCATCACTCCCCATTATTTATCACTAGCTTTACAGCCTTTACTTGACCCTGGCCTGTTCTCTTTATGATCGAACAAAACAAAATACGTCGATCACAAGTTCATATATAGATGAATCAGTGTTGATCGATCGACATAATTGACAAATATGTAGGTGATCACCAACTAAAGTAGTGTGGGTTCATGTTCTAGCAGCTCAAAAACTTTAGATACTATTTTTTATTTATCGATCAATAATTACCTATGAATGATGCATGCTTATCTATAAGCGGATCGATGTAATTGATTAAGGTGCATGGATTATTCAAGGAAATTGAGCTGCCAAAGCTACCCTTCTTATCATCAACAATAACTTGATGTTATTGAAATGTGGTAGCTAGATATTCTTGAATCGATTACCACTCTAGCCCGTTTCAATATTATGCTTTTTAAGAATTCAATTTGCATGTATTTCAACTTTTGAAGTCTCAAATGTCTGGTTTGAGTATCGATCTTTCTATTTAGTCACACACGTACTCTAGTTTTGTTTATAAATGCGTAGAGACGGAACCACTTAGGAGCATACTGGTTCCGTACACTGGTAAGGTTTGAGTTTTTTTTTTTTTTTTTTTTTGCTAGTGACATAATCGCTAGTTTGGAAGGTTCCCTTTAATACTGACCTGTAAATCTGTGAACATACTGATCGATATGCAAGAATGGGAGCAAAGAAAAAGTATTATATATGGAGAAATTATTAAGCTGAAAAGAGTAATTTGGTGTCGGGAATATCAAGTATATAAGTGTGTGGTATGGAGAATTGAATCCAAGTGCATGCCCAGGTTGCCCCCTCAACAAACCACACTCTTGCTGCTAGCTACCTCCTCGCCACGTATTAGATCAGCACTTGATATATCCCACATGATATCCTCTTTGCTTCATCGCTCTTTAATTTCTATGTGTTTGTTGTTGGATCTCATCTTTTATTCATCAACAAAGCAAAGATCACAAGTCACTTGCATTTTGGCATTTCATTCTTCTTTTCGTTTCATTTTCTTCTTCTTGTTGTTCGGTGGTCGAGATTCAAAACACGCATTCGCATTGAAAAAAAAAAAATCAAGAATTGATAAAGATGGATCATCAATCCCACACATATATATCCCATGTATTTACATTACAAGTCCCAATCTAGCTAGCTAGCTTGTTGTTTTCTTGGAATAGTCCAAGCATTGATATATCCCACTAATTATTGCATGGCAACTAGCTAGCTACTTCGCCTCCTCTATACGTCTCTTATATATCACATCATAATCATAGAAAAGATTGTGCATGATTTTTCTGGCTCTAGCTTGCTTGCTTCTCCATACTTTCACATCGATGATCTGCTACAATCCGCCTTCCCTAACCCAACTCTACGATTTGCCAAATCAAACTCTACCCAATGATTCTGCTGATGAACGTTGCCGATTATGTTACTCGCCGCTCCGATCATTTCCGATCGCCCGATCGCCACGCACCACACTTTTCCCTCCACATTTTGTAGAATTTTCTCTTTGGGTACCACAATCTCCGCTCCTTTATCAAACTCCAACACCATTTCACCTATCAACGCTCCGATGTTACTATCGAAACACATGTCGGCGACGTTACCGTAAACGTAACCCTTCTTCAACTTTGGCCCGACCAGTCTCACTATCTCTTCCTTCACTTTCTTGTAAGCCTCCTCTACAAAATAAGTCAACTCAGATCCGGAGTCCACCATTGTCTGACCCGAACCGCTCGCGTCCGGCCGGAACACCGAGGGCAAGATGCTCAACCTCTTGCCGCCTATCCTCACCCCAAGCATCGCCACCGTGTAGGCCAGTGGGTCCAAATTCGGCATGCGTTGACTTTGACCAAAGGTCAACAAGTCAACGTATTGAAAATTGGCCGAGTTGGGATTGTTACCGAGGTAAAAAGTCCCGGTCGACTGAGCCGGGCGGGAGGGTATGCAGTAGGAGAATTTGGTAATTTGGGCTTGGGAAGGAAAGGACAAGCGGCCGAGATTCATGCCCAAAATGCCCTTGGTGTCACTGGTGTCCTTGGCGCAACCGAGAGTGAGGGGAGGAGTGCTGGTGGCCCTGGAGAAGGTGAACTTTTCTCTGACGAGATTGCCCTCGGCGAGAGTGCCGTCGGCGTAGAAGTAGGAGTAGTGGCAGAGGCTGTTCTGGTCGCAGGTGGTGGGGAGGGTGAAGTCGGGAACTCGGGGCTTGCAGATGGGGTGGTTGCAAGGGAGGTTGGAGAAGGTGGAGGAGAGAGAAGGGTCGAACATGGATGCCGGAGGAGAAGGGCGGAGGAGCTTCTTGTGGCACTGAATCCAGGAAAGCTGGCTTCCGGTGTCGAGAAGCATCTGCTGCGTCTGGGGAGGTGTTCCTATGGGAAGAGACACGACGGGAGCCATGGAGTATTTGAAGGGCAGCTTATAGTTGTAGCCTTTGTTGGGTCGAGAAATGAGAGCAGAGTCATGGAGAGAGTTGGTGGTGGTGCTTGGGGGGGGAGAGTGTGGAGTGAAGAGAGGAAAAGAGATGGAGAAATTTGCGGTGGCGGAGAGGGCGAGAGGAAAGAGAGAGCAGAAGAACAAGAAGAAGAACAGAGCCATGAGATGGATGGATGTTTTTCAGGAAGAGAGGGAGAGAGCTTTGAGTGGGTTGAGTACAGTAGGGTTTGGGTGGGTAGTATTTATACTAGGAGTAGGAGAGTTGATGGAGATTGAAGAAGAATAAAGAGGAAATTAAAGAACAAAAAGACGCCAAAAGAGAGAGAGAAAAAAAAAACAAAAGAAAGAGAGACGCGTTTTCATAATTGGGATGGAGGAGTTAACTATATATACGTTATTAACTTACAGTAATATTTACGGATGTTACAGACTGATTTGATTAATTAGACTAATAATTAGTTAGAAATGATCGATAAACGTACGTAGGTGACCAAGTTTGACCTGAAAGTAGAAAAAAAGAAAATTGCAGCCTATATTTGGGGAAGGTGGAATGGAGGAGCTGTCTCACATATGACACATGAGTCATCTTCAAACCTCTCGTTTTCAAAACTTAAAGACCGTGGACATTTGAATTTACAAGAACAAGTATGGATTGATATAAATGGTGAGATACATGATAATGTTAACGCGACTAGTTTAGTCGGATTTGTACATATGGAACCTAACCAGACATACCCTCCGATTATATCTTTCAAATTGTTCACACTAACGAGCCACCCTTCTCCGCAAGGGGATTTTAGTAAAAAACCAAATACAATACTTGAGCAAAGGGTTAGGTTGGTAATTTTTCGTACATCTCCCCCACCCAGAACCCAAGTATCATATACAACCCTAAAATAAAGAGCCTTGAATACTATAAGAAAAGCGCATATGCCTAACAAGATTAAGTGAATTCTCAAAATTGTAGTCATTTTATTTCTATCTTTCCATACATAACCGAAAAATGGAAAAGATTCTTCAAGAGTCTCAGGTCCCAGAAGTGCATGATAAATACCGCCAAAGCCCAATACTGCAGAGGAAATTAAGTGAAGTACTCTAGACACAAAGTATGAAAAGGTGTCTAGAACTTCCCCACCTGAACCTATCCCCAACCTAGAGTAGCTAGGTGGGGTTTAATCGAGCTAATTAAATTTCTTAGTAACTTATCTCATTAGTAAAATGTACGTCACTTAACATTTTTTTTGACCATAAACTAAATACATACTATGTGTGTAATTTATTACAAAAAATAATAAAAATATTTATTACTTAGAAAAAATGTGAGTGTTGGAAAACCGAGAGTGGAAAGTTATAGTGTTATGATATGGAGAGACATTAGAAAGGGATATTAATTAGAATTTATTTTTATATTATTTTACTAATTACTATTTTTTTATTATTTATTTATTAAAATTTATATTAATATAATCTAGTGAAAACGTTCAAGACGTAGTTTTATCTAGCAAACTCCTCTTACGGGCCTTTTAGCTAGCAAATTAACTGATCTTCTCTTATTAATAATAGTACGTACAGATAATTGCTATATTTCAACGTTCACTGTAGCATAATTATAAGTGATGATAGAACAGTATTCCATCTTGCATCTGCCTGCCCCATGCACTTTGAATATATAGGTATACCAGCTGCTGATGTTAGTGAACAAATTGCGTAAAGTCTACGTACTAGTCCTAGCAAGCTATATATTAATGTTCATATATATATTCTTTTCTTTTCTTTTCTTTTTTTTGGTGTAGCTAGCTAGCTAGATGATCATCAATCGAAATTAAAAATGAACCATGCTGATGATCCGTCATATGTCGATCGAGCTCTAATTTAATCCAATGACACTGCACTAGCTGTAGACAACAACAAAACTTTATTCATGTTAGAGCATCCGCACCCATGAAATGGTCTTGCTCAAGCACCTGGTGGGCCCAGAAGTAAAATTTGATTCAAGCAAATGGAAATCAAATTTTGCTCCACCAAATCAATTTTGTCTTGTTGTGAAATGATTAAATTTTTTTTACCGGATAGATTTACCACCAATAATTATGTGCCACGTATCATTATCGACTCGATTTTATCCACGATTTTCGATAAGATTTCCGACTAATAATTTTTTTTTATTTCTCGAACATTGAAATTACATGAAAGACAAATTTTTGGGAGAGTTTTGAAATTTTTGGGATTTTTTTACTATTTTTTGGGAATATTTCCGTTTTGATCAAATTGTAGCCGTTGCCTTTGAATTCTGACCGTTGGATCAAAATTTCAGATTGAAATAGAAGGCCCAGATTGATTTGCCCGTTTTTTTTTGACCGGTCAGACTGCCACGTGGCAGCATGTCATTGGCTCATTCAAAATTAGCACTGTTCATCTTCTTCCCCGGTTTTCCCGCGCCGTGCTGCGTTCCCGTTCCCGTGCTGCGTTCTCCACCGTCCGGCGACTCCAGCCGACGTGCCACCCACCAAACTGATGGGCTCGACGCCCTCGTTCCTTTGGCACCGGTCTCAGGCGGCGTTGCTCGACAGTGGGAGGTGCGGCAACGTGGCAGCCGAAAAGCGAAAATCGGTCCGGTCCGTCCTAGAGCTCGGCAGCACCTCCACGATGTGGTGCATCTCACGTGGCAGCCGAAAAGCGAAAATCGAAACGGCCCGGCCCCACCTCCTGCTCGAGCAAGTTTTGCTCGAGCCTTCGCTCGAGCACGTTGACTCGTGGACTGCTCGAGAAGTTGCCCTCCGTTTTCGACCCCGGTGCGTGCTGTTTTCCGTCTTGCTCGAGCACCTTGGCCGGTCCTACCTCTTGCTCGAACTCTTGCTCGCCCGATTGCTCGCCGGTGCGGGTGCTCTTAGGGAATCTCACGTACCCGGCCACTGATATCTAAATACCCATTATTCTTCTTTTCTGACCGGTATTGTGGCCATATCAGATGACTAATTAAACGTTAGAAATTATGGTAGCTGTTGGATCGATCTCAGCGTGTGTGTATACATATATATATATATATCTCTTTATTTACAGAATAGCTATGATTCACGGATTATGTACATATATACATATATAAACCTACAGAAGTGGTTCATCTATTTTGCCATATATATAAGCTGCGCATATAACGCCTGGAGTTGATACCCTGAGGAAAAAAAATTTAGATGTTTCATCATCATCATCTACCAAACCTATATATGGTAATCTTTATTTGATGGCATGGGAACCATATACCTAGCTATTTATGTTGGAGTCAATGGAATGATATCAGAGCTTATTATTTAATCAAGCTGCTGCTTTATCCGACTGAAATAGCTAGTGCCCCATTAACCCAGTAGTGCCAACATATAAATTAATTCAAGTTCATAAAGAAATAGGGAATAAGAACGGCGCAAGCAGTATCTGTACTAAATAGTGGTGATGAAGATTATCTTAATCTAGAGATAGAACCCTAATTTAATATAGAAATGTTTACCTCTGTGGGGATTGTTTCTAAGTTGATGATGATGATATCAGTCGTGGAGAACATTATATTGTTTGGTTTGTGTTTTGTCGTAACTGGGAATTGAAGCTTAGCATATCAAATACACGAGTCATGCATTTTTGTTCTTTCTTTGAAGAAACAACGTATCTACGTTTGCCAAGCAAGAAAACAAATCAAATGCGGTGCTTTTGTTAATTTGTACGTACAACATCTCAAGCTAAAATCCGACAGTAACATGCATGCTGGCCGGGACAGAGCTCGAGTATTATATATCCAAATTTAAGCTGCGAGCTCTCTTGTCCAAATGTATAGAACACCAAAAGCCACTTACTATCTAGCAGCTGATAGCTAATGATTCTAAATAATCACGTCGCTCAGTACGTAGATGTGAAAGCATATGACTTAATCTAACAAGTTACTAACTAGTTATTAAGATTGTACCAACTTCAACCGATCATCAAATTAAATTAACAGTAAAGAACCCAAAATGGGGGTGACGAGCAATTTCGTTGGTGTGAGGGGTTCTTTTGATATTGGAGATAACTAAACCCAAGATTAGCCCGCAGCTTGAAAGATTAAGCTAGCCTTGAGCGTGATTCAGACAGAGATGACGCTGTGAGCCTGGCGTCGGAGCTGGAAAAACCCCGTAGTGAATGAGAATTGGGCTATTTTAGGGATGGCAGATTTGGGTTTCTAGGGTTTGAGAAAGGGATTTGGGGATTTCTGCTTGAATAGCATGAGGGATTGATGGTTTGAAGGCTTGAAGGCTTGAAGAGAAGGGTTATATGTGTTACTGGGTAATTGCTGGATAGGTTTTCTGATATCAAATGCCCCTTTTTATACGCTCAGGATAGAGTTGTGGGGGAATTAAAATACCTCTAAGCTGTTGGATAAACTCTTTCCCCTTCAATCTCGTCCTTGATTTATGCAGAGAATGGGGGAAAAGATATTTGCTTGAGGTGGGTTCCCTAGACAGATGAAGGTTGCTGTAGGGATTTCTGCTGATCTCCATGGCAGACAACCCAATGTCATGAAATCCGGAAGGAGGAGCTGTTGAGAGATTTGGGATGATGAGTTCATGATTTCGAGGGTGAAGGGGGTATTTATTGACTGACTTAAGATATGGTTTCAATGGAGATGAGGTGGTAAACGGAGGGAGCTGTGGTTCCTGAGCTGCTGCAGGGGGAAGAAGTTCCTGGACATTTGGCTGGTGTCATCGATCGAAGAAGAAGGAGATGGAGTTTGACACAAAAAAGTGAGGCAGAGAAAGAGTTGGGCCTTTTTTCCTAAAAATGGCATTTGGATTTTTGCTTCAATATTTGGGCTCAGAGGGAAACAACCCAAACTCTTTAGCTTCACTATTTTCGTCATTAATTCATGTCATTGAACATGGATTTCGGACCCAAGACCGAAATCATCAATAATGCTAAATCGGCGACGAGCGTTGTGCGTTTTTTCATAACCTTTCACACCATATCCACTATGCAAGCCCCAAAACGCATGCGGCTTATGCAAGCATAAATGGCGTACTTGCCTGGCAAGTTAAATCGAGTATTGAAATAATCATAAAGTTTGCGTGAACACATAAAATAAAATACTTGATTTACGGGTATCAACATTAGCCCCCATGATTATGTGGGCTGCTTGAGGCATGGAGTGGGCCACATAATCAGAGTTCATATTGAGGAAAAAAGTCAGCCCAACCCAAATTATCATTTAAGACTTTTAGTTTACCTCTTCTCCCTTGAGGAGTCCACCGACTTTGCTCTTCTTCTCTCAGAATCACATAGGAGTAGCCCTGCAGCCTTCCTGCTTGCGAGTCTCTCCTCAATTCTCTCAGTCTTGAGTTTCCTTTGCTAATGTTTCTGCCTAAACCCGGGGGTCTTGGTAGATACTTGATGAATCCGACTCGATCTCCTGCAATCCTGCTTACTAAGGGGAATACCGGGCGGGCCGGCCTTCACCTCTCCGATGCTTAAGTTAGTATAGTTGGAATATATATAACCTGGGCACGTATGTAAGCAGGGAGGGAGACAAGTTACCTCTTTATGGTGGTAGTTGAGGCCCGTATATAGGTGGTCAAGGGTGAGGGCTGGCCTTACCCTTCGATGTGGGACTGGTTCCCTTCTGTTTGGATATTCTGGTGCCCTCTTTGGCAGGCGGGCGCCCCTGGTCCCAGGATCCCTGGAGGCAGGATAGACCGCTGGGGCCCGAGGCCTGGTGCGGGTGGTCCGATCCTGGGTCCTGGTCCGGGCTCTGGTGCGCTTGCTGCGGGTCTGTGGGCCCTAGTGTAGCCTCTCTGGCTACTGTCAACAAGTCCCCCAAGTTCCCGGTCAAGTGCAATCTTGAATGGGGACTTAAGATCTGTCTTGCTCTTGGCCTGCAGACCCGCAGGGTTACCAACCTACCGGTGCTCAGTCCCCCAAGTCCGCGTTAAAGATTGGGCGTGACCGAGGTGAGTATCTGGATCTTTGAATGGGCGTTCCTAAAGTATCGACACGAGTCCCGGATGAACCATATTGGTGCGGGGCGGAGTTCACGGGAGCTCGACGGGCGTCCTGCCGTATCGGAACGAGTCCCGGATGTACTTGCAGACTAGCCTTCGGGGAGGCCTGTTGGTGCGTGGAATAGGCCAACAGGTGCCCGAAGGGTGTTATGGCCGCGCTGAGGCGTTTTGTTTTAACACTTGCTAGCTCTTCTCAGCTTTTGTTGTTTAAGCGTTGAGGTAATGTGCAGGTTTGTTAGCCTGCGGGGAGACTTGCTCTGTGTTAGAGAGACAATCTGCCCAGTGGAGTGGCGTTGAGATAACGAGTCTCGCCATGTATCCCCAAGGGTATCACAGTTCAGTGTGATGCAGGGTTTTTATCCTGCTGGACAAGAGTACATTGGTTAGATGTAAGCTCGCCCGGGTTTATAAAGCCCATGCGTTTTGAAGCCTCGCGTTGTTGCTGGCTCGTCCCTGCCCGTAGGCGTAGGGAATGACATCCGGTAGAATATTTTGGAGCTGGTTGAATGTCACATGCCCGGTGGAATGCCATAGTGCTGGGCGGATCTCGATCGGGCGGGCTGCCATATCGGGGTAAGTCCTCCAGTGAACTGGCATTCAGCCGGTGTAAGTAACCGTGACACGTCATGGTGTCGGGTTGATTCGAAGTTTGACCTTTGTGGAGCGAGGAGAGGGGACGCCTCGTTGCGTGCTCCTTGCTTACTAACTGTTGTTTGTGGGTGGGGTATGTGGCTGACATGCAATGAAGGGGGAGCCCATCAGTTCCATCAGTTATGATGGCATGGGGTCCTTTATTGATGCCGTGGACACGTGTCGGCAGGGGGCGGACTGAGATGGAGGGGATCGACGGCTGGGGTTGCCTGACCTTTGTTGTTGCCCTATTTATCGTCTCATCTGCTTTCTTCCTGCCGCACTTTGCTTTCTGCTCTCCTCTTCCATCTTTCGGCAGAACTGAACTTTTGTTTTGAGGTTTAATGGCGTCTGGGAGGTCTGCGCATTATGGCAGTGGCGTTCGTGGGCCTAGGAGGCACGAGCTGCGGGATGGTGATGGGACGATTGTCTGCGACGAAGCAGTCAGAAGTATGGATGAGAGGGAGATTAGGGAGTTTCGGTCGAGGTGGGATATCAACTCTTCCGTTAAGCTTCGAGGCTTGCATCCCGGCGAGCTGGCCTGTAATCCGGAGCCGGGCTGGGTCGCCGTTTTTGATGACCAGTTCCGCAACGGTCTATCGCTGCCGTTGCCGGGATTTGTCCAGTACATGCTGAGCTCACTGAATCTTTCCCCAGCCCAGCTTCCGAGCAATCAGTGGAGGCAGTTGCTTGGGCTTGGGTGCCTGTTCTGTTTGAGTTATATGGACTGGCCCACAGTTAATGAATTTCGGGCGCTGTACCGGATTTCTTACTGCAGAAAGGGCCAGTGCCGTGGTTGCGTGAATTTTGCCACGCGGGAGCATGGTGCTGCCATTACGCATCTGCCGGCGACGGTTTTGGATGGCTGGAGGAGGTCGGTGGTGCTGGCCGGTGGTAAGTGGCAGCGGACCTGGAGGGGTTATCAAGTGCCCGGGGCATATCAACCGATCGGGGACCAGACCTATGAATTGGAGAACCTGGAGAAGCAACGGTTATTCCGTTTGTTTTATGGCTGGGACCATGATAGCCGGAGCACCTATAATTTCACTCGGTGGAACGTGCTGGAGGTGCTGGGGATGGGGAGAAAACCTACTAACGGTCCTCGGCCCGCGCTTAAAGTTGAGGAGACTATCGAGCCGGATGAGGAGCTGATAGCAGCGCGGTTGATGGAGATAGGGGAGGAGGCCGCAAAAGTCGTTCTTGACGTGGCTACCCAGAAGCGTACGGAGCATGCAAGGCCGGTGCCGCTAGTGTTCTCGGACGCTCATTATGGGAGGCGGCCGGGCGGTGAGAACAATTCTCCACTCCGCATTCGGGAAGTGCGGGCGGAGGGCCTCCCGGGGCCAGACCCTGTGGCGCGGCAAATGGCAGTGCGTACCTCGCGGGAGAGGGAATCGGTGGTTTTGCCCGAGCACCGTCGAAGCAGCCACGGTGAAAGTCCGGCAAAGAGAGCGAGGGTATTTGATGCGGGGGCGTCAAGCTCAGCTGGGCCGACGGGGCGAGCCATAGTCCCGACTGTGGAGGCGGGTGGTCGCAGGACTCAGGAACCGGAAACCGTTCGTAGCTCTGGTGGTGGATTTAGCAGGCTTGTGGCTGGTATAATCGAAACCTTGGGGCTCGACCGGGAGGGGTCCTGGACCGAAAATCCGGGTGAGAGTATGGCGGAGCCCGTGGGGCTGGCTCTACAGGTAAATGTTTTTCTGCGAGTCCTCTTCCGTGATGTGACATGAGCTGATGCTCCTTTTGCTTTCTTTTTTGGCAGCTGGCTCAGAGGTTTTATGTCGCCGGCCCCAGAATGGAGGCTGCCGCTGTCCTGGAGAAGCGGGTGGAGGAGCTGGGTGTTAAGGTGGGTGTGGCGGAAGCCGAGCTTGCGAAGGAAAGGGAGGAAGGCGGCCGGCTGAGCGCGAAACTCGTGCGGGAGAGAGAGGAAGCCAACCGACAGCTTGCCGCCCGTGATGGGAGGATTGTTGAGTTGGAGGCAAAAGTTTTGGAGCTGCAGGCCCAAATGACGGCGGTCGTTCGGGGACGGGAGAGGCTGGTGGAATCCGAACTTGCTGAAGTGGCCGATAAGGCCGTTGACGAGTTTCGGGAGTCGTCAGATTTTGAGGAGATGCTGGAGAAGGCTCGTACGGAGGGTATAAGTGACGCCTATCTGGAGTGGCGGGAGAAAGGGTGGCTTGACGCCGAGCGGATGGAGGCTGACATAGCCCTGATCGTGATGAGGGAGCAGGAGCGGGAGCTAAAAGGTGGCGGGTCGGGGGTTGTGGGTTCCGGGAGTGCTAGCTAGGTGTTTGCTCTGTACATATATCCTGTAATTGGTGTAGTCTCTTTAATGTCATAACTGCACATTGCAATGCTTGCCAATTACACTTTCGTTCCTTTTATGATTGCTACTATCTAGGGTAAAAGCGTAGGTGTTCGATATTCCACGGCCTGGTAGAATAGATGCCCGTAGCGTCTATGATGTGGAATGTTGCCGGGCCTACGGCCGCGGTGATCTGGTAGGGTCCCTCCCATGTTGGCTGCAAGGCCAATGGCTTTTTCTGGACCTTCCTCATGACCCAGTCGCCGACTTGCAGCTTTCTTTCCCGGACCCTTCTATCGTAGTACCGGGCGACCCGCTGCTTGTAGGTTTGGTTTCGCATGTGCGCTCGGTCGCGCCGCTCCTCGATGAGGTCCAGGTTGAGTAGTAAGCCGTCGGCGTTTGTGTCGGCGTCGTAATTCTCGACCCTGCCGCTGGGTATCTCAGTCTCCACAGGGAGCACTGCTTCACTCCCGAATGCCAAGCAGAACGGGGTCTCTCCTGTTGCCTCTGCTGCTGTTGTCCGGATGGCCCATAATACCGCGGGGAGTTCCTCGGCCCAGCATCCCTTTTTGGTATCCAGTTTCTTTTTTAGAAGAGTTTTGATAATCTTATTGACCGCTTCTGCCTGGCCGTTGGTCTGTGGGTGTGCTACCGAGGCAAATAGCATCCGGGTCCCCAGGGAGGCTGTGTACTGGATGAGATCTGCGTTGTTGAATTGCGTCCCATTATCCGTGATAATAGTCTGCGGCACCCCAAACCTACAGTAGATGTTTTTCCACAGGAATTTCTTAACCCGTTCCTCAGTGATCTTTATCAACGGTTCTGCCTCGACCCATTTAGTTTGGTAATCCACTGCCACAATGGCGTACTTGTATTGTCCTACTGCCACGGGGAAAGGGCCGATGATGTCTAATCCCCATTGTGCGAAAGGCCAAGGTGCCAACAGGATTGATAATGCGACTGCCGGGGCACGAGGTACCGAGGCGTACATGTGGCATTTGTGGCAGCCGCGTGATATTTTCCTGGATGCTGCCGCCATATCGGGCCAGAAATATCCCGCTCGGAGTGATTTGTGGGATAATGACCTTGCGCCGGAGTGATTACCGCATACCCCTTCGTGGATCTCTCGCATGATTGCTTCTCCTGCCTCCTTAGTCACACACCTCAGCTGGGGGAAGCTGTGGCCCCTTCGGTATAATTGGCCGTTAATGAGGCCATACCGGGCACACCGGAGGTGCAGCCTCCTGGCTTCCACCGCATCCTGGGGGCTGGTTTTGTCGGTCAGATACTTGACTATTGGGTCCATCCAGCTCGGTGGTACCTGTTCTACCGCGAATATTTCGGAGATGGTCTTGCTTATACTTGGCTTTTGGAGGGTCTCGATTTTAGCTCTCCGGTACTCTGGGGGGTAGTTTCCGGTTGCTAGCCTCGCAAGGGCGTCTGCATGCCTATTTGCATCCCGGGGGATATGTTGGATCTTGGTGCCGCGGAAGAGCCCGATCAGTGTTTTGGCCAAAGCCTGGTAGGAGGATAGCTGAGGATCTTTAACCTCGAACACCCCGTTCATCTGGTTGACTACCAAGCTGGAGTCGCTGTATATGTCCATGGATGAGATTCCCAGCTCCTTGGCCAGTTGCATACCGGCTATGAGGGCCTCGTACTCGGCAGCGTTATTGGAGGTGGTAAAAAGGAACCGTAGTGCATACTCGTACGATTGGCCGTCGGGCGAGATTATCAGGACCCCGGCCCCACTCCGTTTGGCGGTTACGGAGCCATCCACGTAAAGTTTCCAGCCGGTTGGCAGGTCTGGTTCGATCTTGGCGGTTTGTGCTGCCCCTGCGTCTTCGAGCGGGGCGGGATGGTCTTCTACCGCCATTGGGGTGAGCTCACATATGAAGTCCGCAGCAGCCTGTCCCTTGATGGCTGTTCGTGGGGCATAGGTGATGTCGAACTCCCCTAATTCGACTGCCCATCGTACGAGCCTCCCGCTGGTGTCTGGCTTTTGCAGGATCTGCCGCAGGGGGTGGTTGGTATATAAGGTGATGGGATGAGCCTGGAAATAGTGCCGGAGCTTCCTGGCGCTAACAATCAAGGCTAGAGCCAATCTCTCTATATCGGGGTACCGGCCCTCGGCTCATGTAAGTCCCTTTCCCGCGTAGTATACCGGAAGTTCGAGCGTGCCCTCCTTTCTGACGAGAGCGGCGGAGACGGCGGCTGCGGATGCGGCTATGTAAAGGTACAACATTTCTCCCGGCAGTGGTTTGGATAGGAGAGGAACTGCAGCCAGGTATGCTTTGATGGACTGGAACGCTGCCTCATGCTCCGCAGCCCAGAGTATCTTCCTGGTTTGCTGTGCCTTGAGCAGTTTAAAGAACGGGACGCACTTATCGGTTAAACGGGAGATGAATCTGGCCAGGGCGGTCAACCGGCCGGTCAAGATCTGGACCTGGTTTCTCTCTCCTGGTGTTTCCATATCAAGGATTGCCTGGACCTTCAGCTGGTTGGCTTCTATCCCTCGCTGGCTGATGATGTGCCCTAGAAAAAGACCCTCTGAAATCCCGAAAAGACACTTCTTCGGGTTCAAGCGCATTCCGAATTTGAGCATTTTACCGATGACCACGGCCAAATCCCGGACGTGGGCCCCCGCAGTTAAGCTTTTGACCAACATGTCATCAACGTAAACTTCCACGGTTTTGCCCATCTCTTGTTCCAGCATTTGGTTCACCATCCGTTGGTAGGTGGCGCCGGCGTTCTTTAGACCGTACGGCATCCTCTTATAGCAGTAGGTGCCTCGGTCGGTTGTGAATGACGTGTGTTCTTCATCATCCGGGTGCATCCGTATCTGGTTGTACCCGGCGTAGGCGTCCATGAAGCTGAGCAGCTTGAAGCCGGATGTGGAGTCAATGAGCTGATCAATCCGAGGGAGCGGGAAGCTGTCCTTTGGGCACGCCCGGTTTAGATTAGTGAAGTCCACGCACATACGCCACTGACCGGCTGCCTTCTTCGGTACCATGACCACGTTGGCGAGCCAGCGCGGGTACTGGACTTCCCGGATGAAACCTATGCCCATGAGTTTCTGCACTTCTTCTCTAATCGCCTCATATTTTGCCGGGCTGAAAGACCTCCTTTTTTGCCTCGTCGGGGGGACGCTGGGTAATGAGTTTAGCCGGTGAACGGCTATCTCTGGGGATATGCCCGGCATGTCTTCGTAGGACCATGCGAAGACCGAACTGTGGGCCCGGAGAAAGGCGATGAGTTCTTCCCTGACGACCGGGTCGAGTTGTGTCCCTATCACTATGCTTCGGTCCGGGTGGTCTTTGGAAATACAGATGGCTTCGGTTTCCTCCACGGCCGAAGGTCGCTCTGGTTTCTCGGTGAACGTGAATCGCCTAACTCTACCTGGAGCGATGTCATCACGGGGGTCAAGACTCAGATCCGGCGCTGGTACTTGCTGAGCGGTTGTAAAGACCTCGGCCCGCTTCCTCCCGTGGGTCAGGGCTTCTGCGTAGTACTTACGGGCGATTCTCTGGTCCCCGCGTATAGTTATAACTCCGGCTGGTGAAGGCATTTTCAACATCAGCATGTGGCCGGCAATGAACGTTTTGAGCCTCCATAACCCTGGCCGACCGATTATACCATTGTACGACGACAGGCAGTCGACGATGATGAATTCCAAATGCTCTGTTTTCGTTCTGTCTCCCTTGCCGAAAATGATTGGTAGGTAATCGGATCCTAGAGGCTGGACTACCTCACCGGAGAAGCTTATCAGCGGCTCGTTATCCTGGGATAACTTGTTCCTCCCTCTTTGCAATCCTCGGTACGCGTCTCGGAACATTACGTTGACAGAGGCTTCGGTATCGATCAGCATACGACTGGTTATCCAGTGGTCTATTTGGACCGTGATAAGGAAGGGGTCGGTGTGCGGTTGGATCACATCCTCCGGCTCTTCATCCTCATAGAAAGTGACCGAGTTCCATCCGGTTTTAGCGGCTTGGACGCTTCGTTCTCTGAAGGCGTAAATCTCCCTCCCCCGGATTGATCTCAGGCACCGCTTCTTTGAGCTCCGGGTGAGCTGACCGATATGGTCCCCACCGTGGATCATGTTAATGCTCCCGTGTACCTCGATCCACCCGGGGGTTCGTGTGCATATAGTCCCTATCGGCCGAGCTCGCGGTCGGTCCGCCCTGGGGCTGCCGGGGCGGGCTTTGTCTTGTACGACCGTCTTCTGCGGTTTCCGATCTGGGATCCGAAGGTCCGGTTCATAGGGTTTTCTTGCTGGCGATGGAACCGGGGCCCGTGGTGTCCGCTCTGCTGACACAGCTACCTGGATCCGAGCTGGGTGCCAAAAAGTTGGTCCTCTTCCTGGTCGGGGATCATTGTCGCTGCTTCGCCGGGGTTGCCACTCCGTTCGCGCCTCTATCCCCCTGGCGGCTACAGGTACCCGGCTGATATGTAGCCGCCCGGCTTTGCCTCCGTGAGTGGATGGCGGTACGCCATCTGAGATCCGCTTGGGCGCCTTGTTCCCATATGTCTCTTGTTCTGCCTGAGCATGCCTAACGGCCACGGTCATCAGCTCGTCGTACGCCAGCGGCCCCTGCGCTTGTAAGTCGTATGAAAGTTCCCCAGCTCTTAATCCTTGCTTGAAGGCCATCCCCGCAATCCTCTTATCCAAGTTTCTTACCCCGGACGTGGCGACCTGCCACCGGTTAACGAAGGTGCGTAATGGTTCGTGGTTAGCCTGCATGCAATCGAAGAGGACCGTCGATGGCTGGGCTGCCGTGGCTTTGAGGACGAACCGGCCGACGAACCTATCGGCCAACTGTGCGAAAGTTTCGACCGAGTCCATCGGTAGCTCGTAGAACCAATCCAGTGCCTCCCCTGCGAGCGTTTCTCGGAACATGTTGCAGCTCACGGCATCCGAATAGGCCCTAGCGCTTGTCTTCGACTTGAAGCTATCCAAGTGCCGGTACGGGCAGCTTGTTCCCGAGTATGTCAACTTCAGAGGCCTTTGGTCGCCAGATCCCCCCGTTTCCCGGATCCGGCGTGGGAAGGGTCCAGTGCGCTCGGTAAACCGTGCGCCGTCCTGCGGTCGCCCCGCCTTCCGCTCGCTGGTCTCCATGCGGCTTTTTATGTCCGATACCGAAGCGGAAAGTGCCTCGATCGTTCGCGCGGTGGAGCTATCCCGCTCATCTGATGCCTGATCTGCGCGGTACGGGAGCTTGACTGGGCCGGAATCTTTCAGAGCCTCTGAGAAGAGGGGTACGGGCATATGGACGGTCTTCCTCCTGCCCGTAGGCAGCCCTATCTCGAGATGCGGGAATTCGCTAGCCTTGCTCGCCGTGTGCGAGGCCGCCCGAGGAGTACCCAGCTGGCCTTCTCGCTCCAGGGTCGCTAACAGGGCGGCGGTTACTGCCTTCAGTTCCCGACTTCGGGCCTCTGCTTTTAACCGATCCTGATCGCCCTCCTTTCGCAATCACTCAATTTCTGCCTTCATCTTTCTTATTTCCCCTGCTCCCACTGGGTCGGGATTCTCTGAGACTTTACGATCGTGAGCCTTGTTTTGAATAGGAGGAAGTGCGAACCTCGCACCGACCTCGGCCTTTATGCCACGGGCCGGGCCGGGGAACTGAATTCGCGCTTCCGGACTTCCTTTGCGGTCGGGGGAAAGAACGAACCTCGCACCGATCGCGGCCCCTGCGTGTGGGGCCCGGTCGGGGAACTGAATTCGTCCTTTCGATCCTTCCGTGCTTGTCTCTATCTTTCTTCCTTCCATGGCTTCCGGACTGCGGTTTTAGCGATCTCTTAAAGGGTCACCAGGGCCCTGCTTTCCGGCACAGCGACACTGACTTTTTGAACGAGTTCCCACAGACGGCGCCAATTGTTTCTGCCTAAACCCGGGGGTCTTGGTAGATACTTGATGAATCCGACTCGATCTCCTGCAATCCTGCTTACTAAGGGGAATACCGGGCGGGCCGGCCTTCACCTCTCCGATGCTTAAGTTAGTATAGTTGGAATATATATAACCTGGGCACGTATGTAAGCAGGGAGGGAGACAAGTTACCTCTTTATGGTGGTAGTTGAGGCCCGTATATAGGTGGTCAAGGGTGAGGGCTGGCCTTACCCTTCGATGTGGGACTGGTTCCCTTCTGTTTGGATATTCTGGTGCCCTCTTTGGCAGGCGGGCGCCCCTGGTCCCAGGATCCCTGGAGGCAGGATAGACCGCTGGGGCCCGAGGCCTGGTGCGGGTGGTCCGATCCTGGGTCCTGGTCCGGGCTCTGGTGCGCTTGCTGCGGGTCTGTGGGCCCTAGTGTAGCCTCTCTGGCTACTGTCAACAGCTAAAAATATCGATTACAGGGACTCAAGACCCACATCAAGCCTTCAATTTCTTTGGGCTCTAGGTATTGGTTCCTTCTACTTCTTGACCTTTCATCTTCCTCTCTTTTTTTTTTTTTTTGCTCACAACCGGCGTTGCTCCTCCTCCTTGCCGCAGGGGAGTTGCTTGGCATCTCTTGAGCAGTTGTTCTTTGAACCACCGCAGCCTTGAAGTACGACTCATGCTCGGGCTTCACTGTTCGCTTTCTTCTCTTTTCTGGAACTAATAGCCTGTTGTTTCTCTTACTGCAGGGGACATAGAAAAAATCGGATTGCAGGGAATAAGGTCAATCTACCGGCGTATTCCCTCAATTGGTAGCGTTGTGCTTCTTCTTAGGCAATCCCAGAGTATCCTAAAATTTGATTTTCTTGTTTCACAGGGAATTGCTTGGCGTCCTCGAGAACAAAAAGTTTTTGAATCGTTGTGACTTTGAGGTGAGACTTAGGCTTGCGTTTCGCTGCTTTTCCTCTTACTGCAGGGAAGCCGATTACCAACAGGATTGGTTTTCCATCGTATACCCTGCAGCTAATCTCTTTCTTTTCCCTTTTGCGGGAAAACTGCATTGTATTTTTATTGATACTTCTTGGCTTCTCCGTACAACTTCTCGAACAGTCTTCTCCTCTCTTTTTTTGTTTAGGTAACACTAAATTCTTGAGTTAGGCTATTTTCTTGGTTGGCTAGTGAATAACTGGAGCTGCGAGTAGGCTATCTTGTTAATAGCTTGAGTTACTATGTTCTTTGAGTCACTACGGCTAAAATTGTTTCCCTTCACATGCCTATGAACTTATGCGTGCGTGCATCTTGCCTGCGAAGCATGTGCCATGTATAAGGGTGTGCGTTGTTTAAGCTTAGGTACTTATTGCTGGTGTGTGCTATTCTTTTGCTTGGCTGGGTTCGTGAATTGCATGTCCGCCATACGTGTATTTTGCATTATAATAGAATTGGTTATGGCTTCGCATGGTTATTTGTTCTTATTAGAACTGTTGTGTGCGTCGGTGTGCATGGCCATGTCTGCTTGATTGTTGTGCTTTTATTTGTAGACAATGAACCGATGTCGAATGTGTCGTAATAAGTAATATGCTCATGACATGTTTTAGCCTGGTGTTGCATGTTTTTTTTAATATTTTTTTTTTTGCATAATGCATGACTAATCGCATGATGAAGGATAACTAATGTATGCTTATGAACGCTACCTTCTGTTTTTTTTTTAGGATTACTTCAGTTGTCATGGCCTCAGGGAGTAAGAATTCTCAACCCATCAAACTCCGCGACCCTTATTTTTCACTCGGAGATAATCTCACAACTCCTCCTACGTCAGAGAACGATAACAGTGGCCTAGAGGAGGTACGTCATGACATTTCAAAACATTTCATTCCCCTAAAATCTATATCCAGGCTCCTCATCGAAAGCGAAGAGTACCCCGCGGTACCTATATGTTTCAAGCATCCTGCAAAGGCAGTTGCAGGTTGGGCAGAATGGGTTGCTTTTGAGGTAGAGGGCGAGGATATTGGAGACACCCTTATTGAAGCAGAGATAAAGCTGTCACTGTTCATTTCTTGCTTTTGTGAGATCTATAAGGATGATATTTGCCTTCGCCATGTCGTGCGCAGATGGAGCCCTGCGACTCACACATTCGTCTGCTCCTGGGGGAATTCGCCCCCACCTTGGAGGATGTTCGTAACATCATGAGGCTTCCGGTTGTTTCACTTGATAACCCCTTCACGATAATGTTGAATGAGGTGCAATTGGAGAAGTTACACATTCTTAAGAAAGGTGCTCATTGCTTTAAATATCCGTATTGCTTTTGCCATTGGGTGAGGTATTTTAGGGGTTCCACTGAGGAGGGCGAGTTCACAAAAGGTGATGGTTTCGATTCTGGTTGTCGAGTGGAAGCTATGCTTGCATATTGGTTGAGTAGGTTCATCTTTGCAGATTTCCCCTATGAACAGGTACAGGAGCGGCTCATTCCACTGGCCATCAAACTGGCTACTGGCGTTTGCTTTCCGCTGGCTCCTCTTTTCCTCAGTAACCTATACAGAAAACTTGATCACATCGCGGGGGATGACAAAGAAGGTGCAGGGTAGTGTGGCATTGATTCCTTAGTGCCTGTCTTCTTCCTTCAAGTGTTCATTTGCGAGAGGTTTAAAGATTTAACGGTGAAGCCTCTAGATAAGCCCCCACATTTCGGCAAAGGTCAAAGTGTTTTCAAATTTGCCGGTCTCCTATTGCCTTTCAGATGGTTTAGAAGGAGAAACACTGAGAAGAGATCATTCAAGCCATCCATCCTGGATAACATTGAGTATTTCAACTTTAGGCCCTACTCCAACAATCACCGGTTTCATGTGCTTCCTTATTAACTTGCTGAGACTGGTGCATCACCATTTGGGTCCACTGAATTACTCTTGGCCACAACTGCGCGAGCTATCCCTGCATTCAGTGATTCCTTTGACCCTGCAATGGAGCTATACTCTCCTCACATATTTAAAAGGCAGTTTGGTATTGATCAAGACCTGCCATCACGTCTATCTTGCAACGAGAGCCTCATAGATTGTGTCATGAAATTTTTTCCTGCTGTGAGGAATAACTGTGGGGACATGCTCTCTGGCAATCTAGGCAGGAAGAACCATGTCGGTTTTCCCACATCAGCTTTCTCTAGATTTTGGGAGTTACAGCAACGCGAGTTTAGGGAGTTTATAAAGGTTGGCGGCACTAGGCTGTGTCCGAAGGCGAGTAATGAGAATAAGAGGTTGATCCGCAGCAACACCGTCAAGGGTATCATGTCTAAGCTTAACACTCCTTATATTGAGGTGTACTCGCATGGCGTACAGTGTGAAGTTGGCCATCTTGATAGTCGCATGGATGAGATTTATCATAAACCAAAGGTAGCAGCTGTCGATGGGATTAGACAAGCGATAGATGAGGGGACCGGCCTCCGCAGTAAAAAAGAAGAAGCTCACTACAACTCGTCGTTTCAAACCCAGGGTGGCAAGGGACCACAGTCCTCGTTGACAGCTGACTAATGCTTACAATGTTAAGTTTATATTACCCTCGAATTCAGGCACTAGGAAGGGGATGAAGAGGAGAGTCGCTTCTAGCTTGAAATGACAGAAGTCGAACCAGATTTCACCCTGAAACCCGAATAAGGTCCTGCGGGGACCACTTTAAGATTAACTCTATAGATAAATCGATAAGCCAATCTTAAGATAGACAACCCTAAACCTGCAACAAAACATAAAACACTTCAACAATAACCATCCTGACTCCAGGAGCCACCTGCTCCCCCAAAATCAAACAACTTGCACAAATAAACATAAAACCAATTCCAATTGATTCATAAGTCATCAGAGCAATCTAATAACGAATTGGGAATACAAGAATCAAAAAGCAAAAGGATCAATACATCCTACCAAGCGGAAGCAAAGACGACGACCATGCCTCGACTTCGAGTACCCTTGATCTCAAATAAACTAGTCTGCAACTGGGCGATTTAAAACGAAGAGCCCAGGGGAAAGTAAATTAAAAACGTTAGAGTAAGTGGATAAAAATAAAAGGATTTAATATAGTACTTTAAATGAAAGTATCATATTACTTTCCCAAAGTTTTAGAAATAAAACCACCGTGCATGTATTTTTATAAAACGTCTCACGTTTTAAGAAAATCATATTTAAAAATCAGCCTCGCTGATATAATCAAATAAAAAAATAATTATTTTTGTTTATGCATATTCAAACCAATATACTTTTCAAAATCAATTCATAATTATTCACGACCAATCCCATTGGTCACATAAAAACCAATCGTAAACGTTAAATTTACTGACGTTCTCGCTCGCCCAAAACGTCCTAATTTCAAATCTGGTTATCGGTATTGGAATTACGTCTCAAATACCGAAACAATTTACGTCCCAAAATTACTCAGGACATCCATTCCGAGTCCGATCCATTCTTTTACTGATTATTTCGTCGTAAAACCCTTTTAATAAGCTTTTAACCTTTTTACGGTAAGTCAACAGTAAAAATTACTGGTCAAACAGTAATTTGGAAAGTCAACAGTAAATGGTCAAAGTCAGAATTACTATTTACCATTTACTTTTATTGTTTACCTTTTACTGTTTACTATTTACTTTTCACTTTTTACCGTTTTACTTTTCACTTTTTACTGGATTACCATTCATCTTCTTCCTCACGCCGCCGGCAGCCGCAGCGCCGCCGCCCGCCGTTGGCAGCTCCGCCACAGGAGGTCAAAACACCTCCAATTCATCCCAAATCAACCTAACATGACCACCACCACCTCAGGGACTCATCCCCGTCGTCCCCACAGCCAAAAACAACCTCAGCCGCCGCAAACGGCGGCCGACACGGCGGCTGAACCTCCCCCACCTCCAATTTTTCCCAACTTCCACCAACCAAGTACCAAATTACACATATTCGACTCAAATCAATGTCCTGAACTCAATTCTAACCTCCAATTACACCAAAAACATTAAAATCACAATCTCCACCAAAATTCACAAAAACCCTAGAAATTTCAAATTCTAATTTCTCCTTACCTGGTTCAAATTGGATCAATTCCTTTCATGGACTTGTTACACAAGTCGAGACCTTCGATTCCCCCTAAGAATTGGGTCGAACCTTGGCCGAAGGAGGAAGTTCTGTTCAAACTGGAACTTCCGGTCTCGGGCTTCGCACGGCCAAACGGCGGCGTGAAACCGATGGGAAGAGAAGGCCGAGCCGGTTCGAACGTGACCGGTGCGGCGGTCCAGTTCGGCCGGACGGCGGAGAGAAGAGGAGGCGTTGTGTCGGTGGGTCAGGCCAAGTCGGGGAGAGAGGAAGAGAAAAAGAAAAAGAAAAGGAAAGAAAGAAAAGAAAAAGAAAAAGAGAAAACTTGCCTTTTTGGGAATTTTAAACCGGCTATTTATACTCGTCCAAAAACGGCAACTTTCCGATTTTTAGGTCGTAACTTTTTCACACGAACTCCAAATTAAACGCGTCATATGTCCACGAACTCGTTTCAACGTCCTCTATCTCGTTGAGAATTAAAATTCTCAGTTTAGTAAACTAATAAAAAGTCAACTATTAGAATTTTCGAATCGTAAAAACAGTTTCTCGGAACGTAAAAATAAAAGATAAAACTGTCAAAAAAATAACTCGAGATTCGAATCGTATCATGAAATCCGAGGGTGTTGTTAAGAAGAGAATAATACTGAATGGCTCAAAAGTCAGCCTTAGACTGGTTGCAAACGCGAGTCCACCTATCCGTAAGCCTCCTATTTATGTTGACATTAGGGAGACGTCATGTAATGACCCGAACCTTAAAATACCCCCTAAAATTTTTAATTTATTTTAAAATTTTGAAGGGTTTCGACGGTTGACTTTTTATAAATTGACACGGTCGAAAAAATTTATTTCTCGATGGGACAGAGGGCGGTAAAACGAGTTTATAGACACGTAACGAGCTTAATTTGGAATTCCTAAGAAAACATTATGAGGTAAAAATCGGAGGGAGGAAATTTCTGGAAACGAGCAGAACTTTCCGGATTGGGGAATATTCTTGGAGAGAGGGGGAATATTCCAGTTTTTTTTCTTTTTCTTTCTTCCTCTCTTTTCTTTTTCTCACCCTTCCCCGATCGGGCTCGAGCCCGAGCTCCCCGACCTGAATCGCCAGCCCTCGTCCTCCGCCGGTGGCGCGCCGATCGGTTCGTCTTCTTCTTCTCTTCATTTATGGGGTGGGTATTCGGGGCAGATCGCCGCTGTTCGGCGAAATTTCACGGAAGAGGGGTCGACTGGGTCGACCCGTGATCGCCATCTCCGGCCGCCGATCAGCCCGATTCCAAGGGAGAAAGAGAGGCCATAATCGGCACGTCTGTTTCCTGAGAGGAATTGGCCCGAATCGACCAAGGTAAGTGGAAATTAGGTTTTAAAGTTTCTAGGGTTTTTGATTCCTAAATTGGAGGTTGTGAAATTGGTGTTTTTGATATAATTGGAGGTTAAATTCATGCCTAGAACTTGAAATTGAGTCGATTAGGAGTGGTGTGATGGTTAATTGGTTGATTTTGGTGCGAATTGGAGGCTGGACAGTTTGGGTCGCCGTCTGGGCCGTCGTCTAAGGCGGAGGAGGCCCCCAATGACTGTGGAGACGACGGAAATGGAGTCCTGAGGTTGTGGTGGTGATTTCGGGTTAATTTTAGGTACCGATAGTGGTGTTTTGGCCCTTGGGGCGACGCAGCCGGCGGCGGTGGCGCCGCTGCCGGCGGAGGAAGTCTGGGGAAGAAGATGAACAGTGGAACAGTAAAAAAAAGGTAAAAAAGTAAAAACAAAATGGTAAACAGTAAAAATTGAATAGTAATAGTAAATAGTAACTTTGACTTTGACCAGTTACTGTTTGGCCTAGTAATTTTTATTTGACTTTTTAATTTTCTGTTGACTTTCTGTAAAAAAAGGTAAAAGCAGGCTAAAAGGGGGTTTTATGACCAAATAAACTATAAAAGAATTAATCGGTTTTGTTCCCAGTGGGTGGGCGGTTGTGGAAATGGGAGCAAAGAGATCTTATTTGGTTATTGGGTTTTATTCTAGACTTGTTTTGGATTTTCCAACGGAATTTCTGGGACGGGTTTTTACACGTCAAGTGATGGCAGTGAGAGCGGCAGCCCTCGTGATCCACATGAAGGTGGTGATGAGAACGATACTTGTGATGACGATAGTCAAGTACATGTGTAATTGTATTTCGTCTTTCCTCTTACTCGTTGTTGCTAGTTTTCTTTTCTTAGTGCGTGATTTCCTTGTTGTCTTCTATTCCTTGCAGTCGAGGTTTGTCGAAGGCGCGGGTCACGCGAGCGATGATGATCAAGTCAGCTTTGGCATGTATTGAAGCATTTGTTTTTTTACTTAAGCATTTGCTTTTGTCATTTATGAATGCGTGAGTCTTAGCATGTGTTTTGGTTTTTGCATGGTGAGTTATTTCTTTGCAGGATGATGATGTGCGAGAGGGTGTTTCACAAAGTGATCATGTTGCTAACTCGGCAGGTGAATATGCACATAGTGCGCACAGGATATGTCACAGCGTGTTCATCTCAGCATGTTTGTTTTTAGATGCCTTACTGTAATTACTGCATTTCTTCCTTTTGCTGAACTTTGTTATTCTTCATGCGGTTTTCTAGGGTATTATCACTAATACTTTAATGGAGAGACCTGCTGCGAGTGCTAATTCTTGTGAGGATAGCGATAAAGAGCAGGTATACATCATATTTTCTTTCTTTAGATGCACTGCTTATTTAGCCCCCATGATTATGTGAAGCATGCTAAGCCCCCAGGGTTACTGGAGAAGAGTGATTTACATAATCAAAAGTTGGGTTGTTGTGACTTATCGCATTTCTTCTTTTTGTTTAGCATACCCCTTTGCATGAGGCTCATCAAGGTGCCGAAATGAGCTCTCCCGTGAAGGACTTTATTGTAGATGTTGATCTTGATAATGAGCAGGTGAGATCTTGGATTGATGATACACTTAACCAAACATACATAAGCTTTTTGGGATTCTTTGCTCGCTATACTCACATATGCAATCCCCCCCTCCCCTTTTATTTTAGGACGGGCTACTCTTGTCAGAAGCTGAAGGTGCAGGGCATGAATCTCATTTTCCTGAAGCAGCTCCTAAAGGTGATGGCGTTGCTACTACAGATTTGGCCGGTGAAGAGACTCAGTCCTGCGTCATTCCGAGTCATTCTTCCGCCCATATCTCAAACGAAGGAGGGGAGAGTTCGTTAATTGCTTTGGAGACAAGGTTCAAGAGTTTTATTGCTCGTTTTGACTCTGAAGAGCGCTTAAGCATCACTATTGCGAGTTTTTCGCAACCTCTCAGCGGCAAGCAATCTCTCTTTGAAGGTGGGGAAAACCCTATAGAGTATGTTAATTCTCTTACCAAATTTGCTCAAAAGTATGGTGAGGGCAATTTTTCCAGCTTATTTATAGAGGGAAAGAGTGCTTATCAGAGGCATGTATTGGTTAGAGAGTTTGGTTCTGTATTGTATAGTATGGAAGTGGAGGAGGTGAAAAATGAGGAGATATTTTTGGTTTAAAGAGATGCGTGTCGGGCCGTTATAGAGTGGGGGTTCAGAGTTGATTTCATGCTTGACCATCTGAAAGTAGCTACGAGAGATTTCTTTGGACATATATTCAAGTCAGCTGGCCTAGATGAATGTTGCAGGCAGATCCGTCGTTTGGAGGATTCTGTGACCCAACTAAGGAATGAGCTTTCAAACTTTGAGGGACAACTAGAAAGGGCACGGAGAAATTTCCATGCCAAGTTTGGTGATGTGAATCGCGAGGCTCACACAAATAATAAACCCTACAAAAGATCGTTAGTAGTATGAGCAAGTAGGGATCGTTCTAAGCCGGGGGATTAAGGGTACCTGAAACATGAGAATGTTAGACAAATATACATATATACACATCAAAATCGTCACTTTAGGGGGGAAGATAATGGCGTCGGCAGCAAGACTGCCCTCTAACATCTAGGCACGAAAATAAATCCTAAATTACTATTTACAAGTTTGGTCGACATCTTTCACACAAAGCATTCGACACTTCATTCTTTTAACAAATAAGACTCACACAAAAGAAAGTAAGGAACAAGTATTTCGCATGCATTGGATTTAAACAAGTTTCGACCTACAACTAGAACGGAACCCGATCTTACCTAGTTGAGAGACTTTCTAATGTTTTAAGATCTAGCAATCCGCATAGTGATCCTAAAAGTTATGCTACCGTTATACAACTCGTAACATTGAAGCTCTAAAGTCTATTAATCGAAGGCAAGCAAACAAGTAAGGTCGTCAATCTTCTCATTTAACATGCAAGTCCTAAGGTTAACGACTCTAGGTGAGCACAACAAATCAAAGTGATCATACGTCTACTTAGTTCATTATAACTCAAGCAAATTAAACCTAATACTTAGATCATGTTCAAAGACAACACTAAGTATCGATTATAAGCCCTCACCTTAGTTCTAACCGGTTTAAATCCTCAACATGCTTCTATACCATTGTCCTAATTATCTAAGTGTACAAATCTTACAAGTTTTATATTACAAATTAGCATGCAAAATAATTGTTGCCGAGACTTAAAATTAAATCTAAGCATCGATTCAAACAAATCTTTAACATACAAATTATAAAACCAAGTTCCAAATCGGTTCACACATAGACATATAACCAAAACCAAAAATACATAAGAGTTTCATAGACAAAACTAAGCATAACTACATAAAAATTACAAAACCGAAAGAGGGGAGTGAATCACACTTTTGCAGACACCTTTGATGACTTCTACTCGTGTTGATCCGGCGGAAGATGGAAGGGGTGGCTGCTCGGCAATAGGTATAAGTTTCGGCAGAAACTTGGTGAGATGGTGGATGATGTGTTTCGGCTAGGGTTTTTATGTACGATCTTTGGGGAAATTTTGGTAGAATTTTGGCTTTGTATTTTGGCTTGAGATGTCACACACTTTTTTCTGAGAATTCATTGGCTATTTATAGAGGAAAACCCTAGGGTTGCCGGCAGCAAAAAGGAATGGAAATTCCTTGTCCAAGTTGGTTAAGGTTTCCTTGTGGTAAAGCAATGCATTCTTGGACTTTACTTCTGATATTAGACTTCAATTGGCCTTATTTGGGTAGTATGGACATGTCTAACAAGTCTTCAGGTCCAATATATCCGATCCATGCTCCCAAAAATCCAAAAGAGAGCTTTCCTGATGAAACCGGGAAACTATTGGTTCTCCCGGCAGAGTGACCTTACTCTAGTAAATCTAGCATAACTTCCTCCTCAGAGCTCCGATTGATGCGATTCTAAGTCCCAGAGAAACTAGACTCGTAGATCTTCACAATTGCATATGGCACGTCCTCTGGTTCCAAGCGATGTGTCCCACAGAAATTCTGGAAGTCAAGACACAGTCCCAGAAAAATCCTGGTAGTCCCTGGTGATCTTTGTTCAAACTGCCAAGTTGCAGCTATCTTTTGGGTGACTTCCCGAACTTCAATTGATCTAAAATTTTGATACAATATACTCCAGCTTGCCAGTTATATGCCTGCCAAATTTCATCAAATTCGGAAAAGAATAAGTCAGTCAAACACAGGCCTCAAAATCACGAAAACAACATATTTTGCACTTTTTCCTCAGATTTCTATACTTGGTCGTTTTTCTGACAATTAAGCACATTTTTCCAAAACTCTTCTACAATGACACTAAACTATATTATGACTCTATCTTAGATAAATAAGGGTTAAACAAAGCATAAACGAGGGCATAAGCATATTAATATCGTCGCACATTGTGCTCCTATCAACTACCCCACATTTATCATTTGCTAGTCCCTTAGCAAAACTAAATAAAACTAAGACTCAAAACTACTATTGCCCCTAACAATTTGTCTCAGGCTCGTATGTACACATAGCTTTCAAGTTAATGCATGAGAATGCTAAGCACGAAAATTCCAAGCTTCATGAACATGTAACATCAATATGAACATATAAAAGCAAAATATAAGCATGTAAACATGTAAAGCTAATCCAATCCTCCTCACAAGGCATACTCTCTTGTTTTCTCTCGAAGCATGGTTATTCACACATAAGTATATGCAAGTGAAAAATAATGAATTACGAAGAGTAACTTGCATATGTCAAAGAAACAAAAGCACTTTTGTGAAATTTAATGGAAAAACCTCATATAACAACTATGTGCACCAATGAACCAAAACCATATGCTTACTCTTGAGATAATCTCTACAAATCAAATTTGACCATCTTAATAATCATGAAAAGATCAAGAAATGGGAATATAATGGGGCTTGGCTAAGAGGTATTCAAAATTTTAGGAAATAAGTAGTGCTAAAGACGTCTCTTTAACATAGCAAAGCTCGACTCTCATATTGTCTCCTCGAAAAGGGTCGGATTTCATCTTGTTGGACTCATTCTTCATTCTTAACTCCCCAAAGACATTGTGAAAACGAACAAAGGTCCAAATTTACAATAATAGACCTTCACATACATGCATACTCCAAATTCACAATACTTTACAAGACTAGACTTAGCAATTTTATCAAAACAAGCCGTGCCTACACTTCTTTTATCTCGGACTTGATTTTTCTTTTTGTATCCGAATTCAATTTTTCTGTTTTTCTTTTGCTAGGCACGGCATATATAATTTTTCATATACTTTTCTAGCTAAGTCTACCCCACACTTGTTCTTCTTCATCACTTCACGCGAAAACTCCTTTAAAACTTTGAGATAAGGTAAAGACATCACTATACTAAGTTCATGGAAAGTGTTTAAGGGTGATGAAAGAAAAGGCTAATCGTAGGCTCAAAGGGGTTTACTAAGGTGTCCCACGACGGGCGCAAATAGGCACATGCTTTATTTGGCAATGGTGGTAAACCTAAAAGATCTTTTCAATCACTTTCAAAATCAAGGTATTTTATGACTAAAAACGTTTTGAAAATCAACAAGAGTAAGTTCTAGTAATACTAGAGCCCATGAAAAAGCTATTGCATATAGTCATCAAATAATCAAAGAATTATGAGGTTTCATGCTTCCTACGATTCTATCGAATTTTTATCTTTTTATCACTCAAGAAGAAAGCATTTTGGCTCTAAAGCTCACATAGGTTAATTGGAAATAAACTAGCTAAAACATGCATGCTTCGTTAATCAACAAGTCCTACATGCTCCTACCAATGCACATAATCCATGAAACTCACAATTTTAATTGTATGCACAACTATCATCTATGTATGCAAAGAGGAGAAAAACATCATTGACATATTAGGGGCATCCTAAAACTCGAAACAACAATTTAAACACTCTATTTTTGTGGAATAATTTTCTGAATTTTCTTTTACTAAGCACACGAAAACATAAACGTAATACGTTATCCTACCCCACACTTAGAAAATTACATTGCCCTCAATGTAAGCACAAATCTATATCAACGAATTTCCTAAGCATGCAATCGAGTAACATATACCAACATATCATCACAAATCAAAGAAAAAGAAAAGGGTTAAGAAATTTCAAACTCTCGGTGATGGCTCCTTCACTTTTCTTTGATCGAATTGGGTTGCCTCCCAAGTAGCGCTTTGTGTTTATAGTCCATTGCTTAGACTCTTCACCATGTGTGTTGATTGTCATGTGCAGCTCGGCAGTTGGGGCAGCAACAACATGTTCGTGGACATGTGGCACATTTAATTTAGAGTTCGTGTGGAAAAGTTACGACGTAAAAACCTGAAACTTGCCCTTTTTGGGCAAGTATAAATAGCGGGAAATGAAATTTCCCGAAGAGGAAACTTTCTTTTTCTTTCTTTCTTTTCTTTTCTTTTCTTTTCTTTTTCTTTCTCTCTCTTCTCCCCGACTCGGCCCGAAACCACCGACCATGTTGCCCTTCACCCATCTCCGCCGTCCGGCCGAAATGGACGCCGCACCGGTCAAATTCGAACCGGCTCGGCCTCCTCTTCATGTTTGTGGCAGCGGCACGGCGTGGCTCTCCGCCGTTTGGCCGTGCGACGCCTGAGACCAATCACCCCCGATCGAACGGAGCTCCCTCCTCCCACCATGGTTCGGTCCAATTTTTTAGGGGAATTGAAGATATCGACTTGTGCAACAAGTCCAAGGAAGGAATCGAACTAATTCGAGCCAGGTAAAGAGAAATTAGAAATTAAAATTTCTAGGGTTTTTGTGAAATCGATGGAGATTGTGATTTTGATGTTTTTGGTGTAATTGGAGGCTAAAATTGAGTTCATGACATTGATTTGAGTGGATTAGGTGTAATTTGGTATTCGATTGGTGGAAATTGGGAAGAATTGGATGTGCAGGAGGTCCGCCCAAATGGCGGCTGAGGTGGTGATAGGAACACAATGTGCGACGATATTAATGTGTTTACGCCCTCGTTTATGCTTTGTTTAACCCTTATTTGTCTAAGATTGAGTCATAATATAGTTTAGTGTTAATTTGGTAGAGTTTGGCGAAAAATGGTTAAGGATCCGAAAAATGACTAAGTCTGAGAAATCTGGAAAATAGTGTAAAATATGTCTTTTTCGTGATTTTGTGACGAATAAAAATATAATCTATCCTTGTCCGAATTTTATGAAATTTTGTGTGCTTATTATTCATATACGGAGGAATGTTGTGTTAAAATTGCAGATCAATCGGAGTTCGGGAAGTCACCCAAAAGATGGCTGCAAAACAGCAGTTCGAGCAAACCAATCCAGGGACTTCCGAGATTTTCCTGGGACTTTGTCCCAACTTTGAAAAATCATTCTCAACGACTCACAAGGAATTTGATCGAGCCCTTTTATGGGGAGATGGCTATATGTGTCTAGTTTATCTGAGACTTAGAATCGCATCAATTGGAGCTCTGAGAAGGGAGATATGTCGGATTTACAGAAAAGGTCATTCCAGCCGAGTTGCTGCCGGTCTTGTGTTCTTGCGGGTTTGGGGCATTTTTCCATGGATCAAGCTCACTAAATGGAGTTGTCAAGCCTACACAAGAAGTCCATGAAGATATGTAGCCACATCCAAGGAAGAAAATCAGAAAAAGAAGTTTCCTATAGAACCAAGAAAGGAAGGAACCAAAACCTTGTTGCACAAGGATTACCTTTGCTGATTCGGACTAGGTTTGCTACCTAGGGTTTCTGCCGAATTTGCCTCTATATATAGCCATGTTTTCCTACAGAAAAACTTGTCACATTCCAAAGCAAAAATCTAGCCAAAGCTCTACCTAAATTTCCCCAAGAATCCTACACAAAAACCCTAGCCAAAACCACCTCCACCACACCCAAAGTTTCTGTCGAAACCTTGGCACCTTGCTGCCGACACCACCACTGCCGAGCAGCAGCTCCATCCGACACCATCAACCACCGGATCCATACAAGACGAAGTCTCCAAGGTTTCTAATGTGTGATCCACTCCCTACTCTTGGCTTTGTAAATTTTTGTGTAGTTATGTTAAACTTTGTCTATGAAGCTAGCATGAATTCTTGGTTTTAATTTTTATGTCTATGTATGAATTGGATTGAAATTTGGTTTTATGATTTGTATGTTCAATGCGTTTTCTTTATCTTTATGTGGTGTTTGGATGTAAGAATACGGATTGCATGCTAAAGAGTCAGGAAAATATATGATGAACTAGTAATTAGGATTTTCGGCAAAAATATGTGTGAAATTGATTTTAGGGTTTTCTTGACTTGTTCTTTAAATTCGTGTGCTTAAAGATTGGTAGCCTATGTAAGTGCAATGCGTAGATTATTAATCTCATTAGCCGAAAATTAATATGGATTAAGTAATCAACGAGTTACTTAGTTTGTGTTGTTTTTCACGAGGGTTAGAGTAATTTAAATGAACATGCTTGTTGAAGAGATGATTGACAACCTTACTCTATTGACTTGTTTCCAATTAAAAAGACTTTGTGCATATTTACTAGATAGTTCATGTGTCGACGCTGCGTGTCATGTAAACCGGTTAGTAACAAGATTAGGATTATACGCTGAGTTAATTCTAAGTACAAGAGAAGTCTAGCAATTAGATGACCGCTGCGGCTCTAATTGGGTTGGAGTTAAGTTGAGTCTAGAACGCTTTAATACTTTGCCGTGAGTCTTGCTTGCTTATTTGTTATGTGTTTTGATTGCTTTCGTGTTAGTGCTTTGTGGAAGAATATCGATCAACCTTGTAAATAGTAGATTTAGGATTTATTTTCAGCAATTTATTTTCATGTCTAGGAATTTAGAGGCAGCTTTGCTGCCAAGCCTTTTATCCCCCATAATTTCGTGTGTGAATATGTATATATGTATATAAGTGTGACAATTGTGTGCATATATGTTTGTGAATATTTGTGTTAACATTCTCATATTTCAAGTACCTTTAATCTCCGGCTAGAACGATCCCTACTTATTCTATACTACTAACGACTGTAGGGTTTATTATTGCATGCGACCTTAGGCTCACATCAATTTTTGGTGCCGTTGCCGGGGATTATAAAAACTTGTTATATTTGAATGTTATTTGTTTTGTAAATTTGTCGTGTGTTAATAGCTTGAAATTTTTTGAAAATTGTTTGTATTTGCTAATGCCATGGCTTGTATAGCTTTGTATATTCTTGCATTTATCTTTGTGTTTTGTTCGCTTTGATGTGTCTTGTGTGTGTGCAGATTGAATAGGGAAGAAACAGTGCAGGAAATACCAACTTCTGCCCAAAACAGAATTCGGGCAGTGCGGTCTGTAAACTTTGGAAGGGAGCTGTCGGCAGCTTACAAAACCTGGGAAAGTGAGCCATACGCCGTTGGAAAGATCTCTGAGTCTACTTTCAGTAGGATTTTACAGAAGTGGATTTGTAGTTCCGAGCTGCTCCCAGTTTCAATTTGAGTGCACGAAGGTCAATCTGGTGAAGCAGAAAACTGGGCAGACCAATAGGTCCGATTAATGGCCAAACAAAGAGTACTTCTGCTGGTCCGATTGAGGCAAATTTTATACCGTTGGAAAGGTCTGTATGTCCACTACAACATTGATTTACAAAACTTTTGAATTAGGATATCGGAACACACCCAAAATCTAGCCTCAAGAGAAGCAGACACATCTGCCGAAGACCCTGCCCCTGCCGAGAGCCATCCCGCTGAGAGGCTTGCAGCTTGCGCCATACCCTGCGATGCCACTGCCCATGCGTGCCAAGCAACCCACTGCCAAGACCAAGGAGCTGCCGGACCTGCAATTGCCGGCAGCCGTACATGAGTTGCTGCCGAGAAAAATTCTGCCAAGAGGAGGGCTGCTGCCCTCAAAATGTTGAGCAAGTGAAGATGAACACACACAATACTACACACGGTGAGAAGTCTAGGCTATGGACTATAAACACAAAGCGCTTATGGGGAGGCAACCCCATACGACCAAGAAAAACGAAGGAGCCATCACCGAGAGTTTGCAATTTCTTAACCCTTCTCTTTGTCTTTGATTTGTGATGATATGTTGGAATATGTTAGACAATTGCATGCTTAGGAAATTCGTCGATATAGATTTGTGCTTACATTGAGGGCAATGTACTTTTCTATGTGTGGGGTGGGATAACGTATTCCGTTTATGTTTTCGTGTGCTTAGTTTAGAAAAGAAAATTCAGAAAATTGTAATACAAAAAGAGAGTGTTTAATTTGTTTCGAGTCTTAGGATGCCCCTAATATGTCAATGATGTTTTTCTCCTCTTTGCATACATAGATGATGGTTATGCATACAATTAAAATTGTAAGTTTCATGGATTTTGTGCATTAGTAGGAGCATGTAGGACTTGTTGATTAACGAAGCATGCATGTTTTAGCTAGTTTGTTTCCATAATAACCTATGTGAGCTTTAGTGCCAATTTGCTTTCTTCTTGAGCGATAAAAAGACAAAATTTGATAGATTTGTAGGAAGTATGAAACCTCATAATTCTTTGCATATTCGATTACTATGTGCCATAGCTTTTTAATGAACTCTAGTATGCTAGAACTTACTCTTGTTGATTTTCGAAACGTTTTTATTATAAAATACCTTGATTTTGAATATGATTGAATAAAGATCTTTTTGGTTTACCACCAAAACCAAATAAAGCATGTGCCCTATTGGAGCCCGTCGTGGGACACCTTAGTAAACCCCTTTGAGCCTACAATTAGCCTTTTCTTTCATCACCCTTAAACACTTTCCATGAGCTTAGTATAGTGATGCCTTTACCTTATGTGTTGGCAAAGCTTGATTTTTGAAAGCGTTTTCGCGTGAAGTGATGAAGAAGAACAAGTGTGGGGTAGACTTAGCTAAAAATTGTGAAAAATTGTATGTGAGCCGTGCCTATGAGAAAACAAAAGAAGAAAAATTGAAATCGGACAGAAAAGAAGAAAAAGAAAACTCAAGTCCGAAATAAAAGAAAAAGTGTAGGCACGGTTTCAAAAGAAAATTGCTAAGTCTAGTCTTGAAAAGTGTTGTGAATTTGGAGTTTTGTTTATATGTGAATGTCTACTATTGTTATATTTTGACCTTTGTTCATATTCACTATGTTTTGGGAAGTAAAGAATGAAGCATGGGTCCAACAAGAAGAAATTCGACCCTTGGTGAGAAGACATAAGGAGATTTGAGCTTTGCTAAAGTACACGGTGACGTTTTTGAGCCTCCTTATCCAAATATCGAATACCTCTTAGCCTAGCCCCATTACAACCCTTTTATTGATCTTTTTCATGATTCTTAAGATGGTTAAACTTGATTTGTGGAGATTATCTCAAGAGTAAGCATATGGTTTTGGTTCATTGGTGGATGTAGTTATCATATGAGGTTTTTCCATAAAAATTCACAAAGTGCTTTCGTTTCTTTGATATATGCGAGTCACTTTTTGTAATTCATTATCTTTCGCTTGCATATACTTATGAGTGAATTACCATGCTTCGAGAGAAAAGAAGAGAGTATGCCTTGTGAGGTGATTTGAATTAGCTTAACATGTTTACATGCTTACTTTTGTTCATATATGTTCTTATTGATGTTGCGTGTTCATGAAGCTCAGAATTTTCGTGCTTAGCATTCTCATGCATTAACTTGAAAGCTATGTGTACATACGAGCCTGAGACAAATTGTTAGGGGCAATAGTTTGTTTAGAGTCTAGTTTAATTTAGTTTGCTAAGGGACTAGCAAAGGATAAGTGTGGTGTAGTTGATAGGAGCACAATGTGCGACGATATTAATGTGTTTACGCCCTCGTTTATGCTTTGTTTAACCCTTATTTGTCTAAGATTGAGTCATAATATAGTTTAGTGTTAATTTGGTAGAGTTTGGCGAAAAATGGTTAAGGATCCGAAAAATGACTAAGTCTGAGAAATCTGGAAAATAGTGTAAAATATGTCTTTTTCGTGATTTTGTGACGAATAAAAATATAATCTATCCTTGTCCGCATTTTATGAAATTTTGTGTGCTTATTATTCATATACGGAGGAATGTTGTGTTAAAATTTCAGATCAATCGGAGTTCGGGAAGTCACCCAAAAGATGGCTGCAAAACAGCAGTTCGAGCAAACCAATCCAGGGACTTCCGAGATTTTCCTGGGACTTTGTCCCAACTTTGAAAAATCATTCTCAACGACTCACAAGGAATTTGATCGAGCCCTTTTATGGGGAGATGGCTATATGTGTCTAGTTTATCTGAGACTTAGAATCACATCAATTGGAGCTCTGAGAAGGGAGATATGTCGGATTTACAGAAAAGGTCATTCCAGCCGAGTTGCTGCCGGTCTTGTGTTCTTGCGGGTTTGGGGCATTTTTCCATGGATCAAGCTCACCAAATGGAGTTGTCAAGCCTACACAAGAAGTCCATGAAGATATGTAGCCACATCCAAGGAAGAAAATCAGAAAAAGAAGTTTCCTATAGAACCAAGAAAGGAAGGAACCAAAACCTTGTTGCACAAGGATTACCTTTGCTGATTCGGACTAGGTTTGCTACCTAGGGTTTCTGCCGAATTTGCCTCTATATATAGCCATGTTTTCCTACAGAAAAACTTGTCACATTCCAAAGTAAAAATCTAGCCAAAGCTCTACCTAAATTTCCCCAAGAATCCTACACAAAAACCCTAGCCAAAACCACCTCCACCACACCCAAAGTTTCTGCCGAAACCTTGGCACCTTGCTGCCGACACCACCACTGCCGAGCAGCAGCTCCATCCGACACCATCAACCACCGGATCCATACAAGACGAAGTCTCCAAGGTTTCTAATGTGTGATCCACTCCCTACTCTTGGCTTTGTAAATTTTTGTGTAGTTATGTTAAACTTTGTCTATGAAGCTAGCATGAATTCTTGGTTTTAATTTTTATGTCTATGTATGAATTGGATTGAAATTTGGTTTTATGATTTGTATGTTCAATGCGTTTTCTTTATCTTTATGTGGTGTTTGGATGTAAGAATACGGATTGCATGCTAAAGAGTCAGGAAAATATATGATGAACTAGTAATTAGGATTTTCGGCAAAAATATGTGTTAAATTGATTTTAGGGTTTTCTTGACTTGTTCTTTAAATTCGTGTGCTTAAAGATTGGTAGCCTATGTAAGTGCAATGCGTAGATTATTAATCTCATTAGCCGAAAATTAATATGGATTAAGTAATCAACGAGTTACTTAGTTTGTGTTGTTTTTCACGAGGGTTAGAGTAATTTAAATGAACATGCTTGTTGAAGAGATGATTGACAACCTTACTCTATTGACTTGTTTCCAATTAAAAAGACTTTGTGCATATTTACTAGCTAGTTCATGTGTCGACGCTGCGTGTCATGTAAACCGGTTAGTAACAAGATTAGGATTATACGCTGAGTTAATTCTAAGTACAAGAGAAGTCTAGCAATTAGATGACCGCTGCGGCTCTAATTGGGTTGGAGTTAAGTTGAGTCTAGAACGCTTTAATACTTTGCCGTGAGTCTTGCTTGCTTATTTGTTATGTGTTTTGATTGCTTTCGTGTTAGTGCTTTGTGGAAGAATGTCGACCAACCTTGTAAATAGTAGATTTAGGATTTATTTTCAGCAATTTATTTTCATGTCTAGGAATTTAGAGGCAGCTTTGCTGCCAAGCCTTTTATCCCCCATAATTTCGTGTGTGAATATGTATATATGTATATAAGTGTGACAATTGTGTGCATATATGTTTGTGAATATTTGTGTTAACATTCTCATATTTCAAGTACCCTTAATCCCCGGCTAGAACGATCCCTACTTATTCTATACTACTAACGACTGTAGGGTTTATTATTGCATGCGACCTTAGGCTCACATCAGGTGGCGGAAATAGAACCTTGAGGTGGTGGTGATGATGTTGGGTTAAATTTGAGACATTTTGGAGGAGTTTTGACCTCCTGTGGCGGAGCTGCCAACAGTGGCGCTACTGCTGCCGGCGGCGAGAAGAAGAAGGTGAATAGTGAAACAGTAATAAGTAAAAGGTAAAACAGTAGAAGGTGAATAGTAAACGGTAATTCAGTAAATGGTAAACAGTAAAAGTAAAAGGTAAACAGTAAAGGTAAATAGTAAATAGTAATTTGAATTTTAACCATTTACTGTTAACTTACCGTAAAAAGGGAAAAAGCTGATTAAAATGATTTTACGACAAAATAATCAGTAAAAGAAGTTATTGGACTCGGGATGGGTTTCCTGAGTAAATTTGGACGTAAGTTGTTTTGGTATTTTAGGTGTAATCCCAATACCGATAACCAGATTTGAAATTAGGACGTTTTGGGCGAGCGAGGACGTCCGTAAATTTAACGTTTACGATAAATTCCAGATTCCGCAATAATTATAGTTACGTCTCTATTATAGGTCGAGAAGTTAATTACTCGACGGGACGAGAGCGCATGATAGCGGCACGCTCGGCCGTACTGTGAGTGGATTTTTATTTTAAATAAATGCATGCATAAATATTTTAATGAAATACAATTTATTTTAAATAAATGATTTGAGAAGCATGAGAATTCGTATAATTAAAATGATATTGATATTTAAAGAACTTTATGGTTTTGGGGTATACATTTACTACTATTTTTAGTAGTATGTAAATTTACCCGGAAATGCGATTTCCGAAAACAGTATGTTTTAATTATTCATAATTGTTCATGCTGAATAAATTTTAATTGTATTTAAATGAAAGGACCGGAAATGAGATTTCCGGAGATTTTATGCTTTCGATATTTGTGATTTTTTTCTGACATGTAAGACATGCCGATGTTACATATATAAGTTTTCGATATTGTTTTACGACCTGTTGGTTATGCCGGATATATAGGTATATTTTTTAGGCTATTATATTATTTATGATTATTCTGAGCCTCAGATGTGCGGTCGGGGACCGTACTGATTATTATATATAAGGGGAAGTGTGTTTTCGGTTTTGTTTTCGGATTTTCACCATATCATGGTCCATATATATTGATGCTAGTTAGCTTATTAACCTCATCCCACGCGAGGTGACGACTTGACCATGTAGGTCAGATTCACGCTCGGTGGTCGACGTAGGGATGTGTAGAGGTTTAGTGTGGTACCCTATAGAGTCTAGGAGACTCGACCCTTAGCCTGGGAGGCTTACTATTAAATGGTGATAACCTTCCCCTATTATATGACCAATGAGATTGGTCATGATTTTTATATTATTTCAGTTTCGGAAATATTTTCTCTGTGAGACTTTCTGTTATTTAATAAATCCCCGAACCAGCGGGGCTGGGTTTTTATATGACCAAGGGGATTGGTTGTGAAATATTATGAATTTATTTTCAAAAGTATATTGTTTTGAAAATATATATAAACAAATTAATTATTTGTATATTTGATTATATCAGCGGGGCTGATTTTTACATACGATTTTCTTAAAACGCAGGACGTTTTATTAAAGCGCATGCATTGTCCTATTGTTGAAATGTTTTATGTTTTGTTGCAGGCTTAGGGTTGTCTATGTTAAGATTGGCTTATCGATTTATCGATAGAGTTAATCTTAACTTGGTCCCCGCAGGACCTTATCCGGGTTTCAGGGTGAAATCTAGTTCAGGTCCTGTCAGTTCATCTACAACTTCCAGATCCATCAATTGCCAATCAAAGTAAGACCATACATCCTATTCCAAGTCGTTTATAGTCAGTAGCCTAGCCGTTGGGATTGCCAGTTCCACAAGAGATATTGCTTCTGAGTAGTATATACTAATGAGTAGGGGGAAAAACCCATGGCTGTCCTTCGTGAAGTGCGATAGGCCCAAAGTGCATCCGGAAGGTGAGTACTCCAACCTTTTTCATACTCGAACACCATTTTGCTCAAAATTTTCAGTAGAGTCTTGTTTGTAGCTTCTGCTTGACCATTTCCCTGAGGATAGTATGGTGTAGACTTCCGGTGCTTGATTCCATATCCCTTGAGCATATCGCTGACTTCTTTGTTCACGAAAAGGGTTCCATTATCCATGACAATCTTGTAAGGGATTCCATGCTTGCACACAATGTATTCCCTGACGAAATTGCATACCGGAGCTCCTGTTGCCTTGCGAAGGGGGATGACTTCCACCCATTTTGTTGGGAATTTTGTTACTGTGATGATCCAAACACAACCTTCAGAGGGTGGGTTAATCTTTCCAACAAAATCCAGCCCCCAAGTGTGAAAGGGCCATGGTGTAAGCATGTCTTAAAGAATGGTTGATGGCTTATGAATTTGATTGGCATGTATGGCATGTCTTCACTCTCATGTGAGAATCCTTTAGCATCGTCGGCCAATAATAGCCGAGGTTCAGCAACTGTTGGTGAAGCTTCCTCTTTCCCTGATGCTCACCACATTCTCATGCGTGTACTTCCTCTAATACCTGCTATGACTCAGTACTCCCCAAGCACCACAGTGGTTTCCTATTGAAACCTTTCCTATATAGGACACCCCCATCAATAAAGTACCTCCCAACTGTTTTCTTCAACTTGTACCTGCAGTTTGCATCAGCTGGCAGCAGTGGCGGAGCCAGGATTTTGGGAGGAGGGGAGCGGAAATTGGTTGCTCAAGCATTCCAAAAAAAATTAAAAGATCTAAATATCATAGAATTTAAATAACACAAATGTCATTAATACAAATGTCATCAATAACATTAAATGCATGAAATAAAATTACAAAAGTGGTAGCTTGCGGTTTCTCATATCATGAAAACGTCGCATAATAAGTTCATTACTGACAGAAGCAAAAACATCTCTTTCAATATAAACCACCAAGCTATCATTCAACCATTGATTTCCCATTTTGTTGCGCAAGGGTGTTTTCACAATATTCATAGCAGAAAATGCTCTTTCCACCGAAGCAGTTGCAACTAGTAAAACCAAAGCCAGTGTAATAAGCAAATACACATAATTGTATATTCGACTCCTCCCCGTGCTCACTAACTTCTCTGCAAGCTCACCAATGGTTGTCAATGATGAAAACTCATGACTTGATTTCATATCAATAATATAAAGGTCAAGTTGATCTTTAAGCTTCAAAAGATCTATCTCTTTGAATTCTTGAGGATAAAATGTAGCAAACTTAAGAACTTTCTTTTTGTCAAAGTGTGCAAACCTCATTTCAGGGCTCAAGCATGCCATACATAAAAGCAACTCCGTGTTTTGCTCATTGAAGCGATTATCCAATTCCGTTCTTTGTTGGTCAATTACATGAAAGAAGAGATCCACTCGGTAATGATGAAGGTTTGAAAGTTGTTGACCTCGACGCCGCACTCTTCCTTTATGAAATAAATCATCCATACTAGGAACATCAATATCATGTTGCCCACAAAAGGTTGATACTTCCTCAAGCAATTCATCAAAACCATCATCTCTCACACTTTGTAGCCTTAGCTTGCATACTCCAACCAATCTCATTGCATTCACAATATCTTGATCTTTCCTTTGTAGTGCTTTAGACAAGTCATTTGTGATGCCCAACACAAGTCTCATGAAAAGTAGGTGAAATACAAAGTCAAAAGTTGTCATTTCTTCAAATAACCTATTTGCTTCACCTAGATGATCCGGGTTACCATCATCAACAATCCATTCAAGCACACTAATCACGGCTTTAAATAACACAATAATACTAGCCAAAGTATCATAGTTAGAGCTCCAACGTGTATCACAAGGGCGAGTGAGATTAGTTTCTTGGTTTAACCCTCGCCCTGTTTGCAAATCACCAATATCAAGAGCTCTCTTAATAGCTTCTTGATGTCCCTCTCTTAATGCATCACGACGTTTACACGATACTCCAATAATATTAACCAAACTAGTACAAGTTGTGAAGAACGTGGCAATATTTTCATTTCCCTTTGCCACGACAATAAGTGCTAGTTGAAGTTGATGTGCAAAACAATGGACATAATATGCTTGAGGAAAATCTTGCTGAATAATTGTTTTAAGACCATTGAGATGACCCCTCATGTTACTAGCTCCATCATAACCTTGGCCTCTTATATTTTCCATGCTCAAATTTATCTTCTCCATCAAATTTTCAATGGCGTGTCTTAGTGTGCTAGTAGTGGTCTCGGATACATTTTCAACACCCACAAATCTTTCAAATAACTTTCCCTCTTTTGTTCACATAACGCAAAACCACCGCCATTTGCTCTTTAATGGACACATCCCTCGATTCATCAACCAATAGAGAAAAGAATGTACCATCCATATCTTGAGTGATTGCATTAATGACTTCAATTGCACAAGCATTGGCAACATCTTTTTGAATTTCAGGGGAAGTATACTTGAGATTTCCTTTAGCATTTTCAAACACAACGGCTCTAACTTTCTCATCATGATCGGCAAGAAATCGCATCAACTCCAAATAATTACCCTTATTGCTAGACAATGCACTTTCATCATGGCCACGAAAAGCAAGACCTTGTTTCAACAACTATCTAGTGCAATCAACTGCAGCAGTCAATAAAGTGCGATAATCAATAGCTTCTTGCTTTGTTGTTTTGATCACAAGGGTTTCAATGTGTTGCTTCATATTCATTAAATCTAGACAATGTTGTGTGGCTTTGTTGTGAAGACTTCCAACTTTCCCGGCATGTTCCCGAAGCTTTGATGGTCCCTTTGCCCAATTTCTAAACCCCGTTGAAGTGAAAGCATCTTTTCCAAGCATTCCCAATTGATCAAACTCACTTTTGGAAAGATAACAATGAAAGCAAAATGCCGCATCTTTAGCCTTACTATACTCCAACCAACTAAATTCATTATACCATTTGATCCCAAAACGCCGGTTATCCTTCCCTATCAATGTGGTAGGCATTTCTTTCTCATCATTAGGTTGGCAAGGACCCCTTTGTAAATAAGCTCTTCGGATTTCTTCTCGAAAATTCGGCTTATAAGTAATCATGGGAGGTCTAAGTCCGGGGTCTATAGGAAGATTAGCCAAGATTTCATTCAACTCATTGGCCGTACTTGAACTACCCACCGGATTACTTGAACTACGACTTGGATTACTTGAACTACCAACCGGATTACTTGAAGTTAAAGATTGAGTCTCACTATCCGGATTATCCGAAGAAGATTGTGAACGCAATTTCTTAAAGAATCGTTCCATAACTGTATAATTGAATTATAGAAAAGTCTTAGGAACTAACTAACTATAAGTCTATAACTAATTAGCCACAACACACAACAATCTATACCAAATTAATTGAAGCATAATCTAAATAGGCAATAAACATATATTATTTGAACCATAAATTATATCAAATAAACATAAATCAAATGTATGCCATAAGCCCATAACTCAATTTAACCATAGTCTAATTTTTTGAATTCCCAAAAACAATTGAAAAATCCATTTAAGAAGCATACATAGATTTAGAGACCGACATTGATAATCTTCAATAAACTTGAAAAATTAAGGAATTGCGTTCAGGGATTACATGCTCTAATCCGAGGATCTAGTAGATGATATACTAAGATAAAGATACACAAGTATGTTGGCATAACAATTAACAACAAAAACAATGAACATGAAAACTGAATTTAAGAAGCGAATAGAAGAGAAAGAAGAAAACCTTGACGAAATTGGAGATAGTGCGAAACTGCGAACAAGAAAAGGCAAGATGCAGTCTGCTACATCCTCGTCTAATCGTCTTCTCTGTTTTTGGGTGTGAACTGTGGTCTGTGGAGGGTTCTGTTACTTCTGTGGCTACAGTTCTGTATATAAATGGGAACTAGGTCAAGCAGCTAATGAGCCAACAAAAAACGACGTGGAAAAAAAACGACGGAAAGGGGAAAAAAACGACAGCAGCAAATTTAGGAACAGCACAGGGCACAGCTCGCCTCTGCCGCTCCGGCCCGCTTGCCTCTGCCCGCTCGCCTCTGCCGCTCCGGAACCAGCACAGATCCGCTCCCACTGGGTTGATTTCCGGCGGACATGGGGAGCGGTTGCTGACCACCGCTCTGTGCTGGCTCCGCCACTGGCTGGCAGTACTTTGTCAATTAGGAACTCCAGGTATAGGGTCCTCCAATCACTTACTGCTGTGATTGCCATGACTTTATTTTCTAAGGGCAACCTGGAACATTTGGAGCATGTAGCTTGCACCTCAAAAGCTTGTGTTTTCATTTTTGGCCAGTAGTACCCTCTCCACAGCATCCGTCTATACAAGCTAATCACTTGTTCCAGCCCACAAGTAACTTCATGCACTTCGCTTAACCTTTGCTTGGCTTCATTCTCGCATATGCATCTAGCTAGCATATTGCCTGGGACCTTTAAGGAGCACATTCTTTTATCTCCTTCAAATCACACTCAGTGCTCTGACCCATCAAGGAACCTTTAATGGGTTTTCGCCAATCATGGTCCTTAGGTGATTCTGCAATCCTTATTGTCTCCGTGGATGGTTCATGCTTTTGAATGACTGTGATATCCGGCTGCTCCCTTGTGAATGAGAACTTAGACCTAAGAGTAGCCAAGGCATCTGCATATCTGTTGGTGGACCTATGTATGTGCTCCATAGTTACTTCATCAAATATCTTTATTAGCCTTTCTGCCAGGGTCCTGTATGGTGCAAGGCCTGCGTCTTTTACTGCAAAATCACCCTTCACGTGGCTGATGACCAAGTTTGAGTCTCCAATAATTTTGATCTTCTTAACCCCTATTTCCACTGCGGTAGACATGCCTGTGATAAAAGCTTCACACTCTACTGCATTGTTAGTACAAGGGAAGCTCAGCTTGAATGACAAAGCTTTGGTGTTGCCTTCAGGGTCCACTAACACAACCCCAGCTCCACCTCCATTGCTTGTGGCCGATCCATTGAAGTGAAGGGTCCAAAACTCCTGGTCTTTTGACCCTTTGCCAGTAACCATCCCCACCATATCAAGCAGTTCTCCAAGAATATCTTGCATGAGAGAGACTTCTTTAATACCAGAAAATAGAGCAAGCATATCAATCACAACTTGTCCTTTAATGGCATGGGGCGTCACACATTCAATATCGAATTCTGCCAACTACAACAACCATCTGGCAAGCCGCCCGGATAAGACTGGTTTTGTGAGCAGGTACCTGACAGGATCTGTTTTTACCATGAGATGAATTTTATGAGTTAGAAAGTAGTGGCGCAACCTCTGGGTAGCATATATGAGTGCCAGGCATAGCCTTTCAGACTTAAGGTAACGTGCTTCTACTTCCCCTAACAAGCGGCTCACATAATATACAAGGCATTCTTCACCCTTTTTATCATCTTGCGCAAGCAGAGCTCCTATCGCAGCATCAGTTGCAGTAAGATACAGCTTGAGGGGTATGCCAGGGATTGGTGCTTTCATGGTTGGTAGCTTGGTAATAAGCTCTTGCACCTTCTCATAGGATTTTTTACATTCTTCATTCCACACGAACTTTGTGTTTTTCTTGAGGAGAGGAGCAAAGGCCTTTATCACTATAGCTAGGCCTGGAACGAAACGCCTGATGTATGATAGTCTGCCCAAAAAGCTTTTCAACTCCTTTTTTTTGTATGGTGGTGTTGCGGAGGCTATGGCTTTTTCATTATCTGGATCGACATCTACTCCCCTGCCATGCACCACAAATCCAAGAAACTTCCCCACTGACACTCCAAAGGAACACTTTTTAGGATTCATCTTTATCTTGAATAGCCTGCACCTTCTCAAGACTCTCCTCAGCACACGCCAATGCTCTGCTCTTGTTTTGGACTTTACTACAAGATCATCGACATAATCTTCAACTTCGTTCCCCATCATGTCATGAAGGGTAGCAGTCGTTACTCGTTGGTAGGTTGCACCAGCGTTTTTCAGACTGAATGGCAACACTGTATAGTAAAAATTCCCATAAGGGGTGAGAAAGGCAGTTTTTTCAGCATCTCTTGCAGCCATCTTTATCTGGTTGTAACTGCTAAAACCATCCATGAAAGAAATCATGCCTTGGCCCGAAGTCGAGTCGATAAGCATGTCCATATTTGGCAGCGGGAACTCATCCTTCGGGCACGCCTTGTTTAGATCTCTATAATCAACACAAATTCTGACCTGGCCAGTTTTCTTTCTTACTGGAACAATGTTTGCCAGCCACGTAGGATGCTTGCACTACCAGAAAAAAAGGTTTTCCCGACGAAAAAAAAAAACGGCCGACGACTAAAAATTTTCGTCGGTAATTCCATAGAATGGCCGACGATTTTATTTTTCGTCGGTGGGAAAACAAAATCGTCGGCCATAGTGTAACCATAACCGACGATACTGTTTTTTCATTGGTATAAACAAAAATCGTCGGCTATATTATATTTCAGTCGACGATTTTAGATTTTCGTCGGCCTTTCTCTACAACATTAGCAGACGAAAACTTTTGAAATTTTGGCCGACGAAATTGACATTTTCGTCGGCTATAAGTCTATATATTTTCAGATCTAGACAGCAGTTGCTCATTTAAAAAAAACCGAAAAAAAAACGGGAGAAAGAGTGAAAAATCTGTGGGTATTGTTGAAATCCGTCCTCTCTTACATTGTGGAGCTATATATAGGTACGTATATGTGTATATATGTTGATTTTGAGTTTTAGTTGAGTTAATTTTGAGTTTTAGTGATTTTGAGTTAGTAAGTGATTTTTTGTTTTGTTGTTGTTTTAGTGTTAGAATGTATGTATATATGTTGATTTTGAGTTGTAGTTGAGTTGATTTTAAGTTAGAGTTTAATTATGTGTTTTAATTTGATGTTATTTTAATTAGTGTTAAAATATATATATATATATATATGTGTGTGTGTGTGTGTGTGTGTGTGTGTGTGGAGTTTAATTATATATATATATATATATATATATATGTTAATTAATGGTTGTTGATAGTGTAATTAACTTAAATAATGGTTGATATATAGTGTAACTTAAATAATGGTTGTTAATAGTATATATATATATATATATATGAGTTGATGTTGATAATAATATATATTGTAATGTAATTAATTATTAAAGATTTATATATATATATATATGTATGTGTTAATTAATTTCTTATTAATTAAAGTTATATATATATATATATATATATTATTTTCAGGCTATATATATATATAGATCCGGATAAGAGTTGGATTTCACTTCCAAGGCATGACCGACGATACACTACAGGAGTTGTGAATTTTTTGCAGTTCGTCGAGGAAAATGCAAACGGGAATGAATACCATTATTGCCCGTGCAATAAATGTAGGTGTCGCAGTGATATGTGTCGATTTCCGATTAGGACAGTATGGGAGCACCTAAAGAGTAAAGGGTTTTGGCCGAAGTACACGCGTTGGATATATCACGGTGAGCCATCATTAGATGGATCGCATGATCATGGGCAGTTTTTTTAGGCGGGCAGTAGTAGTACATCCAGCGATCTAACAATGGCATTCGTCAACGACGTGTTTCCTTTTGAAAGCGGTGTACGTGGGGAACAATATATGCATGACCCGGTGCAGCCCTTCCCACAAGTTGTCAACACTGCTGCCTTTGACAAGTACAACAAACTTATTGCATTGCAACAGACCCCTGTGTCTTCAAGTTCTGAGAAGACAGTTCTTCAAAGTGTGATGGAGGTAATGAGGATTAAAGTCGAGGCAAAATCGACTATCAGGCAAGTGGATGAATATCTACAGTACACTTCTTCGTTGTTGGAGGAGGGTCATCGTAATCCTACCAATCACCGTAAGGTCCGAAGTATCCTCAAAGATCTAGGGCTTTCCTACATTAAGATCCATGCATGCGCATTTGACTGCGTTCTCTTCTGGGGTAAAGATGCAGAAGGGAATGACCTTGCTAGCCTTGACGCATGTCCGATATGTCATTCTGACCGATATAAGTTGATGAGAGCAGGCAATAGGAAACCTGTGAAAGTGCTTCGGTATTTTCCGTTGAGAGATAGGCTTGAGCGGTTGTACATGTCAGAAACCACCGCAAAAGCTATGAGATGGAACGGTGAGCGGGACGCGGGAGACGCAGATATCATGACACACATCTCTGACGGAGCGGCTTGGAAGCATATAAACAATGAGTTTCCTCATTTTGCGTCAGATGTCAGAAATGTTAGAATCGGGCTCTCAACCGACGGGTTCAAACTTTTCGGCACCATGAGTCTTTCATACAGTATATGGCCGGTGGTTTTGGTACCTTACAACCTTCCTCCGTGGATGTGCATGAAGAAGGAATATAATATGTTGACGTTGTTGATTCCGGGGCCTGGTTACCCAGGGAAATGTCTCATGACAATCATATCCTGCTACAACATCTCTTCCCTGTTTTCATTCGACCGTTCCTTCCCCGTCACGTTGTGGAGCCGTTAGTAGCGTTGGCAAGATTTTTCCAGAAGGTATGCACACGGGAAGTGAGAAAATCTAACCTCCGGGAAATGCAACAAGACATCGTTCATATCATGTATAAATTTGAGATAATATTTCCTCCAAATTTTTTCGACATCATGCCTCACCTCATGATCCATCTTCCTCGGCAGTTGTTGCTTACCGGTCCTGTGCACTTCACTTGGATGTATCCGATGGAAAGGTACGTATTTTACACCTTATGTTAATTTCCTCATCAATGTATGTGATTTAGTACTAATGTATTATCATAACACTTTAAAAACTTGATTTATAGGCAACTTGGACAATACGGTGATTTTGTCCAAAACAGATCTGCACCTGAAGGATGTATAGCTGAAGCATATATTGAGCACGAGTGCGTCACCTACATGAAGCTGTATTTAGGAGCGTTACAGGAAAGCATACCGGAAGATGTACCTTCACAGTTCAATCTTTCCATACTCTCCGACGATGTTGTACTCGGTGGAAACATGCCAGTTTCCTACAAGTTGAAAGATTTTGAGGTAGCCATTGCACATTGGTGGGTACTAATTAACTGTTTAGAAGTTCAGTTTTGGAAGAACATGCATCTAAACTGTGAACAAGTAGGAGGTGATCTCGATTACCACAACCGGACATTTGCAGAGTATTTCAGCCACTGGGTACGTAACTTTAACATTATTCTATACGTATTTATATATTATTGTGTATAATTATTCATATTTATAGTTGATTCTGACGGTTGCAGATGGACCTCATTAAAAATGATAATCACCCAAATTGGTCGCACGAACTCAGACTGCTAGCGATGCAGCCGGTCTATTCAAAAGTTTATGCGACGTGCAAGGTGAATGGTGTGTTATTTCGATGTGAAGAGAGAGACGTCAGACTGAAAACACAAAATTCAGGGGTTATGGCACATGGTGGGGATGATGGAGTTGATTATTACGGTGTTCTCCATTCAGTTGTGGAACTGCATTATGGGGAAGGCATGAAAGTGCACATTTTCAAGTGTAGATGGTTTGACACACGGCCGCAGAGCATGAAAACCAATCAATACGGCATAACTTCTGTGAACACTAGTACATCATGGTAAGAGGACGACCCGTTCGTTTTAACCACATGGGTGAAACAAGTGTTTTATCTTGATGATCTCGCCAAGGGGGACCCGTGGAAAGTAGTCAACACTATCCACCATCGGAACATTTACCGGGCGTCTACACTTGGAGTGGCTGAAGAGAACAAGGAAGGTGGCACCGCATATCAAGAGCCCAACTCAAACGGTATCCCTGACTCCTCTTTTATTCGCCTAAACACACAAGTGCGAATTCGACGTGAAGAACCACTGCTTGTTGATGTTGATCCAAATGAAGAAACTAACGAGGACTCTAGTGGTGAGGAAAGACATAGATTACCCCTATCGAGCAATTCAAAAACCGAAGAAGACTCATCTGATGATTCCGATTACAATATGCCGGATTAAGTAATTTAGATGATGTAATCCTTTCATTTGTAATCCACTAATTTCTAATGAACGGGCATGGGGATGAGCCTCCCAGTTAGGCTGGGTTCCAAACCCCTTAAAAAAAATTTGAAATATGTTGACTACTGGGTTTCTGTTTTCTTAATGTTCAATTTTGGTTATGTATGAACAGGAAATAGGAATACGAGAGGTGTAAACCTACTGAATTTTTTAACCTTTTTCATATAATGGTCGACGAAAAACACGTTATTTCGTCGGCTATACTAATAATAGCCGACGAAAAATTCATTATTTCGTCGGCTATAACTATATTGGAAAATACATATTTTATTTTAGACAGAAAAAGACAAAAGAATAGCCGACGACTACGAGTCTCTCGTCGGTTATGATTTAAAAAAAATGACCATATTCCATTTTCTATCACTAACGATAAACCATTGCTTCATCCTTCAAATGCAAAAACGTTGTGAAATAAGATATGCCCGAAATAATGAAATACGTCTACGGTTGAAAAATGACAAGATTCTGATAAAATCTGAGTGGCGAAAGATGCGGTCAAAGGTTTTATTCCTTCGTTTCCCTAATGGTAGCGTTACCTTCGGTAAATATTTTGAGGAAAATTTTTATACGATTAGTTGCATCTCATCGATTTGAAACTATTATCTGTTGAAGGTCAGGCCAAAAAACGTCATTTAGACAGGTCAATTACCATTTCTAAGCGTTTAAAGGTTTGACTCACCCGGTTGACCGTTCCGATCGAGCCTTTAACGTTGTCAGCTGAAGTTGGATTTTTTTTCATACATGTATTTAATCTTAACGGTGATATCTGACGGTTGGAATAGATTTTATAAACTTTTAGATTCAAAATCAGAACATATGCACTAATGTTCCTTAACTTGTTTACTAAGTGTTTAAGTAAATGTATAGTTTCAAATAGTTACTATACGTAGACTCTTCAAATGCAAAAATGTTGTGAAATAAGAGATGACCGAAATAATGAAATACGTCTACGGTTGAAAAGTGATAAGATTCTGATAAACTCTGTGTGCCGAATGTTGCGGTTAACTGTTTTTTACTTTCGTTTTCTTATGGGTAGCCTGACGTTCGTTAAATCAATTTTGTAAAATTTTTATACGATTAGTTGCATCTCATTGATTTGAAACTATTATCTGCTGAAGGTGAGGCCAGAAACCGTCGTTTAACTAGACTAATTTTCGTTTTTAAGCGTTTAGAGGTTTGACTTAGTGGTTTGACCAACAGTTTAGCCGACGAAAATTATATTTCGTCGGCTAAACTCTTGCGATCCGCGCCTTTTTATTGTCCGTCGTTGGATGGCTCATATCAGACGGCTGTTGATCTTCCAAAGTATAGCCGACGATGTTCATAGAATAGCCGACGACATTCAAAGAATAGCCGACAAAATCTTTTAATTCGTCGGCTATTCTCTCTGCTATAAAAGCAGACAGCCGCAGCAGCCCGACTTTTTCAACCCTTAATCCGCAAAAACTCCTCCTCCGCTCGTCAAATCGGCCGTGCGTCTCCTCCATTCTGATAACGTCGTCGTCCTCCTCCTAGACACGCCGAAATCCGGCCTCCTCCTCCGACCGGCCACCTCTTCCTCCTTCCCCTCCTCCTCCTCCGCCAAAACATATCCGAAGGTTTTTTGGTTTTTTTTTTTTTTCAATTTAATTTAATTTTATAATTTAGGTATATAAATTGTTATATATTTAATTTTAATTATATAAATTGTTATATATTTGTTAATATTGGTTATATGTTAATGTATATTTTAATTGTTATATATATTGGTTATATGTAAAAATTGTTAGATTAATTATATATATAAATTTGTAGATTAATTATATAAATTGTTATATATTTGTTAATATTGGTTATATGTTAATGTATATTTTAATTGTTATATATAACTTTTTAAATTAATTATATATATAAATTGGTAGCGGTTATATTTTTGTTAATATATAAATGGTTATTTGTATGTATATATATGTTAATAATGAAATATAGTTATATTTGTATATAAATAGTTATATTTAGGTTAATGGTTAGTATTATTTAAAATTAGTTAAAATTTAAATATTAATTTGTTAGTATATTTTAAAATATGTTAGTATTATTGGTTATTATATTAATTAGAATTTGTTATTTAATGTAATATAATTTAATATTAATTAATGTATCAATGCCTCAAGCTCCAGATGGCCGATGCACTCAGACAGTTATTCGGAGGCCGTCGTTCTTCCAAATCTAGGGGTTCTGGAAGTTCTGCCGGTTCCGGAGACTCCGACAGGACCCTTAGCCAGCCTAAGAGGACTACCAGCCAGCCGCGGAGGAGTGTGGATTCATCCCAGCCGCGGAGGACTGTGGATTCATCCCAGCCGCGGAGGAGTGTGAGTTCTCGGCACAAGACCCTTCTCCAGGCGGGGCGGCCGTCGAGCAATTCACGCCCCCCTCTCGGGCCAGATGCTCCGAGGTCCAGTAGGCAGCTATTTCAGGACGAGATAGCTCCAGACGTTCCTCAGGTCCGTATGCCCAGGTTTGGTCGACAAAATGAATTTTCGTCGGTAATATCGTCGGCCATACTCGACAATAGCCCACGATTTCGTTATTTTCGTCGGCCATTTGTTTTACCGACGCCGTTTTTCCGACGAATTATAGCCGACGAAAGCTTCGTCGGCAGAAGGAATAGCCGACGAAAATTTGGCATAGTAGACAAAATTTTTTTTGTCGGCTATTCTGTCCGATCTGGTAGTGTTGACAGGTCTGATGAAGCGGCTTCTCAATTTCTTGCTTGATTTGTGTTTCAACTTCAGGGTGATAACTCATCTTTGCTTGAACAACTAGCTTGGTTTCAGGTTCTACATTCAGCTTGTGGCACAGAAGGTTCGGGTCTAAACCCGACATCTCTTCATAGCTCCATGTGAAAACATCCTTGAATTCTTTGAGTAATGCTACAACCCGTCATAAGCGATAGATAGTGCGCCCATTGGGCAACACTACCTTTGAACACCGCAGCAACGCCTACACATAAGCACTTGTCTCGTTTTTTTTTGCCTCATTGCTGCTGAAAGATCACTATCACTGACATCTCTAATGTCTTGCCATGATGGTAGGGGCACACCGGACACTTTAGAAGGGGCTGACTCTCCATTAGCAGTGAATTCATTGTAATACTCTACTTCAATGAAGTGGGCTTTATTCTAGTGGAATGGGAGCTGATTTCCTGGTATCCTGATAGGCTTGAGACCAATCCGCCCTTCCGCCCTTTGACACATTGGTGGTAAGTTGATGGAATCAGCTTGTGCTTGTTAAGCCATGGCCACCCTAGCAAAGCATGGTAGCTTGTGTTAACATCTAATACTTGGAATTTCATCCAAGATCGGATTGGCTCCACTTTGAGATCCAGTTGTATATAGCCTATGGACGTTTCATCTACTTCGGCAAAGCCATATATCTTCATCTCAGTTTTCACAATTCTTGACAATGGGATCTTTGCAGCCTTGATGACATAGAGGGGCATGCTATTGAGTGAAGACCCAGTGTCTACCAGTGCTCTTCTCACAAATACATCATTGATATGAGATTCTAAATAGAGAGGTCTCTTGTGATCTGGGAACGGTACTTCCATGTCCGAATCAGTGAAGACTATGGCATTGCCATTTTCCAATATGGGCATGGTCCTTATTATTTCTACAGCAAAGCATTGAGGTCCATGTTCCTCATATATGCCCATGAGAGCCTCCGCAACAGCTTGCCTGGTTTGCGGACCATACTCCAATTGATCAAACAAAGACTTGAACTTCGGGTTTTATTGGAGCACCTGTGCAGCAGTAGGCCTATGATTTCTGTTACCGTGTTGCTCCATCTCATTGTCTACTTTAGTGACATAATAGGTCTGGCTTGTTTCCCTGCGGCTCCAAGTGTTGTTTGCTCTAAGGCTGGGTGGCTTTTCACTCGCCTCCACAGCCCCCTCCATTGGTTTTCATGGACAGGGATGTTTGGTGAGTACATGCTCAGCTCCTTCCTCTGTCGTCCGGCCGTCTCTCGAGGATGAATTGGTGACTACGGCTTCGTCTTGACGTCCTGGTCCTGTCTGTGGCTTTGGTTTTCAGATACAAGCTCTAGAGAGGGAAAGAAGAAGGAGAAAAGGGGGCAACTCTTCCGTTCGGGTTTCCGAATCCGGTCAAGTCAAGGCGTGTCACCGACGTTGGGTAGCTTCGTCTCGATTTCAGGAGCCTCTCCACGGTATTTGTTTGCCCAGACCAACAGCCTGGACGGGGATTCGATTAATTGAAGCTCTGAGATTTTGGGTGGTTCTCTGTTCTTGTCTGGCGGCTTGGGATTTCAATTCAGGTATCAGACTTAAATCCTCATGTCGAGCTCTACATGTTTTTATAATTAGTTTTGAGATTGGTTGATTGTTGGAGAAGTTGGATTTTGGGCAGTGTGTTGGTTGGCTGTGTACGGTGGCAGGAATGGCTGTAGTAGTGGTGTCGGTCTCTCTTTGACTTGTTCATGATTTAATTTCTATTTCTGGAGCGTATGTGGATGTTTGTACATGCTTGAATTCTAGTTTAATTAAGAGAGGAAGAAAACAAGATTTTGGGCAGTGAAAACCACCGTGTGGCTACTGTGTAGGAAGGCAGAGTAGTGTTGCTGGTGTGGTGGTTCATTTTGGGTTTGGCTTTTGTTTTAAAAATGTATATGGGTGATCTTAGAATCTGTTTGAGCAAATTTACGTTTTGGGTTTTGGGGTTTTACTACTTTTGCTGCTGCTGCTGTGGCTTACTGTGTTGGTGGTGGTTTTGGGTTGTTTTGGTTCATTGTTGATATGAAGCTATTCTCTGAAAACTGAATTGACATTTGGGAATTCTGAAATTACAGAAGAGTGGAAATCAAAGCACGTAGAAAGGAAGAGCAGTATATATGTTTCTATATGTTCATGGGTTATAATTATGAAGTTAGTATTAATTGTTAAAATATTGGGGGAGTGATGATCATTCTTAGCTACCAATGATTTCAGAGGCTTGAATTTGCAGAAATTGGAGAAGTTGGGCAATTTAAGGTTTAGTTGGATGTTCGGGGATTATGGAAACAGTGTGTGTTTATATATATTCTTCCATTCTTGTTTGGTGTAATGGTGACCTAGTGGTGCTGTGTTTATGTAGTTGGTTTCTTTGTTAAATGGAGGGAACAATTATGGTTGATTTTGTTCCTGGATGTTGATTAAAGAGAAATGGGGAAGTGAGAAAGGGTATGGAGGAATGATATATTTATCAAGGCAATCGGGGTGTCCAAAGTAAGTTGGAGTGGTTTGGTAATTGAAGGTTAAGTTGGTTGCTCGGGAGTTAGGAATTACAGTAATGGTTTACACATGGTTTGGTTTCTTATTAATTTGGCTAAGTTGCATTGGTAGACATGGAGAGATGGCTTCCGATCAATTTAGGCCATAGAGATAGTTGAAGAGGATAAAGAGTGAGAGAAATGTAGTGTGGAGGTGATGATCAATTAAATGTGAAATGGAGATATTATACTGCACACTTGGAGTAATATTTGATAGTTTAGAGATCAGACTTCAAGTAGAGAAGGACATCCACTTTGGGATATGTAATTGGAATGGGGGTGAAGGGTCATTCGAAGTTGGGCGTCCATAGTAGATATGGAGTTGGATAAATGATTGCAGACTTGCAGCATAATTCAGATATGATGACAAGAGAGGTATTACAAAGGACAGGGTTATAAGTAATTAAAGGTGTGAAATTGAGAAACACGAAAGGATCAGGGAATAAGAAGATTTGGGTGTCCTTAGTAATTATCAAGGACTTACTCATACAACTTTAAAGTGATTGGTCAGCTCTATCTGAACGGAGGTTGGATACAAGGAATGAATGCATATTTACAATTTCCCGAAGCAGAAGGATAAAGATTTCAGAATGCTTGTCGCTGTATTTCTAGTTTCATCTAGCATCGGAGCTAACTACGTTTTCAGGTAGGGTCTCTCGGGGAACCTCATTTTAAATTGATAATTTTAATTATATTTGAGATCAGTGTTTGTGTGATCTTGTTTGATAACTCTTGATTGTTATTGCTTTCGATAAAAGCATGTGTAATTGATGAGATGAGTTATATGATCGATGTTACTGCTTTTCATAAAAGCATGTGTCGTACATTATAATACGAGCATTGTTACTCAATTGGCATACGTAATGCATTGAGAGGTACGACGAGTATGCATTTGAGAATGGTGATTGTGGAAAGTTGAGAATGAGATTGAGAGGAAAGAATGCCTTTTGCGTAGTTGAGTTTCCTCGTGGGGACATCCAGTAGCTATGATCAGCCCACCGTGCACAAATGTGGGGAAAGTATGCCCCTTCGACGCCAGAAGTCGATAAAACGATCTTTTCGGGTTTCGGGACTGGGGACCATGAGGTTAACAAGACGACTAGCAAAAGAGGCACATATATCGAGAAGTTGTCGGTTATTAGATTATGTGTCTGAAATGTTAGAGTCACACAAGGTGGGTAAAATACACGGTATGGGACGTGTAGGCTCTATTGTTTTTGATATATGGTGTAATGTCCGGTAACTGAGTGGAAGAACTTCATTTTGCATTCATGCATCGAATTATTAATGCTTATGTTTTTAATTTATAACTTGTTGGTGTAACATAGATAAGATTAACCGTAAGAGGTTTGGCCCTACTGAGCGTAAGCTCACCCCTAGAGATTTCTTGTTCAGGAACGTGCGGTACGACACGTCCTTCGAGAAGACTAACTGTGACGTTGAGGAAGAGTCGAGTGAGATAGAACGCAAGGCGTTATTTTCTTTGTAATATATTTTGTTGTTACAAATATTTTATTTTCAAATTTTCAGTAAAGTATTTTGTATTTTATTTGTTTTAATTTTACTTTTTTCCATTCGTGCCTCGGCTCTGACGTTAAATATTTATATTCCACTGACGCCGGGACCGGGGCGTGACAGATGAAGTGACTAATGTGCTCTTTGGGACTTCCTTTCCTTCTGTTAAAGAGAACAAAAGTAGGTGTTTCATACCCCTTAAGGTAAGGCAGGGAGATCAAGATTGATGGATAAGGAGGTTGGGGAATGTATTTCCAATTCTCGTTAGCACGATGCAGCTCCCTTTCCAGCATTGCAACCACATCCTCTTGAGTGACAAAGGAAGGTCCCTTCTGCTCAGACTCCTTAGCTGCTGCGGATTCTTCTTGCGACACTTTCTCGTTCTGCCTGATATTCTGCTTTGGCGCAAAGGTGGGATTCCTTAATTCTTTCACAGTCTGCAAGAGTTCTTTTTGAGTGCCTCCGAATTTCTTGAGGACTTGGATAAGGTCGGTTATGGTCAGCTCTGTTGCCGCCTCGTCTTGCTGTTCCATCTGGTCCTCTTCTTGTTGATGCTGGGATCGAGTGTTAGCAGCAGATTCACTGACCGTTTCTTGAGAGCGCCCATTTTTGTTGTTTCTCCTGGTAGCCATCTGAATCACTTCTTAGTTATCTCCCCAACACAGTCACCAAAATGTGAGGGGTTCTTTTGATTTTGGAGATAGCTAAACCCAAGATTAGTCTGCAGCTTGAAAGATTAAGCTAGCCTTGCGCCACGAGTCGAGCTTTATGTCGCTGGACTTCACCATTCTCATTGCGCTTTTTGACAAAGACCCATTTATGTCCAACAGGCTTCACGTTCGGCGGTGTAGGCACAACCGGTCCGAATACTTGCCTTTAGAGAGTCTAGTTCAGCCTGGATTGCTTCTTCCCACTTCGGCCAATCCGCCCTACGTTGACACTCATCAACAGTGCGGGGTTCCATATCGTCGTTGTCAATGACTTCTTGAGCAACGGCGTAGGCGAATGCATCATCGATATACATGGAATTCATTTCCATAAGATTGTGCATGCATAAGTAGTTTAGTGAGATTTTCTTGTTCTCCAACATCAACGGCGAGTCTGAGGCGTCCCCCAGATGATTCAGAGTTGATTCTTGGACATAGGTATAGTCGGAGACAATCTCGTGTGATGGCGTCACAGTATCGATGATGAACGGATCGCTTTGTGCCTGGACACATGCCTTCTTTCTAGGTACATTGTCCTTGGAACCGATTGGTCTCCCCCTCTTTCTAGGAGGATCCGAAGTCGACGCCGGCCCTCCACTTGGAGGTGCCGAGCCTAGGCTGCCGACGGCACCTAGGGCTGCGGGTCCGAGACCGGCGGCGCGTGCTTGCGCATGGCGAGGAATGTTGAGCCTTGCAGGTACATTCGCAGCAGGTATGGTTGATCTTGTCACTTTCGCAATATCAGTAAAGGAGTCGGGCATCGAATTCGCCACCTTTTGTAGTTCCAATATGCGTTGTATTTCGATCTCACACTGAGACATACGGGGATCATAATGAGACATAGTGGGAGAGAACCACGTCAATTCCTGACGTTCATTAGGGACGGATGCGGCCCCATCTCCCCCTAACGGCGGGAAGGATGTCTCATTAAAGTGACAATCTTCAAATCTTGCAGTAAACAGATCACCTGTCATAGGCTCTATGTAGCGGACAATTGTTGGTGCTTCATATCCAACATAAATAGCTAATCGTCGTTGTGGACCCATCTTGGTACACAGTGGAGGCGTGATAGGCACATATACGGCACAACTAAAAGTACGCAGATGCGAAATATCAGGCTCGTAATCAGTTACCAACTGGTACGCACTAAATGGTTGGCTATCTGTGGGTCGTAGACGAATAAGCATAGCTGCATGTAATATTGCATATCCCCATGCCGAAACTGGCAAGTTTGTGGCCATGACAAGAGACCTAGCTACAAGCTGTAGTCTCTTAATGGCTGCTTCTGCAAGACCGTTCTGAGAATGAACGTGGGGCACGGGATGTTCAACTTCAATCCCAACTGACATGCAATAGTCATCAAAACACTTTGACATAAACTCTCCAGCATTATCCAGTCTGATTGACTTAATCGGATTGTCCGGGTGGTGAGCCCGAAGCTTAATGATCTGAGCTAGGAGTTTAGCAAATGCAGCATTCCTCGTGGACAACAACGCTACGTGTAACCAACGCGTTGACGCATCAACCAGAACCATGAAATATCTAAATGGTCCGCATTCTGGTGTTATAGGTCCACAAATATCACCTTGTATTCGTTGTAGGAACGAAATATTTTGTTTATTATCAATAGTAAAAGATGGTCTTGCTTGAAGTTTTGCTAGTGAACAAGCTTTGCAAAACGAACGATGAGCATTAGACATCGCTACAGAAGCATGAGAAGCAGGAGGAGGCCGAACCTCTCCTTGGAGCCGAGAGGCAGCTATCGACGGCATGGCGGCCGAACCGAGGCCGAGGCGCCCTCTGTGCTTTTGTGATCTGAAAAATGGATGACCGTGGGAGCATTTCAAAATACGGATCATCAGATCACGACCCGGATGACCGAGTCTCTCATGTCAAAGCTTGTAAGCATCTGAATCACATAAGACAACAACATGAGATTCATTGGCTCTAATGGTTGTGAAATACATGTCATTTCGAACACGCTTACACTTCTCCACAATGCGAGTACGCAAATTCTCAGTGGAGGTGATCAACAGATATTCAGTTCCATTTTCAACATAAGTGCTGAGGTGATAGTCGTTGTCACGCACATCCTTGAAAGCTAGCAAGGTTCTTGGCGCCTTAGGCGCATATAGGGCGTCCTACCCGAATTTCAGTGCCATTTGGCAATAAGAATTGAGCAATGCCACGACCCTTAATTACGGGTCCAGTTCCTGTCATCGTAGATAACGACGATTCTCTTGGCAAAAAATCCGAAAACAATTGCCGATTCCTCAAAATCGTGTGAGTTGTTGCGCAGTCCAACAAACACTCAATCTCGCCTTGATACATCTACAAAAACAATGTAAATTGAATCAATAGTCTACTTTAGACTTTGGCGAACACTTGAAAGTAAGTGTACTGAAGCAATATATCATCACAAAATGAAGTGCATTAAGGCCAATAACATAGCCATGGCATCGACATAACTTGAGAGAAAGAGATAAGCCTTATTTTAATCACCGAATACCAACATTGAGAGTTAACATAGCCTAGGTCAGAGATTGAGACCAGACACCGTCGTAGGTGGCGTGGCCGAGCCAAGGCAAAGGCCAGGGCCAAGCCAAAGCTGAAGCTGTGGTAAGGCCGAAGCTACCCTGAGGCCGAGCCGAAGCAAGGCGAGTGGTGAGGGTCGGTCAGGCATTGAGGCAATGCGATGCGACGGTTGAGCTAAATCCGAAGCATGGCGAGTCCGAAGACACGTCGTTGCCGAGCCATTGATGCAAAAGTTGCATTTGTTCGATAGGCTATCGATTGTTGGTTTCAAAAACTGGATTCGGTGTTGAGCCAAGCTTGGTGAGTGGCCATGGCGAGCGAGGCCTGGCGGATCGCGGCCAAGTTGGCGAGTAGCCATGGCGAGCGAGGCCTAGCGGATCGCAGCCAAGTTGGCGAGTAGCCATGGCGAGCGAGGCCTGGCGGATCGCGGCCAAGTTGGCGAGTAGCCATGGTGAGCGAGGTCTGACGGATCGCAGCCAAGTTGGCGAGTAGCCATGGCGAGCGAGGCCTGGCGGATTGCGAGTCTCTCGTTTTGTCTTTGTGATCTTATTTCGGATATGAGTTAACATCACCAGAACTGTGGTGAACTCAAAATAATTATGCCATTGAGATTTGGACGCATTGAACCATTTATGCTTTCATAGGGATGTAAAAATCTCAAATCATTCGTAGAATAAGAGAAATATTATTGATGACAACTAAAAAGTACATCAAGGTTGTTCTAAAATAGAGCGACTTATCGAACAAAGTCGTGATTTATTGACTATATTATGTCAAAATAACAAGCAAAATCAAACTTGAATATGTATCTCATGACCTAAGTCAAATACTTATTCATAATCCGGAGTATCATACTCCTGAGTCCTACGTTTCTTGGTAGGTTGGAAGTCATCGATGGTGAAGTTGGTATCTTCCTCATCGTATTCTTGTTCCTCAAAGTCTCCTACATAGTTCGTTTCTTGTTCTATGTATTGTTTGTGTTTCTTGTAAGCGGCTTGAATCTCTCTACTTGCTGTGCAATCGCGTTGAAGATGATTCTTAGAACCACATTTGAAGCAAGGAGCTGAAGCATTGTTCGGCGTATGGCCACCACGCCTGGGACCGGAACCAAAACTGTTCCTCCCTCTGGGAGCGGCGGCGCCGCCACCATCCCTTGTCCAAGAAAGCTGTTGGCCACGGCCAGCGCCTCTTCTCCTTCCTCGTCCGCCACGTGTTGCTCTTGGCGTACGTGGTGGTGGTGCTTGACGTTCATGAGGTTGATGCTTTTGCTTAGAAGCTTTACCATGGGCTTGAGGAGATTCCGCAAAGAATTTCGGTCCTCGATGCCTCTTATTGGTGGTAAGAATCAACTCATGGTACCTCTCCTTTCTTTGAAGTACATTCATCAAATCACTGAAGGTTTTGATAGTGCCTTTCTCACGGAGATCGCGGTACTGATGTGACAACATGGACGCAGATTCTGGGAACGTCGTGAAAGTCTTCTCCATCATATCGTCATCGGTCTTTTCGACCCCACAAAAGCTCAGATCAGATTGCAAGTTTAGCATAGTCTGATGATATTCCTGGACGAAATCAAAATCCAATAAGCGGATTTGCTCCCAATCGAACATGAGGTCTGGGAGTTGTGCGTCATGCACATTGTCGAAGCGGTCCTTGAGGATATCCCATAGCTCTTTGGGATCGGTTTTCCTCAGGTATTGCTTCTTGAGCGTTGGATGGATATGGCGCCTGAGAAACATCAGGACTTGTGCTTTCTGTTCAGGAGAAGCTTGTAAGCTTGCATCCTCAGGAGGGTTGATGGTGGCGGTAAATCTTTTACCAATGAAGGTGTTCTCTACATCTGAGATCCACCTCTTGTATTCCTTGCCTTGGACATCCAAGATGTCAAATTCTGGACGCTGAGTGTCAGCCATCTACAGAACACAAACAGGGAGACGTTAGTATATTTGAATACTAATCAAGTTTGATTGTTCTTTTAGAATAGTGCCAAGATATATCATGGTCACATAAATCGATGCTTAACATGACTTCAAGTCACAATCGATATCTTTCCTTTGTTTTCTTTTAAAAAGAATACGTTATGGTTCACAGTGACATCACAGTCACAAGCATAACGGTGGCCGGTAACATCACAGTTACCCCAATCAACGTTGGTATCGGGGTGATTAAATCCCCGTATACCATCCCGAGCAGAGATAGAATCGGGATGAAGAAGCGGGGACACGGAAAGGTCCCGGAAGAGAAAAAAAACCCAACTATTGAAAATTCAGAAGCGGGAACGTTTATAAAATATTTACCTCTTCAAGTGAAGCTTGATCAAACGAAACTTGACTTTTGGGGAAGCTTGTTTGCTTCGATTCTTCTTGATTTCTTCTCAGCAACGAATAAGGCTTTGAGGACCGCTTGCTTGGCTTGCGAGAAATTTTGGTCTTCGAGGGATGCGTGTAAAGAATAGCACGCAAGGGAGCGGGTTGGGCTGCTGGCGAGCGGGTTGGGCTGCAGGCGAGCCGGTCTGCCGAGAGGCAGAGGAGGAGCAGCTCGTGAAGGTACGGCGCGGCAGGGAGGCAGGTCGGCAGCGCAGGTACTGCCGAGAATGGACCGACGGTGCCGGAGGTAAGGACGGCGGTCGGCGGTCGGGATTAGAGTTTCGGAAAATCAGTGTTTTAGGGCTATTAGACGGGAGTCTAGAGCAACGTGCTGATAACGTGTTCTAGGAGAAATAGATTGATAGTAAACTCTGTCTTTATTGATTGATAAGGAGGCCTTTATATAGGCATTACATCAAGTATCCCTGGTAATCAGGGATTCCCTATCTAATAAAGTATCTAGACTACTAGCCTTATTAGGACAAGACACACTACGGAAGTTACGGAATTAACCTTCCTTGAACATACCATTAATTAACAACCATTATTTAAGTTACACTATATATCAACCATTATTTAAGTTAATTAATTACACTATATATCAACAACTATTAATTAACATACATATATATATATATATATATATATATATATTTTTTAACACTAATTAAAATAACATCAAATTAAAACACATATATAATTAAACTAAAACTCAAAATCAACTCAACTAAAACTCAAAATCAACATATATACATACATTCTAACACTAAAACAACAACAAATTAAACAAAAAATCACTTAATAAATCAAAATCACTAAAACTCAAAATCAACATATATACATACATTCTAACACTAAAAAAAAAACAAAACAAAAAATCACTTACTAAATCAAAATCACTAAAACTCAAAATCAACTCAACAAAAACTCAAAATCAACATATATACACATGTACGTACCTATATATAGCTCCACAATGTAAGAGAGGACGGATTTCAACAATACCCACAGATTTTTCACTCTTTCTCCCGTTTTTCCCTCTTTTTTTTAAATGAGCAGCTGCTGCCCAGATCTGAAAATATATAAACTTAAAGCCGACGAAAATGTCAACTTCGTCGGCCATACTTCCAAAAATTTTCGTCGGCTAATGTTTCGGAGAAAGGCCGACGAAAATACAAATCGTCGGCTGAAATATGAATATAGCCGACGATTTTTTGAAAATACCAACGAAAAAAGGTTTCGTCGGCTATGGTTAAACTATGGCCGACGATTTTTTTTTTTTACCGACGAAAAATAAAATCATCTGCTATTCCTTAGAATTACTGACGAAAATTTTAATTCGTCGGCTGGTTTTTTTTTTCGTCGGGAAAACCTTTTTTTCTGGTAGTGCAGACTAGTCACCATAGCCCCACGCACTACCAGATCTGAGGGCATAGCCGACGAAAAACTTTTCGTCGACTATGCCGAAATTTCGTCGGCTATACCTTCTGCCGACGAAATTTTCGTCGGCTATAATTCGTCGGAAAAACGCCGTCGGCTATACCAATGGCCGACGAAAAAAAGGAAATCATCGGCTATATGCGAGTATGGCCGACGACTTTACCGACGAAACATCATTTCGTCGACCAAACCTTGACAAAATATCCGACGAAATTCGTCGGGTATTTTCAAGTATGGCCGACGATATCGTAAACTATAGCCGACGAAATTCGTCGGCTATTTGTTCTGAACTATAGCCGAAGATTTCATCTATTTCGTCGGTTATTCCATCGAAATATATTAATATTTTAATAGGCATTAATTAGTTATAGCCGACGAAATAAGGTAATTTTCGTCGGCTATAAGACTTATAGCCGACGAATATTGGTAAAAATCGTCGGCTATAGTGCTTATAGCCGACGAAATAATGCCAAAATCGTCGGCTATTCTTACATTTGGTGAAAAAAAAATTAAATTATTTTCTAAATTACCATTCCAAGCAACCTGCAAATCACAAAGACAGTCCATGCATTTGCACCAACAGGAAACACGTCTAAATAACTTATTATTTAATTCGTTCCAATATACATAAAATATAACCCTAATCATCACCTAAACCACTAAAGTCTACCACGTCATCCCCAGCATCCTGCTCTCCATCATGCTCGTCATCCTGCTGACCGAACTCGGGAGGTTGAGGCATTGGAGGTTCAACTAACGGCTGAAACGGGGGCGGGGGTTCAAGGCTTTGTTGTTGTGCGGCGAACATCTCATACCACCAGTTTTGTTGGCCGGCGTAGTTGTGTTGCCGAATTCTCTCGCATTCAGCATGCCAACTGGACAGATCTAAATAATACTGCTGTGTTCTGCGGTGTTGCTCCTGTGATCTCTGGAACTCGGCTGCCAACCTGGCATTTTCTTCTGCCAATCTCCGCACTTCCCCCCTCACCTGTTGGCTCTCCCCGCCTCCCTTCTTTTGACCTCCCTTAGTGGTCTTCAGGAGCCCTAGTCCAGAACTTCCTAAACCCCGGCAGTAGTAGTTGTTTGAGCGGTTTGGGAAGGCTGCGTCGAACATCCTCGCTGCCGTTTGGACATTGGACCGGTCGACCTGGCGCAGGGCTTCTTCCAGATCTGCCTCTGAAATGTTCGGTTGTGTCTCCCGAACTACTTACTGGAACACCTCTTCTTCGGCCCGGTTCACCCTCTCCTAATTGGACGGGAAAAAAAAAATTAATATTCTAACAAATATATAATTAAGTAAAATTAATAATTAAAATTTTAAAATTGTAATGAACGACTTACGAGCTGTTCTGTCGCTTGTGGATAAGCGATCTTGAACGTCCCCACGTACGGGTTGCTATCAGGATGATCTCTAAGCGCCTCCTCCTGATATTGTGCAAACGGCATAGAACCAGCATGATGGGGGGTTGTGTTCCGGCGGCGGTTCTCAGAGTTTATCCGAGAACGTTGCTTCAAACAAATAATAAAATGTTAGAAAAATGCATCAAAAAATATTAGTGTAATAATTATAAAATAATTAAACTAATAATTAAAATTTTAACAAAATAAACATTTGTAGTGAAGTTTAGTATTTACCTGCATAACTAGGTTGTTGAAGTCTACTGTCTTCAACCAACGCCAGTCGTACTCCCTGAACATGAACTCCCTGGGAGTACCCATACGACCAAGGTTGTCGTATTCGTTATAGTGGGAACGAAGCTCGTTCTTCCACTCTTTGAACCTACGAAAAAAACAAAAGTGCATTAGAAATATTATTAATATCATAAAATATTTCAAATTATAAGATAAGGAATTCCCAACGTACCTCGAGTTCTGCACGGAGTCCGCCCAATCCCGCTTGTGTTCGGCAATCTCGAAGAATGTCTGAAAAATAATATTTTATTAGTTTTACAATTGTAATAATACCGAAAATTATTAAATATTACGATAAATAAATTAAATTTTTTAAATTACTCACCGACGCGGCGTTGTTCACCTCCCTCTCTATCTCTTCGGGCACATCAGCCCACCGGGTCCACAACATACACTACCAGCTTTGACAGAATAGCCGACGAAATTTTTTTCGTCGGCTATTCCAAATTTTCGTCGGCTATTCCTTCTACCGACGAAAATTTCGTCGGCTATAATTCGTCGGCAAAAGCCCGTCGGTAAAAGTATTGGCCGACGAAAAAAATGACATCGGCGGCCATTCCAACCTTGGCCGATGAATTATGGCCGACGAAAATGATTTCGTCGACCAAAGCTTGGTCAAATATCCGACGAAATTCGTCTGCTATTTTCGAGTATGACCGACAATTTCGTCGGAATATATTAATATTTTAAAGTTATAGCCGACGAAATTTGGTTTCGTCGGCTATTTGTTCAGAAGTATAGCCGACGATTTGGGCTATTTCGTCGGCTATTTCGTCATACTACCCTCCGGCTCATCGCACTTCATGGCCTCTTCCCCACTCCCGATGGTGTAGCTCATGGGCCGAGTGCCAGAAAAGCGCACGCCGTGCGGGATTTCCTCAGATCCCGAGGACCCGGAAGATGAAACCTCGCCCCGGGAGCGGTCAGCGGCTTCGGCCTCCGGGGATTCCGAACCGAGCCAATCCTCCAGTCTCTCCTCATCGTCCACAATGGGACGCCTGTCGGCCGATTTGGAAGCCCCATCAGAGCTTGCAGAAGCCATTTAAACCTAAGGGGAAGAAAACAAAACCCCACCGCTGGTCAGCAACAGGCAATATTAATATTTTAAAGTTATAGCCGACGAAATAATGTCAATTTCGTCGGCTATAACTGCATTTTGGGCAAAAAAAAAATACCGGATCGGAGGAGGAGAAGGAGGAGGAGGAGGAGGAGGAGGAGGAGGCTAGAGGAGGCCGAAGGCCGGAGGAGAGAAAAAAGGCGGGAGGAAGCGATTTAAAAGATTTAGAAGGAGAATAGCCGACGATTTAATATATTTCGTCGGCTATACTTAGAGAATAGCCGACGATTTAATATATTTCGTCGGCTATACTTTGGAAAATCAACAGCCGTTGGATCTGAGCCATCCAACGGCGGACAATAAAAAGGCGCGGATCGCAAGAGTTTAGCCGACGAAATATAATTTTCGTCGGCTAAAGTTAGAGAATAGCCGACGATTTACAATATTTCGTCGGCTATTCTATGAACATCGTCGGATCTGAGCCATCCAACGGCGGACAATAAAAAGGCGCGGATCACAAGAGTTTAACCGACGAAATCTAATTTTCGTCGGCTAAACTTAGAGAATAGCCGACGATTTACAATGTTTCGTCGGCTATTCTATGAAAACATACTAAACTGCCATTTTGAGGCCCTAAAAGAACTCGAAAGCCCGAAAATGCCCACACGTCGTGGCAAACCAACGAGTTTGATTCTTGGCGTCGTTCCTTTTCCGGAATGGTATCACAATCATCATTCGGACGCCGGACGTCAAATCTGCAGTAAACCGGGTTTTGACTTATTTCATTATTTCAGCACACGGATTTTATCGGAATCTTGTCATTTTTCAACCGTAGACGTATTTCATTATTTCGGTCATATCTTATTTGACGACATATTTGCATTTGAAGAGTGTACGTATAGTAACTATTTGAAACTATACATTCACTTAAACACTTAGTAAACAAGTTAAGGAACATTAGTGCATATGTTCTGATTTTGAATGTAAAAGTTTAGAAAATCTATTTCAACCGTCAGATATCACCGTTTAGATTAAATACATATGTGGAAAAAAATCCAACTTCAGCTGACAACGTTAAAGGCTCGATCGGAACGGTCAACCGGGTGAGTCACACCTCTAAACGCTTAGAAATGGTAATTGGACTGTCTAAATGACGTTTTTTTGCCTGACCTTCAACAGATAATAGTTTCAAATCGATGAGATGCAACTAATCGTATAAAAATTTTCCTCAAAATATTTACCGAAGGTAGCGCTACCATTAGGGAAACGAAAGAATAAAACCTTTGACCGCATCTTTCGACACTTAGATTTTATCAGAATCTTGTCATTTTTCAACCGTAGACGTATTTCATTATTTCGGTCATATCTTATTTCACAACATTTTTGCATTTGAGGGATGAAGCAATGGTTTAAAACAAAATAAATTAGAAAACTTAAATCTTGAAAACATATTAAACTGCCGTTTTGAGGCCCTAAACGAACTCGAAAGCCCGAAAAGGCACACACGTCATAGCAAAGCGACGAGTTTGATTCCTGGCGTCGTTCCCTTTCCGGAATGGTATCACAATCATCATTCGGACGCCAAATCTGCAGTAAACCGGATTTTGACTTATTTCATTATTTCAGCACACGGATTTTATCGGAATCTTGTCATTTTTCAACCGTAGACGTATTTCATTATTTCGGTCATATCTTATTTGACGACATATTTGCATTTGAAGAGTGTACGTATAGTAACTATTTGAAACTATACATTCACTTAAACACTTAGTAAACAAGTTAAGGAACATTAGTGCATATGTTCTGATTTTGAATGTAAAAGTTTAGAAAATCTATTTCAACCGTCAGATATCACCGTTTAGATTAAATACATGTGTGGAAAAAAATCCAACTTCAGCTGACAACGTTAAAGGCTCGATCGGAACGGTCAACCGGGTGAGTCACACCTCTAAACGCTTAGAAATGGTAATTGGACTGTCTAAATGACGTTTTTTTGCCTGACCTTCAACAGATAATAGTTTCAAATCGATGAGATGCAACTAATCGTATAAAAATTTTCCTCAAAATATTTACCGAAGGTAGCGCTACCATTAGGGAAACGAAAGAATAAAACCTTTGACCGCATCTTTCGACACTTAGATTTTATCAGAATCTTATCATTTTTCAACCGTAGACGTATTTCATTATTTCGGTCATATCTTATTTCACAACATTTTTGCATTTGAGGGATGAAGCAATGGTTTAAAACAAAATAAATTAGAAAACTTAAATCTTGAAAACATATTAAACTGCCGTTTTGAGGCCCTAAACGAACTCGAAAGCCCGAAAAGGCACACACGTCATAGCAAAGCGACGAGTTTGATTCCTGGCGTCGTTCCCTTTCCGGAATGGTATCACAATCATCATTCGGACGCCAAATCTGCAGTAAACCGGATTTTGACTTATTTCATTATTTCAGCACACGGATTTTATCGGAATCTTGTCATTTTTCAACCGTAGACGTATTTCATTATTTCGGTCATATCTTATTTGACGACATATTTGCATTTGAAGAGTGTACGTATAGTAACTATTTGAAACTATACATTCACTTAAACACTTAGTAAACAAGTTAAGGAACATTAGTGCATATGTTCTGATTTTGAATGTAAAAGTTTAGAAAATCTATTTCAACCGTCAGATATCACCGTTTAGATTAAATACATGTGTGGAAAAAAATCCAACTTCAGCTGACAACGTTAAAGGCTCGATCGGAACGGTCAACCGGGTGAGTCACACCTCTAAACGCTTAGAAATGGTAATTGGACTGTCTAAATGACGTTTTTTTGCCTGACCTTCAACAGATAATAGTTTCAAATCGATGAGATGCAACTAATCGTATAAAAATTTTCCTCAAAATATTTACCGAAGGTAGCGCTACCATTAGGGAAACGAAAGAATAAAACCTTTGACCGCATCTTTCGACACTTAGATTTTATCAGAATCTTATCATTTTTCAACCGTAGACGTATTTCATTATTTCGGTCATATCTTATTTCACAACATTTTTGCATTTGAGGGATGAAGCAATGGTTTAAAACAAAATAAATTAGAAAACTTAAATCTTGAAAACATATTAAACTGCCGTTTTGAGGCCCTAAACGAACTCGAAAGCCCGAAAAGGCACACACGTCATAGCAAAGCGACGAGTTTGATTCCTGGCGTCGTTCCCTTTCCGGAATGGTATCACAATCATCATTCGGACGCCAAATCTGCAGTAAACCGAATTTTGACTTATTTCATTATTTCAGCACACGGATTTTATCGGAATCTTGTCATTTTTCAACCGTAGACGTATTTCATTATTTCGGTCATATCTTATTTGACGACATATTTGCATTTGAAGAGTGTACGTATAGTAACTATTTGAAACTATACATTCACTTAAACACTTAGTAAACAAGTTAAGGAACATTAGTGCATATGTTCTGATTTTGAATGTAAAAGTTTAGAAAATCTATTTCAACCGTCAGATATCACCGTTTAGATTAAATACATGTGTGGAAAAAAATCCAACTTCAGCTGACAACGTTAAAGGCTCGATCGGAACGGTCAACCGGGTAAGTCAAACCTCTAAACGCTTAGAAATGGTAATTGGACTGTCTAAATGACGTTTTTTTGCCTGACCTTCAACAGATAATAGTTTCAAATCGATGAGATGCAACTAATCGTATAAAAAGTTTCCTCAAAATATTTACCGAAGGTAACGCTACCATTAGGGAAACGAAAGAATAAAACCTTTGACCGCATCTTTCGACACTCAGATTTTATCAGAATCTTGTCATTTTTCAACCGTAGACGTATTTCATTATTTCGGTCATATCTTATTTCACAACATTTTTGCATTTGTAGGATGAACCAATGGTTTAAAACAAAATAAATTAGAAAACTTAAATCTTGAAAACATATTAAACTGCCGTTTTGAGGCCCTAAACGAACTCGAAAGCCCGAAAAGGCACACACGTCGTGGCAAAGCGACGAGTTTGATTCCTGGCGTCGTTCCCTTTCCGGAATGGTATCACAATCATCATTCGGACGTCAAATCTGCAGTAAACCGAATTTTGACTTATTTCATTATTTCAGCACACGGATTTTATCGGAATCTTGTCATTTTTCAACCGTAGACGTATTTCATTATTTCGGTCATATCTTATTTGACGACATATTTGCATTTGAAGAGTGTACGTATAGTAACTATTTGAAACTATACATTCACTTAAACACTTAGTAAACAAGTTAAGGAACATTAGTGCATATGTTTTGATTTTGAATGTAAAAGTTTAGAAAATCTATTTCAACCGTCAGATATCACCGTTTAGATTAAATACATGTGTGGAAAAAAATCCAACTTCAGCTGACAACGTTAAAGGCTCGATCGGAACGGTCAACCGGGTGAGTCAAACCTCTAAACGCTTAGAAATGGTAATTGGACTGTCTAAATGACGTTTTTTTGCCTGACCTTCAACAGATAATAGTTTCAAATCGATGAGATGCAACTAATCGTATAAAAATTTTCCTCAAAATATTTACCGAAGGTAACGCTACCATTAGGGAAACGAAAGAATAAAACCTTTGACCGCATCTTTCGACACTCAGATTTTATCAGAAACTTGTCATTTTTCAACCGTAGACATATTTCATTATTTCGGTCATATCTTATTTCACAACATTTTTGCATTTGAAGGATGAAGCAATGGTTTAAAACAAAATAAATTAGAAAACTTAAATCTTGAAAACATATTAAACTGCCGTTTTGAGGCCCTAAACGAGCTCGAAAGCCCGAAAAGGCAAACACGTCGTGGCAAAGCAACGAGTTTGATTCCTGGCGTCGTTCCCTTTCCGGAATGGTATCACAATCATCATTCGGACGTCAAATCTGCAGTAAACCGGATTTTGACTTATTTCATTATTTCAGCACACGGATTTTATCGGAATCTTGTCATTTTTCAACCGTAGACATATTTCATTATTTCGGTCATATCTTATTTGACGACATATTTTCATTTGAAGAGTGTACGTATAGTAACTATTTGAAACTATACATTCACTTAAACACTTAGTAAACAAGTTAAGGCATATTAGTGCATATGTTCTGATTTTGAATGTAAAAGTTTAGAAAATTTATTTCAACCGTCAGATATCACTGTTTGGATTAAATACATGTGTGGAAAAAAATCCAACTTCAGCTGACAACGTTAAAGGCTCGATCGGAACGGTCAACCGGGTGAGTCAAACCTCTAAACGCTTAGAAATGGTAATTGGACTGTCTAAATGACGTTTTTTTGCCTGACCTTCAACAGATAATAGTTTCAAATCGATGAGATGCAACTAATCGTATAAAAATTTTCCTCAAAATATTTACCGAAGGTAACGCTACCATTATGGAAACGAAAGAATAAAACCTTTGACTGCATCTTTCGACACTCAGATTTTATCAGAATCTTGTCATTTTTCAACCGTAGACGTATTTCATTATTTCGGTCATATCTTATTTCACAACATTTTTGCATTTTTAGCGACGAAAGAAAAAATCGTCGGCCATTCAGTGGGAATAGCCGACGACTTTTTTTTTTAGGGACGAAAAAAAAAATTCGTCGGCCATTCTAGGTGAATAGCCGACGATTTTTTTCTTTTTAGTGACGAAAACAATTTTCGTCGGCCATTATTGAGAATAGCCGACGAAAATTGGTTTCGTCGGCCGTTTTTTTTTTTCGTCGGCAAAAGCCTTTTTTCTGGTAGTGATAGGGACTCTGTCCCTAATCAGTGCCCCCACGCAACCCGAGTAGTCACGTTTTTTCTTCCCCTGAACCTCCTGATTAGGAGGTTCGTTGATCTGGATCCTCCCCCTCAGATCAACAGTTCTCTTGAGGGTGTCAAAACATATGACACCTCTCGTGTTCCTTGTTGAACTGCTAGCGGCTGTCCCTATCACATAAACGACGATTGGTTAATAAAATTAAATATTAGTGCGTTAATTTTAATAAAACATTTAATTAATAAAATCGAATGTTACCTGAACTCGATGACCCGTCTGTCGACTTTCCTTTTCTCCTCGCCGAAATCAGGAGGTCAGGGTTCTCAAATGGCTGCTGCTGGTATGCCTCCGCAGCACTCACGTACTGAGGCATATCAGGCCATATGGGCACACCACGATAGTCGACCTCCGGTATCGCAGGAATGTTGTACGGGAGGTAGAGCTGATTTGGGAGAGTAGGACCCTCAGTCGAGTCAGCAGCAGACGTCGTCGGACTCGTCATCGGCTCCCGATGAACCTCAGGCATACGAACCTGAGGAACGTCTGCAGCTATCTCGTCCTGAAATAGCTGCCGACTGAACCTCGGAGCATCTGGCCCGACAGGCGGAAGTGAACTGCTCGACGGCTGCCCCGCCTGGAGAAGGGTCTGGTGCCGAGAACTCACAGTCCTCCGCGGCTGGGATGAATCCACAGTCCTCCGCGGCTGGGATGAATCTACACTCCTCCGCGGCTGGCTGGTGGTCCTCTCAGGCTGGCTATGGGTCCTGTCGGAGTCTGCCGAACCGGCGGAATTTGCAGAACCCCTAGATCTGGAACGACGGCCCCCGAACAACTGTCTGAATGCATCGGCCATCTGCAACTTGAGGCATTAATACATTAATTAATATTAAATTATATTACTTTTTATAACAAATTCTAATTAATATAATAACCAATAATACTAACATATTTCAAAACATACTAACAAATTTATATATAACAATTTAACTAATTTTAAATAATACTAACCATTATCCTAAATATAACTATTTTTATACAAATATAACTATATTTCAATATTAACATATATATATATATATATATATAATTAGACTACCAATTTATATATATAATTAATTTAACAATTTATATAATTAAAATTAAATATATAACAATTTATATACCTAAATTATAACAAATATATAACAATTAAATTGATTAACAAATATATAACAATTTATATAATTAAAATTAAATATATAACAAATATATAATAATTTATTATATAACAATTTATATAATTAAAATAAAATATATAACAATTTGTTAAAATTAAATTTATTAACAAATATATAACAATTTATATAATTAAAATTAAATATATAACAATTTATAAAATTAAATTAAAATAAAAAAAATAACCGAATCGGAGGAGGAGGAGGAGGAGGATTCGGCCGGATGGAGGAGGAGGAGAATTCGTCGTCGATTTGAGGAGGAGGAGGAGGAGAGCGGCGGTGCGGAGGTTTCTGAATTGCTGCGGAGGTGTAAGGAGGGGGAGAAAGCAGAAAAATGCAGAAAACAGAGGCTAGGGTTCGGCAGTTTCAAACTTATACCCGATAGAATAGCCGACGATTAAAAAATATTTCGTCGGTTATTCTTTACTATAGCCGACGAAATCTTTAACATCGTCGGCTATACTTTGCATGTCGTCGGCTATTATTTGAATGTCATCGGCTATACTTTAGGCGCTCAGCAGCCGTCCGATCTCCCCCATCCAACGACGGACAATGAAAAGGCGCGGATCGCAAGAGTTTAGCCGACGAAAAACAATTATTTCGTCGGCTATACTTTGGAAAATCATAGCCATTGGATCTGAGCCATCCAACGGCGGACAATAAGCGGATCGCAAGAGTTTAGCCGACGAAATATTTGAATTCGTCGGCTAAACCTTTGGTCAAACTACGAAGTCAAACCTCTAAACGCTTTAAAACGGAAATTGGCCTGTGTAAATGACGTTTTTTTGCCTGACCTTCAACATATAATAGTTTCAAATCGATGAGGCGCAACTAATCGTATAAAAATTTTCCTCAAAATATTTACCGACCGTCAGGCTACCCATAGGAAAACGGAAGTAAAAAACAGTTAACCGCAACATTCGGCACGCAGATTTTGTCGGATTCTTGTCATTTTTCAACCGTAGACGTATTTCATTATTTCGGTCATATCTTATTTCACGACACATTTGCATTTGAAAAGTGTACGTATAGTAACTATTTGAAACTATACATTCACTTAAACACTTAGTAAACAAGTTAAGGAACATTAGTGCATATGTTCCGATTTTGAATCTAAAACTTTGGAAAATCTATTCCAACCGTCAGATATCACCGTTAAGATTAAACACATGTATGAAAAAAAATCCAACTACATCTGACAACGTTAAAGGCTCGATCGGGACGGTTAACCGGGTGAGTCAACCCTTTAAACGCTTAGAAATGGAAATTGGCCTGTGTAAATGACGTTTTTTGGCCTGACCTTCAACAGATAATAGTTTCAAATCGATGGGCAGTTCTGGTGACCTCTTTGGCAGGCTGGCGTCCCTGTCCCAGGGTCCCTGGCAGCCGGATAGACTACTGGACCCCTAGGCCGGGTGCTGGTGGTTCGGTCCTGGGCCTCGGGCCGGGCCCTGGTGCACTTGCTGCGGGTCTGTGGTCCTGCTGTAGCCTCTCTGCGGCTACTGTCAACAAGTCCCCCAAGTTCCCGGTTAAGTGCAATCTGGAATGGGGACTTAAAGTCTGTCTTGCTCTTGTCCCGCAGACCCGCAGGGTTACCAACCCAACGGTGCCCAGTCCCCCAAGTCCGGATTGAAGATTGGGCGTGACCGGGCGTTGGGCTGTGCTTGGTATGAGGCGGAGTTGACAGGACCTCGACCGGGCGTCCTGCCATATTGGTGCGAGGCGGAGTTCACGGGACCTCGACCGGGCGTTCTGCCATATCGAGACGAGTCCCGGATGAACTTGCAGTCTGGACCTCGACCGGGCGTCCTGCCATATCGGTGCGAGGCGGAGTTCACGAGACCTCGACCGGGCGTTCTGCCATATCGAGACGAGTCCCCCAGAGTGCGCTAGCCTACGGGATGGCCTGTTGGTGCGTGGACTAAGCCAACAGGTACCCCGGAGAGTGTTACGGCCGTATGGGGGCATCGGTTAACACTTGCTAGTTCTTCTCAGCTTTTGTTGGTTAAGCGTTGAGGTAATGTGCAGGTTTGTTAGCCTGCGGGGAGACTTGTTCTGTGTTAGAGAAACAATATGCCCGGGAGTGGCGTTGAGATAACGAGTCTCGCCATGTATCCCCAAATGTATCACAGTTCAGTGTGATGTAGGGTTTTTATCCTGCTGGACAAGAGTACATGTGTTAGATGTAAGCTCGCCCGGGTTTATAAAGCCCATGCGTTTAGAAGCCTCGAGTTGTTGCTGGCTCGTTCCTGTCCATAGGCGAAGGAAAGTGACAACCGGTAGAATGCTTTGGAGTTGGTTGAATGTCACATGTTCGGTGGAATGCCATGGTTCCGGGCGGAGCTCGACCGGGCGTTCTGCCATATCGAGACGAGTCCCCCAGTGAGATGCCATGCAACCGGTTTGAATGATACGTAACCGGAGATTTGCCAGGGTACCGGATGGATGGCTCATACCCGAAACGATTTTCTCGAGGCGGTTGAAAAATCATAGCCAGTGAGAGGCTGCGGAGCCGGTTGGAGACTACATAACCGGTGAGAAGCTGCGGAGCCAGTTAGTTCGAGGTTGGCTTTCTGGGGAAGCGAGGGGAATGTACGCCTCGTTGTGCGCTCCTATCTCCCCCAACTGTCGCTTGTAAGTGGGACAGGTGGCGAACATGCAATAAAGTGGAGAGCCCATCAGTCCCATCAGTTATGATAGTATGGGATCCCTTATTGATGCTGGGACACGTGTTGGCAGGGGGCGGTCTGAGATGGAGGGGATCCACGGCTGGGGTTGCCTCACTTTTCTTGTTGCCCTACTTATCATCTCCTCTATTTCCTCCTGCCGCATCTTGCTACTCTTTGCCTGTTGTTTGTCTGTGCTTCAGAGGTGAATTCTTTTGTTTAGGCTTTATGGCGTATGGGAGATCTGCGTATTCTGCCGGTGCAAACCGCGGGCCCATGCGGCATGAGCTGCTGGATGGTGATAGGGTGATTTTCTATGATGAGCCAATCAGAAGCATGAATGATAGAGAGATCAGGGAGTTTCGGGCGAAGTGGGATATCGACAACTCCATTAAGCTTCGAGGCCTGCATCCCGGGGAACTGGCCTGTAATCCGGAACCGGGTTGGGTTGCCGTTTTCGACGATCAGTTTCGACACGGACTATCGCTACCGCTGTCGTCATTTGTCCAGTACATGCTGAGCTCGATAAAGCTTTCCCCGGCCCAGCTTCCGAGTAACCAGTGGAGGCAGCTGCTTGGGCTCGGGTGTCTGTTCAGCTTGAGCTATATGGACTGGCCCACGGTTAATGAATTTCGGGCGCTGTACAAGATTTCCTACTGCAGAAAGGCCCAGTGCAGCGGTTGTGTGAATTTTGCCGCGTGGGACATCGGTCCTGCCATCACTCATCTACCGTCGACGGTTTTCAGATGTCTGGAGCAGGTCGGTGGTGCTGGCCGGTGGCAGGTGGCAGCGTACTTGGAGGGGCTATCAGGTGCCCGGGGCTTTATCAATCGATCGGTCGGGAACAGACGTACCGGTTGGGCAACTTGGAGAAGCAACGGATATACCGGCTGTTTACTTGCTGGGACCACCTGAGTCGGAGCTCCTATAATTTCATCCGGTGGAATGTGCTGGAGATATGCGGGATGGGGAGGAAACCTGGTAAGGTATCTTGCACTGTTTGTGTTTGCATGGTTGCTTGTATTCTGACTGCTCGGTTGATCGGTTTGTAGCTAATGCCCCCCGGCTCGCCGTTCGGAGCGAGGAGACTGTCGAACCGGACGAAGAGCTTGTGGCCCCGAGGTTGATGGAGATGGGGGAGGAGGCCGCGAAAACCGTTATTGATCCGGTTACCCAGAAGTGCAGGGAGCATGACAGGCCTGTGCAGCTCGTGTTTCCAGACTCTCACTATGGCAGGCGGCCTGGCGGTAAGAATAACTCCCCAATCCTTATCCGGGAAGTGCGCTCGGTGGCCCTGCCAGGCGCAGAACCTGTGGCGCGACTGATGGCGGTACGGACCTCGCGGGAGAGGGAAACGGTAGAGACGACCGGGTATCGTCGAAGCGGCCACGGCGAAGCTCCGGCGAAGAGGGCGAGGGCGTTTGATGCCGGGGCGTCAAGCTCGGTTGGATCGATCGAGCGGGCAGTAGCTCCGGCCGTGGAAGTGGGCGGCCGAAGGAGTCAAGGACCGGAAGCCGATCGTAGTTCCGAAGGTGGCTTTGGTAGGTTCGTGGCATCTGCCATCGAAACCTTGGGACTTGATCAGGAGGGCCCTGGGACGGAACAACCGGGCGAGAGCAGGACGAAGCCCGTGGAACTAGCTCTTCGGGTAAGTGTTTCCTATGCTTCCTTTTCCCTGGAGTGATACGAGCCAATGTTCCTTTGTTTACGTTTGGCAGCTAGCTCATAGCCTTTATGCCGCGGAGCCCAGAGGGGAGTCTGCTGCAGTTTTGGAGAGGCGGGTGGAGGAGCTGAGTGTGCAGGTGGATGTGGCGGAAGCCAAGCTTGCGGAGGAAAGAGAAGAGGTCGGTCGGTTGAGCACCGAGCTTGTGCGGGAGAAAGAAGAAACCGCTCGTTTGTACCATGAACTCTCGCGGGAGAAGGAGGAGGCCGATCGACAGGCTGCTGCCCGGGGAGGGAGGATTGCGGAGCTGGAGGAGAGGGTTTTGGAGCTGCAGGCCCAGCCCAGGTTACAGTAGTCGCCCAGGGAAGGGAGAAGCTCACGGAATCCCAGCTTGTTGAGGTGGCCGATAAGGCTGTTGACGACTTCCGGGAGTCGGTGGAGCTTGAGGAGATGCTGGAGGAGGCCCGGTCAAAGGGCATAAGTGATGCCTATCTGGAGTGGAGGGAGAAAGGATGGCTTGATGCTGAGCGGATGGAGGCTGACATAGCCCTGATCGAGATGGCGGAGCAAGAGCAAACTCTAAAAGGTGGCAGGCCAGGGATTGGGGGCTCCGGAAGCGCTAACTAGCTGTTTCTTTTTAGCTTCCCTATATGTGTGCCTTGTAACCAGCTTTATTGATGATGAACAAACTGCGTATTGCAATACTGATGCCAATTATACAATTGTCCCTTTATGAGCGATATTACTTAGGATAGAACCGCAGGTGCTGAATATTCCAGGGGCGGGTGGAATAGATGCCATCGGTATCTATAATGTGCAATGTTGCTGGGCCCACAGCTGCGGTGATTTGGTAGGGTCCTTCCCACGTTGGTTCCAAGGCCAACGGTTTTTTCTGGATTTTCTTCATGACCCAGTCCCCCACTTGTAGCTTCCTTTCCCGGACCCTTTTGTCATAATACCTGGCGACCCGCTGCTTGTAGGCTTGGTTTCACATATGCGCTTGGTCGCGCCGCTCTTCTATAAGGTCCAGGTTGAGCCGTACGCCCTTGGCGTTTGTTTCGGCGTCGTAATTCTCGACCTTGCCGCTGGGTATGCTGGTCTCCACAGGGAGTACCGCTTCGCTACCAAACGCCATGCAGAACGGGGTCTCTCCTGTTGCCTCTGCTGCTGTTGTCCGGATGGCCCATAGTACCGCGGGGAGTTCCTCCGCCCAACATCCCTTCTTAACATCCAGCCTCTTCTTGAGAAGGGTTTTGATAATCTTGTTGATCGCTTCTACCTGGCCGTTGGTCTGCGGGTGTGCTACTGAGGCAAACAACATCCGGGTCCCCATGGAAGCTGTGTACTAGATAAGATCGGCATTATTGAACTGTGTTCCATTATCCGTGACAATAGTCTGCGGTACCCCGAACCGGCAGTAGATGTTCTTCCATAGAAATTTTCTCACTCGCTCCTCGATGATCTTTATCAGAGGTTCTGCCTCGACCCACTTAGCCTGATAGTCCACTGCTACGATGGCGTACTTGTATTGTCCCACAGCTATCGGGAAAGGGCCAATGATGTCTAATCCCCACTGCGCGAACGGCCATGGTGCTAATAGGATTGACAATGCGATTGCCGGGGCATGGGGTGCAGAGGCGTACATGTGGCACTTATGACAACCGCCTGACTGCAAGTTCATCCGGGACTCGTCTCGATATGGCAGAACGCCCGGTCGAGGTCCCGTGAACTCCGCCTCACACCGATATGGCAAGACGCCCGGTCGAGGTCCAGACTGCAAGTTCATCCGGGACTCGTCTCGATATGGCAGAACGCCCAGTCGAGGTCCCGTGAACTCCGCCTCGAACCGATATGGCAGGACGCCCGGTCGAGGTCCAGACTGCAAGTTCATCCGGGACTCGTCTCGATATGGCAGAACGCCCGGTCGAGGTCCCGTGAACTTCGCCTCGCACCGATATGGAAGGACGCCCGGTCGAGGTCCAGACTGCAAGTTCATCCGGGACTCGTCTCGATATGGCAGAACGCCCGGTCGAGGTCCCGTGAACTCCGCCTCGCACCGATATGGCAGGACGCCCGGTCGAGGTCCAGACTGCAAGTTCATCCGGGACTCGTCTCGATATGGCAGAACGCCCGGTCGAGGTCCCGTGAACTCCGCCTCGCACCGATATGGCAGGACGTCCGGTCGAGGTCCAGACTGCAAGTTCATCCGGGACTCGTCTCGATATGGCAGAACGCCCGGTCGAGGTCCCGTGAACTTCGCCTCGCACCGATATGGAAGGACGCCAGGTCGAGGTCCAGACTGCAAGTTCATCCGGGACTCGTCTCGATATGGCAGAACGCCCGGTCGAGGTCCCGTGAACTTCGCCTCGCACCGATATGGAAGGACGCCAGGTCGAGGTCCAGACTGCAAGTTCATCCGGGACTCGTCTCGATATGGCAGAACGCCCGGTCGAGGTCCCGTGAACTCCGCCTCGCACCGATATGGCAGGACGCCCGGTCAAGGTCCAGACTGTAAGTTCATCCGGGACTCGTCTCGATATGGCAGAACGCCCGGTCGAGGTCCCGTGAACTCCGCCTCGCACCAATATGGCAGGACGCCCGGTCGAGGTCCTGTCAACTCCGCCTCATACCAAGCACAGCCCAACGCCCGGTCACACCCAATCTTCAATCCGGACTTGGGGGACTGGGCACCGTTGGGTTGGTAACAATGCGGGTCTGCGGGACAAGAGCAAGACAGACTTTAAGTCCCCATTCAAGATTGCACTTGACCGGGAACTTGGGGGACTTGTTGACAGTAGCCGCAGAGAGGCTACAGCAGGCCCACAGACCCGCAGCAAGTACACCAGGGCCCGGCCCGAGGACCAGGACTGAACCACCAGCACCCGGCCTCGGGGTCCAGCAGTCTATCCGGCTCCCAGGGACCCTGGGACCGGGGACGCCAGCCTGCCAAAGAGGTCACCAGAACTGCCCTTTGAAGGGAACCAGTCCCACATCGAAGGGTGAGGCCAGCCCTCACCCCCAGCCACCTATATAAGGGCCCCAACTACCCTCATTAATAGGTAACTTATCTCTCTCACTGCTTACATACTTGCTCAAGTTATATATTCCAACTATACTGACTTAGGCATCGGAGAGGAGAAGACCGGCCCGCCCGGTATTCCCCTTAGTAAGCAGGTTTGCAGGAGATCAAGTTGGATTCATCTGTATCTACCAGGCCCCCGTCTCGATATGGCAGAACGCCCGGTCGAGGTCCCGTGAACTCCGCCTCGCACCGATATGGCAGGACGCCCGGTCGAGGTCCAGACTGCAAGTTCATCCGGGACTCATCTCGATATGGCAGAACGCCCGGTCGAGGTCCCGTGAACTCCGCCTCTCCTCGATATGGCAGAACACCCGGTCGAGGTCCCGTGAACTCCGCCTCGCACCGATATGGCAGGACGCCCGGTCGAGGTCCAGACTGCAAGTTCATCCGGGACTCACACTGATATGGCAGAACGCCCGGTAGAGGTCCCGTGAACTCCGCCTCGCACCGATATGGCAGGACGCCCGGTCGAGGTCCAGACTGCAAGTTCATCCGGGACTCGTCTCGATATGGCAGAACGCCCGGTCGAGGTCCCGTGAACTCCGCCTCGCACCGATATGGCAGGACGTCCGGTCGAGGTACAGACTGCAAGTTCATCCGGGACTCGTCTCGATATGGCAGAACGCCCGATCGAGGTCCCGTGAACTCCGCCTCGCACCGATATGGCAGGACGCCCGGTCGAGGTCCAGATTGCAAGTTCATCCGGGACTCGTCTCGATATGGCAGAACGCCCGGTCGAGGTCCCGTGAACTCCGCCTCGCACCGATATGGCAGGACGCCCGGTCGAGGTCCAGACTGCAAGTTCATCCGGGACTCTTCTCGATATGGCAGAACGCCCGGTCGAGGTCCCGTGAACTCCGCCTCGCACCGATATGGCAGGACGCCCGGTCGAGGTCCTGACTGCAAGTTCATCCGGGACTCGTCTCGATATGACAGAACGCCCGGTCGAGGTCCCGTGAACTCCGCCTCGCACCAATATGGTAGGACGCCCGGTCGAGGTCCTGTCAACTCCGCCTCATACCAAGCACAGCCCAAAGCCCGGTCACACCCAATCTTCAATCTGGACTTAGGGGACTGGGCACTGTTGGGTTGGTAACCCTGCGGGTCTGCGGGACAAGAGCAAGACAGACTTTAAGTCCCCATTCAAGATTGCACTTGACCGGGAACTTGGGGGACTTGTTGACAGTAGCCGCAGAGAGGCTACAGCAGGCCCACAGACCCGCAGAAAGTGCACCAGGGCCCGGCCCGAGGCCCAGGACTGAACCACCAGCACCGGCCTCGGGGTCCAGCAGGCTATCCGGCTGCCAGGGACCCTGGGACCGGGGACGCCAGCCTGCCAAAGAGGTCACCAGAACTACCTTTTGAAGGGAGCCAGTCCCACATCGAAGGGTGAGGCCAGCCCTCACCCCCAGCCACCTATATAAGGGCCCCAACTACCCTCATTAATAGGTAACTTATCTCTCTCACTGCTTACATACGTGCTCAAGTTATATATTCCAACTATACTGACTTAGGCATCGGAGAGGAGAAGACCGGCCCGCCCGGTATTCCCCTTAGTAAGGAGGTTTGCAGGAGACCAAGTTGGATTCATCTGTATCTACCAGGCCTCAGTCTCGATATGGCAGAACGCCCGGTCGAGGTCCCGTGAACTCCGCCTCGCACCGATATGGCAGGACGCCCGGTCGAGGTCCAGACTGCAAGTTCATCCGGGACTCGTCTCGATATGGCAGAACGCCCGGTCGAGGTCCCGTGAACTCCGCCTTGCACCGATATGGCAGGACGCCCGGTCGAGGTCCAGACTGCAAGTTCATCCGGGAGTCGTCTCGATATGGCAGAACGCCCGGTCGAGGTCCCGTGAACTCTGCCTCGCACCGATATGGCAGGACACCCGGTCGAGGTCCAGACTGCAAGTTCATCCGGGACTCGTCTCGATATGGCAGAACGCCCGGTCGAGGTCCCGTGAACTCCGCCTCGCACCGATATGGCAGGACGCCCGGTCGAGGTCCAGACTGCAAGTTCATCCGGGACTCGTCTCGATATGGCAGAACGCCCGGTCGAGGTCCCGTGAACTCCGCCTCGCACCGATATGGCTTGACGCCCGGTCGAGGTCCAGACTGCAAGTTCATCCGGGACTCGTCTCGATATCGCAGAACGCCCGGTCGAGGTCTCGTGAACTCCGCCTCGCACCGATATGGCAGGACGCCCGGTCGAGGTCCAGACTGCAAGTTCATCCGGGACTCGTTTCGATATGGCAGAACGCCCGGTCGAGGTCCCGTGAACTTCGCCTCGCACCGATATGGCAGGACGCCCGGTCGAGGTCTAGACTGCAAGTTCATCCGGGACTCGTCTCGATATGGCAGAACGCCCGGTCGAGGTCCCGTGAACTCCGCCTCGCACCGATATGGCAGGACGTCCGGTCGAGGTCCAGACTGCAAGTTCATCCGGGACTCGTCTCGATATGGCAGAACGCCCGGTCGAGGTCCCGTGAACTCCGCCTCGCACCGATATGGCAGGACGCCCGGTCGAGGTCCAGACTGCAAGTTCATCCGAGACTCGTCTCGATATGGCAGAACGCCCGGTCGAGGTCCCGTGAACTCCGCCTCGCACCAATATGGCAGGACGCCCGGTCGAGGTCCTGTCAACTCCGGCTCATACCAAGCACAGCCCAACGCCCAGTCACACCCAATCTTCAATCCGGACTTGGGGGACTGGGCACCGTTGGGTTGGTAACCCTGCAGGTCTGCGGGACAAGAGCAAGACAGACTTTAAGTCCCCATTCAAGATTGCACTTGACCGGAAACTTGGGGGACTTGTTGACAGTAGCCGCAGAGAGGCTACAGCAGGCCCACAGACCCGCAGCAAGTGCACCAGGGCCCGGCCCGAGGCCCAGGACTGAACCACCAGCACTCGGCCTCGGGGTCCAGCAGTCTATCCGGCTGCCAGGGACCCTGGGACCGGGGACGCTAGCCTGCCAAAGAGGTCACCAGAACTGCCCTTTGAAGGGAACCTGTCCCACATCGAAGGGTGAGGCCAGCCCTCACCCCCAGCCACCTATATAAGGGCCCCAACTACCCTCATTAATAGGTAACTTATCTCTCTCACTGCTTACATACGTGCTAGAGTTATATATTCCAACTATACTGACTTAGGCATCGGAGAGGAGAAGACCGGCCCGCCCGGTATTCCCCTTAGTAAGCAGGTTTGCAGGAGATCAAGTTGGATTCATCTGTATCTACCAGGCCCCCGGGTTTAGGCAGAAACAGGTTCCATCAAATGCGGCAGACTCGTAACGCCAGTGGTGATCCGCCGGAAGGAACACACGATGACCCATTCTGCATATCTTGTTGCAATGAGGGGTGCTCCCATAATCGCTGAGGCACTCTGGACAAGCCTTGTATACCCTAACAATGCTGCCCGACAACATCCCATAAGCAGGAAAATCACTGATGGTACCAATAAGCATGGCATGCATCTGGAACGTCTCCTTCTTGTACTTGTCAAAAGTGGGATGACCAACGTCCCACATTACCTTAAGCTCTTCAATCAATGGTCTCATATACACATCGAGACATTTCCCTGGGTAACCAGGCCCCGGAATCAACAACGTCAACATATTATATTCCTTCTTCATGCACATCCACGGAGGAAGGTTGTAAGGTACTAAAACCACCGGCCAGATACTGTATGAAAGACTCATGGTGCCGAAAGGGTTGAACCCGTCGGTTGAGAGCCCGACCCTGACGTTTCTGTCATCTGACGCAAAATGAGGAAACTCATTGTTTATATGCTTCCAAGCCGCTCCGTCAGAGATGTGTGTCCTGATATCTGCGTCTCCCGCGTCCCGCTCACCGTGCCATCTCCTAGATTTTGCGGTGGTTTCTGACATGTACAACCGCTCAAGCCTATCTCTCAACGGAAAATACCGAAGCACTTTCACAGGTTTCCTATTGCCTGCTCCCGTCAACTTATATCGGTCAGACTGACATATCGGACATGCGTCAAGGCTAGCAAGGTCATTCCCTTCTGCATCTTTACCCCAGAAGAGAACGCAGTCAAATGCATATGCATGGATCTTAATGTAGGAAAGCCCTAGATCTTTGAGGATACTTCGGACCTTACGGTGATTGGTAGGATTAGGATGACCCTCCTCCAACAACGAAGAAGTGTACTGTAGATATTCATCCACTTGCCTGATGCTCGATTTTGTCTTGACTTTAATCCTCATTACCTCCATCACACTTTGAAGAACTGTCTTCTCAGAACTTGAAGACACAGGGCTCTGTTGCAATGCAATCAGTTTGTTGTACTTGTCAAAGGCAGCAGTGTTGACAACTTGTCGGAACGGCTGCACCGGGTCATGCATATATTGTTCCCCACGTACACCGCTTTCAAAAGGAAACACGTCGTTGACGAATGCCATTGTTGGATCGTTGGATGTACTACTACTGCCCGCCTAAATAAACTGCCCATGATCATGCGATCCATCTAATGATGGCTGATGGGAGCCTAAGCTCGCACACAATAATAAACCCTACAAAATATTGTTAGTAGTATAAGCAAGTAGGGATCGTTCTAAGCCGGGGATTAAGGGTACCTGAAATATGAGATTGTTAGACAAAAACATATACACATATATGCAAAACGTCACAATGGGGGAATTGATATGGATCAGCAGCAAGGCTGCCACTAATACTAGGCACGAAAATAAATTGATGAAAAATAAATCCTAAGTCTATTATTTACAAGTTTGGTCGACATTCTTCCACAAAGCACTAACACGAAAGCAATCAAAACACATAACCAAATAATAAACAGGACTCACGGCAATCACATTAAGCTGATGTAGATTCGACTTAGTTCCAATTCTAATTAGAGCCGCAGCGGTCATCTAATTATTACTAGACTTCTCATGTACATAGAATTAACTCAGTGTATAATCCTAATCTTGTTACTAACCGGTTTACATGACACGCAGCGTCGACATATGAACTAGCTAGGAAATACGCACAAAGTCTTTTAATTGGAAACAAGTTAACACATAAGGCGTCACTCTTCATATTAAACATGCAAGTTCTTTAAACTACCCTAGCCCTCGTGAAAGCAACACAAATAAAGCAAATCATTGTTTACCCCATCCATATTATTTTCGGCTGATGAGATCAATGTCTCACACATAGCTCTTGTGTAAAACGCTGACCTTTGAAGCACACGAATCCAAAGAACTAACCAAGTACGAAACTACAATTAAATTAACATGCTTTTGCCGATTATCCTATTACTATCTTGTTACATATTTTCCTTACAAATTAGCATGCAACTCATATTCTTACACCCAAACACCAACTAAAGATAAAGAAAATGAATTGAACATACAAATCATAAAACCAAATCTCCATCCAATTCATACATAGACATTAAAATTGAAACCAATAATACATGCTAACTTCATAGACAAAGTTTAACATAACTACGACAAAAATTACAAAGCCAAGAGAAGGGAGTGGACCACACATTAGAAACCTTGGAGACTTCGTCTTGTATGGATCCGGTGGCTTGTGGTGTCGGATGGAATTGCTGCTCGGCAGTTGGTGGTGTCGGCAACAAGGTACCAAGGTTTCGGCAGAAACTTTGGGTGTGGTGGAGGTAGTTTAGGCTAGGGTTTTTGTGTAGGACTCTTGGGAAAATTTAGGCAGAGCTTTGGCTAGATTTTTGCTTTGGAATGTGACAAGTTTTTCTGTGTAAAAGCTGGCTATTTATAGAGGAAAAGCTAGGTATTGCCGGCTGCCCTTATTGCTTAAGGAAATCAGAAAACCAAGTTGGTTAAGGATTTGAAACCTTCCTTTCATTGTCTAATTAGGTTTTCTTTTTCTGAATTTTTCTTCAAGGCTTGGGCTTCACATCTTCATGGACTTCTTGTATAATCACTGGACTTCATTTGATAGGTCTTGATCCATCGAAAATGCCCCAAACCGGCAGTTCTTTATTTTGGCACAAATCTGCCTATTCCGGCAGCTTCTCCTAGTTTGACTAGGAGACCTTCTTTCTTCGTATTTTTCTTCAATGCCTTGGTTCGGTGTCATCCTCCTTCCTTCTTTAAGCTTGGACCATCTTCACATATGCATTTGTACACCATATGGTCCATTGAAAACAGTAATTGTGAAAAGGAGGCAGTAGCTTCTTGGAATCGGCAGACTTGATGTTGTTGCAGTAACTCCGGCATATCTCCCTCCTCGGAGCTCCAATCGATGCAATTCCAAGTCTCAGATAAACTAGACACAAATAGCCATCTCCCCATAAAAGGGCTCGATCAAAATCCTTGTGAGTCGTCGGGAATGATTTTTCGAAGTTGGATCAAAGTCCCAGGAAAACCCTGGAAGCCCCTGAATTGGTTTGCTCGAACTGCTGTTTTGCAGCCATCTTTTGAGTGACTTCCCGAACTCCGATTGATCTGAAATTTTAACACAACATTCCTCAATATATGAATAATAAGCATACCAAATTTCATTGAATTCGGACAAGGATGGATCATATTTTTACTCATCTCAAAATCACGAAAAAGACAACTTTTGCATAAAAAGCTATGGCACATAGTCATCGAATACGCAAAGAATTATGAGGTTTCATGCTTCCTACGAATCTATCGAATTTTATATTTTTATCACTCAAGAAGAAAGCAAATTGGCTCTAAAGCTCACATAGGTTATTTAGGAAATAAACTAGCTAAAACATGCATGCTTCGTAATCAACAAGTCCTACATGCTCCTACCAATGAACATAATCCATGAAACTCACAATTTAAATTGTATGCACAACTATCATCTATGTATGCAAAGAGGAGAAAAACATCATTGACATATTAGGGGCATCCTAAGACTCGAAACAAACAAATTAAACACTCTATTTTTGTGGAACAATTTCTGAAATTTTCTTTTTCTAAACTAAGCACACAAAAACAAAAACGGAATATGTTATCCTACCCCACACTTAAAAAATTACATTGTCCTCAATGTAAGCACAAGTATATATCAACGAATTTCCTAAACATGCAATAGTCTAACATAGGCCAACATATCATCACAAATCAAAGAAAGAGAGAAGGGTTAAGAAATTTCAAACTCTCGGTGATGGCTCCTTCACTTTTCTTTGATCGCATTGGGTTGCCTCCCAAGTAGCGCTTTGTGTTTATAGTCCATAGCCTAGACTTTTCACCGTGTGTTGCATGTGTTCATCTCGCTCCAAAGTAACTCAAATCGGCATGAAGAAGGGCAACAAGAAGATCCTGGCATGTGGTATCCGATTGGACCTCTTTCTGAGTATCGGACTCATGCAGCGTGTCCGGCACTACTTCAGGTGTATCCGGCGTATCTGGGGGCGCAGCTGCATTGTTCTTTGCTTCTTGTATCAGGTCATCAATCCTACCGGCGATGGCAGGTCCGGTAGGTGGTGCGGTTGCAGCTGAATGGGATTGCTGCTCCTCGGCAGCAAGAATCAGCGTGTTCGATGGCAGGTCCGGCTTATCGGGTGCTATTGTGTCCAGAACAATGGGGGACATGGCAGAAACTGCTGCAGCTGGTGAACGGACAGAGAAAGGTCTTTCGGCAGCTCTTGGTGGTAATTGTGGGGCAGTGAGTACGCAAGCCTCCTCCACCGTGTGTTCTTGAAAGGAAGAGTAGTAAGGCTTGAGACGATGTCCATTTACCTTAAATGTGTTTCCCGTAACTTCATTCCGAATCTCTATGGCTCCATGAGGAAATACTTGAAGAACAATGAATGGTCCAAGCCAAACGAGAGCGCAACTTACCCGGAAAAAGTTTGAGTCGTGAATGATACAAGAGAACTTTTTGGCCAACTTCAAACTTCTTCAATCGAAGCATCTTGTCATGGTAGGCACGTGTCTTCTCCTTGTAAATCCATGCGGCATCATAGGCTTTATTATGGATTTCTTCAAGTTCGTTGAGTTGAAGCTTTCTATGAAGACCGGCATCATCAATGTTCATGTTGAAGGCCTTGATTGCCCACCATGCCTTGTGTTCTAGCTCAACCGGTAAGTGACATGTTTTGCCATAAACTAACCGAAAAGGAGACATACCTATCGGTGTTTTGTACGCAGTCCTCGGCCATACCACTTGTTTGGGGGTGATAAGGTGTAGAAACCTTATGAGTGACTCCATACTTCTTCAATAAGGCTTCAATGGTGCGGTTACAAAAATGGGATCCTCTATCGCTAATCAAGACTCTTGGAACTCCAAAACGTGAAAAGATGTTGGTCTTGAGAAACTCGGCTACCACCTTGGCATCGTTGGTGCGTGTAGCCCTTGCTTCTATCCACTTTGACACATAATCAACTGCAAGCAATATGTAGAGAAAGCCCTTACTTGAAGGAAACGGTCCCATGAAGTCAATACCCCAAAGATCAAAAATTTCTACCTCCATGATAGGCGTGAGCGGCATTTGGTCTCTAGCTCCAATGTTCCCCATTCTTTGGCATCTATCACATGCTTTTCAAAACATGAATGCATCTTTGAAAATCGTAGGCAAAAAAAAACCACAAGTAAGTACCTTCAATGCCGTTTTTCTTGGTCCAAAGTGCCCACCACAAGCTTCACTATGACAAAAAGCAAGGATGGATCGATGCTCATTCTCCGGAACACATCTTCGAATAACTTGATCACCACATTGCTTCCATAAGTACGGATCATCCCACAAGAAGTGTCGAGCTTGCTTCCTTATCCTCTTTTGTTGGTGGCTCAGCATCTCTTGGGGAAATCGGTGTGTAGCAAGAAAATTTGCAATGTCGGTATACCAAGGCTCATGTGCTTCAAGTCGAAAAAGTTGCTCATCCGGAAAGGTCTCACATAGGGGCAGCCGATCCTCTTCATGAACAAGACGACTCAAGTGATCGGCTACAACATTCTCTACTCCTTTCTTGTCTTTAATCTCAATGTCGAACTCTTGAAGCAAAAGAATCCATCGAATGAGCCTCGGCTTAGCATCCTTCTTCGTCATAAGATATCTCAAAGCGGCATGATCACTATAAACAATAACTTTGGAATTCAAAAGATATGATCGAAACTTTTCCAAAGCAAAGATTACCGCTAAGAGTTCCTTCTCCGTTGTTGTGTAGTTGAGTTGAGCATCGTTGAGAGTCCTTGAAGCATAATAAATGGCGCATGGCTTCTTCTCAATTCGTTGTCCAAGTACCGCTCCAAGTGCATAGTCACTAGCATCACACATCAACTCAAATGGCTCATCCCAATTCGGTGATATCAAGATCGGCGCCGAACATAATAGCTCCTTCAATCGGCAAAAAGCAATCTCACATGCCTCCGACCACTCAAACGTCACCTCCTTTTGTAACAAGTTGCTCAACGGCTTTGCAATTGAAGAGAAGTCTTTGATAAATCTACGATAAAACCCCGCATGGCCAAGAAAACTTCTCACATCTTTCACACACCTAGGGCTCAGCAATGCTTGTATTAGCTCCACCTTGGCTTTGTCAAGCTCTAAGCCTCTTGCCGAAACAATGTGCCCTAGTACAATACCTTGCGTGACCATGAAGTGACACTTCTCCCAATTGAGCACAAGATTAGTCTCTACACACCTCTCAAGTATCTTCTCCAAGTTCCCCAAACATGCATCGAAGGTGCCTCCATACACGCTAAAATCATCCATAAACACTTCGATAATGTCTTCAATAAAATCCGAGAACATAGCATACATACACCTTTGAAAAGTGCCGGGTGCGTTGCATAGTCCGAATGGCATCCGCCGATAAGCAAACGTGCCAAATGGACAAGTAAAAGTGGTCTTCTCTTGATCATCCGAGTGTATCATGATTTGATTGTAGCCACTATATCCATCAAGAAAGCAACAGAAAGAATGGCCAGCTAACCTCTCTAGCATTTGATCCATAAACGGCAAAGGCATGTGATCCTTCCTCGTTGTAGCGTTGAGCTTCCTATAATCGATGCACATCCGATGACCGGTTATAAGTCTTTGTGGCACAATCTCATTTTTCTCATTCTTGACAACCGTTACACCACTCTTCTTTGGCACTACTTCCACGGGATATATCCACTTACTATCCGAAATTGGGTAGATCACCCCACAATCAAGCAACTTGATAATTTCTTCTTTCACAACTTTCATCATGGGAGGGTGAAGTCGACGTTGAGCTTCCTTAGTCGGCTTAGCTCCTTCTTCTAACAAGATGCGATGAACACATGTAGTAGGGCTTATTCCCTTGATGTCCGCCAAGGTCCAACCTATAGCGGTCTTGTACTTCTTAAGCACACGTATCAAATCAACCTCTTGCTTCTCACTAAGCATTGAAGACACAATAACCGGTAGAGTATCTTCTTCTCCAAGATAAACATACTTTAAGTGACTAGGGAGTTCTTTAAGTTCTAACTTTGGGGCCTCTTCCACACTTGGTCGAAATTTTGTTGTGGCACTTGGAATTGACAAGAATGAGTTCTTTGTGTATATTGGAGTGGCGTCAAGCTCGGCAACCACCTCTTTAAGACTCGGCATCATGGTGTAAGGCTCGGCAATGCTTGGCTCGGCAATGCTTGGCTCGGCAACGCAGCCCTTCTCTTGTTCAAACATGACTCGTTCTCCCTTTTTGTCAAATCCGACCCCTTGCTCAATCGCTAATTGCTATGCGTTGAGCGAGGTCGACATAACTTGCTCGACCTCCTCCAAAACATCAATGGCACAACCATCCTTCAAATCAACATTGGGGAATTTCATGGCATCAAATACATTAAACTTGATTACCTCACCATCAAACTCCATAGTTAGGTTGCCCTCGGCCACATCTATCTTCGTGCGTGCCGTCCTCATAAATGGTCGCCCAAGTAGCAATTGAGTGCTATTGACCGGCGAATCCTCCATCTCAACCACATAGAAATCGGCAGGGAATATCAATTGGTTGACTTGCACAAGCACATCCTCCACATAACCCTCCGGATATTTACTTGAGCGATCCGCAAGTTGAATGATGACATTGTCCTTCTTGAGAGGCCCTATACTCAATGTTTGATACACATTGAGTGGCATGACATTGATCGATGCTCCCAAATCTAACATCACATCCTCAAAACGAGTGTTGCCAATCACACAAGGCACATTGAAGCTTCCCGGATCCTTCATCTTTGGTGGCAACTTCCTTTGAATAACGGCCGATAGCGTCTCACTCATAGTCACCACACGAGTCTCCCTCGTATGCCTTCTAGCCGTGCATAGCTCCTTCAAAAACTTAGCATACTTTGGTACTTGCTTGATGCATTCCAACAAAGGGATGTTGACTTGCACTTTCTGGAAAATCTCCAACACCTCCTCGTCGGACTTATCCTTCTTCGATTTAGCAAAGCGAGAAGGGAATGGAATGCTTGATGTCGGCACCCCTCTCTTGCTTGCTTGGCTCGGCACTAACTCATTCTTCGACGTTGCGGGATCAAACTCAAGCTCATTGCGCAGCCCCTTGTTCTTCACATTATTGCCGGCATCATCTCCCTTCGCGGCATACCTGCCCTTCTCGGCAGCAACATCTCTGCCGGCTGTATTGTGCTCACTCTCGGCTGCAGCATGGTTGCCGGCTGCAGCCCCTTCGTTTCCAACTCCATGGCTGACGGCAATTGCAGGTCCGGCGGCCCTCTCGGCTTCATCAACTACATCAAATGTTACTCGTTTCTTCTTTGGACTTGTTGGAGGAAACAACTCTCTTCCACTACGAGTTTGAATTACTTTGGCTTGCTCGTTCCTCGGATTGGGAATCATATTGCTTGGCAACTTCCCTTGCTCGTTAAATCTTCCCATGAAATCTACCACTTGGCCCATTTGAGTCTTGAGCTCACCAATGTCCTTTTGATGATTTTGTTGCCCCGCGAGCAATGCTTGAGTAGCACTTGACAAAGATTGGAGCAAAGCATCATAGTTCGGATTGCTCGGTGCAGCTTGGCCTTGGCTCGGCCCTCCTTGGTGTGGCACGGTTTGCTGGTTGCTCGGCATGGTATTGTAGTTGTCATGGTTTGGTTGAAACGGCTGTCGAGGCACAAACGGTGCCCTCGGTGCAAATGGTGCTCCTCCCTCTCTCGGTTGCATAGGTGCCCTAAGCATATTGTCATTATTCGCCCATCGAAAGTTAGGATGATCATTGAACCTTGGATTGAAGTTTCCAAACCGCTGGCCTCCCTGAAAACCAATAGCATTGCACTCCTCTAGCCCCTCGTTAACTCCAAATTGAGGGCATTGTTCGGTCTCATGCCCCTCGGTGCAAATTCCACAAACCATAGCACGCTTCTTCATCAAATTACTCACCAAGTCGGTAAGCTTGTCCACTTTCTCCTCTAACTTTGAGCTCGAAGACGTCTCATGCACTTTTTCATTCCTTTGCACATTGCCTCGTGCCATGCCAAATTGTTGGTTGTTCAAGGCACGAACTTCCAACAAACTTCTTGCCGCACCGGCATTCAACTCCAAAAAGCTACCTCCCGCGGCCGAATCAAGAAACTCTCTCTCCATGACACGCAATCCCTCATAGAAATATTGTGCAAGAGCCCATCGCTAATGCCATGCGATGGACACAAAGAAACTAGGGACTTGAACCTCTTGTAGTAGTCGAAGAAAGTCTCATCTCCGGCTTGCTTCACACTAGTAATTTGTTTTCTCAGATCAGTGATACGTGAAGCAGGAAAGTACTTGAGCAAAAACTCGTCCATCATAGAACTCCACGAAACGATGCGACCACTAGGCACCTCAAACAACCACTCCTTCGCTTGATCTTCTAACGAGAACGGAAAAGCCTTCATCTTGAAGTGTTGCAAATCAGTCCCTCTCGGACACATGGACTCCGTGGTGAAGTTGAACCACTGTAGATGCTTGTTAGGGTCCTCACTTGGCATCCCATAAAACGATTTCAGCTTATGGAGGGATCCACTCCTCAATTCAATCTCTCCCGTCTTGTCAGCTTCCAAGGGAGGATAAGTGATATTAGAAGGAGCAACACCAGCTCCAGCAACATGACCATTCTGTGATCGGATTGAAGCCATTATCTCTTCTTCTTCCTTTGATTCGGCAAAAGCTTCAAACTCTGGATTTCCAAGATCACACGACGACGAAACAATAGAGGGTGAGCTCGGCAAACTATCAGAACCGGATGACAAAGATGGCAATCTGGATGGCGATGATGGTGATGACGGCAAGGTTGGTGATGGAACTGATGAAATGGTTGGTGACGTTGGCGGTAATGGCACAAAACGAGCAATAGCAAGTTCTTGATCTAAACGTTGCAATCGGCCTTGAAGATCTCTTGTCCAAATATTAGATTCGGACATGCATTATTTCTGAAATTTGCAACATTTAAACAAGTTAGAACATCGTAAAGAAATATGAAGCAAGAATATACATCATTACAAGGCACGGCATTGGCAACTACACAACATCTTTCAAGCAATGGCATACACATAATCACATTCGGTAAAGCACAAAAACACTCGGCAATAAGGGAAGAAAAATTGGAACGTTCATGATCATGTAATCGCTAAGTCTAATTTCTTTTAAAATTTGTTCTAACTCTCGAAGTACGTGGAGCAGAGGAGATAACGGTGCAATGGACTGATACAGCCCCCGGTAGTATCATGCTTTACCCGATATACCTCAAGAGTTGAACCACACAACTTGTTTTATCTTCGAAGAAAATAGGCCGCATATGTCAAGTTATGTTCTAGCGTCTAAAGTGAGGTGATGCTTCGGCACAAGCTGTCGACTAGGTCGAGCGTGTTCTACTTTTCAAAGGCGGTGTCGTTAAGATCACGGAGGGCGAACCCCCTACAGGAACCAGGCATGACTCGTTGTTGGACACCATGGAGGGCGAACCCCCTATCGACTCACTCACCGAGAATGAACATCAGTCTATGGGCCTTGAGATCCAGTTAAACAAACCTGAGAACCATATCAATGAAAATAACTTGCCCCATACTTGGTAAAACAAACTCGGGTCCCTAGCAGTCTACAAGTGTTGATTAAAACCGTCCTCAACCTCATAGAAGTAATACTATTGCCGAAATTTCGCTTGTATGCGTGAGGGGGAAGTATCCCGCGTTTCCCAATCTACATAAAAACGGATTCAACATAGCACCATTCAGATGAAGGGTTTTGGTTATGATCAACAAAAGTGGCTTCACCTACATGTTACACTTTAGAAACTACAATAAACTCAAACATACACAACACTATCAACTTCTTAGAAATTAAACTAAGTGATTACCAACATACATCAACATACATCATGCAACTTCCAAAATTTAAACTCTACATGCCGAAGCATATTTCTACTTTACAAAATCCCAAAATAAAATTAAAAATTACAACTTTACAACTTTACATCAAAAATTTCCAGCAACATATATGCACAACAATAACACAAATCAAGCTTTTATGGTCCCCGGCAACGGCGCCAAAAATTGATGGGAGCCTAAGCTCGCACACAATAATAAACCCTACAAAATATCGTTAGTAGTATAAGCAAGTAGGAATCGTTCTAAGCCGGGGATTAAGGGTACCTGAAATATGAGATTGTTAGACAAAAACATATACACATATATACAAAACGTCATAATGGGGGAATTGATATGGATCGGCAGCAAGGCTGCCACTAATACTAGGCACGAAAATAAATCCTAAGTCTATTATTTACAAGTTTGGTCGACATTCTTCCACAAAGCACTAACACGAAAGCAATCAAAACACATAACCAAATAATAAACAGGACTCACGGCAATCACATTAAGCTGATGTAGATTCGACTTAGTTCCAATTCTAATTAGAGCCGCAGCGGTCATCTAATTGTTACTAGACTTCTCATGTACTTAGAATTAACTCAGCGTATAATCATAATCTTGTTACTAACCGGTTTACATGACACGCAGCGTCGACATATGAACTAGCTAGCAAATACACACAAAGTCTTTTAATTGGAAACAAGTTAACACATAAGGCGTCACTCTTCATATTAAACATGCAAGTTCTTTAAACTACCCTAGCCCTCGTGAAAGCAACACAAATAAAGCAAATCATTGTTTACCCCATCCATATTATTTTCGGCTGATGAGATCAATGTCTCACACATAGCTCTTGTGTAAAACGCTGACCTTTGAAGCACACGAATCCAAAGAACTAACCAAGTACGAAACTACAATTAAATTAACATGCTTTTGCCGATTATCCTATTACTATCTTGTTACATATTTTCCTTACAAATTAGCATGCAACTCATATTCTTACACCCAAACACCAACTAAAGATAAAGAAAACGAATTGAACATACAAATCATAAAACCAAATCTCCATCCAATTCATACATAGACATAAAAATTGAAACCAAGAATACATGCTAACTTCATAGACAAAGTTTAACATAACTACGACAAAAATTACAAAGCCAAGAGAAGGGAGTGGATCACACATTAGAAACCTTGGAGACTTCGTCTTGTATGGATCCGGTGGCTTGTGGTGTCGGATGGAATTGCTGCTCGGCAGTTGGTGGTGTCGGCAACAAGGTACCAAGGTTTCGGCAGAAACTTTGGGTGTGGTGGAGGTGGTTTAGGCTAGGGTTTTTGTGTAGGACTCTTGGGAAAATTTAGGTAGAGCTTTGGCTAGATTTTTGCTTTGGAATGTGACAAGTTTTTCTGTGTAAAAGCTGGCTATTTATAGAGGAAAAGCTAGGTATTGCCGGCTGCCCTTGTTGCTTAAGGAAATCAGAAAACCAAGTTGGTTAAGGATTTGAAACCTTCCTTTCATTGTCTAATTAGGTTTTCTTTTTCTGAATTTTTCTTCAAGTCTTGGGCTTCACATCTTCATGGACTTCTTGTATAATCACTGGACTTCATTTGATAGGTCTTGATCCATCGAAAATGCCCCAAACCGGTAGTTCTTTATTTTGGCACAAATCTGCCTATTCCGGCAGCTTCTCCTAGTTTGACTAGGAGACCTTCTTTCTTCGTATTTTTCTTCAATGCCTTGGCTCGGTGTCATCCTCCTTCCTTCCTTAAGCTTGGACCATCTTCACATATGCATTTGTATACCATATGGTCCATTGAAAACAGTAATTGTGAAAAGGAGGCAGTAGCTTCTTGGAATTGGCAGACTTGATGTTGCTGCAGTAACTCTGGCATATCTCCCTCCTCGGAGCTCCAATCGATGCGATTCCAAGTCTCAGATAAACTAGACACAAATATCCATCTCTCCATAAAAGGGCTCGATCAAAATCCTTGTGAGTCGTCGGGAATGATTTTTCGAAGTTGGATCAAAGTCCCAGGAAAACCCTGGAAGCCCCTGAATTGGTTTGCTCGAACTGCTGTTTTGCAGCCATATTTTGAGTGACTTCCAGAACTCCGATTGATCTGAAATTTTAACACAACATTCCTCAATATATGTATAATAAGCATACCAAATTTCATTGAATTCGGACAAGGATAGATCATATTTTTACTCATCTCAATATCACGAAAAAGACAACTTTTGCATTATTTTCCAGATTTCTCAAACTTAGTCATTTTTCGGATTCTTAACCAACTTTTCCAAAAATCTACCAAATTAACACTAAACTAAATTATGACTCAATCTTAGACAAATAAGGGTTAAACAAAGCATAAATGAGGGCATAAGCATATAATATCGTCGCACATTGTGCTCCTATCAATGGCTCACCGTGATATATCCAACGTTTATACTTCGGCCAAAACCCATTACTCTTTAGGTGCTCCCATACTGTCCTAATCGGAAATCGAGACATATCACTGCGACACTTACATTTCTTGCATGGGCAATAATGGTATTCATTCCCGTTTGCATTTTCCTCGACGAACTGCAAAACATCCAAAACTCCTGTAGTGTATCGTCGGTCATGCCTTGGAAGCGAAATCAAACTCTTATCTCGATCCATATATAGCCTGATAATAATATATATGTATAACTTTAATTAATAAGAAATTAATTAACACATATATATTACAATATATATTATTATCAACATCAACTCATATATATATATATATATATATATATATATATACCATTAATTAACAACCATTATTTAAGTTCATTACACTATCAACAACCATTAATTAACATATTTATATATATTTTAACACTAATTAAAATAACATCAAATTAAAACACATAATTAAACTCTAACTGAAAATCAACTCAACTACAACTCAAAATCAACATATATACATACATTCTAACACTAAAACAACAACAAAACAAAAAATCACTTACTAAATCAAAATCACTAAAACTCAAAATCAACTCAACTAAAACTCAAAATCAACATATATACACATGTACGTACCTATATATAGCTCCACAATGTAAGAGATGACGGATTTCAACAAAAAATCGTCGGCCATTCTTGGGAATAGCCGACGAAAAAAGTATGTCGTCGGCCGTTTTTTTTTTTCGTCGGTAATAGTCTTTGTTCTGGTAGTGACGGGGCCATTTTTACTTCCTTTCGTTTCTCAAGTTCTAAAGTTCTATCCAAATAATCGGAGGGTTTCCTAATCTCTTCGCATGTTAGCTTTTATAAGTGTTTTTTCTTTTATTTTTTTAATCTTTTTTATTACATTGCATATTATTAAAAATAGTTAAAGACTTCTCCTATTTCTCCGCCATACATTTTTTTCCCTTCTTTTTTCTTTCCTTGGCCGCCTTTATTCCCATAGACCTAATCGGGCTCGAGGGAATGGGTGTCTCTTGGTTGGACGGTGGAATTGTGAATCCTTCATCAGGATCATCCAAGTTAACACGCGAATCCATGTCATGGGGCTCGAGAGTGCTTGGAAAAGTCAAATGGAGAAAGAGTAATCTCAACCGACACGAAATGAGTATGATTCTTAACCGCTTCATTACATGCAAATTTATCGAATTTCTTTTTAGTAGTCGTGAAATATAATGATTTAGCTTGAGTCACCTAAACAAAAAAATCAATAAAAATTATATTTCTACCAAAATTTCATCTTTGTTAAACAAAAATTTACATGAAGAAAAACATTTAAAAAATGAAAAAAAAATAAACCAAACATTATATACAAACGAAAATTATATCGATGTTAAAAAGAAAATTTACAAGAACAAAAAACAGCATACCTTATCCATCAAATTCGTCCCGCTACCAACACGTAAACTTGCTTTGTGTTGACATGAATACCACTTTAAGACGCTCTCTTCAAACGCGAAAAGTGTAATTCCACAGCAGTTTTTTAACGAGGCACAGTTAGAGGTTTGTCAGGAATACCACACCAAATTTCGACGAAATCGTTATAAGCTTTTCTCCACAAATTGTCTTTACTTTGATATCGGCCGGTGACAGGGTAAGTGGATTGTCGTACTCAAGAAACACACAATCGTAACTCTTCGGAAAGAAGTCAACTACTCATTTTCAAAGAACACTGGAAAAATTAATAGGAAAAATGGAAGAAGATTGAATTTGGTGTGATGGTGCGAGAATGGATTTGAGTTGATCAAAGTTGGATTATGAACTACATCTAATTCGGCGGCACAATTGTACTAAAACTTGTGGCCTACATCTAGTTCGGTGGCACAATCTCTATTAATAAAGCAAGAAGGAAACTCAGATGGTTAAATTTTTGAACTACGTAAAAGGCCCAATGTTTATTAATCTCTACTTCTTTCTATCTGATGTCAGATGGATATTGTGGTAATTTTATATCAAAAGTCAAAACAAAACCTACTCTAATGGAAGAATTCAACGGGAGAGAGATAAAAGAAAGAATTTGCGGGCAATTCATACACGATCTCCAGACAAGAGGAGAGCTGCCACGGGTTTGCAGTTAATTTTTGCCTCTTATTCTGGATTGTGGGGAAGACGCTCTCCTCGGCATTATTCACTCACCTCTCAAGAACATGAACTGAAATTCTCAAATAAGGGAGAGAGAATGACTTGGTTAGTTTACTAGATTCTGGTATGGTCCTCAAACTCGATGTCGTTAGCTTGATAAGAATCATTAGTTTTAAGATGAGATAATGCTTAGTGAGTTTGTTTTGATTCAGTTTTTTTTTTTATGCGAGAATAGGATAGTGGCTTTGCGAATTCTAAGCATAGAGGAGTGTAGATTGTGTCTCTATAACAACAGGGAAGTGTGTGTCTCTAATTCTCTATGTACATATGGAATAGTATGCACTATTGCATCTTTTGGGTTTCTGGGTTCATTTACAATTGCTCTTATGCTGGTTTTTTTATTTTGATGTTCTGTGCTTCATTCAGAAACTGTGAAGATGTGTCTTATGCCATTTTTTTATTTGACCTTCACTCCTAATATGCACAATCGAAGTGACGAGGATGAAGGACTTCAATGAGTAAGTTATGTCTTCATTAATTTATCGTGACTCATTTGGTTTAATATGAAATTGGTTAGTATTCAGTATTACTCAAGAATCATATCACTCGATCTCATGGTTTATGAGATTCACGACGACATGGGCCTCGAACTCTATTACAACTAACCTACCATTTTCCATGTTTTCTTTTCATGTACGACTTTTAGTGTAGCAGATGCATAATACTATGTAGTATAATGTGAATTCATCTTTCTCAATCTCACCTGTGATTGTTTTTTCAATTTGAATGACATCGTTGTGGAAATTATGGTATGTATGATCTTCTACTCTAGAAGATGATGACAAGCATTTTCAGTTAAATGGTTTCTTTTTGTTTTTGTTAAGTATGATGACAACGTGATGAGTTCGTATAAATGGATGGTTAATTTGATGGTAATGAGCAAATTAAGGAATCACTATTTTTTTTTTCTCTTACGTTCTTCCATGGGGGTTAGCTAGTAATGGAATTCTCAAGTAATTTCTGATGAGGGAGAGAGAAGGGCTCGGATGTTTTTGGCTTTGACGGGGTTTCACCTTTCAATTGACGTGATGAGGATGAAGGCTGTTTTTTATCTTTCAGATTCTTAAGGGAGCTAGAAGAGTGTGGTAATGATGTTGATGCTGCTATCTGAACGAGTTTTACAGAACAAAATAAAGGTATGACGTCTCTATTGACCATGATAATTATATTGTATTGTTGGTGTCTGAAAGGGAGTCCAGAACCATGATCAACATACCTCTACAAAATAATAGCTGAAGAGTTAGGTTCAAAGAATGAGTTGTGTTTCTGATGTTCACTCATACCTTCTAATTTCTGGATGTTACTTTCTGACAAAGATCAAAGTCCAAAATGGTTATTTGTCTTGCCTTTAGTTGATGCCTATTTAATTAAATTCTATTTTTGATGGATTGCCATTTTCAATTTTCACCATCTCTCTTTTGATGCTATCAATGCATGAAATATAGAGAAATTTACATAATGGGTTTAGTGGATTATTCATCCATTTACAATATGGCGTACTTTCCTTTCCACATGTAGATTTTGATAGATATGATGTCATGTACTTCAATACTTGAACCTCAAATTTTCGTGCATATACTTTTATTTTGCTTTTTCATCTAATGTTGAGCATGTAGGGTTTTTTAATTATATCATTACACATTCAGATGTTTTCAAACCTGTTAACAATCCATTTTTCTTCATTGGATGTTATTGTCGTATTTTCCTTCACAAACAAAGTTTAAAAAGTGAAGTTTGATTTGTTAAGAATTTCAATTTTTACCATATTACGAATTTTCCATATCATGAAATTACTATATCACTACAATTTTCCAGGCTATTGTTGTGAGGGAAATTGAAGGTGTAAGGAGACGTGTGTCACTATATTTATTTGGCTGGCGCAAAGAAAAAATGGGCAAAAAACCTGCAGAAACTGTTAGAATCCGTTCACCTACTTCACGCAAAAGAATATGAGTGAAAGTGAACTCTATTAATCTAAGTAAAAGGATCTGAAAGAGTGGAACCAACATTTTCACCTCAATTCTTTCAAAATTGAAAAGATTTGATCCAAAAGTGTTTAATTATATCTGTTTTAATTACTGCAGTTTGTTGTACGAAATTGCACACAAAGAGTTGATGACTTAAACGAGTTCGCACATCACGCGAACACAAAGAAATGTTAAACGAATTAGGTATTTTCATTGTCATATCACTACCAGATCGGAGAGAATAGCCGACGAAAAAAATTTCGTCGACTATGCCAAATTTTCGTCGGCTATTCCTTCTGCCGACGAACTTTTCGTCGGCTATAATTCGTCGGAAAAACGCCGTCGGTAATACCAATGGCTGACGAAAATAACGAAATCGTCGGCTATATTCGAGTATGGCCAACGACTTTACCGACGAAACTTAATTTCGTCGACCAAATCTGGGCAAAATATCAGACGAAATTAGTCGGATATTTTCGAGTATGGCCGACGATATAGTAAACTATAGCCGACGAATTTCGTCGGCTATTTGTTCTGAAATATAGCTGACGATTCCATCTATTTCGTCGGTTATTTCGTCGGAATGTATTAATATTTTAATAGGCATTAATTAGGTATAGCCGACGAAATAATGTCATTTTCGTCGGCTATAACGATTATAGCCGACGAAATTTGGTAAAAATCGTCGGCTATAGAATTTATAGCCGACGAAATAATGCCAATATCATCGGCTATTCTTACATTTGGGGGGAAAAATTAAATTAATTTCTAAATTACCATTCCAAGCAACCTGCAAATCACAAAGAAAATCCATGCATTTGCACCAACAAGAAACACGTCTAAATGATTTATTATTTAATTTGTTCCAATATACATAAAATATAACTCTAATCATCACCTAAACCACTAAAGTCCACCACGTCATCCCCAGCATCCTGCTCTCCATCATGCTCGTCATCCTGCTGAACGAACTCGGGAGGTTGAGGCATTGGAGGTTCAACAAACGGCTGAAACGGGGGCGGGGGTTCAAGGGCTTGTTGTTGTGCCGCGAACATATCACACCACCAGTTTTGTTGGGCGGCGTAGTTGTATTGCCGAACTCTGTCGCATTCAGCATGCCAATTGGTCATATCCAAATGATACTGCTGTGTTCTACGGTATAGCTCCTGTGATCTCTGGGCCTCGGCCGCCAATCTTGCGGCCAATCTCTGCACTTCCCCCCTCATCTGTTGGTTGTCTCCGCCTCCCTTCTTTTGACCTCCCTTAGTGGTCTTCAGGAGTCATATTCCAGAACTTCTCAAACCCCGGCAGTAGTATTGGTTTGACCGGTCTGGGAAGGCTGCGTCGAACATCCTCGCTGCCGTTTGGACATTCGATCGGTCGACCTGGCGCAGGGCTTCTTCCAGATCTGCCTCTGAAATGTTCGGTTGTGTCTCCCGAACTACTTGCTGGAACACCTCTTCTTCGGCCCGGTTCACCCTCTCCTAATTGAACGGGAAAAAAAAATAATTAATATTCTAACAAATATATAATTAAGTAAAATTAATAATTAAAATTTTAAAATCGTAATCAACGACTTACGAGCTGTTCTGTCGCTTGTGGATAAGCGATCTTGAACGTCTCCACGTACGGGTTGCTATCAGGATGATCTCTAAGCGCCTCCTCCTGATATTGTGCAAACGGCCTAGAACCACCATGATGGGGAGTTGTGTTACGGCGGCGGTTCGCAGAGTTTACCCGAGACCGTTCCTTCAAACAAATAATAAAATATTAGAAAAATGCATCAAAAAATATTAGTGTAATAATTATAAAATAATTAAACTAATAATTAAAATTTTAACAAAATAAACATTTATAGTTAAGTTTAGTAGTTACCTGCATAAGTGGGTTGTTCAAGTCTACTGTCTTCAACCAACGCCACTCGTACTCCCTGAACGTGAACTCTCTGGGAGTACCCATACTACCACGGTTGTCGTATTTGTTAAAGTGGGAAAGGAGCTCGTTCTTCCACTCTTTGAACCTACGGAAAAAACAAAAGTGCATTAGAAATATTATTAATATCATAAAATATTTCAAATTATAAGATAAGGAATTCACAACGTACCTCAAGTTCTGCATATGATCCGCCCAATTCTACTTATGTTCTGCAATCTCGAAGTATGTCTGAAAGATAATATTTTATTAGTTTTACAATTATAACAATACCGAAAATTATTAAATATTACGTAAAATAAATTAAATTTTTAAATTACTCACCGACGCGGCGTTGTTCACCTCCCTCTTGATCTCTTCGGGCACATCAGCCCACCGTGTCCACAACATAGGGACTCTGTCCCTAATCAGTGCCCCCACGTAACCCGTGTAGTCGCGGCGTTTTTTCCCCTGAACCTCCTGATTAGGAGGTTTGTTGATCTGGATCCTCCCCCGGAGCGCAACAGTTCTCCTGAGCATGTCAAAACATATGACACCTCTAGTATTCCTCGTTGAACTGCTAGCGGCTGTCCCTATCACATAAACGACGATTGGTTAATAAAATTAAATATTAGTGCGTTAATTTTAATAAAACATTTAATTAATAAAATCAAATGTTACCTGAACTCGATGACCCGTCTGTCGACTTTCCTTTTCTCCTCGCCGAAATCAGGAGGTCAGGGTTCTCAAATGGTTGCTGCTGGTATGCCTTCGCAGCACTCACGTACTGAGGCATAGCAAGCCATATGGGCACACCTCGAAAGTCGACCTCGGGTATCGCAGGAATGTTGTACGGGAGGTAGAGCTGATTTGGGAGAGTAGGCCCCTCAGTCGAGTCAGCAGCATACGTCGTCGGACTCGTCATCGGCTCCCGATGAACCTCAGAAATACGGACTTGAGGAACGTCTGCAGCTATCTCGTCCTGAAATAGCTGCCTACTGAACCTCGGAGCATCTGGCCCGACAGGGGGACGTGAACTGCTCGACGGGCGCCCCGCCAGGAGAAGGGTCTGGTGCCGAGAACTCACACTCCTCCGCGGCTGGGATGAATCCACAGGCCTCCGCGGCTGGGACGAATCCACACTCCTCCGCGGCTGGGTGGTGGTCCTCTCAGGCTGGCTAAGGGTCCTGTCGGACTCTGCGGAACCGGCGGAACTTCCAGAACCCCTAGATCTGGAACGACGGCCTCCGAAGAACTGTCTGAATGCATCGGCCATCTGCAGCTTGAGGCATTAATACATTAATTAATATTAAATTATATTACATTAAATAACAAATTCTAATTAATATAATAACCAATAATACTAACATATTTCAAAACATACTAACAAATTAATATTTAAATTTTAACTAATTTTAAATAATACTAACCATTAACCTAAATATAACTATTTATATACAAATATAACTATATTTCATTATTAACATATATATAAATACAAATAACCATATGTATATTAACAAAAATATATAACAATTTATATAATTAAAATTAAATATATAACAAATATATAACAATTTATTATATAACAATTTATATAATTAAAATTAAATATATAACAATTTCTATACCTAAATTATAACAAATATATAACAATTAAATTTATTAACAAATATATAACAAATATATAACAATTTGTTAAAATTAAATTTATTAACAAATATATAACAATTTATATAATTAAAATTAAAATATATAACAATTTATAAAATTAAACTAAATTGAAAAAAAAAAATTTAGCCGGATCGGAGGAGGAGGCCGGAGGAGGAGGGGAAGGAGGTCGGACGAGGAGGGGAAGGTGGAGGGGAAGGAGGAGGAGGAGGAGGCTGGCGCGGCTTGGAGGAGGATTTGAGGAAGCTAGAGTTTGGATCGGAGGAGGAGGAGGAGGAGGAGGAGGAGGAGGAGCAGCGCGGCGGAATCTTGTGGGAGAGCGTAATCGCCTTCGGCAGCAGCAGCAGCAGGAGGAGGAGGAAGAGAGGAAAAAGTCGGCTAGGGTTCGACAGTTTCTGATTTATACCCGAAAGAATAGCCGACGATAAAAAAGATTTCGTCGACTATTCTTCAAAATAGCCGACGAAATCTTTAAAATCATCGGCTATTCTTTGAATGTCGTCGGCTATACTTTAAACATCGTCGGCTATACTTTAGGCGCTCAGCAGCCGTCTGATCTCCGCCATCCAACGTCGGACAATAAAAAGGCGCAGATCGCAAGAGTTTAGCCGACGAATTCAAATATTTCGTCGGCTATGCTTTGGACAATCTGAGCCATCCAACGGCGGACAACAAGCAGATCGCAAGAGTTTAGCCGACGACATAGAATTTTCGTCGGCTAAACTTTTGGTCAAACAACGAAGTCAAACCTCTAAACGCTTTAAAACGGAAATTAGTCTAGTTAGACGACGGTTTCTGGCCTGACCTTCAACAGATAATTGTTTCAAATGGATGAGACGCAACTAATCGTTTAAAAATTTTACTCAAAATATTTACCGAACGTCAGGCTACCCATAGGAAAACGGAAGTAAAAAACAGTTAACTGCAACATTCGGCACATAGATTTTGTCGGAATCTTGTCATTTTTCAACCGTAGACGTATTTCATTATTTCGGTCATATCTTATTTGACGACATATTTGCATTTGAAGAGTGTACGTATAGTAACTATTTGAAACTATACATTCACTTAAACACTCAGTAAACAAGTTAAGGAACATTAGTGCATATGTTCCGATTTTAAATCTAAAAGTTTGGAAAATCTATTCCAACCGTCAGATATCACCGTTAAGATTAAATACATGTATGAAAAAAAATCCAACTACATCTGACAACGTTAAAGGCTCGATCGGGACGGTCAACCAGGTGAGTCAACCCTTTAAACGCTTAGAAATGGTAATTGGCCTGTCTAAATGACGTTTTTTTGCCTGACCTTCAACAGATAATAGTTTCAAATCGATGAGATGCAACTAATCGTATAAAAATTTTCCTCAAAATATTTACCGAACGTCAGGCTACCCATAGGAAAACGGAAGTAAAACGCAGTTAACCGCAACATTCAGCACACAGATTTTGTCAGAATCTTGTCATTTTTCAACCGTAGACGTATTTCATTATTTCGGTCATATCTTATTTGACGACATATTTGCATTTGAAGGGTGAAGCAATGGTTTGTCGATAGTGATAGAAAATGGAAGGTGGTCTTTTTTTATTTTTTTTTTGTTTTAAATCATAAGCGACGAAATCAAACATAGTACTCGTCGGCTATTCTTTTGTCGTTTTCTGTCTAAAATAAAATATGTATTTTTCAATATAGTTTTGGCCGACGAAATCACGCATTTTTCGTCGGCTATTATGAGTATAGCCGACGAAATAATGCATTTTTCGTCTGCTATTCTTTGAAAAAAAATAAAAAAATCAGTGGTGTTACACCTCTCGCATTCCTATGTCCTGTTCATATATAACCAAAATTGAACATAAAAAAAAACAGAAACCCAGCAGTCAACATATTTCAGATTTTTTTTAAGGGTTTTGGAACCCAGCCTATGTTGGGAGGCTCATCCCCACGCCCGTTCATTAGAAAAGAGTGGATTACAAATGAAAGGATTACATCATCTAAATTACTTAATCCGTCGGATTGTAATCGGAATCATCGGATGAGTCTTCTTCGGTTTCTGAATTGCTCGATATGGGTAATCTATGTCGTTCCTCACTACTAGAGTCCTCGTTAGTTTCTTCATTTGGATCAACATCAACAAGCAGTGGCTCTTCACGTCGAATTCGCACCGGCGTGTCTAGGCGAATAAAAGAGGAGTCAGGAATACCGTTTGAGTTGAGCTCTTGATACGCGGTGCCCCCTTCCTCGTTCTCTTCAGCCACTCCAAGTGTAGACGCCCAGTAAATGTTGCGATGGTGGATAGTGTTGACTACTTTCCACGGGTCACCCTTGGCGAGATCATCAAGATAAAACACTTGTTTCACCCATGTGGCTAAAACGAACGGGTCGTCCTCATACCATGATGTACTAGTATTCACAGAAGTTATGCCGTATTGATCGGTTTTCATGCTCTGCGGCCGTGTGTCAAACCATCTACACTTGAAAAGGTGCACTTTCATGCTTTCCCCACAATTGAATGGAGAACACCGTAATAGTCAACTCCATTATCCCCACCATGTGCCATAACCCTTGAATTTTGTGTTTTCAGTCTGACACTACCAGAAAAGGCATTATAGCCGACGAAATTGCAAATAACGGCCGACGAACTCTTTATTCGTCGGCTATAACCATTATAGCCGACGAAATTCGTCGTCTGTAGTGGTATTTCGTCGGCTAAAATGGTTATAGCCGACGATATCGTCGTCGGGTATAGTTTTGCCGACGGCGTATTTCCGACGATGTTATAACCGACGATATGTCGTCGGGTAATGGTTATAGCCGACGACTTAAATTCGTCGGCTATGATACCTTTTCTGGTAGTGTGAGGTCTCTCTCTTCACATCGAAATAACACACCATTCACCTTGCATGTCGCATAAACTTTTGAATAGACCGGCTTCATCGCCAGAAGTCTGAGTTCGTGCGACGAATTTGGGTGATTATCATTTTTAATAAGGTCCATCTGCAACCATCAGAATCAACTATAAATATGAATAATTATACAAAATAATATATAAATACATATAGAATAGTGTTAAAGTTACGTACCCAGGGGCCGAAATACTCTGCGAATGTCCGGTTGTGGTAATCGAGATCACCTCCTACTTGGTCACAGTTTAGATGCATGTTCTTCCAAAATTGAACTTCTGGACAGTTAATTAGTACCCACCAATGTGCAATGGCTACCTCATAATCTTTCAACTTGTAGGAAACTGGCATGTTTCCACCGAGTACAACATCGTCGGAGAGTATGGAAAGATTGAATTGTGAAGGTACATCTTCCGGTATGTTTTCCTGTAACGCTCCTAAATACAGCTTCATGTAGGTGACGCACTCGTGCGCAATATATGCTTCAGCTATACATCCTTCAGGTGCGGATCTGTTTTGGACAAAATCACCGTATTGTCCAAGTTGCCTATAAATCAAGTTTTTAAAGTGTTATGATAATACATTAATACTATATCACATATATTGATGAGGAAATTAACATAAGGTGTAAAATACGTACCTTTCCATCGGATACATCCAAGTGAAGTACACAGGACCGGTAAGCAACAACTGCCGAGGAAGATGGATCATGAGGTGAGGCATGATGTCGAAAAAATTTAGAGGAAATATCATTTCAAATTTACACATGATATGAACGATGTCTTGTTGCATTTCCCGGAGGTCAGATTTTCTCACTTCCCGTGTGCATACCTTCTGGAAAAATCTTGCCAACGCTACTAACGGCTCCACAACGTGACGGGAAAGGAACGGTCGAATGAAAACAGGGAAGAGACGTTGTAGCAGGATATGATTGTCATGACTTTTCAACCCGTAAAGATTGTGGAATTGTCAGTTCACACACTTGGCTATATTTCCAGCAAAGCCTGAAGGATACTTGGCCCGACTTATCCAATGGAAAATTTCTGATTTATACTCAGGCTTGACGGTGTAAGGAGCTTGAGGCATTTTTCTCTTCCCTTGTTTCAACCATAGTTGTTTTCTGATATTCATGTTTTACAGATCAGTGCGAGCCTTAGGACCGTCTTTCGTCTTCCCCTCCAAGTTCAGCGTTGTGCCCACCACACTTTCAGAAACATTTTTTTCTATGTGCATAACGTCTAGGAAGTGACGGATCAGCAACTCACACCAGTACGGGAGTTCCCATAATATGCTCTTATGTGTCCAGAATTTGTACTCCTCAGGCCTTTCAGGTATTTCCGCTACAATATCGGGATGATTGCTGAGAGGCCCAAAATCGTACTCATTAAGCACTGCTAAAATTTATCTTCCCGTCCATCTTCTGGGGGGGACCACCGTGTTCTTCGGTTCCATCAAATGCGGGGGACTCGTAACGCCAGTGGTGATCCCCCGGAAGGAACACACGATGACCCATTCTGCATATCTTGTTGCAATGAGGGGTGCTCCCATAATCGCTGAGGCACTCTGGACAAGCCTTGTATCCCCTAACAACGCTGCCCGACAACATCCCATAAGCAGGAAAATCACTGATGGTACCAATAACCATGGCATGCATCTGGAACGTCTCCTCCTTGTACTTGTCAAAAGTGGGATGACCAACGTCCCACAATACCTTAAGCTCTTCAATCAATGGTCTCATATACACATCGAGACATTTTCCTGGGTAACCAGGCTCCGGAATCAACAACGTCAATATATTATATTCCTTCTTCATGCACATCCACGGAGGAAGGTTGTAAGGTACCAAAACCACCGGTCATATACTGTATGAAAGACTCATGGTGCCGAAAGGGTTGAACCCGTCGGTTGAGAGCCCGAGCCTGACGTTTCTGACATCTGACGCAAAATGAGGAAACTCATTGTTTATATGCTTCCAAGCCGCTCCGTCAGAGATGTGTGTCATGATATCTGCGTCTCGCACGTCTTGCTCACCGTGCCATCTCATAGCTTTTGCGGTGGTTTCTGACATGTACAACCGCTCAAGCCTATCTCTCAACGGAAAATACCGAAGCACTTTCACAGGTTTCCTATTGCCTGCTCTCGTCAACTTATATCGGTCAGACTGACATATCGAACATGCGTCAAGGCTAGCAAGGTCATTCCCTTCTGCATCTTTACCCCAGAAGAGAACGCAGTCAAATGCGCATGCATGGATCTTAATGTAGGAAAGCCCTAGATCTTTGAGGATACTTCGGACCTTACGGTGATTGGTAGGATTACGATGACCCTCCTCCAACAACGAAGAAGTGTACTGTAGATATTCATCCACTTGCCTGATAGTCGATTTTGTCTCGACTTTAATCTTCATTACCTCCATCACACTTTGAAGAATTGTCTTCTCAGAACTTGAAGACACAGGGGTCTGTTGCAATGCAATCAGTTTGTTGTACTTGTCAATGGCAGCAATGTTGACAACTTGTGGGAAGGGCAGCACCGGGTCATGCATATATTGTTCCCCACGTACACCGCTTTCAAAAGGAAACACGTCGTTGACGAATGTCATTGTTGGATCGTTGGATGTACTACTACTGCCCGCCTCAAAAAACTGCCCATGATCATGCGATCCATCTAATGATGGCTCACCGTGATATATCCAACGTTTGTACTTCGGCCAAAACTCATTACTCTTTAGGTGCTCCCATACTGTCCTAATCGGAAATCGACACATATCACTGCGACACTTACATTTCTTGCACGGGCAATAATGGTAATCATTTCCGTTTGCATTTTCCTCGACGAACTGCAAAAAATTCCCAACTCCTGTAGTGTATCGTCGGTCATGCCTTGGAAGCGAAATCCAACTCTTATCCAGATCCATATATAGCCTGATAATAATATATATGTATAACTTTAATTAATAAGAAATTAATTAACACATACATATATATATATATAAATCCTTAATAATTAATTACATTACAATATATATTATTATCAACATCAACTCATATATATATACCATTAATTAACAACCATTATTTAAGTTACACTATATATCAACCATTATTTAAGTTAATTAATTACACTATATATCAACAACTATTAATTAACATATATATATATATATATATATATTAACACTAATTAAAATAACATCAAATTAAAACACATAATTAAACTAAAACTCAAAATCAACTCAACTAAAACTCAAAATCAACATATATATACATACATTCTAACACTAAAACAACAACAAATTAAACAAAAAATCACTTAATAAATCAAAATCACTAAAACTCAAAATCAACTCAACTAAAACTCAAAATCAACATATATACATACATTCTAACACTAAAACAACAACAAAACAAAAAATCACTTACTAAATCAAAATCACTAAAACTCAAAATCAACTCAACTAAAACTCAAAATCAACATATATACACATGTACGTACCTATATATAGCTCCACAATGTAAGAGATGACGGATTTCAACAATACCCACAGATTTTTCACTCTTTCTCCCGTTTTTTCCCTTTTTTTTGAAATGAGCAGCTGCTGCCCAGATCTGAAAATATATAGACTTATAGCCGACGAAAATGTCAATTTCATCGGCCATACTTCCAAAAATTTTCGTCGGCTAATGTTTCGGAGAAAGGCCGACGAAAATACAAATCGTCGATTGAAATATGAATATAGCCGACGATTTTTTGAAAATACCAACGAAAAAACGGTTTCGTCGGCTATGTTTAAACTATGGCCGACGAAAAATAAAATCGTCGGCTATTCATTAGAATTACCGACGAAAATTTTAATTCGTCGGCCGTTTTTTTTTTTTCGTCGGGAAAACCCTTTCTTCTGGTAGTGTATAGAGTTTGACATTGTACTTAAATGCATTTTCAAACATGAAAACCTTCTCTCTTTTAATTAAAAGAATTTATTATGCTTGCAGAATGACTATTCATTGTGTAAACATGACTGTTCATTGTAAGTGTGAAATCCTTAGATCCTCTTTTTCACAAGTAAAAAAAACAGAAAAAAAAAGTGTTCTTGGTACATTAAATTTCGTCTCTTATATCTTAAGCTTATGTGGTATGTAATTGAACTTTAGGAATGTAGGATAGCAAATGGTTCAAATATAAAATCAAATGTGCGAGTGTAAGTTATACACATACGTAAGCGCGGCCCTTCCACACATGCGTATATTTGCTATCATGATATACAAATGTGTAATTCAGAAAGTTCAAGAATTTTTGGGATAGCAAATATAAAATTAAATGTGCGAGCGTAAGTTATACACACACTGGAGCGCGGTCTTTTCACACACGCGTACATAATGGTTTAAATTACCCCACAATGGTTTCTTAGGAAAGTAAACGGAAAAAGAAGTAAAACAGAAAAAACAACAAACACAGACGCAAGCGCGAACCTTTCCTCACGCGTATTGTAGGGGCAGGAAAGCTAGTTGTAATAAAACATGAAATAAGGACAAAACCCGGAAATAGTGTTTCATGACTTGCCTTATCGTATATAGTAAATAAGTCGGCAATGAGGGGTAGGATAGTAACTTCAGCACAATCTTTTATCTTTTTTTTTTTGTTGGAAAGGGAATTTTCTTCTTGTTTAAGGAGAGAAAATGAGTGTATGGTGCCAAACTTGAAACGAAGGTTGACTAGAGTAGAGTAAGGAGATGAAGGTATGAAGCTGCCTATCTCCCTCACTTTCTTTGCTAGTTAAAGGTAATTTACGACTCCTATCTTTCAACTTGTTAATTATATTTGCATATTCTGTTGGGAATTGAGAAAGTGATGTATGAAATCAGCACTACTCGGAGTGTTTGATCTTATCAATAGTTTATTATGATTCGCACTTGATGCCCATCACCATTGCTTGTTTCCGGTATTTAGAAATCAGTTTCAATGTTTGTATTACTGCATATGGGACGTGCCTGTTTCTTTAACTACTAGGGTTCTCAGTTCTGGGGCAATTATGTGACCTTTTTAAATAGGGAAACAAGTTTTGCTATGATTTAGGTATTCTGGGTCATTTGGGAGACCAGAACGAAACAGGTTTTGAGAATATGAGGGTGGATGAGTTTTCGTCTAGTCAGATTGAGTTAGAATTTGGGCATCTTTATCACTTCATTTGTTTACTTATCTAGGAAAAGCTCCTTTTGTTTTGATGTTAATGCAGCTCTTCGTTAATCTTGTTCTGCTTTTTCTTGGGGTTTCTTCTTTATTTTACTTTTCTGTCTTGGACTTCCTTTGATTGGATATCTTGTGCATTTCTTTCTGAGTTGAAACGATGAAGAGGCAAGTCAGGCAACTACGTAGATTTTATCATAATTGTTTTGAGGAACTAAATTAAAACTGTTGTTAGAAAAGGTCAATTTTAGAGCTTTGAGAATGGATAAGAAATGGAAGCTATAAGCTTGGGGTGCTCTTCTTAATGATAAGCGAGAACCAAATATATCTCCTGTAAGTCTTACCTGGAAACATAAAGTTCCAGCGAAGGTCGAGTTTTAACTCTGGTAACTGTAATGGAAATTACATTAGTAGGAATATAAGCCAAAACATCCCCTGGCTGGATCTCAATTATTGATAATGCAATCATGCTTCCTTCACCTAACAGAGAATCTAATCTTTTTGCTCTTTCCTAAAGGGGTCCCTCATGGGGGGATGAATACATGCCATATATATAGATGGTCAAACTGTTAGTTTTATCTTCAAGACGTCATGTAGCAAATTAGAGGGAGAGAGTATGAATCATGTTTTTGTGCATTGAATTGTTGCTTCTATTTCTCAATAGAAATGATTTAGGAAGTCCTGGCTGGATTGGGAGACCCCATTCCCTGGTCTTTTGGTCAAACCAGATTGCATTTGGTAAAAGTGAAGAAGGCCAAGGTTAATAGGGGTTGCAGTGTGTTGGTTGTGATCTGTTTGCTCAAGATGGAAAGAGATAGAAGATTACACAGGCGCAATGGTAGAGAAACTTTAGGATAGAGTAAGATTCTGGTCAACTTATTGGCCTTTTTTCTTTTCAGTAACCTTCTGGTTCCTGTAGCTTTCAAAAACTACAGCTGCTCGTATATTTTGCTACATTGCCAGGCAGCACTATTATGGAGTTGCCGTTTTGCGTAGGCCGGTTTTCATTTATCCTAGTTGCTGCTGTGAAATTCTTTTGAATTTTCTGCTGTTTTTCTCTGTTGTCTACTTTCTCTCATGTTCTGACATTTTTTTCTAATACCAGTAAAAAGTTGTTTCCTATCTGAGGGAAAATAATATATTCGCCTCCTTTTGGCTTTCTGAAATTAGCATTAGTCATTAGGGAAAAGCATAGGTTTCTCAATTATGTTTTCTTTTCCAAGAGACCATGTGACACTCTAGGTGTATAAAATAGAGTATTTATGTATAGTTTAGTCTCATGTATATTCAATTCAATGTCTATTTCTCACAGATCTACTTTTAGTTTCAATTCCTTGTCTAATTGCTGGGTCTTCCAAACAATATTAAGCATTAGTGCTCAAAGTAGACTGGAGTTTTAAGCTAATTTAAAGTCAAAAATCGTCCTCTTCATGCTCTAAGTTTCTTCTTTCCTTTATCTTTTTTTTTTTTTTTTTGTTATTTATTTATATTGTTTCCCTTTTTGAGTTCTGTGTGTGGTTCGTTGAATTTCTAACATTCAATTGACCATTGGTGTAAAGCTAGTGTGCAATCAAATGGATTTCTTCAAAGGTGAATTTTGTATTTGGGATATTTTGTATTTTGGCTGTTTCTGTGCTTCATTATATTAATTAATTAAAAACCAGTCAGCACCAAATTCAAGAAAGCATGGAACACTTCCACATACCAGGTTGATATCAGCATCAATCAATATAATGCAAGGCCCTGCAGCTACTTGGAAATCACATTCAAATTGATTTTAGTGACAGTTTTCACAGGTTTGCGGTTTGTTCAAATTTCACAGGCCTGATAGATCAGTGGAGTGTGCATAGAGACTATCCAAAAGATAGGTGAGCAGCAATGTGTAAGATCTCAGACTCAAACTTGACATTAGAGATTAGAAACAGTTGCTAGACTTATCAGAAAGAACATCACCACCAAAAGAAGATGTTGCAGGGTCTTACATTAAATGAGGAAAATTCTAGAGACTATATCACTCTAGGGGCTTCACACCAGAATTCACCATTGCTGAAAAGTTGAAGACTGGAAATTTTTTCTTAGAAAAATATCTTTCAATTTTCCTTCAAGCACTTGTATGTATTTATAATTTTATGCATGCCCAGATTATGCCTATTCAGTCTAGCATTTAAAGTTCCTGACTACAAAGAAGAAATTCCAACTTTTCAAAATGTACATCAGGTGCATGAAACCTTGTAGTGATTAGCTGACATAATTAACAGTTTGGGAGATTTTTTTTTTTATGCATAATAGAGCAGACCAAGGAAACTGCAAGTACAGGTAATGATTCCATTTAAAGCAAACTCTTAATATATGCTCCTTATTTTTCACAGGTAGAGCAAAGAGCATATTGCGTGCATAAGCAGTATAGCACAGTTGAAAAATTGTAATCATAAGCATGGAGTCTGAGATGGCGGAGCATGATGGTGGGTGCCACTGCAAGAATGTAAGATGGCGAGTTCAAGCACCTACTAAGGTTGTGGCCTGGAGTTGCAACTGTTCGAACTGTTCTATGAGGGGTAACACCCATTTCATTGTCCCTTCTGAAAGATTTGAACTGTTGGGCAATTCTGAACAGTTTCTGACAACGTATAGCTTTGGTACTCACACGGCAAAGCATACTTTCTGTAAGGTCTGTGGTATAACATCGTTTTATTATCCGCGCTCAAACCCGGATGGGGTTGCCATCACATATAACTGTGTTGATCCTGGAACACTAAGTTACGTTGAGGTTAAGTATTTCGATGGGAAAAACTGGGAAAACTCCTACAACCAGTCGAACATTGCTTTGCAGTCAAAGGTAGACTCTGGAAACTAAAGGGCTGAAGAATTGAAATATTTTCATTTCAGGAGATAATATTGTCAGCAAATGGGCATAAAACTTGGTACATTTTGCTTGGAGTTTGAAGGTGGAAGTATATCATTGTCTTGTTGTTTCATCCGGCGTGCATGATGCTTCCTATGTAAACCTCATGTTTCCTTGTTTTGTTGTTTTTGTTTGTCACTTTGCAGGACCTTTGGTTAATGTATTTTTTCTTTGGTAATCAAAGAAGAGACCCAGCTCAAGGGTTTGTAGCAAATTGTTGTAATGAAATTGAAACCAAGAAAAATGTGACGGAACATTCACTACATTGTCTCGTCCTCACAACTATAGGCACACAACATCCACAAATTCAGATAGTGGGTTGAATCTTGTATCGTCTCTTTCACTAATAATACTCTTTTTTCTCTCTCATCCTGGGAGCAGCTTACTCTTTTGAGTATCTAAACATACACTGCAGCTAGTGTATCTCTTCTCAAGAGAGCTTATTCGGTGCTTGACTCAAAAAAACTGTTAAAACGGTAGGAGTTTAGTTTGCACGCGCTGTTAATGCAGCTGGGGTCTCTCTCATCTCCCTCTAATCATTATCTGGGTCAGCTAGCTTATTATCCCCTCCACATCTGATTTCAATCGGTTTCATGTAAATCGGGTCGGAATCAAACATGGGCCTGATTAGGTCGATGTCGTCGATGGATTCATACCCTTCTTTCACATCAACCCAGTTTCCTTGTTCACTGAATGACCAAAAATGACTCACCCAAGAAAACCCATCACACCGGCCTGAATCGGGAGGCTGAGGTCGAAGTCGAAGAGCGTCGCCTTATCGATCTCGGCGGCTGAGGAAAGGATGAGGGAGGTGGCGGCGTTTAGAGCGATTGGAGGAGATGAAATTGGGTGAGTGATTTGAGGAGGAGCTTGTTGTGCCATGGGCGAAGGATCCGAAGAGGGCAAACCGACACAGCAAACGAGCCCAATGGTGATCAAAACGACACAGAGCTGAACAAGGAACAACACCACGAACCGAGCAATCCCTCAGTCTCTGAAGAAGCTGAAGAAGACGTTACCAAACTCTTCAAAAACTTTTCAATCCCAGGGAACCAAGCTCGCTGAGGTAGTAAATTGGCCCAATTTGTGTTCTTTCTTACTCAATTTGATTTGAAGTATGTCTATTTTAGTATGTAATTACTTCTTGATGTGCCAGATTGTAAACCCAAATACCCAATTTAGAATTTTGATGAAAGTTTGTAGCTTTTAAATTTATTGTTTACTCTAGTTGCTTCAGTTTGTAAAGCATGTCAAAATACTCAAAATCTGTGGACAATTGGCAGGAGCTACTGAGTTGGAGCCTTCAGGGGCTGAGGTATGTCAAAATACTCAAAATCTCTATGCTTCTTGACATGGTTGTCACCTTTTCGGTTGTTCATGTGCTAATGCCAAGTTATGATGATGCTCTTTCTTATAGAAAACTTTGAACATGAGATACTTCTCATGCGTTTGTTGTTTAGAATTCTTTTGCTGTGTATATTCTTTTTTGTTAATTAATGATTCTTGGGGAGGGGGGAATTGAGCTTGGGTGAGGGGCAATTTCTTTTGGAAACCTTTAGTATTATGGAATGGGAGCTTTAAACCTTGTGATCTGGATGGGTTAACTTCATTATTTGCTTTCTATAACTTCTGGATTGGTGGTAGCCTGAATCGTGCTTCCCCCATCCACTATAAGATTATGATCGACATGTATTTCACTTTCATACTGTGCTACTGTTTAATTTTCAACTGCAAATCTCTTTTTCCAGCGTCAATATATACGAAAAATCTCCCTGAAGATGCTTTTCATGGAAACCAAGGATGATGCTTACCTGAAACGGCTTTATGTCAATGATGCCATAAAAATATTAATCACCAGTGATCAGAGGCCTCCACAGGGTGGAGAAGCCTTGATGCCGGCGATTGAAGGATGCACTTTATGGAAGAAACAAGGCAAAGAATTCTCAACAAGATGTAAGCATGTTTGGAAAGTAAGAAATGAGTTACATTGTTTACCAAGAATTTAATGTTGCTGTTAAAACTCTCTATGCCTTCATGGTCATAAACGTATTGGATATGTAATGATTAGGCATCTCAGTTTCTGTCCTATCAAGCGGAATTAGACGAAACTAGAGGAAATAGTTATGAGGTTAGAGAAAAAGATTCATGCAGCTCCTTCCTATATTTTCATATTAGTTAAACTGGAGAGTACTCTAATGTGCACATATACATTCAATTAGCATCTTTCATTATTAGTTCTCAAATCTCTATGTCTCATTGATAATCATAAGATTTTGAATGGATCTGTTTTTGGAAAGCATGTTCTCTGTTCATGCCATTAGAGTGTTTATGTGGGAAGTACCCACTACTAGATGCAGATTGCCAGATTGATGGTTCCTTTCAGTAGATTTTTTTTTTATATGAGAGGCAGTTGGGTCATAGTGACTGAAAGTGTGCAGCTTAAGGGCTATGAGGGATTTATATAGCAGAAAACAATTAGTTGGATGATAAAATCTGATCATGCATATTGGTTTTTACAGATTAAGATGTGGATGTATAGAAAATACTAACCTTTAGGCTTTAGTCATATATCAGTAATTTAATTTACCCTTTTTCTGAGACTATAAATCGATATCAGTTTCTCATGCCTTCTGGTCTGATATGGACATTCAAGCTAAAAGAGGAACACGGTTATTATCATGTTCATTCTGGTTTCCATATAATTTTCTTTAGGAAATTGATTTCTAATTCTGTGTGATTTCTCTAGTCACTGACTCACTAAATTGGTTGCATGTAAAGAGTTGATACGTTGAAGAGGAATCTCCCCTTCTATGACCAAGAGGGGTTACTCAAACTGCAGAGAATTGGTGAATGGTTTGAGTCATATGTATGTGCTACTGCATCAAGCGAGGTACTTCCATAACTCTTTGGATCATAATAATTATTTGCTACTAAAACATTATGAGTTTATGACATGTATTTCGCTTGCATAGGGCATGTACTACTCTTTATTTCTCAACTCTCTTTGTACTGAAGATCTGTTATAGTAGTTTTAAGTGACTCTTTTTGCAGTCACAGTATCTAGGAACTATTGCTCTGAAAATACTTAAGATGGAGGCCGAGAGCTAGCGTCGCAACCAGTCCCCGTCCAACCTGAAACGACGTCGTGGGCTTGCTACTCAAACAGAATAATGGGAGTTTTGTGACGATATTATTGTACTTGTGAAATAAAAAGCAAAACTTGGGAACTTCTTGAACTGAAGTAATTCTTTGACAGTAGCAATCTGGTATATTCCTGAATAATTAAGTGCTTGGATCCTTGATAATGTTCAGAGTTTGCAGACATATACAAACGTCTGAAATATCTTTTAAGTATTGATGCATTATACTGGAATTATGTATGCTTTAACATCATGCTTTGCTCTGGAATTACCGTAACTAGGAAATCTGAGGGAATGAAATTTCGAAAAACCTACCGTAGGATATGATTGAAACAGTGAAATATGACTACATTAGCAAAATTACCTACTTTCGATAACATTTGAGTCTCGATCCACTCGGTTAACCCTTGTTTTATTCTTGCTCTCTAAAGACAACCGTGTCACGGGAAAATACATATCTTAATTTTTTTCACAGGCGCGTACAACACACTGTACTAAGAGCGTGGGAATTTTAGAGGAATTTTTCGAGTATCCGAACTATTTATTTAGATTTTTTGAAGTTATAAATCATTTGAAAAAGTAAAAATGGACAAAAATACGGCTTGCAATGCGCCACGTGTCACTATTTTGTCTTTTTGTTATGTTTAAAAATTCTAAAATCTTTCAAAACTCTTTGTAAATAGTTCAGCTGCTCAAAAAATTCTTAAAAAATTACCACACTCTCAAGGTGATGTGCTCTATCCACCTATAAAAAAATTTTGAAATTTTTATTGTTGGACGACACGGCTGCCCTTATGGAGGGAGGATGACAAATTGAGTCTATTTGGTGATCGAGACGCAAACATTGGCCAAATTATGTGAAAATTTTACCATAACAAAACTTTGCTATCGTGAACTAATGCGACGGTCAAATTTTTATTTTCTCAATTTTAGACAAATAAATTCTAATGTGCTTACTAATGTAGTATAATTTGTTTATTAGATTATATGTAAATGTATATGTTTCACGGGCACGTACAACTCATTGTATTGAGAGCGTGGTAATTTTCGAGAAATTTTTGAAGTACCCGAGCTATTTATCAAGATTTTATGAAGTTATAAATCATTTGAAAAAGAAAAATTGGACAAACACGCGGCTTGCAATGCGCCACGTGTCATTGTTTTGTCTTTTTATTATGTTTAAAAATTCTCAAATCTTCGAAAACATTAGCCGACGAAAACTTTTGAAATTTTGGCAGACGAAATTGACATTTTCTTCGGCTATGAACTTTTAAAAAAAAAAACAAAAAATGACCATATTCCATTTTCTATCACTAACGATAAACCATTGCTTCATCCTTGCTTTTGTTAAACAGAAAAAAGTCATGAAATAAGATATGACCGAAATAATGAAATACGTCTACGGCAGAAAAATGACAAGATTCCGATAAAATCCGTGTGCCGACTGTTGCGGTAGACTGTTTTTTACTTTCGTTTTCCTATGGGTAGCCTGACGTTCGGTAAATATTTTGAGGAAAATTTTTATACGATTAGTTGCGTCTCATCGATTTGAAACTATTATCTGTTGAAGGTGAGGCCAGAAAACGTCATTTAGACGGTCCAATTACCATTTCTAAGCGTTTAGGAGTTTGACTCACCCGGTTGACCGTTCCGATCGAGCCTTTAACGTTCTCAGATGTAGTTGGATTTTTTTCCATACATGTATTTGATCTTAACGGTGATATCTGACGGTTGGAATAGATTTTGTAAACTTTTAGATTCAAAATCAGAACATATGCACTAATGTTCCTTAACTTGTTTATTAAGTGTTTAAGTGAATGTATAGTTTCAAATAGTTACTATACGCAGACTCTTCAAATGTAAATTTGTTGTGAAATAAGATATGACCGAAATGATCAAATACGTCCACGGTTGAAAAATGACAAGATTCCGATAAAATCTGTGTGCCGAATGTTGCGGTAGACTGTTTTTTACTTTCGTTTTCCTATGGGTAGCCTGACGTTCGGTAAATATTTTGAGGAAAATTTTTATGCGATTAGTTGCGTCTCATCGATTTGAAACTATTATCTGTTGAAGGTGAGGCCAGAAAACGTCATTTAGACGGTCTAATTACCATTTCTAAGCGTTTAGGGGTTTGACTCACCCGGTTGACCGTTCCGATCGAGCTTTTAACGTTGTCAGATGTAGTTGGATTTTTTTCCATACATGTATTTGATCTTAACGGTGATATCTGACGGTTGGAATAGATTTTGTAAACTTTTAGATTCAAAATCAGAACATATGCACTAATGTTCCTTAACTTGTTTATTAAGTGTTTAAGTGAATGTATAGTTTCAAATAGTTACTATACGCAGACTCTTCAAATGTAAATTTGTTGTGAAATAAGATATGACCGAAATGATCAAATACGTCCACGGTTGAAAAATGACAAGATTCCGATAAAATCTGTGTGCCGAATGTTGCGGTAGACTGTTTTTTACTTTCGTTTTCCTATGGGTAGCCTGACGTTCGGTAAATATTTTGAGGAAAATTTTTATGCGATTAGTTGCGTCTCATCGATTTGAAACTATTATCTGTTGAAGGTGAGGCCAGAAAACGTCATTTAGACGGTCTAATTACCATTTCTAAGCGTTTAGGGGTTTGACTCACCCGGTTGACCGTTCCGATCGAGCCTTTAACGTTGTCAGATGTAGTTGGATTTTTTTCCATACATGTATTTAATCTTAACGGTGATATCTGACGGTTGGAATAGATTTTGTAAACTTTTAGATTCAAAATCAGAACATATGCACTAATGTTCATTAACTTGTTTATTAAGTGTTTAAGTGAATATATAGTTTCAAATAGTTACTATACGCAGACTCTTCAAATGCAAATTTGTTGTGAAATAAGATATGACCAAAATGATCAAATACGTCCACGGTTGAAAAATGACAAGATTCCGATAAAATCTGTGTGCCGAATGTTGCGGTAGACTGTTTTTTACTTTCGTTTTCCTATGGGTAGCCTGACGTTCGGTAAATATTTTGAGGAAAATTTTTATGCGATTAGTTGCGTCTCATCGATTTGAAACTATTATCTGTTGAAGGTGAGGCCAGAAAACGTCATTTAGACGGTCCAATTACCATTTCTAAGCGTTTAGGGGTTTGACTCACCCGGTTGACCGTTCCGATCGAGCCTTTAACGTTGTCAGATGTAGTTGGATTTTTTTTCCATACATGTATTTAATCTTAACGTTGTCAGATGTTCGTCTAAATAGTCCTGAAAAAAAAAAATTCGTTCGTCTAAATAGCCCTGAAAAAAAATTCATAAACCCTAGGGTTCTAATCTGAAGAAAAATCCAAAAACACAAAATTCTCTTTTCTGCCGGCAACCCATTTGTCGGCAAAGAAAGCCCTCCATTTTTCTGCCGACAACCTCTTTGTCGGCAATGAAGGTGGAAAAGTTCTTCTGGCGACAAACTTTCGTCGGAAAACAAACAATATCAGGATCCAAGTTCTACCGACGACATCTTGTCGGCAGAATTGGCATATGATTCAGCACCCAGAAATCTACTCTGGGCACCCACCCAGTCCTCCCTCCTCTGATTTCTGCTGTCGCTGCCCTCCGATCACGCCGCCATCAGGCCAACGACCTCTCGCCGTTGTTCTCTACTGATCTGGTTTCCTCCGCCGGTCGACGCCGCCCTAAATCAAGCCTCCCCGAAGCCTTGCATAGCCGGTCGACGCCGTTGTTCTCGAATCCGACAAGTCTGACGTTGACGCGATATGGTTTCCTCCTCGCTTGAGCGTCGTCAACCTGCGTGCCTAACTCAAAGCCGCCGTGCGTTCTCTGCCCTATCCGGCATCGAACTCCTCCCGGTTCATCGAACCCGACCCGGTTCCTGGAGCTCGACCCGTCACTCGCTGAACTCGTTCCTTCCTAACGCCCGTTAACTCCATTAAATTTTTTTTTTCCACGTGTCGAACTTGTATTGGTGTAGATTTCAGTTTTTGACTCAAGCATGTGCTTGAGTCAAGCACTGAATAATTTTCGTCTTCTCAATCACATTAGTTTATTCTCCTTTTTTCCTTCTTTCTTCACCAGTTCTTATCCTTTCCTCTATTCTTCTCCTCAAATCACCACCTTTTCACTGTTTTATTAGTTTTTCAGTCCAATTTTGTCTCGTCAACGAGTTGGTAATCATTGCTAGATTACCTGTCTACTTCTTAAGCCATCAAAACACACCTGTGATTCATCCAAAATTGGCATGTTCTTAAATTTCCTCTTCGAAACACCTGTTCATAAGAAAATCCCTGCTGTATATCTCTTGCTTGTTCATAGTTTTCCCCCAAGGCCACGCGTGTCATCCCTCGGAGCCTATGCATGGATGCATGATACCCAGTTCTGTATAAAAATTCACAGTCCTCCTCCCATCTCAGTCACATTCCTATCAAATATTCCCACACTCATCATCATGTCTTCTTCTCCGTTCCTGGCTCGTCTTACACCCCATCGATCTCCAAATAATCCCATTAACATATCTCCTTCACCTCTCCCTATCCATAAGTCTCCTCCTGCTCCTCCTCCTCTGGTAGAGGAAAAGATCAAAGGAGAGTTATTCCTCCACTTTCATCCGCTTGAAATCCCAGAAGATCGTGAAACTCATCTGGTAGGAATTGTCATTTCGGACCAAAATCTCCATACTCCATCTGTCATTCATATCCTCACAAATGCTTGGAGCGATATTGGAAGATTTCAAATGGATCTCATCCATGGATCTTCAGTCTTCTCCATCATTGCCCCATCAGCAGAGGCATCTGATCATCTTCTGGAACGTGGACCATGGGCAGTCATGGGATGCATGTTCTCTATTCATCCCTGGCCTTCTAATTGCCGTTTAGCGGATATCCCTCTTCACCCCATTACCTTCTGGATCCAAGTTCACGGTCTTCAAAGAGGACACATGATAGAAACTAAAGCAAGATCGATCGGAGAGCAACTTGGGAAAGTGGTTGATACATAATAAGAATGATATTGGTGTAAAACTGATTGATTGATTCATTCAACGTGAATGTTACAATATATACAAGATAGGTGAGCAATTAACTCCTTGATTCTAGCTAGCTACTGATAAGGAAAGGATTACATATCTGTTACAATGAATGTGAAGATATCAAGCTATAACTACTTAGGATTAGTTTCCGTAGATGTCTCAATACTCCCCTTCAAGTTAGAGTGTATGTTGATTACACTTAACTTTCTTAATAACTCTGTAAACTGTTTAGGATGCAGCGGCTTTGTAAATATATCAGCAGGTTGCTCTGCTGTTCGAATATGGACAGTTTGAACAAGTCCTCTCGGGATCCTTTCACGCACAACATGGCAGTCAATATCAATGTGTTTTGTGCGCTCGTGGAAGACAGGATTAGATGCAATATGGAGAGCAACTTGATTATCACAAAATAGTAATGCTGGTTGTGTACCTTTGAAGTTCAAGTCTCTCAAGATATTCTGCAACCATGTAATTTCACAACAAGTAGAGGCCATAGACCTATACTCAGCTTCTGCACTGGATCTAGACACTGTATTTTGTTTCTTTGTTTTCCAAGATATATGTGTATTACCAAGGAAAATACAATAGCCAGTAACTGATCTTCTGGTATCTCTGCATCTCGCCCAATCTGCATCACAATAAGCTCTTAACTGTATAGTACTTTTAGATGGTAGGAGTAATCCTTGCCCAGGTGTATGTTTCAGATACCGAAGAATTTTGTGAGCAGCTTCTAGGTGTGGTTCCTGTGGGCATACACCTGGGCAAGGATTACTCCTACCATCTCTTGTCCATGAACTGACTGAGGATGTGAACATCATACACAATGTTCGGCCTTGTGATAGGTAGATTAATCTTCCTACCAATCTCCGATATTATGACGGATCAGACAAGAGCTTTCCTTCTCCTTGTGTTAGAGTACTATTTTCGTTGGCTTAGGACAATCCCTTGTGTGGATCAACACTCTTAGGCCAAGGAAGTATTTCAACACTCTCATATCTCGTAGCTTGAACTTTTCAGATAGATACCTTTTTACGCTTGATATGTCATCAAGATGGTTTCCTGCTAGAATAATGTCATCAACATATACCAACAAGACTGTGAAACGACCTTCATGATTTCTTGTAAATAAGGAGTAATCCGACCAGGACTGTTGAAAGCCAGCTTCTCTGAGAGCATTGGATAATTTGATGAACCATTGTCTTGATACCTGTTTAAGTCCATATAATGACTTATGTAACTTGCAAACTCGTGTCTCCCCCTTTCCTCCGAAACCAGGAGGAAGCTGCATGTAAACATCCTCATATAAATCCCCATATAGGAAAGCATTGCTGATGTCAAGTTGATGAAGATGCCATCCCTGGAGGGAAGATAAATTGAGAAGAATTCTGACGGTAGTAAGCTTAGCAACAGGCGCAAATGTCTCACGATAATCAATTCCTTCAACTTGACTATAGCCTTTAGCAACAAGGCGTGCCTTATATTGCTCCACATTGTCATCGGGATTGTACTTGATTTTATACACCCATTTGCAACTAATAGGGTGTTTATTTGCTGACAGCGGCACAAGGCTACAAGTACGGTTAGTCTGCAATGCACATATTTCATCTTGCATGGCTTTATGCCATTTTGGATCAAGAACTGCCTGGGAAAAAGATGTAGCCTCACAGTGCATGGTTAATGCAACAATAAAGGCTCGATGTGCAGGAGATAACCGATCATAAGATAATACATGGGATATAGAATGAGCCGTACCTGAGACCTCGGTCGGTGAAGAAGATGAGACAGTACGTGAGGGGAGAGTTGCCTCGATGTGAAAGTCTTGTAATAGGCTTGATGTTCGTGTCGGACGAGTAGATCGACGAAGAGGAGGCGGATTATCAGACACATTAGTAGAAGGACTAGGTAAAGAATTTGTGTTTGTGGGAAGAGAAGGAGTTGTGTTTGCGGAAGAGGTAGGTTGTGGAACAGCGGAAGAGTAAGGTTGTGGAGAAGAGAGTGAACTGGTAGAAGGTGAGCCTAGAGTCGTATTATCAAGAAGATTGGAAGCGAGATTTTCTGTGGAGGAATGACGAATGGTGTCGGAATATTGTGTTTTAGAGGGAGATGGAAAAGATGCTGGTGCGTTATTTGTGCATACTGACTTGACATAATCATGGGAAGGTGGATGAAGATGAGATGGTGGAGAAGGATTAAGAGTGTTTGAAATTTTATCTTGATAAGGAAAATCAGACTCAACGAAGATTACATCCCGAGAAAAAAAGATTTTCTCATTTTTTAAGTCATAGACTCAATAACCTTTCTTACCATGTGGGTATCCTAAGAATATGCACTCAACTGACCTGGGATCAAATTTGCTTGGCTTGGATGGATGAGTGGAAGCAAAACAGCGACAACCAAATACTCTGAGATGATCATGTATTGGTTTCTTTGAGAAGAGCCTTTCAAAAGGTGTTTTCTCATGTAAATTCGGGGTTGGTGTTCGATTAATAAGATAACTGGCAGTCAAAATAGCTTCCCCCCAAAACTCTTTTGGCAAATTAGCTTGGAAAAGAAGAGCACGAACCACATTTAATAAGTGGCGATGCTTTCTTTCAGCAACTCCATTCTGTTGGGGATTATTAACACACGTTGTTTGATGTTCTATGCCTTTAGAAGCATAAAAATGAGTCATGGAAAACTCGGGACCATTGTCACTTCGAATGACTTTGACACGTTTATTGAATTGAGTTTCGACCAAATGGACAAAGCTAACAAGAAGAGAACGTGTTTCAGACTTGTGTTTCATGAGATAGACCCAGGTACCCCTTGAATAATCATCAACAATGGTTTAGAAGAATTGTGCACCAGTGAGTGAAGGAACATGATAACCACCCCAAATATCAACATGAATCAACTCAAAGCATTCTTTACTGGAAGTAGTACTTAAAGAAAATAGTTGTCTAGTTTGCTTGGCCAAAGGGCAAATTAAGCAATTATGTGGTAAGCAATTGTTCTTGGAAAAAGGTAATAATGAAAATACTCGTTGTGATGGATGTCCCATCCTTTGATGCCAAAGATTTGACGTTTGAACTTGAGCCACATTACATGTTCCTTTCTGGTGAATATCCAGACAGTAGACTCCCTCCCTCTCAGTTCCTGTCTCAATCGTCTTCCCCGATCGTAGGTCCTGCACAATATAAATCCGTCTCAAAAAGATAGTGATGTAGAATGAGTCACAAGCTAGCTTGAAAACAGATATCAGGTTCAGATAAAATGAGGGCACACATAGCACATTCTCAAGCTTTAATTGTGAGGGAAACACGACGGTTCCAATATATGTAACATGAGCAGTTGAACCTGAAGGGAGTCGCACAGTGTAATTCATGACAAGTTTCTTTGAGGTAAGATATTTATCATCACAAACTATATGATCACTGGCACCACTGTCAATAAGCCAAGTTGGTGTGTGACAACAAGTATTGGCTAAGGAAGTAGCCTTACCAGAAAGTTCCTTATAATTGGCAATTTTACCGTCTGGATTCATTGATGGCTGGCTTAAAGATTGATCTTCTTGAAGGAGTTCCAGCAATTGCACACGCAAGGAGGATTTGACAGATTGATCCTGATTTGTGCAGTGTGCTGAGATGTGATTCACTCGGCTTGAGCCTTCTCCATATTGCATGAATCTCTTCTTTTTGTTACATTCTTCAACTACATGGCTTCTAAAGTTGCAGAAGGTGTAGCGCAAGTGAGCCTTGCAATTATCAGCAGTGTGCCCTTTATACCCACAAGTGTTGCAACGCAAGTGTGCCCTGCAGTTTTCAGTGGTATGGTTGAATCGATCACATTTTGTACATCTTGGTCTGCTGTCATTGTTGCTAGAACCACGTCCTGCCTTGCGTGTGTAACCCGCGAAGGATTCAGAAAGGGAGTCTTCCTTATGTTATTGCTGAACGTGGAATGCAGTAGCTTCAGAAGGTTGCATTGTGGATTTGTTTGCTGCAACTGCTACTTGTTTTTCATGTCTGATGCAAATGGAAAACACTTTGTTCAATGAAGGAAGTGGATCCATTGCGATAATGTTGCTTCGAATAGTGGCAAATTCATCGCTCAATCCCATCAAGAACTTCATGATCTTTTGAGTCTCAACATATTTTTCCAATTCATCTCCTGCCTCACAAGTGCAAGCAGGGATGTCACAAAGAACTTCCTTCTCATCCCAAAGGGTCTTGAGCTGAGTGAAGAAGGCTGTGACAGTTTGAGATCCCTGCTGACAATCATGGATTAAATTTTCAAGATGAAGGAGTTGAACAATATTTGTTTGTCCAAACCTTTCGTGTAACTCAAGCCATATCATCCTTGAATCCTTGCAGTGGGAAAAACTCTTGCCAATTTCCTTGGACATTGACGCTTTCAGCCATGTTTTGACTAAGATATCGCATCGATTCCATTGATTTTGCTCATCTGGATTCTTCTTGGGCCTAGGTAGGGTTCCATCAACGAATCCTATTTTGTTTTTGATCTGAAGCGCTGCATTCATGCTGTCTATCCATGTGCTAAAGTTGTCTTCTGTCAGAAGTTGTGGAACCAAGATGGCTCCTGGTTGATCTGAATGATGAATATGTAAGGGATGATTGGAATTTTCCCATGCCGGAGCTTTGTCTGAGGCTGTTGATTTTTGATCTTCCCCTCCCATTGTTTCAGTAGGGTTGTAGTTTTAGGTTTTGTGTTTAAGGTTTTTGTGTTTTGTTGGTCCTCAAGAGCACGAACGCTCTGATACCATAATAAGAATGATATTGGTGTAAAACTGATTGATTGATTCATTCAACGTGAATGTTACAATATATACAAGATAGGTGAGCAATTAACTCCTTGATTCTAGCTAGCTACTGATAAGGAAAGGATTACATATATGTTACAATGAATGAGAAGATATCAAGCTATAACTACTTAGGATTAGTTTCCGTAGATGTCTCAATAACGAACCTTCATCTCCATCTAGTCACAAGGGTTTTCTACGAGTCTGAGTTCAACTCGATTCTCACCAACCCCTATGCCCTGGTTTTTGGTTCAGTCGAAATGATAGGGAGGCAATATGGGCTGATTTCAAATATGAAAAACTATCTGACTTCTGCTACCGCTGTGGCAGGCTCGGCCATACTCTTCATTCCTGTACCTTCCGACCACACCAATGAGCAAATCTTCTTGGACCAAGAAGGGTAGTTACTGTCCCAAGACGCTTTACAGTTGATAGCTACCAAGTCTGGGACCAGTATCATAATAGAGATTTTGCCTCCATACATTCTCCGATGACAAACCATAGAGCCATACCTCTGCAAAGTACTCTCAGATCTACTTTAACTGGCTAGGGCTCAATTCCGGCCAGTCTGATGACAGAACCCTCAAACCCTAGGCAATTTTCTTCAACCCTAGGTCATGTCCATCCGGAGGAGGTCAGATGGCAAGAGTCCAACTCAGCGATCGACACTGCCATGCGTCTGTCTCCAATTCATCCTCAAGAAGAACACGTACGTCCACGTGTCGACAAGGGGAAAGCCATCGTGGATGACTGGCTTCAGCCATTGACACCGACGACACCACCTCATCCCAACTCCCCTGAGGGTGGAGGACATGCAACTAGCCATCTCTCTCTCTCTCTTGCTGAAGTGGCAGGATCAACTCAACACCCAGAATTCTACCTTCTGGGTCCTGAAGCCCTAAGTTTGATCCAACAATCAAGCCCAATCCTCCTTTTGGTGACCCAAGTCTACCACCAGAAATATCTATCCACAGACACCCAAACCTCAACTCAGAAACTCCCCTTCCCATCACAGATATATCCATCCCTTTGGAAACAGAGCAGATGCTCACTGAGCCTTTTGGAGACTCTTCCCATCCTATCCCTCTGATAGGCTGCCTCTCAACTCTAGCAACCCAATTCAAACATCTTCGAGTTCGCAAACAGGCAGGCTGAATCAGACAGGCAGATGAAAAAGTTTAAAGGACTGGAAGCTTTCCTCCCTGAAGTGGATCCCCCTCCCCCCCGTACCCGAACAACAAAGTCAAAACGTGGTCTAGGTTCTTCTAATGCTCCAGGCAAAACTCCAAGGCCTAAGGGTCGTCCAAGAAAGCACCCGATCCCAGTAGAGGTTCCCACCCCTCCAGTCACAATGGTTGTCTCAAATGAGTCAGAGCCATCCTCTATTTATTCCACAGTTACCATCACCTTCTCTAATCAAATCCCACATCCTCCAGAGACTTCTCAAGCTATTTCTACTGCTCCTGTTCTGGATTCTATCATCTCCTCACCTTCTTAGAATACTGTAGGTACAAGTCCGGGCACCTAGTTTAGAATAGTGCACTCAGTTCTAGTTTTGAAAGAGCGTCTGGATAGATGATTGGGAAACAACCAGCTCCTACGTGCTTGTCCTAAAGCTCAAGTTTTTAAGCTTCCTATTATTAGTTCAGACCACAGACCAATTCTCCTTAACTCTTCTCCGAAAGAATCCCACTCTCCCAAAATCTTCAGGTTTGAACACATTTGGACTTCTACTTCCCTGTGAACAAATCATTACAAATGCCTGGATTAATGTTTTTTCTACTATGACAATGCCTATCTGGGTGGCAAACCTCAAAGCTTGTCAAAATTCTTTATCAATATGGGCCTCAGAGACTTTTCCTAATGTTCATAGGAAAGTGGATAAGCTTTTAGTTCAGATCAATCAGTTACATAATGGATCAGAACCTACAGCAGCATCTCAAATCAGTTCAATCACACAAGAGATTGAAAAGCTCTGGACACTTGAAGAACAATTTTGGCATCAGAGATCTCGAGTTACATAGCTCAAGCTTGGCGACAAAAACACAAGTTTCTTTCACCATAGTGCTTCTCAGAGAAAACAAAGAAACCGAATCCTCAGACTCCGTGATGATCAAGGAAATTGGTTAGAAAATGAAAAAAGTATTGCTCATAATTTCCTCAAGTTTTACTCAAAGCTCTTCTCCACTGCTGGGAACTTGGATTTCTCAGAAGTCCTCTTCCTAGTTGATCCAATAGCAGCTTCTGGCTCTGGTCTAAATTGATGAAATTAAACAAGCTTGCTTTAGCTTGGGAGCACTCAAAGCACCAGGACCGGATGGCTTTCCTGGAGTTTTCTACCAGACTTATTGGGCTACAGTTAACTCAGTCATTCACCAAGCAACTCTATCATTTTTCGACTCCTGCCAACTGCTCCAAGATTTGAATAAGAATTTTCTAGTCTTAATTCCCAAGATACTTCACCCTGAACATGCATACCAATTTCGTCCAATTGGTTTATGTAATTACTCGTATAAGATTCTTTCAAAAATTATGGCAAACAGGCTAAAAGGACTCATGCCACACTTAATCTCTGAAAACCAAGCAGCCTTTGTCACTGGTAGACAAATACAAGATAATGTTGTCATTGCCCATGAGATGTTTCATCATCTAAAACTGATGAAACAGGTTGGAATTGGAGCTTATGGTTTAAAACTAGATATGACAGGACCCGAACCAGATTTCACCCTGAAATCCGAATAAGGCCCTGCGGGGACCACCTTAAGACTAACTCTATTGATAAATCGATAAGTCAATCTTAAGATGGACAACCCTAACACCTACAACAAATAAAACACTTCTAAATTCCAGTTCCAAACGAAACACCTGGAGTCACCTGCTCCCCAAATCACAACAACCGCCACAATAAACTCAAAATCAAACTCAATTTACTCACAAGTAATCAGGCAATATAAAACAATGAACTGGAATTACAAATAGAAATAGAACAAGAAATTATAATAATAAGGGATCACGGATCCCACCTAGCGGAAGCAACAAGGATGACAGCTATGTCTCGACTCCGAGTACTCTTGACCTCTGACTATTACTCTGCACACTGGGCGATTTAAATCGAAGGGCCCAGGGGAAAGTAATTTAAAAACGTTAGAGTGAGTGGATAAAAATAATATGATTTAATATAGTACTTTAAATGAAAGTATTATATTATTTTCCCAGAGTTTTAGAAATAAAACCACAATGCATGCATTATAAATAAAACGTCCCACGTTTTATAAAAAAAATCATATTTAAAAATCATCAGCCCCGCTGATATAAAATCAAATAAATAAATAATTATTCTTTTTATATGTATTCAAAAACAATATACTTTTGAAAACCATTTGTGATGTTTCTCGACCAATCCCATTGGTCGCATAAAAACCCCAGCCCCGCTAGTTCGGGAATTTATTAAATAACAGAAAGTCTCATAGAGAAAATATTCCCGAAACCCAAATGATATAATATCCTGACCAATCCCATTGGTCATATCATATAATAAAATAGGGGAACGTCATTACCACCATTTAATAATAGCCTCCCAGACTAAGGGTCAGAGCCTCCAAGACTCTCTATAGCGTCCGCGTCCCACGCTAAACCTCTACACCACAACTCCGTCAACCACCGAGCGTGAATCTGACCTATATGGTCAAGTCGTCACCTCGCGTGGGATGAGGTTAATAAGCTAGCTAGCATCAATATATATTTAGACCCTGATATGGTGAAAATCCGAAAACAAAACTGAAAATACGCTTCCCCTTATATATATAAATCCGTACAGTACCCGACCGTACATCTGAGGCTCATATATATATAATCACATAAACTCGTAGCCTCAAAAGAATATATATACATCCGACATGTCCCACATGTCATAAAATAAATATAAAAAAAATAATATATAACTTCGACATCTCACATGTCGAAAATCGCAAATAATGAAATGATAAACTCCCCGGAAATCTCATTTCCGGTCGTACAAGTATAAAATACAATAAAACGATTAAGTATGATTTATCGAATCCTACTATTTCCGGAAATCTCATTTCCGGTCATTTCATTTAAATACCATTAAAACTTTTCAGTATGATCAATTATGAGCAATTAAAACATATTATTTCCGGAAACCTCGTTTCCGGATAAAATCACGTACTACTAAAATCGTAGTAAAACATAACCCCAAAACATATATTTCTTTAAATATCATTTCATTTTAATTATATGAATTCTCATGCTTCTCAAAGCATTTATTTAAAATAAACTTCATTTCATTAAAACAATTATGCATGCATTTATTCAAAATAAAAATCCACTCACAGTACTGCCGAGCGCGCCGTTAATCTGATCTCTCGTCCCGTCGAATAACCTCTCGACCTGCAACAGGGACGAAATTCTAAATATTACGAAACTCAGAATTTAATTATAATCGATAAATCTACGGACGTCCTCACTCGTCCGAAACTTCCAATTTTTCCTTTTTCACTTATCGGTATAGGAATTTCGCCTCAATACCGAATAATCTAAGTCCGAAATTACTCAGGACACCCACTCCGTGTCCGATTAATTCTTTTCCTAGTTATTCCGTCGTAAAACTCTTTTAATCAGCCTTTTAACCTTTTTACGGTAAGTCAACAGTAAAAACTACTGGTCAAACAGTAATTATTCCAGGTCAAACAGTAATTCTGAAAGTCAAACAGTAAATGGTTAAAATCCAATTACTATTTACCATTTACTGTTTACTATTTACTTTTACTGTTTACCTTTTTATTTTTACTATTTACTGTGTACTGTTTACTTTTACTGTTTTACCATTTACTTTTCACTTTTTACCGTTTTACCGTTTTACTTTTTACCGTTACTGTTCATCTTCTTCCTCACGCCGCTGGCAACAGTGGCGCCGCCTCCACCGCCGCCGGAACAGCAGCGCCGCCACAGGAGGCCGAAACCACCTCCAATCGACGCCAAATTTTCACAGCATCATCGCCACCACCTCGGGGACTCATCCCCGTCGCCTCCGCCGCCAAAAACCCACGCAGCCGCCGCGAACGGCGGCCCAGAAATCCCAATTTCCAATTCCTCCAAAAACCAACGAAATCAACACCAAATTATACTAATTCCCCTCCTTTCAACCTCCTAAACACGAATTTAACCTCCAATTACATCAAAAACATCAATTTCACAACATCCATCAAAATTCATCAAAACCCTAAAAAATTTCAAATTCCAATTCCTCCTTACCTGGTGCAATTCGGTCCAATTCCCTCCATGGAATGATTGCATGGATCAAGGTCTTCGATTCCCGACCGGAATCGAGATGAACGGCGACCGGAGGAGGCCGATTCCGGTTCGACACAGTCGAACCCGTTCGGGCGTCGCACCGCCGAACCGCGGCGTGAAACGCCGCGCCGCTGCCACCGACGCGACGAGCAAGCCGAGCCGGTCCGAACGTAACCGGGGCGCCGGCCCAGTTCGGCCGGACGGCGGAGCTAGGTGGAGGTTGGCGCTGGGTCGGGGGAGAGGAGAGAGAAAAGAGAGAGAAGAAAAAAAAGAAAGAAAAGAAAAGAAAAGGAAAAAGAGAAAAATGGGGGATTTTCCCTTTCCGGAAATTTTCCTCCCGCTATTTATACTCGTCCAAAATCGGACAATTTCCGATTTTACATCATAACTTTTTCATGCGAACTCCAAATTACACGTGCCACGTGTCCACGAACTCGTTTCAACGTGCTCTACCTCGTCAAGAAATAAAATATTTGGCCGGGTCAACTTATTTAAAAGTCAACGTTTAGAACTTTCAAATCGTAAAAACAATTCCCGAGGAGAAATAATAAAAGTAAAACAGTTAAACGGTAATTCTAAGTTCGGGTCGTATCAAGATATCTCTAAGGCTTATGATACAGTGTAATGGGACTTCTTACAAGTAGTTTTGCTTAAGCTTGGTTTTCATGTTCATTGGGTTACACTCATTATGAACTGTGTTCGCTCAGTTTCTTTCTCAGTTCTGGTTAATGGGAAACCCTTTGAATACTTTCAACCTACTAGGGGATTAAGACAGGGAGATTCTTTATCGCCCTATCTTTTTCTCTTTGTAAGTGACGTCATGTCCTTTATGATTCGTAAAGCCTGCTCAATTCAATGGTTAAAGCCAATCAGCATCACTCCTAATGCTCCTCCAATAAGCCACCTGTTTTTTGCAGACGACGCATTATTCTTCTTCCAAGCTTCTTCAACTATGGCATCTACCTTACTTCATATTCTCAAGACTTATGGAATTGCATCTGGTCAAAAGATAAACCATGGAAAATCCACCCTCTTCTTCAGCCCAAACACCATGGATTTTAAGAAACAGCATATCTCCAATATTTTGGGAATTTCTTCAGATCCCTCTCCTGGTACATATTTGGGCCTCCCAACAGTATAAGGTAGATCAAAAGTGGCAGTAATGGGAGAAGACCCTCAAGCAGAGCCTCTTTTTACTTTTCACAAAGTTAATTCAACTTTTTTTTTTATCTCGGTTTGGGAAGAGAATAGGTAAAAATTTTAGAGAACTTCTATTTATACGTCAAAAATCGGCATTTAGACCTCTAATATTTTTATAGTTATTGTTGATTTTGTCAACTAATGCAAAATTACCAACAAAGACCCATTAAATGATTTCCAAAATAATATTCAATTTTAAGAGAAAATCTTCTTCTCCTCCAACAATAACCTTAACACGTACAAATTTAGACTACATTAGTCATTGAAATTCAATGTCGTTAATTAGAAAAAAAAAAAAAAAAAAAAAGGGGGGGAAGGGATTTCACTTAAAATTATGCTTCAGTTCTATATGTGCTAAAACAATGTATTTCCATATCTACTTCCATGGGTACTTGTCAATAGTTGAAGAAAATTATTACAAATTTATTAATGTGCATGTTTTAATATATAATTATAAATTTATATTTACAAATACGAATAAGGTAGTACAAGGTGTGGTCACTGCAAATCAAAGACTTCATTTTGCAAACGTTTACATGGACAGAACAAAGAATCGAAGTTTGCATAGAAAAAAAAAATTGCAAAAACTCTCTAGATCCATAAATTTGGTTTTTTATTTATGGAATGAGTTAAAAAGGAAGTTAATAATTGGATTAATTATAGTAAAGGTCGAATAGTGGGCAATAGTTCATGTATTGTTCTTAAAATTTTCCCTATTAATTATTTGTCAAAGCAAATTCGAGGTCTATTAAGTAAGGAGGTCCGAATGTTAATTTTGGAGGTATAAATGAATCCTCCCAAATTTTATCATCTGCCACATAAAAATTAACATGTAGATGTCACAAAAAAAATTAAAATTAAAATGTTGGATGACCAAAAGAGAAAATAACAAGTAAAATCGAGTCAGAACAGTAGCTGATATTTGTATAGAACATGTAGAATCTAATTTAAGATTTTGTTCAAGTACGTTAAATTTTTGTAAATTAATAACTTCGAGATCGGTAAAAATTATTATTTTATCAAAATTATTAATTTATTTAGATTAATTTAACACTAATTTCTCATTATAAGACAAAAAAAAATATTAATTTATCAAAATTATTACTTCATCGAATATTAAATTATCGAAGTTCTACGTACTTCTTTGCTATAAAAAGAATGGCAAATTCTTGATCCAAAAGATTCTGTTTGTATGCACAAATATTCTCGTATTACAAAAAGGAGCAGAGCACAATTCCACTATGTGATTAAAATTGAAGCCATTATATAAATGAATATCGACACCAGCTCTACATGCCTCATATCAACTACCTGCTAGTTATGCACTTTAATCTCCATTGGTCTATGAAAGCACATACTGCTGCAAATGTTTAGTTCTTTTCTTGTTCTTCAACTTTCGGAACGCACATGACTCAATTTGTCTAATTCTCTCTCTACTAACACCCATTAGCTCCCCTATCTCTTGCAATGTCTTCATCCTCCCATCCTCCATTCCAAACCTCCATCTGATCACCTGCTTCTCTCTTGTATTGAGACTATCCAGTACCTTCTCCAAATCCTGTTTCATGAACTTTTTCATCAACAGGTCTTCGGCGGTTTCTGCATCAGGATCTGCAATTACGTCCTGTAAAGAAAGTAATGAAATCATTAGAAAAAAAAAAACACAACCAGGTGACATGTAGGATGAAAACTACCAATTATTGGAAGTAGAATAGGACAGACCGAAGGTTTAAGATTCTGGTTGATTCCAATTTTCTGCTCCAGAGATCTAGGAGCTTTTGGAGTCAGTAGGACAGCAGCAAGCCTCTTCATCGATAGCCGTGTTGCCTCTGCAACTTCTTCATCATTAGGATGTCTTCCGTTTACACTATACAATTGCTTTTTCGCCTCTCTCACTCTATATGTTGCCTCTACCATGTGAAACTGTTTTACCAAAAAATTTAAGAACAAGAGTATTAAGAATCAAACAGTGTAATATACAACTCCAGCTGGAATACAAATCATAAAAATTATATTCCCCTACCTAAATTCAATGACTTATACCCTATTTTCGTCCCACAACAGTAGGGTCCAGTGGGAAGAGATTTGAATATGCAACTTGTGGTTAGCAGCCCAAGTGTTTATAATTGCTACAATAGGATCCACGAAAATTATGAACAAGATAGTTAAACTCACGGGTAAACGAATTGTTCTTGATTGATCAGAAAGAGACTTTCGAACAGCCTGTTTAATCCACCAATGAGCATAGGTTGAGAACTTAAACCCCTTTGAAGCATCAAATTTTTCTGCACCTCTTACAAGGCCACGACATCCTTCCTGAAAATCAATAAAAAAGATGAAGTTATAAATTAAAAGACAACTTTATGAATTTCTATTATCATTTCTGAAAAAGAAAAACACAGACTCTGAAAGAAAGATATACAGGTATAGAATTGTGGAAAATTAAAGAATTGTGAACCTCCAAAATGTCAACAATTATGAAATTTGAAAATCAATGACTTAACTATCATTTTTACATCTCTAGGCAAGGATCTTCCCTCTAAAATTCAGCTAACATGTTAACTCTTTGACCATCTAAACTGGGCAAACAAATTCATTAGGAATGAGTGAAAGAAATAAAATGGCAACACGGATTTGGCTTAACTGTATGCAAAAATAATCTTGTAGAGGGAACAGAAGAATGAATGGTCCACATTATAGAATTACATATCAGAAAGGGTGGCTATGTTTAGTTAAACAATAAGATAAAATAATACCTGCACAAGATCTTGAAGATTCATCCCAGCTCCTTGATAATTTTTTGCAATTGATATAACAAGCCGTACGTTGCTCTTAATCATTTGGTCTTTGCATAGAATACCATAGTTTACCCTCTTCCTCAATGTCTTCTGATCAACTCCTGCTGCTGCAGCCCATTGTGCAAAGGTGGGCTGAGTTCCGCATCTTTGCGCAAGATCCTCCTGGAGCTTTTCTAGTTTTAGAAGCTCCTGAGATATACAATGAAATTTGAAGTATCAGATATCATAAAATATCTCAACCAAATCAAAATGGCACAGTAACATTAGCCTGAGTGCTTATATACTTCTTGAAGTAACTTCAATATTTTCCTAGTTTACTTCTAATTGTACAATATTGCACCGACTCTTCTATTTGCTCTTTGATTGGAAGAAGAGTAATTAGCCCTCTAAGCTTATCTTAAATTTCCTAGACATTTTCCCTATTTCAACGACAACATTATCTCCCAGATCAATCAAAATTCCAACAGTCATTGGTATCGAACGCTTCCTAACAGAAGTCTCCACATTTTATATTTCTTCACAGAACATTTCCTTATTCTAATCATTGTCCAGCGGAACTCCTGCCTTAAATTACTAAATTTTCTAATAGTTTCATGGATTCTATCAGCTATGAAACTGATCAACAATATCCAATAGCCAGCCATACACACTTTCATTTAAAAGCCCATAATACCCTCCTCTTTCTTAACATTGAAAATGAGAGGTTATATGGACTTAACATGATAAATTAGAGTAATGAGTACAAGATGAGTACAAAATGACTGGTGAGAACTGTTTCTGACCAAAATATATATATATATTATTATCCCAAAAATGAGTACAGAAAGACTAGTGAGAAATGCGAAAACGCTATCCTAAAAATTTATTATACAAATGTATTTGCAAAGGGAGAGTGCAGTATCAATGAATCTTCCAAGTTTTACACTATAATCAAAAGCCAGACCAATATATCAATCAACAGGGAGGTTTCCAATCTCGCCCAAATCACTACCAATTATAAGTAATACCTGTATTCCTTCTGATAGTTCTATTTCTTCAGTTGCAGTAAGAAGCTTAGAAGTATGGGTAGTTGCTCTCAAGTAACGTAATGGATCAGAATGGTCTACATCTTGTAAAGAAGCACGCTTTTTTCGGCTGGTTGAACCAGATTTCACAGACACAACACTGGCAGCAGCCTTTTCGGCTGCTCTGGTTCTTCTTGCCTTCCTTTCTGTTTGGCGCCTTGATCTCGCAGCTATTCCACTGGAAAGTTGCTCCTGCAGAAATTCAAATTCTTCATTTTCTGGCTGCACATCTTCAGACTCTTTTATGGCAATCTGAATGAGATGATCCTCCACCAGTGCAGTTTCAGATGCCATTGAATCTCCAATTCTAAGAGTTTGTTCAGTTTCAAGATGCTGAGCCCAGTTGATATGAAAAGCATTGGTCCCACGAGAAACTGGAGACGAACTGTCTGCTTTAGCATATTGATTATTGACAACCAGCAAAGCCACATCCTTTGCAACCTTAAGAGCCGCTTTTGCAAGAGTAACCGCTTCAGCAGCCGCAGCTGCTATTACAGCCTCGTCACTTGTAAGAAGTGTTTCTGTAGGTATAGCTGCTCCATAGTTTGCCTGAAGATATACATGAAAGCTAATTACAGTTGTGAGCTCAACAGTTCTCAGACAGTAAAAAATCAACAGAGCAACAACATGACTGGGGTATTTTAAAATCAGGAAGTTGCTCAACATATAGGCCATCCATAAGATGAAAATTTGCAATTCGAGTCTGAACAAGTCAAGGGAAAGCTAGCATCTATGTGATATTGTAAACCAGCTATTTTTCTTTCATTTTATTTTTATTTATTTTTTCTTTCCTTTTTTTTAACTCAAAGACAGATTCATTGGAAACCATGCAAATATATAGCAGTGGTTCAACTAAATTCAGATGAAAAGAGATAACTGTTGCAACAATTGCTGGTCTATTTTCAAGCATTACCACAGAATAGCAACATTGCCACATAAGTTTAGATATCTGAATTCCCCTCATCTGTTACTCAAGAATGTGATATGTCACCCCCCATATAAGTCCCTTAAATGAATAAAATTGTGCACAACAATTCTCACCTCAGTGGGAGGACCAATTGCTCCTGTGTATGTCCACGGTTGACTCGCAATCAAAGAATCAGAATTAACTTTTAACGAAGGTAATCTGAGCTCATCCATATCAAGCAAGTTAGCTGTTCCTGTTGATGTTGAATGTGATGTAGTAGACAGCATATATTGTGCTCGGAAGCTGATGGGATATCTAGCTTTTGCTGCATATTTGAACCCAAAAAACTGAATGATCAGAAAATTGGACAATTCAGTAAATTATAACAAAACATAGGAATAACGACATGAAACAAAACCTTGGAAGCCCATGGCAATGTCATCAAAGAGGCTGCTAGCTCCGAAGGCCAAAAGGGTGAGCTTCTTCTTCTTCCTGTCTTTGTATTTGGGGTGCAGAACTGAGAGAGGGGTGAGAAATGAACAACATATTACAGAAGAGGATGAGGAAGAGACATTGGTGGCGTGTTTGTGGGCGTCGCAATACCCAACTGACAATGATGATGAAGATGATAAGATTGACATCTCTGTCTACACGTACGGATTCAGACGCATAGCAAAAGCATACATTAGCCTCCAATCAGAGCCAGAGAGAGCTTACATAACAATGGAGCTCAGCCGTTTTCTTATCCTCTAGGATTTTGGAATTTTGGACCACCCAAACTAATATGGGTCACTACCTAAACTAATATGGAGCAGGGTTGGGCACGGCTCGGCCCGGCCCGGCCCGTATGTAAAGTAGCTTTTGACATCAATCCCAAAATTATTTAATTTTACAATAAGAAACACATATTTAGCATTTTGATCAAAAAATATATATATACATATATATATTTTTAGCATGTTTACTTATTTAGAATAGAATTAAGAGGTGGAAAAATGATTTCAAGATAAAAGAATTTCAATGTTTATATGCATGTGATTGAATCATAATCTGTGTGTCCCACCTCCTAATCGGGCGTGGTTGCGTGGTTGTAATAAAGTAGATCTGTGATGGCATGGTGACGTCGAGAGATGTGGAGGAGATTCCAGTGTGCTCCGACAACGCGATTGATGGTCGACGTTACTGTACTGGTAGAAATGGTGGCTGGCTGGGTTGCTGCTTTTGGGCCTTTAGTTGGGCCGTGTTTTTGAATGACTGGCCTCATGATCTTTGGGCATCGGTTTTTTTGTCCCCATGAGGTATTTAACTTATTCGCTTTGTTTATTTACGCGTTAATTTACCCCGGACTTCATGTATTTGAGCTCATATCGCCCTTGTGGTGTGATTGTCTCCCTTGGTGGAGTTATTGGCTATGTCCAACACGGTAGGACTTGGTTCCTCGTACCGTTGTCGTACGATCCCAATTTTTACAAAATTTTTGGTCACCCAATACCAAAACAACCCGACAATTAACATTGTTGACTTTTCTTCTGTGACTGTACGATTAAATGGCATGTTTACTTCACCGGAATGGAATTGTATTCCCCCGGAATCGATTCCATTCCGGTGTTTACTTGTGTAGGGGAATGGAATTTGTGGTGGGGCCCACCTTTCAAACTCGGAATGAATTCCGGGACAGACCCGGATTTGCTTTCCGAAGGGGGAGGTCGGAATGGGAGAAACACAGCAGGAATGAAAAAATTCTACCGAAAATATCCTCGCTCAGAGGAACAGAAATGGCTGGAAGGAGGAGGCCTCGATCTCCAGCTTCGCTTGGAACAGCTGCTGCCTCGACGTCGACGGTGGCCGTAGCTCGCGAGCGTCGCAGCGCCGCGCACGGTTGTCTTCGGGGCTCACCACGGGTACAGGGTTGTAGAGGAGAGAGAGACAAGGAGATGGGTAGGTGGCACGCGGCCTGAGGTGGACGGACGACGGAGAACAGGGAGGAAGAAGGCTGGCGTCGAATGGGAGAGGAGATGAACAGTAATCGGGCTGCGTTTGATATTTTGGAAACTTTAGGGTTTTTTTTTTAATTCTTTCTATTTATAGGAATTTCTGATTTTAGGAATAACTTCAACAGGTCGTAACTTCTTCATACGACGTCCGTTTCACGCGTGCCGCGTGTCTACGAACTCGTATCGTCGATCTCTATGACTTTCGTGAAGGAAACTTTTCAAAATTCACGACAGATCAAAAAGTCAACTTTTGACCCATCGGAACTTAAACGTTTTTCGGATTTTAACTCTCGGAATCACTTTCGACCTCGAGCAACAACTAATTAAAAAGGGTATGCAATACAAAATTCCATAAATCACCCTTCTATTAATTTCGAGGAATTTACACGAAATTGAATTATAAAATCGGGGTTACTACAGATCCGGTGCTGCATCAATTGGGTTTCTCATAAAGATGATGTGCAATGTGTGGAAAGGAAGGTTACAAAATTGGTAAAATAGAATAGAAAATGATATTTTAAAAGGGTATTTTGGTAATTAACTTAAATTTAATTCAAATTCCTTATCGCAAGTAAACAACAACAATCGTAATAGTTTCATTCCCATTCCTCCCATTTTATTCCATTCCGTTTCCCATTCCTTCCTATTCCTATTTTAGATGAATTGCATTCCAAGTAAGTAAACGTGCCCAAAGTGCAGTAGCGCACTTACCAATCTGATTATGGGTGCTCATGCGTGGGTTCATCAGCCCTCATTTTCTATAGTACTTGTTCTTGTTCTTGGTCCTGGTTCTTTGTCCTCTCTCGCCAGCCACAATATTTTCATGGCTTGTTTATCGATGGTGGATTGTATGGTTCTATTTGAAGGAACAATTCCTCTGGGTTATGGGTTTCCAAATGGTTTGTGTAATGGAATTTGTAAGGCATCGGTTACTCGGGCAACAATGCTCCGATTCGCCACACCTCACTATTTCATGGCAATTAGCGGGGATGGCGACGACACTGTTAGAAATCATGGATTGTGTGTGTGTGGTAGATTAGGTGGTATTCATGATGTTGAGGGGCTTTAGTCCATAGCTATGCAGCACCGACACGAGTTCGAGTGTCCAATACGGACACTATTCGATACGTGGACACGTCAAAATCAATTTTTAGTCAGACACGGACACGAAGTGGACACGTTAATTAAATAATATTATATATAATTAAAAAAAACTACATAAACCAAATAATTTATCCGTATCTAAATCCAAACAAAACTTCAAACAAAATACATTAGCAAAATATTAATCCAAATCTAAATACAAACAAAGGTTCAAGTTCAACTAACAATTAATCCAATACTGCAATCCATAACAATTACAGAACAACATACAGATTGGTTCAAGTTCAACTAACAATTGTAAGTTTGTAACAAATGGGATGTTCCCAGGACCACACACACACACAGACGAACAAAATTTGATAAGTATAACATACCACTGGAGGAGCAGAAACTGACGAGAGAGGGAGGACCGGAGCGGAGGACCAGAGCGGATAAGAAGGTGAGAGAGCAGAGCAGAGATCGATGCAGAGAAGAAGGACTGGAGCGGGAGAGGGAGCGGAGGAGAGGACTGGAGCGGAGAAGAAGATGAGAGAGCAGAGCAGGAGCGAGAGTGGGAGAGGAGTGGAGGAGAGGAGTGGAGCGGAGGAAAGGACTGGAGATGAGGACCGGAGCGGAGGAGAGGAGGAGAGGAACGGAGGACGAAAATGAAGAATCGATTTGAAGAATGAGAAGATCGATCCCTAACCCCCAAAACTGAAAGATCAAAGACGAAAATACCCCCGTGTCCAACACATCTGGTGGACAGTGTCCAAGGCATGTCCAAAATTCAATTCGCGTGTCCTGTTGTTTTTTGGCGAATTGGCTCGTATCGGTGTCCAAACCGTGTCGGACACATGACACGCGCTGCATAGGTCCATAGATTAGCGAGTTGATAGTACTCTCACTTTCTAGTCTGATCGAGTTGAAAATCCGTTTATTGTTATTAGTTTGTTTTTCCAGTCTCACGTTTGTAGACTTTGTAATTAGGCTTGTTCCTCGATTAATGAATTATTTATTTCTCACCAAAGAAAAAAAAAACCATACCTGCCCTTTTCTGGGGGATCTCGATCTCTCAACCTAGTGTTCTCTCGTGAATGCACTCTTTTCAACCCTGAGCTGTGTTAATTTGGTTCTTATATAGGATTGAATTTGAAGGAGCTTGGCAGAGATCCGGTGGTTATTACTATTTTCTTTTTTGTTTATTTGTTAAATTAATTGACTTCAAAAAAGAATATTAAGCTATTTACTCACTTTTTGATAAAATAAATTAAAAAATTAGAAATAAAAAAAGTTATTAACTCACCAAGCTAATGATATCAATCAAACCCTAAACACATTAGACGTTTTGACCAAAAAAAACACATTAGACGTTAACACATTCAGCTTCAAGTTAGACAACCTAGGACTAATAGATTCAAGTGCCCAACAAGCGCATAATTAATTGAGAAGACAAACACTTCAAATTACAGAAATCACTCTATTTCGTTCAGTATTTACTTTTGTAAGGCAACTTTGCTGTCACCTCCACAGGATAGAACTCCATTGCCAACAAAGGAATCGTCACTCTTCACCCTGCGATAAAACAGTACATATGCTGCAGCTGACTTCACATCTTCTTCATTTATGGGTGATATGTGACTGTCATCAAAACTATACCATCTGTTCTCATCAAGAAGCTGCGCAACAATAAATAGTCTCTGAATATTATTCGATGAACATGAATGAACTATAACTAATATTTGAACAACCATATTTTCCGCTCACCTTGATATGTGCAGTGTAATGCCCACTACCCATGTTGCCATAATGATTCGTCAGAGCATAGAGTTCGTAAAGTCCAGCATTGCTTTTGTGAGCAATGTAATTGGTTAGATCAAAGTCATGAATTGGGAAGTTGACAAATGTTTCCAGTTTATGCTTCATTGACCTGCTGTACGAGAACCTCTTTAGATGGATAACTAACACTTCGGGAAGCCTCCAAAGATCTAGCTTTTTACTTGCTTGTCGCCGCTCCTTGCACTGGGGGCAGTACCTTCACAAATATATTTATAAAATTATTTTTAGTGGTTAGATAACAAATGAACTCCTTCAAGGCTTTAACAAAGATAAATCAGGGTTTTACATAATTTAGCCCTTAATAGCAAATATAAAAAATGCAATCGATATTTCACTCATCTCAAATGTCAAACTCATAATTGCTTCACAAAGAAAAAAGTATCCATTCCTCATGAATAAGCTGTGATGGGAGTTGCGGACTAGGAAAACTATTCATCTATAAAGTATCACTACAAACGTGAAAGGCAAATCGCAAGCATTTAAATTTGCCCTGAATATTGTCACCAGTCATTTTCTTCAGTAGACCAGTAAATCAACAGTAAGAGGTAGAACTGTCACAGGAACTTTAATTGGCCCTGAGTTCATATTAAACAGATATAACATTATATGTGTACGAGCAGACGAATAAGTATCTTAATCTGCAAAGTAACACAACAAACTTGAAAGGCAAGTTGCAAGCATTTAAATTTTCCCTTTTTATTGTCGCCAGTCATTTTCTTCTGTAGCTTAGACAATCAACAGTAAGAGGTGGAACTGTCACAGGACATTTAATTGGGCCTGATTTCATATTAAACAGATATAAAATTCACATCTATTGTGGGAATGAGTGTGGGCGTGGGTGTGTGTGGTGTGTGTAATTCAGGCAGGATTAACAAAACAAAACAACTTGAAAAACATACTTCTATCTTAGACCATTGCTGACCCATTATGTTAAATCACCGCAAGAAAATTCCACAAAAGACTTACCACATATCTTCAGGCACCAGTGGTTCTTCACGTAGAAATGCTTCAAGGCAAGTGTACAAGGAAAGAGGTTCAGTGCGAGCTTTCTTTGTTACAGGTCCATACTTCAAAACTTCTGGCAAGTTTTCCAAATAATGGGTATGATATTTATCTAAAAGCTTCTGTGACCAATCAGCATATACTAGTATTGATGACGATGCCAGTGGCAATGTGATAGCCTTCTCTTCCCCCACTGAGAGCTCAGTGCATGTGTTACTTTCATCCACAAACTGAAGAGGTAACTTTAGTGATTTCACTGGTTTAGAACTGGTCATATCATTAGTCATTGAATTGGATATACTTTCGCCACGCAAGTTGCCAGAGACGTTTGACGTATCAGCATGATCCAAACTCTCCGTTCTTAGCATTGGAGACAGCATTGTATGAACTATATTCTGTATGTCACCTCTTGTGAGTTCATCATCACATGAGATAGACGTAAGAAGAGGTGTTCCGTAAGGTAGCCATCCTGATGCCATCTGGCCATCACTAGTTCCTCTGGAAACAATTGACAGTTAGTTGGAGCGCAAAAGATTATCAATATGCCTGATAACACAGTTTCAGGGGCCAGAATACAAATAAACTACTATAAGCAACCAGCCTTTATTCTGGGTGCTAGCACCCAGGTGTGGTATAACTGGTTAAGATTAGGAATAGTTGCTCACAGTAGATTATTTAAGTGCATGCAGGAAAAAGGAAAAAAAAAATAGATAAACTTATAATGAGGTGGGGAAAGGCTTTCTATGTGCATGGTCTTAAGTAAACAAAACTGGACTACAAGGACAAAACTTAAGCATATACATACCGGTCCTTACGACGGTGAATCAACTGAAGATATTTTGTGTTCTTCGCCAACTTTGGAACCTTGTAAGCAGCAAGATGGTCATCATCTTTGATGGTAGATAGTAAAATTAACGGGTCTTCAAGATATCGCTGAATCATATGGTTTTGTATCTGTCAATCACAGCTTAAACAAATTAAAATTGATTGCATACATTCATTGAGAAGTTCAAAAGGTTAAGAGTTGAAATGTGGTATTCAACAAACCTCGACAAGCAAAAGCCTCTCACTGTGCTTCACAGAGCAAGCATTGCTAACAGCTTGGATCAAGTCCCGGCAACGTCCCTGTTTTGGGACTGTAACTGTATAAGTAGATGGCAATGCACTTCCATTGCACGTAAAAACTGTTACCGTCATTGTTCTAATTGTGGTGGACTGCAGGGGCAATGAAAGGTACATGAAGGGATCAAATGTAACAGAGACTTTGTTACAAATGGGGCAAACTAAAGTTGATTTGTATTGGCCCTGTTAATCAGAAACAGAAAAATTCATTAAAACCAGATGTCCTCATTGATGATAATGACAATCTACAACATTCAATGATATCTCTAATCCTTGGTAATGATCCATAGCAATAAACCTAAGTAAAACATTTTATTGTTTAGGGGAAGCCATCTGGAAAATTCCATATAATTTATACATGCCTACAAGTTCGTAAAATAATGCCTAGACAAGTCAAGAAGCATCGTCACATATTCCATTACTGAGAAAAATTGACAAATAAAAAGTTATCCATTGTGACACCACGCATGAGCAGATCATACTGGAGGATACGGAACACATAGAAATCACAAAGGTAGATGTATAATCCACCAAACTCAGACACCAGTTCAGCCGAATGAATCATAACTCGTCTTAGACAGAATTGTGGTTTCCTCATAAATTATATTTTGAGGTTCTTCATAGAAACAAACTGGAATCTCTCGCAGAAAACGTAGTATTACATATTATTAGTGGAAGAGTCACCTGATTATCCAAGCTCACTGTCACATATGAAGAAAATCAAAATAAAATAGCAAAAATGAGCAAAAAAGAAGACGATGATATTGTTACAAACAGAAGACTAGCCTTTTCTGGATTAATTTAATCGTCTCCAACACAAAGTAAAGAAAACTACCACCAGGCACCATATCTGCATTCCACCTTATTCTGATAATTACCATATCCTTAGGGTTGCTGTCAATTTATTTTTTCCCTCTCAAACCACTCTACTATAACTCATCATCAAAACCCCCTTCATAAAAAAAACTCATCTTCAAGCTTTCCCCAGCACACCTTCTAGTAACATTCTAAACAAATCCAGGAAAAGGTTTTAAAACATATTGAGGGGGGTTTAAAGGCACTTATGGGAGCGAGGAGTAAGGAAATGCCTGAGGCATCCCTTCATAAAGTGTCTCTCTCAAGGAGTCAGGTTTTCTTGGAAAACAGTGTGCTTTCCCAAAAAGTGTGCTTATTGCACTTTATCCCTTAGAGGCATATGCCTCTCGGATTTAAAACAACAATGACTGAAACCCGTAATCCCCTTTCAGACCTCAGGTAAAATCAAAAGAACTTAACCTACCCTTCTCAACAAAAAAAATAAAAATAAAATAATAATAATAAAAAAAATCTTAACCTACTAGATTTGAAGCATTTTGGTAAACCTCAAAAGTGGTTTTCTAGTGTTGTCGGCGGTCAGCAGCAACATAGCTATCATAAACAATAGAATTCAAGTCTTCACAAGAAAAAATAAAAATATTAAAAAAAAATAACTCAAAAGAACAAAATATAGTAGCATCAGATTCAACTGGTAATGTGAATTGCCCTACAAGCACACTCAGAAAGAACTTTTCAATGATCCACATATCCATCTACCAAATAGAAAAGTACTCAGCATGCTCGATGGCACAGCTCTCTTTACAATTATACCACATTATGTTAAACATTGACACAGACATTTAAAGTGTCTTCCAGACTAAATCAATTAAAACATAACCATGCAACGCGAACAAAGAACAGAGTCGCCTTCAGTTCTTATAATTAGAAAAACACAGCAATAACCAAGTTGTAGTAACACTGACATCAGTCACACATGTATGCATGAAAGTAAAACAGTTGATAAAGCAGTAATCTATTATCATTCAATGTTTTCAAAATACTCACTTGGCATACATCGACAATTATGGAATCATTACGAGCAATGTGGTTTGCCCAATATTCATCAGCAACTTCTTCATCAGGCCGACCATCAGCATCTTTAGATTTTATATAAGGTTTTTGTTTCACACGATTCAGATCTTCATGAAGACCATCTAACAAAAATGCCAAAAGTTCCTGAAATAAAAAGCATCTAAGTAGTGAAAATTCCATGCATATGGTGGTGAAAACAAAATGGTAAGTGCCAAACCTGAGAATCATGTTGATTGTAACCACTAAACTGCGGGGCAAAACGAGCAAGTTTTGTTTTAAAAGGTCGAGGAGCAACTGGTGTTCGTCCGGGTGCCCAAAGCTTCCGCAGTAATTCGCCAAATGCTAGAGCTAGCTCACCCTGTAGTATGACCAATACGCATCAGTAATATTCTGAGGTGAAGAAACAAACATCAATACAATTGAGTGGGCAGAAATATCAATACCATCTAAATACATTGAATGATTGTGTAATTGCATTACATCAGGCATCAGCAGACTAATTTCAACAAGAAAATAAACCACACAAGTCATTGATGGTCAAGTTACAATTTGAATTCTATTAATCGGGATCAGAGGTAGACTTATGAATATGTCAATATTGGATGAAATGATAGAGCAATAAAAACTACATGAGTAATCAATTTGATTTGCTGGAGTCTTCTGTTGCTAGTTGTTTCATTTAGGATGCATATTTCTTTACCAACATTTAGGATGCATATTTCTTTACCAACATTTAGGATGCATATTTAGTATTAGATCATGTTTCAGATTCACCAAGGGATAGTCTGTCAGTCATCAATATTTAGACTTTTAGGATTCTTAGTCATTAGCATCTTCTTCTTTTTTATGTTTGTCCGATGGTATTCTCTATATAAGGGCCACTACAAACATCTGAAAAATAGTAAACTGGATTGCTTTTTCAAAGAAGGTGTTTGACAGAAGGACAAGTAACCAGAAGCAATTTTTTTTTCCCTTTTTTTTTAATTTAAAAAAAAAACAGCTTTATATTAAAGAAACAAAAAGCATAATACAAAGAAGTGGACACAAATTCCAAAAATTCCACAGGACATACTAAGAAACACAACTACAGCATTAGATAAGCAGTTCAACTGACTTTAAAACAGCACAAACTAAGAAGCCTAGACCACAACAGCTTGCCGATTTAGAATAATAGAGGAAAGTGTATATTCTTTAAATTCCCAAGATATAGAAGCCCGTAAAGATGCCCATAACTTTACTCTCTCCCACAGATTTTCCATCTCTGCTCCACCATATGCTTCAAAAATCCTTTTCTTTATTTTCATATAAAGAACCCGAACTACAGGTAAGTCTTACACCCTGCAGCGCTAAAGGAACCTGGCCTTTTTTCTTATCTCATCAACTACCTCATTTTCCACCAAAAGTTCATCCAAATTCTCGCTCTGAGAATATGTCTGCCTCTTATGAAACCACCCTGAGTATAAGTGATATTACCAACTAAATCTCCATGCAAACACCTTTTGCACTAATCTTGTACTAGCTCGCTATCAAGCTAATAGACCTTCTGTCCCTAAAATCACGTCCTCTTTTTTTGTATAAAGTTATGAAAAAGCTGATGACAAGCTTTGATATCTATTTTTATCAATAAATTTCTGTTCTGCCATTAACTAATTAGCTGCATCAGCTTTGGTATCAGAGCTGGACAAGCTCTAGTACTCACAGCCAAGAGAAACTCATTAAGCCATGGATTTTGAAACCTTGGCTAAAACTCTAGAAGGCTTAATCACTCCAATTGGTCAGCTTGAGACCAGAATACAAGATCAAGAAGTTGCTTCTGAACGGCGTTTGGCAAAAATTGAAGCTTCTATTTACAATGAAGAAGATAGTGTAGGGGAGGACCGAGGATGCAGCCTAGAAGGAAAGTTCACTGGCAGGCTATTCGAAACAACAATGGGCAAGATGGACATGATCCTGAACAAAAGGCACTGAAGTCTATCAAAGTTGAAGCTCCAAGTTTTGATGGTCAACTGAATGCAAAAGTGTGTTTGGATTGGATATCAGACATGGACCACTATTATGAATGGTATGAATTGTCTAAATCTCGAAGGGTGCGGTTTGCAAAGATGAAGTTGGTGGGCAAAGCGAGAGAGTGGTGGCCTGGTCTGGAAAGACAAAATGCACGAGCAGGTGTAAAACATATTGCTCATTGGGAGGAGATGAAAGAAAGGCTGTTACCTGTAGTTCCTAAAAGTCAGTGGGCAAAGAATTATCAGAGTATATTCTGAGTTTTCCTGCCCTAATTCCTAAAAGTCAGTGTGTACTCAAACTTAGAGTTTGTTGATCCTGGTATCTAGGCAGTGGGTTTGCTGCATCAAAATTTACGTATGAAGCTTGTATTGCTATCCCCTTCTTTGGCTCATTTCGGTTTTAGCTCTTTGCCTCCAATATATCCCTATTCTCGGACTCACTCGTCCAACCGCCCACTTAACTGATCCCTCTCGTCCTTTGATCAAGCACAGACTGACAGACCTATTCTAGTTTCCTTGCCAACCAGCTCGACTATTCTTGCCTTCAAACTCTTTAGTTTTCTCGTGAATCTAAAATCCTCCCAGCCCTGACAACTTACTTCATCCCACCATGTTCTCAACTTTTCTTTGATGGAGAGATGCTCCATCCACATATTTTTAATCTGAAATAGACTGTTCCCACATAACACTGATTGCCAAAATTGGGCCAACTGAATATCAATCACCACAAGCATTTCTCAATGACGGACAACTAGTTCTTTTAATAATAAACAAAAAACACGAAAAGAAACAACAGTTGACAAGCTACCACATACTATACAATAAACAGTAATATTGCAGCTAGTGGACTAGAGAATGTAATTCATGCTCGCTAGTACAATTGTCGAACACAAGCCAAAACAGAGTCTATGCAACCATGATTCTCAAATAGAATCTATGCAACCATTTGGCCATTCTAATAGCCACTCATATTTTTTGCTTAATAAAGAAAGTCCAACTGAATAAAACAACTAAAAGAAAAGTAGCGCATAAGGTAATGAAAGCAGTCTGATCTTTCATTCAGTTGGGTGTGTGTGTTATGGGGGGGGGGGGGGGGGGGAGGTTGGGATAGGCAAATGTAATAAAAAGAAGTTTAAATGCTTTAACATCTGGTTTAGACAAAATGTAAGCATTTCAAATCAAAGAGTATTAGAAACTTACGCGCATACCCAGAGTGTTTTCCCAGTTTATCTCTTGGTGATAATCTTCCCGAAAGTATCGCGCGAACTCTGGTGTATGAACAAGGCATTGTATAGCACTGTTCATAAAACAAGTATTCCCTAGGTTCTGTAACCCAGTCAAACCACCAGACGAACCCCTTGTACTAACACCAATTGTCCCATAAGTAGTATCCAATTCTTTAACCGAAGTCAGGCTTTGACTTTGTGCAAGCTCTGTGTTATAGCTTCTTGATGCACCCTTGCTTGCAGATAAACCTCCAGCTATCGACAAGCTTGACTTAGAAGGCTCTATAAGAGCTGAGGCAGCTTCCTTTTCTAAAGATCCATTGTAACGAACAGAGCTTGTGTATCCACTTGGTCTCGTACCATTGTCAAGACTGAGGACCTCAACCAGAATCTGTTTTTGTTCACCAAAAGAAAATCATTAGGAAATCAATGCCGAATTAACTAACAGGTCCATATGAGAAAGAATAATACTATATTGTCTCTGTGGTAACAGTTCAAAGAAATGTGTACAATACTGGGGAATCCAAAGAAATCACATCCGTCTCTGGAACATTATCGAAGCTCACTACATGCATAAAATGTTTATAGGATTAATGTGGAAAGGAGAAGAAACTTGGCTGTCAGTTCCGACCACTATGAGTTTATTGCATGCTTATCGACATAGGTATAACTGAATAAGTATTATTATTGAATTTTCTTTTTAACTACACTTCCCAAAGGTTATAGCACAAGGAGTACAACAATTTTAATAGTAAAAGAAAAATATATGCCATCCTGCATTCCATACAGTTTTTTTGTTCATTTATTCCAATGGACCATGAAATTGCATATAAAATGAAGATCATTAAGTATACTAATTCTAGATCCACCTTATGATACATGAGACCCATCTCAGAGAGAGCAATCTCTAGACCATATCATACAAAAGACACCTCCAGATATGATACGCAAAATATGATACGTAAGAGCGCATAACAACTGCAATCGGTGTCTGCTCTAGCAAAATGTGCTATGATATGCAAAATGTGCTATCCCATGCCAAAGCAGAACCTGGCACAGTGATTCACCAAAGACAAAAAGAAGTAGAGGAAAATAAAGTCACGCACATCTTGGTCCATTTGTATATTTGCATCATCGAGTGTTTTATCAATGTCGGTCATCAGGGCGTGTTGCTTGCGTCCATAGAAATCCCAAATGCATACCTGCAGGGGAGTAAAGTAACGAATAGTGGGAGTAAAGGAGCCTAGATAGAGTGAGTCGAAACATAAGAAGTAAACTCCTAAGTAACGAATAGTGGGAGTAAAGGAGCCTAGATAGAGTGAGTCGAAACATAAGAAAAAAGTACTTGATCAGGGCTAAGATCAAAGATTTCACAAGCTCTTCTGTGAAGCTCCCCAATGGTTTCCTTCTTGCTTATTCTTATAGTGGAGCGGCCACCTTTTGGGACGAGAAGCAATTGAAGACGCAGAGGGTAGACTTCAACAGCCATCTCTGTCTGAGATGGGCCTGAACTGATGACCCTCCTGGGTAATGTTGGACCACCTCCATACCTAGAGGAGGCAAACAACCATTGTTGCATATAACGAATGTGAGAAACAAACAACCATTGCTTGTTGCATATGAACTGAACGAATGTGAGAAACTGAGAGAAAGCGGATACCAAGTATGCAACTGGTTCCAAACTTGTTGAGGGAGCAAAACATAATCACGGCCTTCTAATAGAGTATCCTGAATCTCAACGGAGTCCTCGGCTGCTGCTGCATCGTATATCAAGTCGGAATTATCAATAACAGCAGGCCTAGGTGAAGCAGACGAATCACAATGCTCCGAGACATCGGAGTGTTCTTGGTTCACATAATCAATCCAGTGTTGCCACCATCTGTATTCAAATTTTGATTGGATATTAGAAGCAAACAATTCGCATATTACAAGTCTACGGAGAGAATTGTACCTTTGGGTAATCAAGAAGAAGGTATCGCCCTCTTTGGATTTGGCTTCGGCAGCCAAAGCAATGTCTTTTATCAAAATCCTCTCTTCATCGGGAGTGAGGCTGCTGCTGCTGCTGCTCCTTCTGCACATCGACACCTCCGTCATGCCGAGTCCGCCTCTCTCACTGTCGCTCGATATCGGCTGTAAACTCCACTTCTCTCACTTTCAGACCAAAACAACAAACATAAAAACTCGTTTCACCCCCACATGTCATTCCTAAAAGTGTTGTTATTGGAACCTCCACATTTGCTCACTTGACCTCCCTTTATTTTCAATTATTGAATTACATTTGTATCCTCTTGCATAAAGACTATTGAGGACAATAAGTGAATTACATTTATTATCTATAGACTTTCTAATTCAATGATAATGTTATTTATTATTTTCCTTATCAAATTTATTTTCTAATTTCAGTAAGTGTTAAAACTAAGCAAATATATAAATTATAAGATTGTTAATGTGACATAAAGTTACTATAATTATACATGTTTAAGCGCATATACAAAATATAAGGTCAAGAGTAAGTGTTGAAAATTAAGCGCATATATTTTAATAAGTTTGCAACATGAAGAAAAAAAAAAAGTCAATTGTTTTGATGTTCAATATATATATATATATATATATATATATATATTGAATATTTTTATATATCTTATTAGACCTTAAATATATTTACAACACACTAGTAACTATTGAAATAGTACAAGGGCATAGCTAGTGTGTGAAATATTTGTATATCCTATGTTTTTATTTATCTCATTAGGTCTTACACATGAAATAAAAAAAATATTAAGAAATAGAGATCTAGTGATTGAATAGGAGGTTGAATGAGTAAGTTATTGAAATATATGTAAATAACATATTTAAGGTTATTTCGGTAATTTGAATTGAGGTCTAGTGAGTAAATGCTTATATTCAAAAGTATAATGGAGGTGTAGAAAGTATTGGAGGTCTAATGAGCAAATGTGGAGGTCCCAATAGCAACACTCTTCCTAAAAATAAGTTAATAAATTCCCGTTCAGAAAAAAAAAAAATATTAAAGATATTCTCAAGGGTTTCTCAAAAAAAAAATATATATTCATTCAGTATTTAATTAAGCATATTTGCTTTAAGGGACTGCTGATCCCTAGTTCCAGAATTACCTTTTATTAATTAAAGCGTTAAAACTGTTATATGAAAAAACTATGATAAGCAAAGCGTAGTTTTATTGATTGATAAGAAGACATTTATATAAATATTACATCAAGTATCCCGAATAATCAGGGATTCCGTATCTACTAAAGACAATACATATCTAGTCTAAATAGGTCAAGATACACTATAGAAGTTACGAAAATAACCTTCTTTAAACACTCCCTTTTGTGTCGCGAGCCTAATGGTGCATAAAGTGTTGCCTCGCTAAAACCTTACCAGCAAAACAAAAACATCTTAGGTAAAAATAAAAGCATGGTCGAAGGAAAAAGAGAATAACGCACCAACTACAAGTGCGTAAGATATGTGTTAGTAGACTTCCCCTGAAGTCTACATGAGAACTCTCCCTGATGAATAAATCAATCTTCGAGTTCGGATAAACGACACATACCAATGCGCTTCACATGCTTCACAAATGTAGATTTGGGTAGAGACTTGGTGAAGAGATCAACGATATTTTCTTTAGAGCTGACTTGCTTCACTTGGATATTCAAAGTCTCTTGCTCCTGCTGATTGTAGAAGAATTTAGGCGAAATGTACTTAGTGTTATCACATTTTGATAAGAGCATAAAATGCGACATTCTTAATATGTTTATGCCTACATTTGTACTTTGCTTAACCTTTATTTGTGTAAAATCGAGTCATATAATAGATTAATGAGTATTTGGTAGAGTTATTATAAAAATGTGCTAAGTATAGAGGAAAATACAGAAAATCGACAAAGTTCTTAATGAAGATAAGAAACCTAGTCAAATATGAGTCTTAAAATGTTTCGTTAATTCTGTAAAACCTCAACCTTGTCGAAATATTTACCATCCGAAAAGAGGAAAAAGCGGGGTCGTTGTCTAAAGAAATGCTTTGATAAAGGGCAGATGTATAGAACCTTTCAACGAGATAGTGCTTTTTCAACTCTCTTAAAATGGAATATATTCCAAACATATATGCCATGGTTCCTTATTTCGACAGGATACAAATATCTAAATTTGATATTTTTAGATACTTTTTCAGACCGATTGCCGATACTAAGTAGCAGCCAAAATTTTTTATCCATTTTTCATGATATTATGCATGGATCAGATATATCATGGCGAATTCTTCAGAAAAAATGGTGTCTTCCACAATGGAATATGATAAGTGATATTTCGAGCAATAATCTTCTTCTGTCCGAAGAAATGATTCATCGAAATAATGAGTCACCATTGATATCGACACATCTGAGAGAATTTAACTTCTCTGATTTTTAGCAGACACATTGAAGATTCGGCAGTGGAAGGAGTTAAAACAATCGGACCAAGGGAAGTTGCCATGAATCACAAGGAAATATGGACTCGATCTAGTAAGTTCCTTGGCACATCACCCAACTTCCACAAACTCTCTAGGATGGCTCACTTCGATCCATAGTGCAAGCCTACAAAGAAAACTATGGGAGTCTAGTTTTTAGAGCAATTGGAATCACCTCAAAAGCTATTTTCTAGAGAGTTATCCCCGAATCAAAACACAAAGGTCAAATATGCCGAGAAGAGGAAAAGTTATCGGACAGGCTGACATGTAGCTTGCCGAGCAGCTGCCGACAGCCCTGCGCAGGCCCTGCCAAGAAGACATGCAGCCTACCAAGCCGTATCCTGCCCGTATCTGAGTCGTGTCCGACACGTGATCAAGAAGTATCTCAGGCGTATCCGCGTATCCTTGCCGAGGTCCTGTCGAGATGCAATCATATCATATACGAGTCTGATACGCTATGCGGAAGCTGCCGAGGCCTTGCACTATCCCTGCCAACATCTGCCAAGATCCTGCGCACCAAGCCTACATGTGTCATGCCGATGTGTTTGATACGCTGCCAGGAAGCTGCCGAGAGGGCTGCAATGCTACGAATATGCCACAAAGTGCGAGAAGCGTCCACGAAGCATTCCAAACCGTGTCACAAGCATATGGTAGCCATGAAGACATGCAAGGACAGTTTCTAGACCGGCAAAGCAAAAGAGGAAAGTTCGACTTAGGAAAGAAGAAGATGCCTAGTCCTAGTAGGAAAAGCAAAACCTTGCCCGGCTAGGAAAAAGAAATTATTGCCGGTTGCAATGTAGGAAGCTTCCCGAGTTCATTAAGGAAAGGACTTGTCGAATCCTTGCAGGAGAAGAGAAGACAGAAATCAGCAATGTATCATGAGAAAATCAGCAAAGAAATCCTAGAGAAACAAGAAGAGGAAATTAAAATCAAAACCGGCAAGGAAAAGGATTCCTTGTCGATTCACACAAGGATGTACCTGTCGAGTCTTGCATCGCTCTCCTCTATATAAAGGCACGGCTAGCACATAAAAAAAGCATCACATTCCAAAAAAAAAAAACACAAGTCATAAGCTCTACCAAAATTCAGCCTTAAATCCTACATAGAATAACAAGCCGAAAACACTCCCCCACCACCTCAAATCTCTCCATACCAATACCAAGTTCTAAAGCCTCTTAACTGAGCAGGCATTGTCACGATTTGAAGATCCTTTCAAGGTGTCTAAAAAGTGTGATCCGATCTACTTTATCTCTTACTTTCGGCTTGTATAAATTTTATGTAGTTATGCTTGATTTTGTCTGTGAAACTTGCATGTACTTTAGGTTATCTTTTATATGTCTATGTGTAAAACGATTTCAAATTTTATTTTATAATATGCATGTTCAGTTCGTGTTTAATTTGTGTATAAGGTTTTTCAAAAATAAAATTCGGATTGCATGCTAAGTAGTAAAGAAAATATGTAACAAGATAGTAAGTCTAGGTTCGGCAAGCATGTTAACTTAGTTTTAAACTCATACTTGGTTTATTCTTTAAATTCATAGGCAACCAAGATTGCCGCCCTATACAATTGCAATGTATTGTGGATATCGATCTTACATGTTGAAATAAACATAGGTTGAGTCTAGCGCTACGTTGTCTTGATGTGTGTTGTTTCCTAGGACTAGAGTAGTTTAAACATTCTACATGTCGATGCGAGAAGAGTGACGTCTTACTTGTTAATATGTCTCCAACTAAAAAGACTAATGTGCTTAAGTGTTAGTTTGTTTTAGAGTTCGTGCTACGTAACTTTAAACCTATTAGCATAAAGATTAGGATGATGCAGTACGATAAGTCCTAAGTACTTGTGAAGTCTTAAATCGATTAGTAAACCGCTACGGAACTAATTAGGTTGGAACTAAGTCGAGTCTTAAACATTTTGATATCTTTGTCATGTCCTTTACTTGTTAAATTGTTTTTTTTTATTATTGCTTATGTGTAAGTGCTTTTGTGTGGAAAAATGATGATCACTTGTAAATAATAACTTAGGATTTTATTTCTTGTTTCGTTTTCAATTCGTAGGAACTTAGTGAAAATTCGAAACCCCCATGTTTATAACGTGTAATTGTGTAAATATGTATATATATGTGTTCTAACCTTTGTATATTTCAGGTATCGTTAATCCCTAAAATGAACGATCACTAATTATCACGTACTACTAACGTCTTTTGTAGGGTTATTATTTGTGTGTCGAGTGAGCGACGCATCACCCTTGATGTATCACAACTTCATTTGCTCAATGCATGTTGCATTATCTTCATATATGCAAGTTGATCCCATCGTCGTAGACTCAAGGCTACTAGACTCTCGAATGTGAGATATAACTGAACGAAGCCAAACACACTCTTTGACAGCTTCATGTAGTGCAACGATCTCAGCATGGTTCGAGGAGGTAGCAACAACGATTTGCTTAGTTGATCTCCAAGATATCGCCGTATTCCCCATGATAAAAACATAACCAGTTTGGGAACGTCCTTTATGTGGAACATACAAGTATCCAGCATTAGAGAATCCTACTATCACATCATTTGGTATATCTAAGTAGGAGGGGGTATTGCCGAAACCGTATCGTGACCACGCTTTGGCATCCTTGTGATCAGGAATGGCAGCGGCGGCGTTACGGCGGGAGGCCGAACCGGCGGCCTGCCGAACCGAGGCGAGACTGGACAGCTGTCCTGTGGTGATTCGAGCCACGGTGTCCGTCGTGGGATGGAAGGGTTCAGTCATGAGCCGAGCCTTGATGAGTGTATCTATAGAACAAGCCCATGTCACCGGTTCCTTTCAAGTATCGGAAGACAATCTTGATTCCAACTCAATGACGTTGTGTTGACGCTGAGCTAACTAGCTAACAAGCTCACCGAGAATGCAATATATGGTCTAGTGCACTGAGCCAGGTACAACAAAGCTCCAATAGCACTGAGATACGGATATTCAGCTCCCAAAACCTATTCGTCTTCTTCTTTGGGACGAAAGGGATTTTATTGATACCTAGACTTCTAACGACCATGGGAGTGCCTGTAGGATGCATAACTTCGTCCATATTAAATAGTCTGAGCATCTTTCGGACATATGTTGGTTGGTGTACAAAGATTCCACCACTTCGGTGCTCTATTTCTAGGCCTAAGCAAAACCGAGTCATTCCCAGATCTTTCATTTTTAATTCAGATTTCAAGTAGCTTGCGGTCTCATTGATCTCATCTGGAGTTCCAATGATATTCATATCATCAACATAGACAGCTACTATTGCAATCCTGAACTTGTTCTCTTTATGAACACACAAGGGCACAACTCATCATTCTTATATCCCTTCCCAACCAAGTAGTCCCTCAATCTATTATACCACATCCTACCGGACTGCATAAGTCCATATAGGGAACGTCTGAGCTTGATAGCAAAAGTACTTAGTGGTTTTTGTTCACTTGATTTGGGTAACAAAAGTCCTTCAAGTACTTTCATATACATATCGGTATCTAGATCCTCATAAAGATACGCTGTAACAACATCCATAAGCTGCATATTTAGTCTATTTGAGACTACCAAACTGATTAGATAACGGAAGGTATTAATATCCATGATCGGAGAATACGTCTCATGTAACAGCCCAACCCATACACTTGAGATATTGTCCGCTTTGGGCACTCTCCTCTCTGGCTCTCACGGTTTTGTCTCTAGGAGCTCACGAGCAACTTTCCAGTAAGTCACCCATCCTGAGATTACTCTGGACTCAGCAAGCTTAACTTCAGAGTTCCCATCCCCTCGGAAGCCATTGAGCCCCAAAACACGTCTCTACGTATTGAGATAGATCTGCACATATAAGCACAACATCCACTCTTCCCTGGGCGATGTGGGATTCGTGACTTGCCTACCTGCTAGCTTCCCTAGCCAAGTCAGAACAGGGTCATTACAATCCACCCCCCTTAGGGTTCGACGTCCACGTCGGCACACTTCCGGCCGGGGACAGACTCTGATACCATTTGTAACAGCCCAGCCCATACACTTGAGATATTGTCCGCTTTAGGCACTCTTCTCTCTGGCCCTCACAGTTTTATCTCTGGGAGCTCACGAGCAACTTCCCAGTAGGTCACCCATCTTGAGATTGCTATGGACTCAGTAAGGTTAACTTTAGAGTTCCCATTCCCTCCGAAGCCATTGAGCCCCCAAAACGCGTCTCTCTATGTTGAGCTAACTCTGCACATATAAGAACATCATCCACTCTTCTCCGGGCGATGTGGGATTCGTGACCTGCCTACCTGCTAGCTTCTCTAGCCAGGTCAGGTCAGAGTCATCACATCTCCTATTAATCAATCCCAGGGCTTTGAGAAAAATCTTGCACCGCGAGTCGAGCGTTATACCACTGGACTTCACCATTCTCATTACACTTTCTGACAAAAACCCATTTATGTCCAACATGCTTCACATCTGGCGGTGTAGGCACAACCGGTATGCAAACTTGCCTTTTCACTTCGGTCAATCCGTCCTTCGTTGGTACTCACCTACAGAGCGGGGTTCCATTTCGTCATCGTCAATGATTTCTTGAGCAACGGCGTAAGCGAATGCATCATCGATGTACATGGAATTCATTTTCATAAGATTGTGCATGCATAAGAAGTTTAGTAAGATTTCCTTGAACATCAACAGTGAGTCTGAGGTGTCCCCAATGGTATTCAGAGTTGATTCTTGGACATAGGTATAGTAGGAGACAATCTCGTGTGACGGCGTCACAGTATCGATGATGAACGGATCGCTTTGTGCCTGGAGACATGCCCTCTTCCTAGGTACACTGTCCTTAGAAACGATTGGCCTCCCCCTCTTCCTTAGGAGATCCGAAGCCGACGACGACTCTCCACTTGGAGTTGTCGAGCCGAGGTTGCCGATCGCACCTAGGGCTGCGGGTTCGAGTCCAGCGGCACATGCTCATGCGTGACGAGGGATGTTGAACCTTGCAGGTACATTCGCAGTAGGTATCGTTGATCTTGTCACTTTCGCAATATCAGTAAAAGAGTCGGGCATCAAATCTGCAACCTTTTGTAGTTCCAATATGCGTTGTACTTCCGTCTCACACTGAGATGTGCGGGGAACATAATGAGACATAGTGAGAGAGAACCACGTCAACTCTTGACGTTCACTTGAGACGTGCGGCCCTATCTCCCCTTAATGGCGGGAAGCATGTCTCAACAAAGTGACAATATGCAAATATCGCTGTAAATAGATCACCTGATGTTGGCTCGATGTAGCGGACGGTCGTTGGCGCTTCATATCCAGCATAGATAGTTAATCGTCGGTGTGGACCCATCTTGGTACGTAGTGGAGGCGTGATAGGGACATATACGGCATAACCAAAAGTACGCAAATGCGAAATGTCAGGCTCGTAACCAATTACCAACTGGTACGCACTAAATGGTTGGCTATTTGTGGGTCGTAGATTAATAAGAATAGCTACATATAGTATTGCATATCCCCATGCCGATACCGGCAAGTTAGTGGCCATGACTAGGGACCGAGCTACAAGACCGTTATGAGAATGAACGTTGGGCACAAGATGTTCAACTTCAATCCCAACTTACATGCAATAGTCAACGAAACACTTTGATGTAAACTCTCCAGAATTATCCAGTCGAATTTACTTAATCGGATTGTCGGGGTGGTAAGCCTGGAGCTTTATAATCTGAGCTATGAGTTTGGCAAATCCAACATTGCTCATGGACAATAACGCGACGTGTGACCAACACGTCGACGCATCAACCAGAACAATGAAGTATCTAAATGGTCCGCGCTCTGGTGTGATTGGTCCACATATCTCACCTTGGATTCGTTGTAAGAACGGAATATTTTGTTTCTCATCAATAATAAAGATGGTCTTGCTTGAAGTTTCACTAGTAAACAAGCTTTGCAAAATGAACGATGAGCATTGGACATCGCTACATAGGCATGAGAAGCAGGTGTCAGCCGAACCTCTCCTTAGAGACGAGAGGTGGCCGGCTTCAGCACTAATGCCGAGCCGAGGCCGGGACGGCTATGAGCGGCGTCTCCGGTGATTTATCCAGATTTATGATTTGGTTTTGGCTTCTGTGATTTGAAAAACGGACGATCGTGGGAGCATTTCAGAACACGAATCATTCGATCACGACCCGGATGGCCGAGTCTATCATGCCAAAGCTTGTAAGCGGCGGAGTCCTAGTGGATAACTACGTTGGTTTCCAATGCTCGAATGGTTGTGAAATGCATGCCATTACGAACACGCTTACGCTTCTCCACTATGTGAGTACGTAGATTCTAAGTGGAAGTGATCAACATATATTCAGTTCCATCTTCAATATAAGTACTGAAGTAATAGTACGTCGTTGTCACACAGATCCTTAAAAGAAAGCAAGGTTCTAGGCGCTTTTGGCGCATATAAAATGTCAGATACTCTAATTGCAATGTCATTCAGTAAGAGGAATTGAGCAACTCCACGACCTTTGACAATATGACCCGATCCTGTCATTGTAGATAATGATGATCCAAATGGCATAAACTCCGTAAACAATTATACATGATTATATTATAATCATGCAGCTACATTATTTTTAGCAACTCCAGCATTTAACAATTTAGACCCCAAAATTTAACCAAGCAGACCAGTAATTGTAAGGATGCACTTGCATAGAAATTTTTTTAACCAGGTAAAGCTTAAACTCAAAAATACTAAGAGCTTAAATTAAATTATCACACATAAATCCACAGCATGATTATCGCAATGCACTGAAAAAGAATCATACTTCAAACTGAAAATTACTAATACAACAAAAAAGGAATATACTTCTGGACATATATCAAATTCTCACAATTCAACTTTAGTGAATAAGCAAAGTAAATAAAACGAATTGTAAACAGTACTCAAATATGGTCACCAAATATGCGGATTGATGAGTAAAATCACCAAACGACTTTACTTGTAAACAATACTTATGAACCTGCCGTAAACAGTACTCAGCAAAGTAAAATCATTAGCTTCAATCCGCAATGCTCAAATATGATCACCAATGATATTCAACTAATGGTTAACCACTATGTCTACTTGGTTTGCATTCTACTGATGTTACTTCATAAAATGCCCAAGACCTGAAAGTTCTTGCATTACAGATACCAAGCAAAACAACATTCTACCATTCTACTGTATACCAAGGAGACTAGTGCTCATCTAGCTAAATATGGACATGGTGAGAGTTAATAAATCTGAACATAAACTGAAACTCAATATTACCTTAACCCAATCGTCGAACACCTGTTTCTCACATACAATCATTTTCTTTTCATGGTCCCATGAGAAACCGCTTGAATTGGTAATCATATCGGAGATAGCAAGTGTTTGTTTCCTCAGTGTTTTTAGACGAGACTCGATGTAGGGGCTTGCTTTTAATCCACAGTTTGGTAGCTTCTCCTCTATAATTTTTTCTAGTTGTGCCAAATATCCTGACCTGAATCCATTGTCAGCCTTCCACTTTCCACTAACACAAATTTCAGTTAAAGCTTCAACTAGAGCTACATCTTCATTAGGAGTCCATGTGTGTGATGGCTGTTTCTCTTTCCTTCCCCCAACATTACGAGCAGAAGATGCTAAGTTAGGCTGCGAGCTCATCCTACATATCCATGTAAAACTCATAAACATGGAGCTCAATGATACAGACCAATAAATTAATGCAATATAAAATAAATAGCAACATGAAAGCAAAGAAATTAAGACTGAAATACCATAATTAATATAACATAAGCCAGTAGATAGAATTAGTCTCATACAAGTCAGCAAGTACAAGGATCAAACCTTTCCAAAGTTCTATAAAAAAGAACCTACAGAGCTTTAGAACAAAACCTCCAACACTATATACAGAGACACACAAAAATCACATCCCCACAAGTAGAAAATAAAAGACAAAAGGGGTCTCTGGTTCTTCCTTAGTGTGATGAAGTCTCCAAATCAGGTTCTTATGTTGTGGTTCTACTTCCTGCCCATTCATTGAACATATCTGTAGCTAAATTTCTCCTCCAATCATTCCATTGCTCTGATGAGTCAATAAAAGTGATCATATCATCATCATCTTCTTCTTCTGCTTGGTTAATTATATTTCTATTCATCTCCTCTTCTAATGGATCAATAGCCATTTCCCTTCTTATGAGGTTGTGAAGAAGGCAACAAGCAATAATAATCCGACATTGCGTCTTCAATAGAAGGGAGACTGAGCCCCAAACGTCGGCCCATCCGCAGTATTTAAATATTTGGATTGTTGCGCCGTTTCTTCACCAATCACAGTTTTCCCAAATTGAAACGGTATCACTGTTCAACTAAACCCTCAAATACCGCAAAACTCAACGTTTCAAAAGCTCAAGAACCCCTTTCGGATTCTTTATAAATCAAGCTGAGACCCTTCGATTTTTCTTTCAGACCACTCTCTTCCTCTTCCTCAGCTCAATCTTAGAAGAAACCCAAACTCGAATTCAATGGCCTCACCAATGAAATTCGCTATCCGCTGGTCCACAGCGAACAATGCTAAAAATCAACTCCTCCCTCTCATCACCTGCTCCGGGGCCGACGACCGGACCTGCCTTAGTCTTCCCCAAGAGCAACAAGCCTCCTTGGGTCCCTATGTAGTGGGCTATAACGCTGACGACGACGGCGGAGCACACAAGATACTCGACGGCCCGGCTCGCTCGCTGCCGGTAATTTTCCGCTCTGAAGACCCGGTGGAATGCCCAAACTTTCAAACCAATCACCACCAAGCCGCCGTTAACCATGCCGCCTGGCCTTTGGTTAAGCCCTGGATGGAAGAATGGTACGCGGCAAGGCTCCCCCTCGATAAGGAAATCTGGAGAAAAGCAGGAGTTGCCGACGTAATTAAACTATGCTTCAGCCTCAGCCCAAAAGGAGGAAATAGATGTGCTCTCGTCCCGCTGATCAGCCTCTGGAACCCCTCGGTCAACGCCTTTGAGTTTAAATTCAGCCACGCTTCCGTCACGTTGCTGGACCTCTACGCTGGAATCGGGTTCCCTCTTGGCACCAAAACCTATGATGAGAGCGACTACTCTGAGAAAGCGTTCCCCCGAACCGCCATTGGTATGGCTGAAGCCGCTGGTTTCGAGAAGTGGGTGAGGACGTTCTCCAAGGGTGACAATGTGCTGGGTGGAGTAGCCTTCCTAGCCTTCTGGCTCAACAAGTTCGTGTTCTGCTCCAACACCAACAAAATGACCAAGGTCTGGCGGAGGTGATTTATGTTGGCCAAGAGATTGGCCTAGGCCAATTTGTTTTACCACACCTCTACCGATGCCTTCACCAAATATCCGCCCGGCCCATGGACTGTGCACAGTCAGGCCCGCTCTGGATCTTAGATATCTGGTGCCAGATGCACTTTCCCCAACTCTATCTAGTCATGAAGGGGAAATCCAAACCTGATCAAGTTGTAGGGCAGGAGTACGTTGGATGCGCACCCAACCCAGACCTCAGCTATGCCGTCTGCCTCGACATCTTCTTCAACACAACCGCCAGCGAGTTTTTTGCGGAGGCGCAGCGGCTGGTCCATCTAAAGTACCCGCGCGGGCTATCTCGGGGCTTCCTCCCGTCCAACGAGCTAGGGACAAAAGGTCGAAGACTCTTCATCCATTGTACTTCCATGGCGGACCTGCCCCTCTTCTGCAGCTCCTTGTACGCCGGAGAAGAAGCTCCTCATCCGCCGCAGCCACCAGTCGAGGCCCTGAAGTGATTGAACTTTCATCTGGTGAGTCTTCTGACTTCTCTGAAGATTCCACAAGTTCTTCTAGTTTCGAGGAGGATTATCCGGACCTCTTCCAAAATCTTCAAGAGATTTGTGGCGACTGTTTTCCTCAACCCGTTCCTCTGCGCTATCTTGATCCTCATGCAGGTACATCCTCCAGTCTTCCACTAGCAGTTGGTCAGCATTCCATTATGCCAACCCTGACATCTCCTGCCGTTGCAGAAACTGGGCCAGAGACGAGGGAAGACCCTGACTCCAGTGTGGCCGAAGCCACGGCGGATGAGCCCCTACTACTGCCTAGTAGTGCGCATTCTTCATTATCGCATCCGCCGACCTCCAGCTCGTCTCCAGAGGAAGAGGAAGAACCAGTCAATGACGCTGAGCAACCAACTGCCCAAGCGCCCTCTTCCCCTTCACCTGATCTTTCACTGGCAGAAGAAGAAGCAATTGTTGGTGTAGAATCTTTGGCGGATGCTGCCCCCCAAGTTGAACACGCTCCAACCCCAGCGGATGGCCGGCCTGGACCTGATCCGCGAGAGCAACAAGGGCCTCCTCTGGACCATCCAGAAGGAATCCCCCAGCCCGAGATTGTTGAGGTATGTTATACATCTACCTGAATTGCCACCCTCCTTGGTTAGAACTGTTCCTAACCCTCCTCTCCTATGAACAGGTGGATGATGATAATGTGGCAACCATCAGTGCCACCCCACTGGTGGCGGACCCTGGCCCAGTGGAATCAGCTATGGAGCCGATTCTCCTGCCACAAAATGAAGCACTCACGGGCCTGGTCACCACTCCATCCGCCCAGTCCTCTGCGACCCCTGGCGGATCTGGCTCTGGAGTTCAGGACAAACCTGCCCCTTCCTCCACTTTGGCCGAAGACTTCTTTCCCCGGCCACACAGCCCTGAAGAGGAACCTGTGGAAGTGCAGGAAGCATGGGGATTCCTTGAGTGCCTGGGAGAGAAAAATCCTGCTGACGCCCGGGTAGAGGACGGACTCTCTTCCGTCCTAGAAGTTCTTAAGGGCCAGTTCCAGCAGCTGCCTCCCGAACTCCAAACTGAAGCCAACGCCGCCCTTCTTTGCCTTCCAGCAGAACTAAAAAGTCTGCAGGAACGTCTAGCTGCCCGGTCCCCCTAGCATGCCAAGCTCCAAGAAGCTGGCGTGGCTTTTGCCAACGCCGCCCGTGCCTATAAAGATTTAGTCGCTGCGGCTGGCAATGATACGGAGGCGGCCGAAATAGCCAAACTTGAGGATATGAAGGCGACCATAGAGCAGAAAATCTTCCTCCTACGCCAGAAACAAGCCAGTCGCGCGGATCAATTGAACCAACAAAAACTTTTGGCAACCAAACTACAGGCGGAAGAGCGTCAGGCGAAGAAGGCCAATGTAGAACTGGACCGCTCGATCAGCAAGACCAAGGCTAAAATCAAGAGATTGGGCCTGCAACTGTACGAATTTAGGCCCAACCCATAATGAACTGGCCTGATAAATATATATATGTATTTCGTTTATTTTATTGACAACCAAGCCCACTAACGAAGCCCAACTTAGTCTGGTTCAAAGACCAGACCCTCTGCACGTCTGTCTTATCAATGCTGGTAAAGCTGCAGAACCGTTTCTCTAAAATTTGAAATTCAAACGTAAACGGTCCCCACACCCAACTGCCTAATAACTGCGCAATTCTAGCTCAACCCCTGGATTGCTTCCCAATGAGACTATATAAGCAACACCCTTTGGCCGAAACCAAGAACCCTAAATCGCTCAACAATGTTGTTCCTTATTTCTTTCTTTAGGTTCCCCTACCAGCCGCTATGGCTTCCTCAATCTTTTCCACCAGATCTAATTCAGATGTTCCTCCGAAAACCCCTGAAACATAACACCCCATGTTAAACAAATCCTGAAACATAACATCTCATGTTATGTCCTCGGCAGATGTGATCATAGAGTGGAAGCTGCTGACTAGGCGCCCTTCTATTCGCATCTGCCGGGGGTCTAATATGGATGCGGTTTTGGGTACCAACCCCCTGCCTCATGGGACCATTTGTCCCCACCTGAGTTGAGGCTACGCCGGTGTGGGGATGGTAATGCCCTAATAGACCCGTTGTCGTCTTCGTTATGAAGGGAATTCCGTCTCAGTGATCGTCTTCCGGATCTGAAATATGCATTTCCTCGGCGGAAACAGATGGCGCTCATCCATTGGGCTCTTGGAGCAACAAGAGATTCAAGGCAGCGAGTTCCTATCCGCCACTCTGCTCCGAAAGGAACCCATACTGACTCTGCCAAACAATCTTCATGCTCTATCCGCTCGGCGGAATTCCAGATTGAAGGACTGGCGAATATGCCCTATGCATCGGGATGGTATCAGAGATAGTTGGCGGATATGTTTCTTTATTTAAATGCTGCCTTTGTAATAGCCGCGGCCGCAAAGCCCCTTGTTTTGTAAATAAAACATCACTTTAGAATCAAGACCTGCACTGAATGTCCTATTACCAAAGGCGAGAAAAAGGGCGCACCCCAAACGGATGCCCCTAAATCAGGGGATGAAAAGGCCTAACCCTACGGAGTGTTCAAGAATTTTCAAAAAATATGCAAAATCCTGCCCTCTAATAAAACTGACAAATATAGCGGATATTGCCCCTAGGTTGCCCCCTTAGTTCACTTGGCTGCGCGGATGTGTGGAAGACAACGCAAAGCCCAGTAAACTAAATAGTAAAAATAAGTGGCTTCCCCCAAAGTGGGTTAAGATCCAACGATTGGGAAAAAGCCCGTCCGCCGTGAGGCAAATGTGGCCTGATAGAAGGAGATAACACGCCCAAGGGTGGCGGCCCAACCGGAGCTTAGAATAGGCAAGCTGTCATTAATACGAGATTAGACCAACGCAGCATCGAAAGAGGGGCGGAAGCCCGAGGATTCGTCAGTTAAACCCCATTTATCGCCCTCATCGGTTCCCAACCGAACGGGTGACCGAAACGGGCAACCTCATAAAGATGGGCGAACCATAGTAATAAAGCCATGGAAACCCCCAACCGTTGGATTCCCCTGAAAGGTAGTATAAAAGGAAACCCTTGTTGAAGAGGAAACGCACTCGGCTGGCCATCTTAGAGTAACATGGCAGCGATAATAACACCTGCAAATGGCCAAACCCCCTGGTTGCCCCAAGCCGTTCCACCAGATATGCTGATAGTTTGCTAGACACCTCATGACCTCGGTCACCTAGCGTTAGACAAACCCTAACCCCGGTCACCCAGCGTTACGTGCCCTGGGTAAGAGCTTCGAAGTAGTCAGCGAAAAGCTGGCGACTCTTGGCTGTTCCCCGTGGCCAGTAACATTGGTGACCTGGTTAGGTACCACTCCCGGTGGCGGAAGAGAATCCCGAACCCAAATTTGGCAGCTACGGAAGGGCACATGGCAACGATGAGGGTGGTGCGTCAAACACCACTGCCTCCAGCATCCGGTCGTGGGCTGCCCCACTTCCATTTGCCCCCACATCTGCCGCATGCCGCCCGCCAAAGCAAGGGTGCCATGGGTCCCTCGGGACGGGTCCGTCAACCGGTGATGGTTCCAACAGTGCGTTCTCTTTAGGCCTCCTCTAGCGGATTTAGAACGGGCTAGAGATATCCGCCAGTAGTGAAGACTCAGAGATGTAGATATGGTTTCAGAGCTAGTTAGTAGCTCTTTGTGTTTTCCTTTCCCTGTAATGCCTTTGGCCGCAAAGCCTCATATGAATATAACAAGTTGCAATTTCAATACTTATAGCCAAGAATCAGCAAAGATGAGAAATCTATTGATAAATAAGAGTATAAGAACATAGGCACCCCAAACGGATGTCTAGATAAAACAAGGAAAACACAAAACTAGCAACCCCGACACGTAGCGGACACACCCCTAGCGGATGCGCCGCTCTGACTTGATGCCCCCCCGAGCCCGGTGGGCTAAGAAGAACTCGGAACAGTGTCATCATCCGCCAGAGGGGTCTCATACTCCCAAACACTTGGAAAGTGTTTCTTGAGGTAGCGCCCATTAATTGGGTTTCTGTGAACCTCTCCTGCCAAGTCTCTGAGCTGGTAGGCTCCCTTGCCCACAATACGATCAATGACAAATGGACCCTCCCAGCGAGCACTCCATTTGCCCCGTCCTGGCTCATCAAGGGGTAAAGCTACCTTCCAGACCAAGTCCTCCTCGCCATAGGACTTGCCCTTGGTCCGCTTATCACATGCCTTAGCGATCCTCTATTTCTCTAGGACGATACTGTCCAAGGCCTCGAGCCTCTTCTCGTCAAGGTCTTCATGCTCCTGGAACATGGCCTGCACATAATCCTCACCAAGCAGCTGGTGTTGCTCACGAACTCTTAAAGAAGCTATGTTGATTTCTAATGGTAGAACGGCGTCATGGTCATACACCAACGAATAAGGAGTAGTACCAGTAGGAGTCCGTTTGGAAGTCCTATAGGCCCACAGTGTGTTATCAAGTTGAGTGTGCCATGACCTTGGGTTATCCGTGAGCATCTTCTTCATGATGGATATGATAACCTTGTTAGTAGCTTCCGCTTGACCATTGGATTGAGCATAATAAGGAGAAGAATGCAGGAACTGGATACCATAATCCGCTAGCAATGTTTGGGTTTTCTCGGCCATGAATCCTGCCCCCCTGTCCGCTACTATGCATTCCGGGATACCATATATGCAAATAATATTTTGGAACACAAAGCGGATGACGGTGCCAGCATCACAGTTCCTCGTTGGGATAGCCTCCACCCACTTGGTAAAGAAATCGGTACCCAACAAAATAAACTTGTGCTGTAAAGATGAATGGGGGTTAATCTCTCCTACGAAATCCAATGCCCAACCCCTGGCGGGCCAAGGCTTGACAATGGGTTGTAAATGAATGTTTGGGATCCGCTGAACTGGTCCATGCTTTTGACATTCCTGACAACCCCGAGCAAAACTATGACAGTCTTTCAAAACAGATGGCCAGTGGTATCCATATCTTCTAATGAGCCACCTCATTTTGGGTCCGGATTGATGAGAACCACAGACCCCTAAGTGTACCTCCCTCATGATCCGCTTGGCCTCAATGCCGAAGATACACCTTAATAAGACTCCATCCTCCCCTCTTCGGAACAATTCCTCACCCCTAAGAAGGTAATTAGTCGCAAGGTATCTGATTCTTCGTTCAGATGGTGCAGATGGGTCCTTCAAATATGCGATGATTGGTATCCGCCAGTCAGTGTCAACAGGCTCGACTGTAGCGACCAACCACTCTCCACGGTCCTCCCGGCGGATTGCAAAAGATGGTAGAGTTCTGCGCTCTACCTTAAGGATTCTCTCCTTTACTCCATGGGCTAGGCTGACCCCTGTGGCCAACTGTGCCAACTCGTTAGCTGCAAAATTCATCTCTCTGGGAATATAGTCTAAGGAAACATCAATGAACCGGTCTAGCAACTCAATAGCCCGCTCGTAGTAGTGCAGCAAATGGAAAGAAACACACTTGTAGACCCCCATAAGTTGATTAATGACTAGCATAGAGTCTCCAAGTACTTCAATTTCTTGCGCCCCCAGGTCTAGCAGTAATTCCAGCCCAATGAGAAGTGCCTCATACTCTGCCTGGTTATTGGTGCACGTCCACTCCAGCTAAAAAGAGTAAAGATACTTGGTACCTGCTGGATTCTGGATACAAACCCCTGCACCCGCCAATTTACTGGTACTGCTACCGTCAAAGTGTAAAGTCCAAGGCTGGTATCGGATCATGCTAGCAAACTTTGGCGGTTCTGTGAATTCCTCCTTGATAGGATGGTGTAGAAGGAAGTCTGATATCGCCTGCCCAGTCATAGCCTTCAGCGGCGCATACTGCAAGGAAAATTCTGAAATCCTACCCCTTAGGATAGGTCTCATTAGCATATACTTCACCAAATCCGTCTGTGCCACCACTATCGTTGTGAATGAAAGCATATAGTGGCGGAGCTTAACACCAGCGAAGTACAGGGCCAAACACAGCCGCTCGATTGGTGAATACCTGGTCTCTGCATCTAACAGTGTCCTGCTAATGTAGGAAACGGCATATTCGATCTTCTCTCCATCCGCCAAAGTCTCATCTTGCGCCAGCAGGCCTGCAATGGAAAGATCAGATGCAGAAATATATAATTTGAGGGGAATACCAGGAGTGGGCGGCCGAAGGACTGGCGGACTAGCTAGGTATTCCTTGATCCTGTCAAAAGCAGCTTGGTGCTCAGGACCCCATTTAAACACTTCTCCTGGTTTGAGTTTGAGCAGAGGAGAGAAAGGCGCAACCTTGCCTGCCGAGTTGGATATAAACCTTCTGAGGAAATTAATTTTACCCAGCAAGCTCTGTAACTCCTTCTTGTTCCTTGGCGCTGGTGCATCTAACACAGCCTGTACTTTATCGCCAGCCACCTCGATGCCTCTCTCATGCGCCACAAACCCCAGAAAGTCACCAGCACAAACCCCGAAAACGCACTTGGCTGGATTCATTTTAAGCTGGTGCTTCCTCATGATAGTGAACACCCCTCGGAGATGATCAATGTGGTCCTCCTTTTTTTTGGACTTTACCACCACGTTGTCAATGTAAACCTCCAGGATGTCCCCCAAAATCTTGCTGAAAATCACGTTCATTGCACGTTGGTACGTAGCTCCTGCATTGGTTAAGCCAAACGACATACTAAGATATTCGAATGCTCCTGTGAACCCGGGGCAGCGAAAAGCCGTTTTAGGGATGTCCGGCTCGTATATAGGAATCTGGTGATAGCCCACCGTTCCATCCATAAAAGATAACAACTCATGCCCTGCTACTACATCCACTAACATATCCGCTATAGGCATAGGATAAACGTCCTTAGGTGATGCAGCATTCAAGTCTCTGTAGTCCACACAGACTCTAATCTTGCCATTTTCCTTCCTAACAGGAACAATGTTGGATAACCATTCTGGATAAAGAGATGGTCTGATTATCCCAGCCTCAACCATGCTTTGAACTTCTTGTTTGACCGCCATTGCAGTTTCAGCATTCATCCGCCGTTGCTCTTGCTTAACTGGCCGACATCCTTCCTTGATGGGGATGCGATGGCAAACCAGCTCCTTTGATAAACCCGACATATCTTGGTACTTCTCTGCAAAGCAATCCTTAAACTCCTGCAGCAACCCTATCAGTTGCTGTCTCAAAACTGGTTCAAAGTACTGACTAATCCCTATCTCCATGGGCTCTGCTTCTGTTCCCAGGTTAACTTTCTCTACGGGATCACGTACCTTGGGTGGAGTGTCATCCAACGCCGCTGGAGCAGGCTGAATCACGTCCACCCCTGTAAAGGCTTCAATGTCTTCTTCCTCAATGCACTCAACTAGTGCCACCCCTTCCCAGGCCATTTGCTCTAACCTATAGACAGCCAACCGTTGCATTAACAAAGCAAAGGCCTCTGACTCCTCTCGTGAGAGGATGTCACTCATTGGATACGTTGGAAAGAAGCTCAATGGAAATTGGCCGGCTGTAATCTGCCATAGCCTGGGCAATTCCCCACTAAGACAATTCGTTCTGGGTCACCCCGATTGGATGTCCCTTATGATCAACACTCTCGACTCTGAGAGGCCTCATGTTTCTGTTATAATAGCTGGCTTCCAACTGGACGGCCGCTATAGAATAAGGACGCTCATCCGCTTTGATGAGCACCGGTAAGTCTGCGACTGGATCCCACATAATCATCTCTTGATGAAGAGATGATGGAATTGCTAGTGCCTTATGGATCCAGTCTCTCCCTAGAATCATGTGATAGGGAGCGTCCACTTCCGCCACGAAGAACCCTTGATAAGCGTCAGATGGTCCTATCTTCACCTTGAGCATGACCACCCCAGCAGTAGGAGTAACATTCCCCGAAAACCCCTTCACCTTGGAAACAATATTAATGAGCTTCTTCTCGGGAATCTTGAGCTGCTCCTTGGTTGTGGTGGTAATAATACTCACCGCGGCTCCGGTGTCTATCAACACCTTGCGGACCTTGATCCCTTCCACCTCTGCTGTGACATACAAAGGTTTCATATGCTGGGACATGTTGAATGTTGGCTTGGCGAACATCACGCATTGCCTCAAAAAGTCTCCGGCCCCCTCAGGATACTGATGGTTAGACTGGAAAACCTCAGGCTCGGCCTCCGCCTCACTCTCATCCTCAGGTTCCTGTACTAAATAAACAGGTTTGGCTGATTCCTCATTATCGATAAAATGAGCAGTGGGCACGAGCTCTGGCAAAGCATAAGCGGACGAAAGTATGAAAGCCATGTTACAGTGATGAACCATAGCTTCATCCTCGGCCTGTTCTTCTTCCGTGGGCACCTCCTCCACATCCGCCGCTTCTGGTTCCTCCTCGTAGTCAACCATTTCGTCCTCCTCGTCGAGGTCGGCATCTCCTACTTCAGAATCAGCCTTCACGCTAGAGGCAACCGAGGATGACCGTGTTGGCACATGCATCTGCAGCTTCTTGGCTGCATACTCTACGAAGTTGGTCGGCACCTTTGGCTCCTTTGTCTTGGCCTGAGAGAGGATGGTGAGTGGCCTGCTTGGCTCTGCCAATGCTAAACTGGATTCCTTGGGAACAACGCCCTCCGCAAGAATCCCCACGCTACTCGTGCTCGCAGCCACTGACGTACTGTTTTCTTTAGGCATCCACCTCATAACAGTGGAACCCTTCTTGGTGTCAATCACCATCATGTCATCTTGAGGCTCTGGCACCTCCTGTCTCCCAACAGCCTCGGGCTGCGCCTTCCTTGGGGAGGATTGCTCGGCTTGTGACCGCTCCGGAGAAAACGCCAGCTTCCTTCTTGGCCTTGACTGTGGTGCTCCAGTGGATCTTGGCAGATCCGCCAACCTGTCATGAACGTTCCTCCGAGGAGCAGGTGGAGCCTCCATGGAGCGCTGCCGCCTGGAATCCACATAGGACTTAGTCCTGACCCTGTACCGCCTGTGAACCTGCTCCACATGCTCTACTGGCACCGACAATTCTTCCTCAGTTACCTTCCCGGAAGCCAGATCCGCCAAGGTCTTCTTCGCTTTGCCGAAGCGCCTCCTTTCGTTCCTGGTAGTCACGGCAGCAAGCTCGACTACCTTACCAGCTCGTTGGGTATACCATCTGTCCGCCTTAGGATCATTCCTAAAAGTTGGCGGAATAAAGACCCTCGCAGATGGCTCTGGATTCGCAGCACTATACGAATCCCCAGCCGCGGCTGACTTCACTCCGGAAGGCCCTGGATCCTGCCTGGGCCTCGCCTTGCTAGCATAACTGTCCTCGGACCCATGATGATGCTTCACCCGCTTGTGACTCTCCCTTCCTGACCTTTCGGGAGGCGGATGTTCCAACTTAGCCTTTTCGAAGGCCCTCTTTTCAGCCTTCTCCTCTGCCTCCTTCACAGCCGCCTGAAATTCCTCATAAGTAATCGGCTGCCCTGTATTCAACCTACAGGTTAAGCAAAACTTAGACCAAGGAACTAACACCATATCCTCTTCTTCAATAGCCCCGACCCAGAACTCTGGGCAAGGACTAGGTCAGTTCTCAGCAAACTCCAGCTTTCCATCATTCAGCCATTCCTGCAGCTGATCCTTAATACCTACACAATGAGATGTACAATGATCAGATGAACGATGAAAAATGCACGTGTATCCGCCATCCCCACTATTGGAAAGGTATTGGTAAAACTCCTGAATCTCCGGTGCCCCCTGGTGCACCATAGCTTCCCAGATTTCCTCCGCCTTGCTTGCGTCATACGTATACACCTGAAACCTGGAAACTTGCTTCCCAAGCTGCTGCGCCAGACCCAGACCAACACTGACTTCGATCGCATTCACCCGCGGGCCGGTCTTAGCTGCTGCCCATTGAGGCTCCTTGGGAATCTCCAACTGCAAGGTTTTGTCATTGATCCAGGTCTGAAGCTGATCTTTCAACTTCACACAATCCTTGGTGCTGTGGTTGTTCATATTGTGAAAGCTACAGTACGTCTTTCCTGCCATATAATCTGGTTTAGGAATGAATCCGCCCTCATGCTGTAGACGCCCCTGGTTGAACAGCTCCTGCAGAATTTCTGGAGCCTTGTGAGCGTTATAAGTATACGAGTCAAAAGCTGACTTGGTTGGAAGTGGGGTTACTATCTTCACCGTCTCCCTGACCAACCTTGCAGTTTTGGACTGCAAAGGTCTTTGATCAGTCCTCTCTATAGCCGCCACTTCGTGTTCCAATTCCTCACCATCAACCCATGTCAGGATTGGTCTAGGAACCGCATCCGCCTGGATAGTCGCCACCGTCTTAGTAGCAGCAGGAAGTGGAGTCTTGGGCTTCAGAGTCCCCGGATAGTAGGACACAGGAGTTCCCTTCCTTCTTTCATTCCTCTCCTTAGACCGATCAACATAGTGCTGCTCTTGACCTAGTCGATTGGTTAGATCCGCCATAGTGGTCACATGAACCTGCCTGAATCCCTGGCGGATCTCATCCACCAAACCATCGATCGCCATCTTGACTGCATGCTCTTCTGGAATATCCATCTCGAAGCGAGTTAACTCCAACTTAAACCTTCTTAAATAATCAGTAGCTGATTCGTCAGGCCTCTGCTCTGTTTCTGCTAGGTCCTTGACCCCAATCTTCGCCTCCACAACACCAAACATAGTTCTGAAGAGAACCTCCATAGTCTTCCAGTCTAGTATTGATCCAGGCCTCAATCGCTTGTACCAAATAGCTGCTTCCCCTGCCAGCGATGTGGGAAAAAGCTTCAGCTTCATAATTGGGTCTTCAGCATATTGACCCGATTCATTGGTGAAACGCATAATGTGCGTTTCGGCATCCTCCGACGTCTGGCCGGTGAATGGAGTGAAGCGAATTGGCTTAAATCCGGGAGGGAACGGTATTGCATTGATCTCTCGAGTTAATGGATTCTCGTACGTCTTGTCGACGTCGGGTAACCCCTGCAGTTCCCTAAGCTTCTCAGCAAAAACCCTGCCAATATCTTCCATGGTCAGCTAGGCCACGACATCCGCTGGCGGTTCTGGCGGATTGTTACCAACTGGCCCAACAGGAGGGACATTGCCACCTGTCTGATTGTTAACCGCCCCAGCATTAGGTCTGCCGGTCCCGCCACGACCAGTTGTTCGTCCCCGCCTATCTTTCGGCGGATTTATACGGTCAGACCCCTCAGACTGGTCGATCCGATCAAAAAGCTGTCCCATCAAGGTGTTCATGTTCTCGAGCGTGGCATTGGTAGCCGCCAACTTCTCCTGTTGCTGTCGCCAGCAAGTATCAGAGTTCCTAACATGGGCAGCCATGTTATCCGCCAGCCGACCCTGCTGTCCGGCGAGATATTTGAAATTGGCAGTGAACCCCGTCTGCTCTGTCTTCATTCGCTTCATGGATTCACTTAGATTAACGACCACATTGTTGGCCTTCTTCAGAATTTCATCCGTACGACAAGATTTGTCGATCAACATCCTCAGAGTGTCCGTCACCTCAGTGGGAGATCCAGTCTCCCCAGTAAACGGTGCAACAGGTGACGCAGGCGGATCCGCGGACTCGTCCGCAAACCCCTCCTCTAAGAAACCAAATGAGGCTGCCCGGTTGGTAAGGCCAAAAGAACCATTATCAACCTGAGAAGCAGCCGTCACCTCAACTATCTCCCCTTCATTCGCGACAACTGGTGTCACGGATGCTGGGGCTTGACTCTTCCTGTCTCGCACGACCTTGAGGGCTGCAGCAATAGTTGCTTCATCCCCCAGGGTCCCGCCAAACACTTCCTTAGCTTCAGCGTCAGTTAATCCCCTACAATCAGCTGTTCCATGCTTGATCAGCTCCTTATGAGAATTCTTCAAACAATTCATGGTTATCCTTTTGTAAGGATCACCCTTTGTAGATCCCGCAATCTTGACACTGTCCCACTGGGCGTGCCAAAATGTTCGTGGCTGATTTAACACCCGGCGAACAGTCAGCACTTGGGGGTGGAGGATGCGTGCTCCTCGCGTGTCTTCTGTGTGCTTAGGCGTGCCAGCACCTTTGGAGTGGTGCAACTCGACTGCGGACGACCCCTGGCGAGTCTTCTCGTCTGCGTCCAATAAACTCTGACTTCTTGACCAAGCAACTGTTACGCGGGCGCTGACTAAGCCGGCGTACAGGGCTCGAACAAGACCTGAATAGAACTCTCTAACATGATTTTCTTCCCAACCCCCTGAGGATTGAGGATCTTACTTTGATCCGGAGAAGCAAAGCAGAGATAAACCAAGACCACGGGTGTGTGTTACCGGGTTAACGACTCGATTGCTACCGGAGTAGCAGACTGACTCGATAGGCTTAGCAACCGCTCGACACGAATGCGAGACGTGGTCGATCGTAGGTGGAGGCAAATTGCGTGAGACGCTCAGCAACCGCTCGACACGAATGTGAGATGGGATCAATTGCAGGTGGAGGCAAATTGCGTGAGTTGCTCCGGAGAGGCTTTGCAAGTTAGCGTTGCGCTAGAACTTGTGTTTGTTTGTAGATGGTTGAGAACCTTTTTTCAGTTGCAAAAGAGTTATATTTATATGGTTCCCGAAACCCTAATGCTTGAAGATCCAGACTGGCGGATTCCGGGATTGACTAGGATTGTCCTTACTATTCGGCTGTTTGAAGAGGCAGGGAGGGACCTGGGGTCTACTAGTCTGCACAGCAGCCTGCTGTGGAAAGCAAGATGGTGCTTAAGGGGACAAGAGGCAGGATGCGGCAGGATTTGGCAGTCTTCTTCTGGCAGAGAGAGAACGGCTTGGAAGGCTGGAAGGCTGGGCTCGGCTTGGAGTTGTTGGGCCCGGCTGCTGCTCCTTGATGTGAACGTGTGTTTGTGGTTTGCTTTGCTTTTGGTGTTGTGTTTTGTGGTTTTGTTTTCTGGTGTTTTTGTGTGTATGGGATGTATGATTTGTGCTTGAGGATTTGTGCTTGTGCAGCGGAAAAAAAATGTGATGGTAGGGTTTTTGCTTTGTGTTGGCTCTGATACCAACTAGAAAAGAATGGTTTAATATTTGCTTGATTAATTATTCTTCTCAATAAGGAGGTATATATAGGGATACAAAGCTATATCTACAAGGAAAGAATAATCTACCTATACATACAAGGAAAATAAATATCCTAGTATATTCTACATCCTTCCCCAAACCGCCTCCAATTAAATCAATCAAGAATAACTTGAGATCGGTCTTTCCTTTTACTTAGGGAACTCACGCCACGCCGTATATTGCCCGGATCGTCTCTCAATTAAAGCCAAGATAAGCCAAATCGACTCCATAGAGAATCAACCACTGATTTGGCTTAAGATACCTTTCGGAAATAGATTGCTATCCGAAACAATCCCTAGTTAACCCAATCAGCGTTTACACCTTATTATCCGTTAAAGTAATTCGTATATTTGTGTAATTGGATTACTACAAAATAACCCCAATCTGATCGGGTAGCAAATCAATGCTTTTGTTCCAAGCAATCTTCCCCCAATGGAAGAGGAAGTGCTCATACTGGATTTGGTTCAACTTAAACCCTTCTGGGCCTCGGGCTAAAAGCCCAATTGCAGTAAATTCCAATTGTGGCCCAAACAATGTATATGGGTGATCTTAGAATCTATTGAGCATTGTATTTTGGGAGATGGTGGTTACAGCCGGTGATTGTGGTGATTTGTAGTTTGGTAGTTCATTTATGATTTGTTAACTACTGGAATTATAGAAAGTTGAGAATTGGAGAAGTTGGTTAATTGAAGGCTTTATGTTCAGTTCATGCTTGTTGATCTTGATTATGTTTTGGGGTTATATATTAGAGTGGACGAAGCTACTGTGTGCATTGGAGAATTATATTGGAGTTGGCAGACTTGTGATCTTTGAGTATTAAACAAAAGGGATAAAGAAGGCTTTAGAGAGTTGTTCAATTGATGCAATGGTCAATTATATTGGAATTACTAGTAGAGTGGCAGAGGCTCATTGAGGTGGAAGGCAAGCTAACAAGGATAGAAAGGAAGCTTTGGTGTCCACGTTACTACGCACGACGGTGGGAATGGTGTGGTGATAGTTGGTAGTTGTCAATCTGTTGATCTTGGTTAATTGGTTATTGTTTTGATTGAGTTGGTTTGAATCAATTAAGTGATTAACTTGAAAGCAAGCTTGGCAGACGTGAACCCATAATGGGTGTGTAAAGATTATATTTTGTGTCGGAAGAAGACAGAATTAGAAGGGAAAATCAACGGAGCTGTACATGGGTCTTGGTCAATGAAAATGACAAGTCGAAGTATAAAAAGAGAAGTGGAGTTAGAGTCTGGGCATGATTTGTAGGAATGCAATATAAGGATTGGGTGTCCTTATCAATTTTAAAGATTTGACAGAGTTGACTAAACGTGGCTTGGTGACTGCTGTGAATCCAGATTTCAATACGAAGACGGGCTGGGGTGACTATCCACGATCGTACTAGCAGAATGATAAAGATTCCAGAATGTGTGTTGCTGAGTTACTATTTCGTTTAGCATCGGAACGTATGAAGCTCCAATACGAGTACGTGTGTCCGTATTCGACACAATACGATACGCAGACACGCCAAATTATTTTTTTTGAATATGGACACGTGGTGGACACGTTAACTAAATTTTATTTTAAATATTATATATATGCATAACAAAAATATGTGAAATGCAAACAATTAGTTTATAATAACGATGACTTCATTTTCTTCTAAAATCTTATAAATGATTCTTGGTATTCCAGACTCCCACCTCTTCTCCTTCACACACCCCCCATCAATTAGCCTCCAAGCTTCACTTTCCCTATCGGCTTTCACGATTCGGAAGTTCTAAAGATTGAATTTTTTTATAAGTTGACCTGACAGAGAATTTTATTTCACGAGTTAGAGGACATTAAAATGAGTTCGTAGATACGTAGCACGTTTAATTTGGAGTTCGTATGAAAAGTTACGATGTAAAAATCGGTAACTTTCCGTTTTTGGACGAGTATAAATGGAGGAATTTTCCCAAAAGGGCAATTTCTTTTTTTCTCTTTTTTTTTTTCTTTCCTTTTTCTTCTTTTTCTCCTTCTCTTCTCCCCGACGCGGCCTCGAGCTCCACCGACACAGCAGACCGCCTCCACCTAGCTCCGTCGTCCAGCCACCAAACGGCGCGCCATCAGTCGCGTTCAAACCAGCTCGGTCTACTCTCCTCGTCTGTGGCAGCGGCACGGCGTGAAACGCCGCAGTGTGGCCGTGCGCAGCTCCGGAAGTTCCGCCCCCGACGGTTTAGAACTTCCTCCTCTAGCCACCGTTCAACCCAATTTCGGTCGGGAATGGAAGGCCTCGGCCTGCACGTCAATTCCATGGAAGGAATTGAACCGATTCAACCCACGTAAGGAGAATTTTCGAATTTAAATTCTAGGGTTTTTCGTATCCACCCTCTCTGTCCTGCTTTCGTGTCCACCCTCGTACCCTAGGCAAATACGCACGTGTCCAAGGCAAATACGCGCGTGTCCATTTCGTGTCCAATTCGGACACGCGTGTCCGACAATATTTGAGCGTATTGTGTCTGTATCCGTGTCCAATACGGGATACGAGACCTTTTCCGCGTGTCCGTGCATCATAGATCGGAACTAACTCGGATTTCAGGTAGGGTCTCTCGGGGAACCTCATTTTAAATTGATAATTATAATTATATTTGAGATCAGTGATTTGTGTGATCTTGTTTGATAACTCTTGATTGTTATTGCTTTCGATAAAAGCATGTGTAATTGATGAGTTATATGATCGATGTTACTGCTTTCCATAAAAGCTTATGTTCGATATTTTAATGGCATACATAATGCATTGAGAGGTCCGGTGACTATGCATTTGAAAGTGGTGATTGTGAAAAGTTGAGAATGAGATTGAGAGGAAAGAATGCCTTTTGCGTAGTTGAGTTTCCTCGTGGGGACATCCAGTACCTATGATCAGCCCACCGTGCACAAATGTGGGGAAAGTATGCCCCTTCGACGCAGAAGTCGATAAAACAATCTTTTCGGGTTTCGGGACTGGGGACCATGAGGTTAACAAGACGACTAGCAAAAGAGGCACATATAACGAGGAGTTGTCGGTTATTAGATCATGTGTCTGAAACGTTAGAGTCACCCAAGGTGGGTAAAATACACGGTATGGGACGTGTAGGCTCTATTGTTTTTTATATATGGTGTAATGTCCGGTAACTGAGTGGAAGAATTTCATTTGCATTCATGCATCTGATTATTATTAATTTTTATGTTTTTATTTCATAACTTGTTGTAACATAGTTAAGATTAACCTTAAGAGGTTTGGCCCTACTGAGCGTAAGCTCACCCCTAGAGATTTTTCTTGTTCAGAAACGTACGTGGTACGATACGTCTTTCGAGAAGATTAACTGTGATGTTGAGGAAGAGTCGAGTGAGATAGAACGCAAGGCGTTATTTTCTTTGTAAAATATTTTGTTATTACAAATGTTTTATTTTCAACATTTCTGTAAAGTATTTTGTATTTATTTGTTTTAATTTTATTTTTTTTCCGTTCGCGCCTCAGCTCCGATGTTAGGTGTTAAATATTTATATTCCACCGGCGCCGGGACCGGGCCGTGACAGTAATGCATAATATTTTTCCCCTTGGTGGAACACAGAGTTGGGTCGTTGGGTAATAATGAGCTCAAAAAGATTGGAATTGACTTCGTGAACATAGATCATTTTGTGCATGTAAGTCATGTTTCGCTACTCTAATGTTTTTCTTCTTCAACTACATTGTGTTTCACTTGCCCATTATCTTATGTACTTTTTTTCTAGCTTAAACTATCTCTTGGACATTCCTCGCTACATGTTGTACCAAATTGGCAAAGAAATGCTGACGTCAGAGTTCAACATTTGTTATCTATATCCTGAGAATGTCTTGATCGTTTCAACAATTGTTGTCCAAGAGCCATAAATCCAAAATTATTCACAATCGATGATTGAGTTAAATTTTATTTAATTTATATAAATTGAACAATTTGTAGACGTCGACTCTAATGTAATATTGAAAATGATGCACTTTGTAGACATTTTTTTTTTGTTTTTAGCTTCTTTTTTCTATCAGATTATGTTTGGGTTATGCTCGTTTGAAATCATAATAATCAATAATAAGGTTAAAGAACTTGTAGATAAATTTAATTGCTAAACAAGCTTTAGAGTCTGAAGGTTTGAATCAATTGGATAAAAAAATATCATTATCAAATGTTTAAAAATTGAAAGAAGTATAAATATCGATTTTGGAGGTGTGAATAAAATTTCTACAAAAATAAAAAAGTTTTCTTGATTTTATTGGACTATGGAAATTTTCAGAAAACTAGGGAAGTCTAAATAGCATTTTACCATTTTGTAAAAGCAAATTTGAGGTCTATTGAGTAAGGATGTTCAAGTACCAATTTTTTAGGTATGAATAAAAGCTCCCAAAATAAATTTCTGACTCCCAGTAAACACGTTATTGATTTTCAACAACAAATTACTGACTCTTGGTAACCTCTAATAATAAATTATTGATCATCAATAACCCCTAATAATTGAGTACTGCCCCATAATAACCGTTAATAATAAATTTCTGACTTTCAGTCAACAAGTTATTAATTCCCAACAATAAATTACTGACTCTCAATATCCTCTAAAAATAGTTACTGAGCATCAATAACTCATAATAATAAATTAACTACTCTCGAGTAATATAACAAATCCCACTTTATTGTCCATTTTTTAAGTTTAATCCATAAATGAGAAGAGAATGAAGCTGCAAAAGAGTATTATGAAGTAGAAAAAGAATTATTGCCCCCTAGCAACTTTTTTACTAGGGTTTAGTAAATGTTTAATAATTCATTATTTTTCCTTCTTGGGAAATTTTTATCTTCTTTTTTTAAGTCTTTCGTTCTGCATAAGAAAAGAACTAAGTCAACTAACTAACCAACCCTGATTTCTCTTACGTCTGCCTTCTCACACCGTCTGGCCACCACGTTGGGTTTTCACAAACTCTCACGCCATGATTCACTCTCTTGAGATATCATAAGAAACTATCTGATAGAAGTCATTCATCAACAACTCAATCCATACCAGTACCAATACCAATTAGTGATAAAATTATGAATGGAATCCAGATTAGTCCCAGATACTAAACGCGACCTCCTAACTAATACTCTGCTACTAGATTTACAGAAACAACTCTTTGTTTTACGAATATTAAAGATATGTCAATAACCAATTACTCTGAGCGACTGCGATGCGAAATGTCATCCAAATCAACTGAAATGCTATAGGTGTTGCACGAAATCAACTGAAACAAAAACAGATGCACAAATTATAAAAACCAAAAGCCGAAATGAAATGAAATGACTACTTGAGAATTTGATTACCTATACGAATACGAAATCTAGCGAACAATCCAAAGCAAGAGTGGAGCTGCCACCACCGTCACATCTCGATCTCTTCCTTTGCGCATATCGCCATCGTCGAGGAAGGTCGGCCTTGTTCAAGCCAGCGTTGTCGATGTAGCCAGCGTCGTCGCTCAAATGGAGAGAGAGAGAGAGAGAGAGAGAGAGAGAGAGATCTTTTTCAGATGCGTGAGAGTAGGGCTGGGCATCCGGATTTCGGATCGGGTTTGAAGCAAATCCATATCCAATCCGAATTATTCGGTTTGAGATTTTCTTCATCCGTATTCGAATTTTAAAATAGCGATCCGAATATTAAACCAATCCGGATTTCCGGATCGATTCGGATCGAATTCGGTTTTTATCCGAATTCAAAAAGCCTACTTTCTTAGGAATTAAAATTTCAAAATGCATCAAACAATCCATAATCATAATTCCATAAAATGATTAAAATCAATTACTATAATCATAAAATCCATCACCATAACTATAATTCTATACTTAGTACATAACCAAATTTAAATTTATCATAAAGGGTTGACATGAGAGAATGAATTGGGGTGTTAGGGATTTTATATGGATAGATCATTAGATTAAGTGTTGGAGAGTACATGGTAAAGACATGGAACCAACGAATAATAATGCGATACGTATGTAAAAAGTATATAAATGTAAATTAAAAAAATTCGGATCGGGTCGGTTTTTTTCGGATGGTTTATGAGGTTGATCCAAATCCAACCCGGTTTAAAACGGATCAGATCGGTTCATTATTTTTCTCACCCCAAATATTTCAGATCGGTTATCCGACCTGGAAATTTTGGATGGATCGGTTCGGATTCGGGCCAAATTCGGATTTATGCCCAGCCCTACGTGAGAGTAGAGAGTAAAGAGTAGTTAGAATGAACACGAGGGTAGATGAGTCATTTAAATAAGAAACATTGGTTTGAGTTATAAACATTGGGCTAGTCAACTTTTGTCCTAAATTTGGGCATTTAGTCATTCTCCCGTATAAAAACGGTAATTCCATCTCTTTATAGTTCACTCAAAAAGTTTAGTCCAGTTATTTACCGTGGTTTATTTGCATCTAAACCTAGACATGGTGTCTTCAATTTTAGAGTCACCTAAATTATTTTAGTTATTAAAACCATGAATTATTAGATACATAAATGTTTGGCTGGTGGGCTTGAGTAGTAAAAAAAAATGACAAAAATCTGCTATTAGTTAAATTGAGAGAGAGAAAGAGAGGCTCAATATGATTGATAGAGCGGTGAGAATTTTGAAAGTGGGTCAATTGTTGTCGGAAGAAAACAAGGAATAGGATGACCCAAGAAAAATGATTAAAAAGAAACTTTGGCTTCTGGATCAGTTTAATTACAATCACAGATGAATACATAAGAAGTGTTCGGACACGAGTGTCCAATACGGACACGATTCGATAGGTGGACACGTCAAAATCAATTTTTAGTCGGACACGGACACGTGGTGGACACGTTAATTAAATAATAATATATATATAATTAAAAAAATTTCTCTTGAACAAAATAATTTCGGTGGCCTCAGAAGATTCTCCGGGACGATGGTCTCTAGCTCATTGGCTCTCCACTTTGGGCAAATTCTCTTGTCACTCCACTTTCGTCTGTAGGATCAAATGAACTGATTTGAGCTACAGCAACCCACATTTTTTCTTCTGTACCAAGGGTATCTGAGCAAGAGGTTTTGACTACTGGTACAGTTGGTTCATAATTTCTTCTCCTGTAACAATCTAGATATTAAATAAGTTTACCAGAAAGATGATGACAATGGAAATTGTTTGACATTTATAGCTCATATATGTGTTCATGCTGCTGTAAGTAATCTACATTACTTTGTTAAAATTGTTAGTTTCTGAACCATAAAATTGTTAGTTTCAGAAATATTTTGGTGAAGTCTTGGCTGTCTGGCTGTGAGTCAGATATATATTTTCAAGATAATATAGATGAATTCTCACTCCAAAACTAGTGAGAAGTGGTTTGCATCAATACATGGATGATCACCTCGACATAGCATACCATTTACATCTAGTGGCTTTTAGGGACCTGTCAGTCCTGCTAATCTTAACCTCTAATTGGTTTCTCCAATACAGCAGAGAAGAAGAGCTCATCTCCAAGCTTATCATTCTTGGGTACTACCCTCCATAGTAGTCGCTTGTAGCCTAACCTATTAAACTCCTCCAAATACTGCTTCATATCCTTTGTATGATAGAAGAACCTGACTATCCAAAGAAGACCATTTGGCCGAAGGACGCGATCCCAATCAAATAGAACAAATTGAAGAAGTTCAGTTCCTATCCAGCCATCCAAGAACCTTTAGCTATAGCTTCATGGCTCTGGCCACCCACTAAACCACTCATCTCCAACCCAACCATAACACTAGCCATGCCCAGAACGCATCTGCTACTCCATGATCCTCTGTCACTTTTGTTCCTGCGCAAATCAAAAGTTTACATAACTTTCAGTTGCGTCAATACAAAACTAAACAAGCTGAAGTTCGGACATGGAAGTTGGGTTTTTGATTACTTACCATGCAAGTACTTGATTCGTCTTTGAAGAAGTAGAAGGACCTGATGAGCTTCGAGTTGGAGGAGGAAGCTGGTTAATATTGCAGCTGAAGCTCGTAATGGCCATTTCTAGCTGTCTGTCTTTGATCAAGATCTTTAAGCAAGGAGGAGGCAGATGAATCATCATATATAGTAAAAGAGCTAAGGTGGAGTTAGCGGAGCAGAGAAGCAGAGGAGCCGAGCGGGAGCGGGAGAGGAGCAGAGGAGCCGAGCGTAGCGGAGGAGAGGAGTGGAGGAGCGGAGGAGATGACCGAAGAAGAGGACCGGCGCGGAGGGGAGGAGGAGAGGAGAGCGGAGCCCAGAAAAATCAAGGATCGATTTGTGACGAAGGAGAAGCTCGAGCCCTAACCCCCAATTCAGTGTGATAAAAGACCAAAACGCCCCCGTGTCCAACCCATCTGGCGTGTCTAAGGCGTGTCCAGTATTGAATTTGCGTGTCCGGCTGGTTTACGGCGAATTGTCTCATATCCGTGTCCAGATCGTGCCGGACACGCGACACGCCCCCTTCCTTGCGTGTCCGTGCTGCTTAGGTTAAGAGAGATCAATAAAGAGATAGGGTAAAAACAGGAAATAAAATATTAAAAAAAAATTTGGAGGTACATATAGCAAAAGAAGAGGTGCAATTAGATGGAATGTAGCTCGCAACTACCCGCCACTTTTGGTCAAGTCCTGCACTGCGATATCAACATGACCTTCTCCAAATCCGAGCACAACAATCTGAATGGTGGTCTACCTTCAAACCCAAAAGCTTTTCACACCAACATTTCGTCGCCGCTACCCCAGAAATCAATCATCTCCAAAAAACTTTACAAGAATGGCCTCACCCTCTCTACTCTCACACACCACACTAGAAAATGACGTCGGAAGAGCCTAAAGACGACGAAATCCAAAGAGGCCGCCGCTTCCTACACCAAAACCCTAAAAATGTTTCGTATATGCGGCTCCCAGGAAGTAGGAGCTATAAGTTGCAACGTTTTAGACAAATGCTAAATCCCATTATTTATTATTATTATATTTTGTAGTTTTTGTTCAAGTAATGTTATTTCCGTAAACTTCCGTAGTGTGTCTTGATCTAATTAGACTAGATATGTAATATCTTTATTAAATAGGGAATCCCTGATTATTCGGGATACTTGATGTAATGCCTATATAAAGTCCTCCTTATCAATAAATAAAACTACACTTTACTTATTATATTTTTCTCCTAGAACACGTTATCAGCGTGTTGCCTAGCCTCCCGTCTAATAACCCTAAAAAAAAATATAAAAAAACCTTGATTCCGAAAGAAAAATCTCAAACCTTAACCCTCCCGTGCTCCCCTTCCGGCACCGTCGACTTCTTCTGCGCAGCAGCTGTACTGCCGGCAGCCTGCAAACCCCTCGGCTCTTGCCCCTTACCCGCTCTGCGCCTCCCGTGCGCGTTTCCGCTTGGCAGCTCCTTCTGCCTATCGGCAGGTCCTTTCGGCAACAACCCTTCCTGCTGCGTTGCCCTTCTGCACAGCAACCTCCTGTGCTTGGCAGCATCCATGTCTAAGCAGCTTTCCGCCGCTCTCTTTCTTGTTTGTGTGCACCCTCTCGCACACATCCCCCAAAGTTCAAGATTGCTCGCAAGCAGCTTAAGCATCCTTCAAGGGCTTCATCTTTCCTTCGAAGAAATCAAGGAAAGTCAAGAAAAACAAGCTTTCCCAAGAACTAAGTTTTTTTTTTATCAAGCCTCTTAAGAAGAGGTAAATTTTTCTAAAAGTTCCCGCTTTCCGAACTTTAATTTCTCGGATTTTTGTCTTTCGTCCGAGACATTTCCGTGTCCCTACTACATCATCCCGATTCTTCTGCTTCTCGAGATGGTTATTGGGGATTACATCACCCCTGTACCACTGTGATGTTACCGGCCACCGTTGTGCTTGTAACTGTGATGTTATTGTGAACCACAACGCCAATTTTTCAAAAGAAAATCAAAGGGAAGATATCGATTGGTGATAGGAGCATAAAATGCGACGTTCTTAATGTGTTTTTACCCCCATTTATCCAATCCTTAATCCTTATTGTTGTAAGATAGAGTCATGTAATTGAGTCTTGAGTTTTGGTTGAGTTTAATGTGAGAATGTGCTTAAATAGAAGAATTTGGACAGAAATTATCAAAAGCCTATTCGAAAAGTCTCTGAGATGTTTTATGGAATCTATAAAACATAAACTTTGCTTTTAATAGATTTTTCTTCTCTCATCTGCAGTTGACAAATAAAGGATTGAGCATGACAAGATTCACTGAAATCGGAGCAAAATAAGATGCAAAGAATCACAAGTTCAAATCGGATGCAAATAGAGAAACTTCAGCAGATTTCTGTGCACGTCACTCAACTTCCCGAATTTATTCCTACCGATTGACAAGGAATTTGAATGCAAAATTTATATGGATGAAAGCTCTGTGTGACTAGTTTCATATGCAACTGGAATCACAGAAAAAGCTTTCTTGAGAAAAACGTTATGCCGTTTGGAATGCACGGAGGTCAGTACTGCCGAGAAAGAAAACATTCTGTCCGATTTTAGAGTTTTTGGTTTTTCTTCCCCAAGTTCGTGTCCAAGATCATTATTGAAGAGTTACTGAACATAATGGAGTATTAGGGAGTCATCTTATCAAGAAGAAAATCGGAGAATAAAGAAAAAAATACTTCCCTAGTACGAACAGGAGAAGAAGAACTAAGCCGAAGTCAACATGGATTTGGCTTACGAATGTGGACTGAATTTCATTCTTTGTGCAAGTATTTTGGGTGAATTAATTCATGGAAAACCTAAAGAGATATTGCTGAATTATTCAGTCATTATCTTGGGAATTTTCGGCAGAAAATAGAGGAAGAAAATCGCAACAAATCCTGATCAAATTCGGCAGAATTCATGTGCACGTCATCCAACTTTCACGAACTCTCCCAGATAGCTCACTTTGAATTAGATGACGAGCCTTAAATGGATGGAAAGCTACAGGAGTCTAGTTTCCAACCCAACTGGAATCACCTCAATATCTATTTTCTAGAGAAAGATATTCTGTAATCGTCACTCGAAGGTCAAATCTACTAGCAGGATAAGTTTGAGAAAAACTAGGTTTTGTGAACCCTAGTTGTAGCCAACCTTTTGTTTCTATATATTGGACGATTTTTACACAGAAAATCATCTCTTCTCTCTCACTTTTCGAAGCCGAAATTCTATCCATTTAGCACCACAAATCCAAAGAAAATTCAAGCCAATTCCATAGTTCATCACCACTTCCGATCGCAAGTTTCATCTCCACCGAATCTCTCTTTGCCGATTCCTCTACAAGGTTTCTTTTAAATTGTAATTCACTCATCTCTCATGGCTTATAATTTTCTGTATAATTACTTAACTTTGTCTATGAAGTTTGTAAGGATTTGTGGTTTGTTATTTGGTTTTATTAATTTTACATTGGATTTCTGAAATTCTGTTATGTGTTTTGGTTTTCTTTTTGTTTAATTGATAAACATGTATGTGACGAATTGATTGTATGGCAATAGGGCAGTACGTTTGTTGCATGATTTGATGATTTTATTTGGTTTATTTTCTGAATTCGTATGCACAACAAGTTATAGGGTTAAGGGTAGCTTTAGCTAGGTGATCCTTAGGTTTATTTCTTTATGTTGCCGAACCACAAATATGGGGTAAATTATACACGAAGTTAATTGATCTTGTATTGGTTCTAAGGGGTAGAGTAATTCAGAAAATATGCATGTTGAAGCAAGGTGAGGTGACGCCATACTTGTTGCATGTTTCCAATTCGACTCATTGTGCTTATGTGTTCCTTGGTTTAATTTCTACACGAAGTGTCTTTAAACTGATTAGCACTATGTTTAGGGTTAAGCACGAAGCTAATTCTAAATAATTGAGGAGTTTTGAATGATTAGATGAACCACGAAGGGCTCTAGTTATAATTGGAACTAAATTGCATGAAATCGGTGATAAACGTTTCTGTCATATTGTTGTTTCGTGATCGGTTTGTTATTTGACATGGGAGTTTTGTGTGATGTGTTTTGTTTGAAAGATGTTGATCACATGTAAATATATAATTTATGATTTAATTTCGTAAAAATCAGTAGAATATAGAATCAAATTTCAAATCCCCAATATGATTTTGTAATGCTTTATGTGATTGAACGCCCTTGATTTCCCCGGATTGAACGATCCCTACTTGCTCTATACTAACGATGACACAAGAGGGTAATATTTGTATGAAGTTGTTTTGCAGGTACAATGTGCTTGGATAATAACTCCATCAATTTTTGGCGCCGTTGTCGAGGAAATTATAAAGTTTTGATTCATGAAGTGTTACTTTGTAACTTTGTATGAATTTTTGGATGTGTATAATTTTTCCTTAGTTTTGGGATATATATAATAGGATTTTCGGACATGTAATAGTAAATAGGAAATTTCGGTTTTTGGTTTTTGGTTTTTAATGATTGCCGAATATGTGATGTAATATATGTGATTGTTTGTAACAGTTAGATAAATTTCTAGGAAGTTGATAGTTTTATGTATGCTTGAGTTTATTGTAGTTTCTAAAGTGTAATATGTAGGGAGAAGCCGCATTTGTTGGCCTTAGTGTTAACCCTTCATACGAATGTTGCCATGTTAGGTATGTTTTTGTGTAGACTGGGAAACGTGGGAAAGGTCCCCCCCCCCCCAAACACGCATAAAGACGCTAACTTGGTATTATTTTTATGAGGTTGAGGGCGGCTTTGATCAACATTTGTAGACCGCTAGTGATCCGAGTTCGTTTTACAAAGTATAGGGAAAGTTATTTTCATTGATTGGTTCTCAGGTTTGTAAAACTGGTTCTCAAGGCCCACAGACTAATGTTCATTCTCGGTGATTGAGTCGATAGGGAGTTCGCTCTCCGTGGTTACCAACAACGAGACCTGCCTGGTTCCTAAAGAGAGTTCGCTCTCCATGAATCTTAATGACACCGCCTTAGAAAATTGAAATACGCTCGAACTAGTCGATAGCTTGAGCCGAAGCATCACCTCACTTTAGACGCTAGAAAATAACTTGACATATGTGATCTATTTCTCTTCAACCCAATTTGTCTTTAATTTTTTAGGTATATCGGAATAAGCATGATACTACCTTGGGCTGTATCAGTCCATTGCACTGTTATCTCCTCTGCTCCACGTACCTTGAGACTTAGGGTTTTTGAATAAAATCAACTAGAAAGAAGCTAGGTTGTGACGCCATGTGTTTTGTACATGTTGAAATCGATACTTGAGAATTATTTTTTTTCCACACTTGTGAAATTTTCGATGTTTTGTGTGAATGACGATCTGTGTGAAGTTTTGAGAATTTTGTTTGTGTGTTTTGCCTTGTAAATTTCATGTGCCATTGTATGAACTATTGAAATTTTCCTTCTGTGAACAGTGATCGTGAATAGTGACGGTGAACAATGAAATCGTAATAGTGTCGTGAACAGTACTTGTTGTAAAAATCTTTATTTTATTTATTTATTTATTTATTAAATTTTTTTTTTAAATCTTCTTTATACATATTACTTCTAACTTATTTCTAACCTATACTCTAACTTATTCTAACTCATTCTTTCTAATCTATACATGTTGATTCTCATGATTCTTGTAGAGTTTAATTGTTAGTTGCAGATCATAAGGAAGAGGTGAAGAATTACATTGTAAACAGTTGATTGGAGCTCTCATTGACTTGGGAAGGACGACAAGTGTTGCAAGAAATGAGACTCCATACTCCAAACTTGTGTTCATGATTTACAATTAAATTCTACTTAGCTAATTGTTGTATATTTATACACTAATTTCTAACTTTAGCTAATTCACTAACTCACTACTAACTTATTCTTTGAACTCTCATCTCAACTCTTCTAATTTTCTTTATCTTGATGTGATGCAGTTGAAGAGTGGAGTAATCATGCATCGATCTTTGATAACCATTGTAAGGAGGCATAAATTTGGAGGTGTACACTCCAAAAGGCATCGCCCACAACTTGATTAAGAAGTTAAGAGTCTAGGCTGAGTAGACTATTGTTGACAGTAGCCACCTTCTTTATGAGGTAACTTGTCTCTCTCCCTGCTTACATACGTGCCTTAGTTATATATATTCCAACTATACTAACTTAGGCATCGGAGAGGTGAAGGCCGGCCCGCCCGGTATTCCCCTTAGTAAGCAGGATTGCAGGAGATCGAGTTGGATTCATCAAGTATCTACTAGACCCCCGGGTTTAGGCAGAAACAATTGGCGCCGTCTGTGGGAATTCGTACAAAAAGTTGTGTTGCTCTATCAATCCTTTGGAGAAGTAGCTGCATCCTACAGTCCGGAAGCTATGGAAGGGAGGAAGATAAAAGCCAGCGGGGAAAAACCGAAAGCGCGAATTCAGTTCCCCGACCCGGCCGAGCCCCCATACCGCACGGGCCAGGCGTCAACTAAACAGGGAAGCTCTACCGCTCGAGCGCTCGAGGCACTCTCCGTCTCGGTAGCGGACATGAAGGGCCGCATGGAGGCCAGCGAGAGAATGGCAGGGCGACAGCAGGGTGGCGCGCGGTTCAACGAGCGTATTGGACCTTTCCCGCGCCGAATTAGGGAATCGGGAAGATCTGGAAGCCAAAGGCCTCTAAAGTTGACCTATTCCGGGGCGGGCTGTCCGTACCAGCACCTGGACAGCTTCAAGTCACAAGCAAGGGTGAGAGGCTACTCGGACGCCATGTGCTGCAACATATGCCAAGAAACACTCTCGGGAGAGGCGTTGAATTGGTTCTACGAGCTACCAGTTAATTCAATCGAAACCTTCGAGCGGTTGGCGGATAAGTTCGTCGGCCGGTTCATTCTCAGAGCCAGGACAGCCCGGGCATCCACAATCCTTTTTGACTGCATGCAAACGGACAACGAGCCGCTGCGTGCCTTCGTTAACCGATGGCAAATTGCCACGGCCGGGGTCAGGAACCTGGACAAGCAGATCGCAGGGATGGCCTTCAAGCAGGGTTTAAGACCCAGGGAACTTTCGAATGACTTGCTAGTACAGGAGCCGCTGGGGTACGACGAGCTGATGACTGTGGCCGTTAGGCACGCTCAGGCAGAGCACGAGACATATGGGGACAAGGCGCCCAAGCGAGTAGCGGACGACCTACAGCCGTCCCATGGAGGCAAAGCCGGATGGCTAGATCGCAGCCGAGCGCCCGCAGCCACCAGGAAAGTAGACATACGGGAAGAATGGCAACCCCGGTGGGGCGCTGGCGACGGTTCCCGGCCAGGGCGAAGACAGCCATTTGTGCGTTCGGCGCGGCCTCTAGCTGCTACGCTAGCAGAGCGACCACCGCGGGCCTTGGCTATTTTTCCAACAGGAAAGCCCAAAGATCTAGCCCTTCGGACCGATGACCGGAACACCCAGATAGC